>CM064485.1:14904667-14949667 GCA_032716605.1 Paralithodes platypus
CATGAACATTTTAATGTATATTTACAAATATGTTTAGCTTGTGTGATAGTCTGGTGGTGTCTGAAATTGTCATTGTTTGTTGGCACAGTAAGTTAAACGTGGCTGGAGGTGACCGTAGAGTTTTGTGAACATTTCGAGCTTGTTTATTTGTCCCCAGTCTTGTCTTCGTGGTCACAGCTACCTCCGTCCTCTCTCTCTCTCTCTCTCTCTCTCTGATACTCAATGACGTCTTTTGGCAGGCATACTGTATGACTTAAAACATACCTTGATGTACCAATATCAGTAGCTTGTAAGAGGCTAGAAGTTATTATTATTATTATTATTATTATTATTTATGGTTGTTGTTGCTATTATTATTTATAAAAGATGAATAGTAATGTAGCCTAACATAAGTACAGAATTTAAGTGTTGTGTTTTATCATTAGCATGATTGTAATGTAGATCAAATAAACTCAAGCATGTGTGTAAGAAATTGTTTTAATGTTAACTTATGCATTTAGACGCGTGGAATCTTTCGTGGCATTGATGTTATTCTAAATAATTACGAATGCACCGGAATGCATATGAATAATAATAGATACTGGTAAGAGAGAGAGAGAGAGAGAGAGAGAGAGAGAGAGAGAGAGAGAGAGAGAGAGAGAGAGAGAATGTGCCTGTGTGTATTATAATTATCTATAATCAGTTTCATTGAATATTTAGTATCTCAAAGATCTTGCGGTTCATTCTTGGGAGGTACTGTTGGTGAAATATTAGAGACTGTATGTGCAGTATACTATAGTCTATTCGCTGTAAGTAGGCGATAAATCATAACCTCTAACCTCTGTAACTCAAAAACGTCTAGAGTAATCGAGCTTAGAATTCTACCATTTGGGAAGAGTCAGTGAAGGAATAGATGTGAAAATGTACAGCAAATTTGGACTAGCTCTTTTTGAGTTACAGAGGATAGAGATCATGATTTCTCGCCTACTTACAGCGAATAAACTATATCTACCTTTTGCTTAAACCATTCTACTGAAAAATCTATATATAACTTTTGAATAAACTTTGTTCCAGGTAGAACAGATCTTATACGTTAGAAAGTTTTCACATCCACTAATGATATAGGCTATCGCTTCTGCTCAAATGTCCAGCCCTGTTGTATGCATATTGATGATAAACATCTTGTTATTATTTAATTAGTCAAACCTCTTTAGTATCATAATCCCTTCTGTACCTCCACATCCTTTATATTTTATTCTGGCTATCACTAATCGATCCTATTCAGTTTAGGAAGGATCTCTACCACAGCTCCTTGCTAAGCTGCATAAAATCGTCTAAATATAGCTAGAATGAAATGTAACACGTCACTGGTACAGAAAGGGTTAAAGATTTATATGAATTTAGCTAGTAAACGCTTCCAACGAAAAGAGACAGAGCTCTCAGAAGGTGCTTATAGTTTATTCTCCTGATTGATGGATTAAGTTTGGTAACCGTAGCATGGTTACATGGTCGCTTTATGAGAGAGAGAGAGAGAGAGAGAGAGGGGGGGGGGGTAATGTATGAGACAGAAGTGGCTGTGAGCACGACAGTTCTCAGACAGCTAATTAATTGTCTCAGTTCTGTCGACTCCTGAGTTATCTGGCTGACTGATTACCTGGCTGACTGACTGACTGACTAGCTGATTGGCTGAGTAACCCATTCACTGACAGACTAACTGGCTGAATGCCTAACTGGGTTTTTAACTGACTGAATGCCCAACTGACAAACTAATTGACTGACTGACCGAATGAATGAATGCCAAACTGACTATCTGAATGCATGAATGGATGGATGAATGAATGAATGGATGGCTGATTGACTAACTGACTGAATGAATGAATGAATGAATTCAATTAGTAATTATTTAATGGCCGAATGAATGACTTATTGAATGAATGAATGAATGGATGGGTGGATGGCTGATTGAGTAACTGACTGAATTAATTAATGAATTAATGGCCGATTAACTACTGACTAAATGAATGAATTAATTAATGGCCTACTGACTAAATGAATGAATGGCCAACGGAATGAGTGAATGAATGAATAAATGGCTTATTGACTAACTGACTGACTGAATACATGAATGAGTGAATGGCTGACCGACTGACTGAATGAATGAATGTATGTATGAATGAATGAATGAATGGCCGACGGATGCCTTAGTGGATGTATGCCTCGCTGATTTACTGACTGACTTAGTGACATACCGGTACTGAATGGATAAATGGGATCGGAAAGAGGAACTTTCAAATTGGATGACCGAGAGAGAGAGAGAGAGTGAGAGTGAGTGAGTTAAAGAGAGTGAGAAAGAGAGAGAGAGACAGTAGAGGTGGGCAGTAGTAGGAGTGTTACCATAGTGATGAAAAGTTAGTTAACAGTTACAAGGCGTTACAAAGACATGTTTACCCACGCACTGTACAGTCACGAATTTTTCACTTTTTTCCGGCTAACTTTAGGCGATTTAAGGGGGGTCACCGTTTTTGTTTTTATCTTTCTCTCGTTTTCTCTCTTTCCCTGGCTTGTATCCCTTTGGGGCCCCATTCAGCCAACTGTTTTAAGACGTTTATCCCCATCCAGGTGTCGATTTCTTCCTGGCGAGCGATAGCGAGCCAGTATTGAATGGAGAAATTTTTCTATCGAAAAAATTTACAAATTTAGCTTGCTGTCAAAACAAAAATATATATATATGCTGGCTCGCTACCGCTCGCCAGGAAAATATTGACACCTGGATGGGGATAAACGTCTTAAAACAGTAGACTGAATGGGGCCAAATGGATACAAATCAAAGAGAGCGGGAGAGAAAGAGAAAACAGCGAGGTGGGCTCCCTTAACTAAGTTTTGTAAGGCCTTCGTGAAAGAAATATGTAAAGTTAAACTGTAAACATTGACAAACGGGTGATTTCAAGTTATCTTTCATCATCAACATTCATTTTTCACTATTCTGGCTAACATTAAGCGATTTAACTAAGCTTTGCAAGGGCCTCGTTGGGGAAATGCGTAGAAATATACAGCATTTATTAACAAACGGGTGATGTCAAGTTCTCTTTCAAAATCAACACCTTACAATGTTCACTCTTTTCTGGCTAACATTAGGCGATTTTACTAAGCTTTACAAGGACCTCGTTAGCGAAATATGTAGTGATAAACGGCAGTCATTAAGGGGGTCACCTGCTTTTTTTCCTTTCTCTCCTTTTCTCTCTTTCCCTGGCTTGTATCCATTCGGTCCCATTCAGCCAACTGTTTTAAGACATTTATCCCCATCCAGGTGTCGATTTCGTCCTGGCGAGCGATAGCGAGCCAGCATCGTATGGAGAAATCCGGCTTCGCCGGACACATTTTTCTATCGAAAAATTTACAAATTTAGCTTGCTGTCAAAACAAAAATACATATATGCTGGCTCGCTACCGCTCTTCAAATAGTAGGCTGAATTGGGCCGAATGGATACAAGCCAAACAAAGAGGGAGAGAAAGAGAAAAAACGAGGCAGTCATTAACAAACGGGTGGTGTCTAAGTTCGCTTTAATTATCAATACTCTATTTTTCAATATTCTGGCCACCACTAGACGATTTTATTAACCCCTTCAGCACCATGACGTCTTTTTACCCTTGATTCTGGCTAACATTTGGAAGATTTTATGCACTTTAAAAAGGACCTGTGTATTAAGAGTAACTAGTTGGAATAAAGAAAAACAGAAGAAAAAAGGAGAGAGAGCGAGAGAAAGAGAGAAAGAGAGAGAGATGTAACAGATAAATATGTTAATGAAAATAATAATATAATTATACAAATCACGTACTAAGTGTCCAGTATGCGTTTGAATTTCTTCATCTATATATTTTGTGCATAGTTATATCCATCTTTCTATCTACCCACCTCTATATCCATGTTTGCATCTATCTCTTTATATATACAGTATATATATATATATATATATATATATATATATATATATAACTACTCTACATCCATCTATATACTGTATATAACTACTCTACATCCATCTATCTATATATCCATCTCTCCATCCACCAATCCATCTATGATCTATCTTTCTATACATCCATCTGTCAATTTACCTATCCATTCACCTATCTATCCATCCATCAATGAAATTCCCTCACTTAAGATCCACACCAGACATGTCAAAACTATTTTGCAGAATCTCTCAGTAGATAAGGCTCCTGGTCCAGATGAAATTCCTCCAATAGTACTTAAGAATTGCTCCTTGGTGCTCGCTCCTGTATTGGCAAAACATTTCCGTCTGTGTACTCATACCTCATGCTTCCCAGTACCCTGGAAAGAAGCAAACATCCATCCAGTTCCTAAAAAAGGTGCCTCTTCAGATCCATCAAACTACAGACCAATAGCTATAACTTCCACTCTTGGTAAAGTCTTTGAAATTATATTAAATAATCACATAATTAAGCATCTTGAGAATAATAAATTAATCAGTGATAGGCAATATGGTTTTAGACGATGTCGATCAACTGCAGACATTCTTTGCCTTCTTACGCATCAAATCAACCAAGCTACAGACCAACATGGTGAAACACATACAATAGCACTGGATATATCAAAGGCATTTGATAGAGTCTGGCATCAATCCTTATTGTCGAAGATGTCACACTACGGCCTTGCATCATTAGTTCCACTAATTTCTTCTTATCTTCATAACAGAAAAATATATGTAATGGTAGATGGCCTTTAGTCTCAATTTCACTCAATAAATGCTGGTGTTCCCCAGGGATCAGTTTTGGCCCCAACTCTGTTCCTCATTCATATCAATTATCTCATATCTACCACTCATAATCCAATACATTCCTACGCAGATGACTCAACACTCCACAGTTCCTTCACATTTACCAATTCTTTCACCCAACCCGATCTTATAAATTCAAAAATAAGCACTGCAATTTCTCTGAACCAGGACCTTTCTAGAATTAATGAATGGGGACAAAAGAATCTAGTTTCCTTTAATGCACAGAAAACCAAGTACATTCAATTTTCTAACCGACAGAATCTCACTGACTCCCATATATTTTTTAATGATGTAAATATTCCCACTTCCCCTAGTATTGACATTCTCGGTGTAACATTAGCTACTAACTTGAGCTGGACACATTATGTTAGAAGTATTGCTAAGAATGCCTCTAAAAAACTGGGACTCCTGTACAGAGTTCGAGAATTCTTCACTGACGAGCAGTTGGCCGTAATATATAAAAGTCATGTGCGTTCTCAGATGGTTTACTGTTCACCTCTGTGGAGTGGAAGTGGAGTGGTTGCATTGAGGCAGTTGGACAAAATTCAAAATAAAGCTATTAAATTAATCAATAACCCTGCAATCACACAGGACCTTCCTACATTATCCATACGAAGAAACGTTGCATCCCTTGCATTATTCTACAGATATTTTCACAGCAATTGTTCCGAGGAACTTGCTTCAATTGTGCCGCCTCTCCACATCATTCCCCGTAGAAATAGGGCAGCTGAGAGCGCCCATGAATTTACACTTTCTCCTCCACAATGCAGAACTTCTGCTTATCAAAATTCATTTATCCCTAGAACTACTACTCTTTGGAATTCACTTCCCTCGAGTTGCTTTCCACAAACTTACAATCTACAAAAGTTTAAATCCAGTTGTTACAAACATCTTATGAATGGAGGATGCCTTTAGGCACATGGACCTTTTTGTTTTATCTGTGTTTTTCCTTCCTCCGTTCATTGTCTCTTAAACAAAATATATATATATATTCACATACCCATCGATCTATCCATCTATCCCTGGATCTATCTCTCCCACGTCCCTCCTCCTGTATTATGCCAGGTTTGGAAACTATGCCCATTACTTCCTTATTGTTTCCTCTTCCTTCTCCTCCCCTTCTATCCTTCTCCTTATTCTTCATTGTCCGTCTTAATCCTTATATTCTTCATCCAGCTCTTCACATTACTCTTTCGTTTTCAATCATTCTATCCTCTTCCTCGTCCTCCTCCTCCTCCTTCCTCTTCCACCTCCTCCTTCTTCCTCTATCCTCCACTTATCCTTGCCTTCCTACATATTTCTTCTTCTTCTTTTTCTTTTCTTCTTCTTCTTCACTTCCTCTTCCATACCCGGTACGTGTTAGACAGTTAGATGTTTCCCTTCTAACCTTCCTTTAAATGTAAATACTATATTATAACCATTTTGAATACTTAAACTATAGCGAATATAATATACCCCGCCCCCTTTCTCTCTCTCTCTCTCTCTCTCGCTCTCGCTCTCGCTCTCGCTCTCTCTCTCTCCATCTCTCTCACTCTCACTCTCACTCACTCCCTCACTCTCCGTCTCATGCACACATATAATCCTGCTATTAATCCCCAAGTCAAACCTCATTTCATTACTGCGGAAGACAAACAACAAACATATAAACATATATACGGATACATTTATGTCCATAATCCAATAAATTAATAATTAAAGAAAGATCAATCAAATAAGTAAATCAATATAATACTATAAAGAACAATACAATAACTAAATCAATAAATTAATATATACATAATGCTATCACCAATTCCTAAAGTTGCAGTGGTCGACCATTGGCAGTTCTTTTGTGTATGTCTAGTGTTTCATTAATGGTACTATGTGTATGTGTTTGTGTGTGTGAGTGTCTGTGTGTGTGAGTATGTTTAATGTGTACGGTACGCAGTGAAAAGCTTAATATGGATAGACAGATATACATAGATAACTAGATAGTCACGCCAGTGCGTACGCGCGTGTGTGTAAGTTGCGTGTGAGTGACTGGAATTAACATCAGGGAGAGATGAAATAAATGGGTATAAGATGACAAACGCCCAAGACATGTGATTTATAGAGGTAAATCCCTCCTATGGCATGCGGAGCTATGATGACGAATGGTATTGTCTGCGAATTTATATACACACACACACACGCACATTATATATATATTTATATATACCGGTATATATATATATATATATATATATATATATATATATATATACCGGTATATATATTATATATATATATATATATATATATATATATATATACACAGAGGGCCTCGGAGTCGGACGGATCCTAAATTGAGTGGTCAATCCTGTAAGTCATTCACTAAACTGGCTCGGGTTGTCCCTCTCACAGGGAATAGGTCCGCTTGGGGGCATTCTGTGTATGGCCACCCTCGTAAGGGGAGTAAGGCGTCCGGCAATAGATATATATATATATATATATACCGGGTATATATATATATATATATATATATATATACGGTATATATATATATACTCTATAAGTATATATATATAGTCTATACTGTATATATATATATACGGTATATATACTCTATAATATATATATATATATATATATATATATATATATATATATATATTATATATATCTATCTATCTATTGCCGGATGCCTTACTCCCCTTACGAGGGTGGCCATACACAGAATGCCCCCAAGCGGACCTATTCCCTGTGAGAGGGACAACCCGAGCCAGTTTAGTGAAGGACTTACAGGATTGACCACTCAATTTAGGATCCGTCCGACTCCGAGGCCCTCTGTATATATATATATATATATATATATATATATATATATATATATACATACCGGTATATATATATATATATTGTGTGTATGTACTCAGACAATTTAGCAGGAACACAATAGGAACGCTTCAACATAAACAAAATCCTACACTGAAACGAACCCACACACATAATATATTGTACACACAAAATTCACAGATATACTTACACTCTGAAATCATAGCAAACACATGATATATATACATACACTTACAGAAAGACACACACACACACACACACATGTGAAAAGAGCTGAAATTAAACTAGATAAATGAAAAATATAGAGAAAAAGTCAAACACCCACCCCTAGGCAAAATAGATGGACTTCATCAGGCCACAGCCATCCTTCGTTCACTCCGTTCACTCCGGACATGACTTGTATGCGAACTTGCAAGAGAGTTCACTCTATCAATTTGTTCGATCGCCGACCCGTGGTAATAATGTTCTTGACCTTGTACTTGCAACAAAAGAAGAATTAATAGAGAATTTGAATGTTGGTGATGAATTCAGTAACAGCGACCATCGTACAATAACTTTCACTTTAGAGTTTACTAGTAACGAACCAAATAGCAGCATCGAAAAAGTCCCTAATTTCAAGAAAGCAAACTTTCATTAACTTAGATCTATGTTTAAAGAAACTGACTGGAGCTTTTTAATTAACAATAACGACATAAATACATCTTGGGGAATTATTCGAAACCACTTACCGAAAAGCAGTGCAGGACTGCATACCATCGAAAATACGGCGTCCAGGCCTTAATAATAAGCCCAAATGGTGGAATAAAGATATTTCAAACTGTCTGCTTTCTAAAAAGTTTGCTAATGATAGATTAAAATCCTTACAAAATGACGAAGAACGGGTGCAATTTGTAGAGCTACGACGCAAAGCCAAAAGGTTAATTAAGCAAAGTAAAAAGACCCTGGAGTTCCATGTTGCGAATCAAAGTAAAACAAATCCGAAAGAATTCTATAGTTATATCAGAAAGAAAAAGTAGTTACTTCAACTGTTGGACCGTTAGTCGATGAAAATGGAGAATACACCAAAGACGAAGTACAAATGAGTAATGCCCTCAATACCTTCTTTGCATCAGTTTTTACAACGGAAGACCTCAGTGATATCCCTACACCATCGCCGATTCAGATTGATAATTCAGATGTTCTAAGCAATATCACCGTTACAGAGAGAGAAGTATTGAATTGTTTAGATAAACTCAAGGTAAATAAAAATGCCTGGACCTGATACAATCTCGCCTAGAGTTCTAAAGGAAGCTAAGGATGAGCTCTCCAAACCACTGACATTGCTATTTAATAAATCCTTGCAGTCTGGAAATATGCCTGATCAGTGGAAGCTAGCCAACGTAACACCGATATTCAAAAAAGGCAGCCAATCCCTATCCAGTAACTATCGTCCAATTAGCTTAACCTCAGTTGTATGTAAAATGTTAGAAACACTCATAATAGACTCGTCAATCACTTAGAGGAAAATAACATACTTAAAGATACTCAACACGGCTTTCGTAAAACACGTTCCTGTTTAACAAACCTCTTCTTCCACGATATCCTCAACCTCTACGATGAGAGTAAAGCTGTATATATTATATACCTTGATTTTCAAAAGGCCTTTGACAAAGTTACCCACAAACGTTTACTGCTAAAACTAAAAGCGCATGGAATACAAGATGGTGTGTTGAAATGGATAGAGAATTGGCTCCGCGACAGAAAGCAAAGAGTAGTCATAAACGGTAAGGCATCTAAATGGACCAATGTAAGTAGCGGGGTACCCCAGGGATCGGTACTAGGACCAATTATCTTTGTAATTTACATCAACGACATAGATGAGGGTCTCACCTGTACAATCTCAAAATTTGCTGACGATACAAAAATTGCAAATAGCGTACTCTCAAAAGAACAAGTTGACGATATGCAACACAATCTAGATAAGTTGTCATGTTGGGCCCAAATTTGGCAAATGAGTTTCAATGCGGATAAATGTAAAGTACTACATATCGGATACCTAAATGAAAAAGCAAACTATTTGATGAATGGCACTCAGCTTAAGAATGTAAACAGAGAAACCGATCTGGGAGTAACAATATCAAGTAACCTAAAACCGAGTCAACAATGTTCAGAAGTTGTTAAGAAGGCAAACAAAATAATTGGCTTTATAGGCAGGTCATTTGAGCATAAATCCAAAGAAGCTATCCTAACCGTTTACAATTCCTTAGTCCGCCCTCTTCTTGAATACCGCGTTCAATCCTGGTGCCCTTATTACCAAAAAGATATAGACAAGCTAGAACGAGTTCAACGTAGAGTTACCAAAATGATACCTAGCCTAAAGAACAAACCATACGAGGAGCGTCTTAGAGAATTAAATCTATTTCCTTTAACCCAGCGCAGATTAATTCAAGTGTTCAAAATCATCAAAGGCATCGACAATATGAACTGTAGTAAGTACTTCACTATCGACCAATCTAATTACTCGCGGGGAAACGGTTGCAAAATTATTGGTAAATCTTTTAACTCGCACGAAGCTAAAAATGTCTTCTTCAATCGAGTTGTCAACTTATGGAATGGGCTTCCCCGAGATGTCATAGACTGCAGCACCGTTGATTCATTTAAACTTCGCCTAGACAAATATCTCGCATCAAACCCGCGACTGACTGCGTTTGTAAATGAATAACTTTATTTTATCCTCCCCTCAGTTACTAACCCATCTGACCCCTACTAACTTCCTAATCCTGCCACGGACATTAGTTCCAGGGCAGTAGTTCCCTTTCCAATGTTCCCTTACCCACTCTAAACCACTGTTTGGACACTTGATCCTCAGTGTTTTGGAGGACAAGCAGCCTAGAAGGGTCACTAGATCTGTTGTTGCTTGATTTCCTTTGTACTCCCTTGTACTCCGTAATCGGGTTTCTGTTATAACTGAGCAAACCGGCAATCTCTAAAATACCTGGTGTAGAGTGTTTGACCTTAAAGACAAAATACCTGGTGTAGAGTGTTTGACCTTAAAGACAAAATACCGGGTGTAGAGTGTTTGACCTTAAAGACAAAATACCTGGTGTAGAGTGTTTGACCTTAAAGAAAATACCTGGTGTAGAGTGTTTGACCTTAAAGACAAAATACCTGGTGTAGAGTGTTTGACCTTAAAGACAAAATACCTGGTGTAGAGTGTTTGACCTTAAAGAAAATACCTGGTGTAGAGTGTTTGACCTTAAAGAAAAAATAGTATAGTACTAATTGCATAGTCAAAATCAGGGCATTAACATGCACACGCACACACACACACTAGAGATCCTATAGTTATAATTAGTTACTATAGGATCTCTAACACACACACACACACACACACACACACACACACACACACACACACACACACACACACACACACACACACACACACACACACACACACACACACACACACACACACACACACCAAATACCCTAGAAAAACATGCACGGATTGCCACACAAAAATAACGATATTTTTACCACTCTTAATAACACCAATAGCTGTAAAAGCAACAAAGCTAACTGAGATACCAGCCATTTTTATAGATGAGGAGGTGTTTAGAGCTGCATAAGCTACACCGTATGAATGTGGGTGTTTAGAGCTGCATAAGCTACACCGTATGAATGTGGGTTTAGAGCTGCATAAGCTACACCGTATGAATGTGGGTTCTGTTATGCCGAGGGAGAAGTGTTGGAAGGTACACTAATGAACACTCAAGCTTGTAACCGTTAATCAGTTTTATTTAGTATAGGCGTGGATGTAGGTAGTAGGGGTAGGCAGCCCCGCCCAGGGAAGTACTACCGCCAAGGTTTCGGGAGACTCACGGAATAGCCTGAATTCCATTTTCTCTCCCAGGCCTTGGTAGTTGGATACATATCTTTCTGCCTCACACATCAGGGGTATCAGGAAAACCCTCTTTATATAACATACACATCCAACTTCACGACATTGCCCTACATCGCTATCCTCTATCCATAAAACACTACTCTTCCCACTACATATCATACATGCAACACCATACACTTACCTAATAAATATGGCAGTACAATTGTTAAGAGCAAACCTGGTGGTCCCTCGGATATCCACCCCCGGCAGGGTTGGGTCATTGACACAGGGCCCTCCCGGTCGTCATCATGCGACTGTGTCAAGAGCATTGCAACGTCCCAAAGCTGCTCGTCGGTGCAGCTTTTTCTTTAGTAATATAAGGGGACTTCACTCTAACATCAATTCTGTACACCAATGTCTTCAAGCAGAATCCCCTACTCTCCTTTTTTTGACAGAGACACAAGTAACATCCACATCTGACACGTCTAGATTTAATTTTCCAGGTTATCAACTGCTCCAAAATTTCAGACCTAAAGGAGGTGTATGTTGCTTCGCAAAATCTGAAATTGCCCTGGAGGAGGTTACTAGTTTCAATTGTCCCTATTTTGATTATTCTATATACAAATTAATTTCTGCTGGTAAATTTAAATACATATGTTGCATCTACCGTTCCCCAAATACTCCTCCAGAGCAAAGTCTTTTTGATTCTCTGTCCTCACAACTCGTGTCCTCAACTTAAATGCTTCTTCTGAAATCACTGTGTTGGGTGATTTTAATGTCCATAATGTTGAATGGCTCACTCATTCAGCCAGGACTGATGATGCTGGTCTTGAATGTGAGCTATTTGCATACTCATTTAATCTCACTCAACTAGTCAACCAACCCCCCCGTGTACCAGATAATCATAATCATAATTCCCACCTACTGGACTTATTTTTAACAACCAATTCAGAAAATTATGATGTTACAGTGAGGTCCCCGCTTGGATCTTCTGATCACTATCTGATACAGGCCACCTGTCTATCACCTACCACACCTTCCCACTCTGAACCTGTTTTGGTGACTAAATGGCATTACGATAGGGCAGACTGGGAGGGTCTTCAAGGTTTCTTTATTGATATTCCCTGGACCTCTTTCTTTTCTAATGATGCACACTCCACCTTGAGCCACATACAAGATTTTGTAAAAATTGGAATGGAAACTTTTATTCCTCATCAAAAGTACAGTAAAAGATCTAATTCACCTAAATGGTTTGACCATAATTGTGCTAGAGTAACTGAACAAAAAGCAATAGCCTACAATGCATACACAAGATCAAAAACACATGAAGCCTTTAATTACTTTAGAAACATCAGAAATCATGCCAAAACTGTATTAAACCTAACTAAATCAAACTTTCTCCACAAGCAGGCAAATAAACTTCTAAATAATCCAAATGATAACAAAATATTTTGGTCTACTCTTAACGCATTCAAATCCAACTTCACTACTGCTTCATCCATTCCACCATTAAAATCTCCGACTGGCAATCTTGTAAGTGACCCAAGAGGTAAAGCTAACCTTCTTGCGGATATTTTCTCCACCAACTCAACCTTAGATGAAATAAATCAAGATGTCCCTGTACTTAATTTTAATTCGCCTGAAATTCCCTCACTTAAGATCCACACCAGACATGTCAAAACTATTTTGCAGAATCTCTCAGTAGATAAGGCTCCTGGTCCAGATGAAATTCCTCCAATAGTACTTAAGAATTGCTCCTTGGTGCTCGCTCCTGTATTGGCAACATTTTTCCGTCTGTGTACTCATACCTCATGCTTCCCAGTACCCTGGAAAGAAGCAAACATTCATCCAGTTCCTAAAAAGGTGCCTCTTCAGATCCATCAAACTACAGACCAATAGCTATAACTTCCACTCTTGGTAAAGTCTTTGAAATTATATTAAATAATCACATAATTAAGCATCTTGAGAAAAATAAATTAATCAGTGATAGGCAATATGGTTTTAGACGATGTCGATCAACTGCAGACATTCTTTGCTTTCTTACGCATCAAATCAACCCAAGCTACAGACCAACATGGTGAAACACATACAATAGCACTGGATATATCAAAGGCATTTGATAGAGTCTGGCATCAATCCTTATTGTCGAAGATGTCACACTACGGCCTTGCATCATTAGTTCCACTAATTTCTTCTTATCTTCATAACAGAAAATTACGTGTAATGGTAGATGGCCTTTATTCTCAATTTCACTCAATAAATGCTGGTGTTCCCCAGGGATCAGTTTTGGCCCCAATTATGTTCCTCATTCATATCAATGATCTCATATCTACCACTCATAATCCAATACATTCCTACGCAGATGACTCAACACTCCACAGTTCCTTCACATTTACCAATTCTTTCACCCAACCCGATCTTATAAATTCAAAAATAAACACTGCAATTTCTCTGAACCAGGACCTTTCTAGAATTAATGGATGGGGATAAAAGAATCTAGTTTCCTTTAATGCACAGAAAACCAAGTACATTCAATTTTCTAACCGACAGAATCTCACTCCCATTTATTTTTTAATGATGTAAATATTCCCACTTCCTCTAGTATTGACATTCTCGGTGTAACATTAACTACTAACTTGAGCTGGACACATTATGTTAGAAGCATTGCTAAGAATGCCTATAAAAAAATGGGACTCCTGTACAGAGTTCGAGAATTCTTCACTGACGAACAGTTGGCCGTAATATATAAAAGTCATGTGCGTTCTCAGATGGATTACTGTTCACCTCTGTGGGGTGGAAGTGGAGTGGTTGCATTGAGGCAGTTGGACAAAATTCAAAATAAAGCTATTAGATTAATCAATAACCCTGCAATCACACAGGACCTTCCTACATTATCCATACGAAGAAGAAACGTTGCATCCCTTGCATTATTCTACAGATATTTTCACACAGCAATTGTTCCGAGGAACTTGCTTCAATTGTGCCGCCTCTCCACATCTTTCCCCGTAGAACTAGGGCAGCTGAGAGCGCCCATGAATTTACACTTTCTCCTCCACAATGCAGAACTTCTGCTTATCAGAATTCATTTATCCCCAGAGCTACTACTCTTTGGAATTCACTTCCCTCGAATTGCTTTCCACAAACTTACAATTTACAAATGTTTAAATCCAGTTGTTACAAACATTTTATGAATGGAGGATGCCTTTAGGCACATGGACCTTTTTGTTTTATCTGTGTTTTTCCTTCCTCCGTTCATTGTCTCTTAAAAAAAAAAAAAAAAATTACATATACAGTACATAGTAAAGTACAAAGACAAGGGATAAGACAATGGACATACAAATAATTAGGACATACACTACGAGAAGTAACTGATATTAAATGCGTTTAAATAAATAAATGTAACGAATCTATTAGTTAATGACGCAAAACTCGGTAACTTGGTGTTATTTATTTATTTGTAAAGGTCTCATTGTTAATTTCGGTACTGTTTTGCTTAGAACAATAAGTAAGATTGGATTATCACTGCTGATCCATCCACGACGGTATATTGATATTAACATATTAAATTGTTGTTTATTTTTATCATATTAGTTTAAATAACACATATTATTCTACCCGTTCATATTTCAATATTGTGGAACTTAGAAAATGATTAGTTGGTGGCAGTACGACTGTAGGCCTAAGTACCCTACTGTCTCAACTAACCCTCAAACTCTGACTGGTTGAATACGTTGAATACACACTTATAAAGACAGCTGGAATAAAGACAATAAATGGCGTCATTTGGGTCTGGATACTAAAACATGTCTTAACCCCATTGGGTCCGAAGAGGTTTTTGTGAACCTCTCCGGTTTCCCTCCATTACTTTACAGGTTTAAAGACATTTCATCCCATGTGTTTGGCGATAATAAGATACTTCATCCGATTCAGGTGTAACTTTTTTTTCTGGGCGAGGGACAGCGAAACTGTAACTTTTAAAATATCAATCATCGGTCAGGCCATATTTCTAACGAAAAAAAATACACATTTAGCTTGAAAGGGGTCTGGGTGCGCATATTTTAGTTAGAAGGAAGTTTGGGAAGGCGTTTTTGTTATCCTAAAGAACAAACTAAAATGCATTGCTCGAAAATGGCAAAAGCAAGCAAACTCTTCAATAAAAATATAATATATATATATATATACTGTATATAATATTTAATATATATACTGTATATATATACCCACAAACGTCGGATCACAGTGTTAATTACGTCAAAGGGAGAGACATAACAACATCAATGAAAAAACAGCATTTTCTGTATACATGACGTCAGAACTTCCTCATACACGGGAAAACTAGGCTATGAAAAGTTATAATGCCCGTGTGTGTGTGTGTGTGTGTGTGTGTGTGTGTGTGTGTGTGTGTGTGTGTGTGTGTGTGTGTGTGTAATAATAATAATAATAATAAACGGTTTATTAAAGAATGGCAGCCTCATGAGCTGAAAATACACATTTTACAATTTAGTGGATGAACATGAGATGTACAGATATGAGGATGGTAAGCTTAGTTTACAAACAAAATAAATAAATACAATAATGATGCATGTGCAGAATACAGATTATCATAAAATAACCATGAGAGTAAGTGATATACAGTACATATACACATTTATTTACTTACTCATATACAGAACATACGTATATACACGTACGTGCGCACATACATATACATACATATATAGGAACATAAGAACATGCAGTAAGTGTGCACATGTCCGTATACACAAACGCTCACGTATGCACACAAACATACATACATACAGAAACTGTTTTGGTAAGGTCAGGTAAGGAGGGTGCGGGTACTACAATGGGAGGTTAATCCTCGGGTGTGTGTGTGTGTGTGTGTGTGTGTGTGTGTGTGTGTGTGTGTGTGTGTGTGTGTGTGTGTGTGTGTGTGTGTGTGTGTGTGTGTGTGTGTGTGTGTGTGTGTGTGTGTGTGTGTGACAGAAGGCGAAATATGGAAGAGCTGGGCGTTCTATTGTTAAGGGTGGAAATACATGGATGAAGATACACAAACACTTAATAATAGATAATGCTTATGCATAGATATATAATCAGAAGTTGCGCTAGTGAGCAATATGTTCTCGCTCATATGTACGTATATTTATATACGTGTGTGTGTGTGTGTGTGTGTGTGTGTGTGTGTGTGTGTGTGTGTGTGTGTGTGTTGTGTGTGTGTGTGTGTGTGTGTGTGTGTGTGTGTGTGTGTGTGTGTGTGTGTGTGTGTGTGTGTGTGTGTGTGTGTGTGTGTGTGTGTGTGTGTGTGTGTGTGTGTGTGTGTGTGTGTGTGTGACAGAAGGCGAAATATGGAAGAGCTGGGCGTTCTATTGTTAAGGGTGGAAATACATGGATGAAGATACACGAACACTTAATAATAGATAATGCTTATGCATAGATATATAATCAGAAGTTGCGCTAGTGAGCAATATGTTCTCGCTCATATGTACGTATATTTATATACGTGTGTGTGTGTGTGTGTGTGTGTGTGTGTGTGTGTGTGTGTGTGTGTGTGTGTGTGTGTGTGTGTGTGTGTGTGTGTGTGTGTGGTGTGTGTGTGTGTGTGTGTGTGTGTGTGTGTGTGTGTGTGTGTCTGTGTGTGTGGTGTGTGTGTGTGTGTGGTGTGTGTGTGTGTGTGTGTGTGTGTGTGTGTGTGTGTGTGTGTGTGTGTGTGTGTGTGTGTGTGTAAATATTTTCAGTATCATTAATTGGAAGTGTTAAGATTATGACCCTCTATTCTTGACCTGACCTGACCTTCTCAAAACAGGAGCAAAACCCGTATGGATCTCCCTAGCCGAAATCGAGAGAGAGAGATCCCATATGACCTGACTTGACCTGACACTTAAAACAGAAACACAACCGTATGGATCTGTCTAGCCCAAATCCAGACAGGTCATTAATTATCTGGGTGGAGGAAAGAGGGGTTTGTGTTTTAGTGGTGTATGTGTGTGTGTGTGTGTGTGTGCGCGTTTCGTGGTGTGTATGTACACATGTTAATGTGTGTGTTTCTGGTTGTGCGTATGAGAAAGAAGAAAGAGAGGATAACAAAGCTAGGTCCTTATGTGGCGGCGTCCACGCCGTGGGGCCACCTCCCGAGGCTGCCAACCGCGAATGGCTGCCGACCCTCCACGGCCGAAGACAAAATCAACGACCAGTGGAGGAAAACCGGATGCCGGCCGCGGGGAGCAGTTTCGGGAGCCAAACCGTCACAACCATCCCCTGCCCCCTCCCTGGGGGCACGGGTCCTTGGAGCGGCTTCGGTCGCGCCGGGAATTTCCACACCTCTCACACCACACACACACATCACACAGTTTTTCCTACACCGAGAAATGACTCTCCGGCTGTCATTTCTCGAAGACTTCTTCTAGCCGGAGACATTGAGAGCAACCCAGGACCCACGTACACATACATATGTCCAACTTGCTCAAAACCCATCACTTCGAGTCGCCATACTAAGGGTTCAGTTCTCTGCAATTCATGCGGGAACTGGACCCACTTCACCTGCACAACACTTGCCTCCAAGAAACACTACACAAACACCTGGACCTGTTCCTCATGCCCCTCCCTCTCCCAGTCAAATCCCTCACCTAAAACCCGTCCACCTCTCCTCCCCAACCAACCTAACCTTCCCATATTATCCTCTCCCCCCCCCCCACTAAAACCTGTCCACCTCTCCTCCCTAACCCACCTAACCTTCCCATACCATCCACATCCTCAACTCAACACACCACACCCCATCCTAATCCATTCCAACCCCCATCTCCTGCTCCCCAATCCCCACCCCCACCTCACCCATCCCAACCCCCAGCCCCTCCCTCACCCCCACCCCCACCCCCCCATCACCCCCACCCCCACCCCATCCTCGTGCAGCAGCACCCAACATACATCGTGCACATAACATTAACATTCTTCAACTGAACATAGATGGCATCAACACAAAGAAACATGAACTCTCACACTTCATCAAACAACACAACATACACATTGCCATCTTACAAGAAACAAAACTCCGCACAACACAAAAAACACCCACATTTCATAATTTCACCACCATCAGACAAGACCGGGCTGTCGGCGGGGGCGGTGGACTCATCACCCTGGTACACAAAGAAATATCATACATAGTAACCAGTGTACAAACCAAATCACTCCTCCCCCCAAATGATAACACAACAGAAATACAGTCAATTATAATACGCACTGGCAACAACTCCAACATAACCATCATAAACACATACATCCCTCCCCAAACATCCCCTACAGTACCAAATGAATACAGACCACACTTACAACACATCACAAACACCCCACACACCCCACACATCATCCTGGGTGGTGACTTCAACGCCAAGACGTCGGCCTGGTTTGTCGACAACCCCGACACAGAAAGAGGGCTGGTACTACAAAACCAAACCGATAACCTCATCATCCTTAACGACATCCATCAACATACCCATATTCCTCACCAAGCCCTCTATAACCCATCATATCCAGACATCACCTTTTGCTCCCCAGAACTCGCCCCCACAACATCCTGGAGGGTGGTCAGAACCTTAGGCTTGGACCACCTCCCGATCATTATCACCACCAAAACCAGACTCACACCAGCTAGCCACAAACACACATACACCAATTATAAAAGAGCTAACTGGGAAGCATTCACAAATGAGACAGAACAACACTTCACAACTCTAAACAGTTCACCCATCACTAACATCAACAATGCTGTACACATACTCAATAAAACTATCCAAAACGCTGACAAGAAACACATTCCAAGAGGTAACAGAAAAAGACACAACCCCAACTTCACACCAGAAATTCAAAACCTCATCAGACAACGCGACATACTGAAACACTCCCCAGCACCCCACACACAAGACATCACACAACAAATTCAAGCACTCAACACCCAAACTAACAACAAAATACAAGAACAACAAAAACTAAATTGGAATAACTTCCTACAAACACTTGATCACAAAACAAACCACAAAAAACTCTACAAAACACTAAACAGCATCACACTTTCCAACAGCAACACAACACAATCACATGCTGCAATCACAACAACAGACTCTACTCCTTCATGTAAACAACAAGCAAACACTCTCATCAATCACTTTTCACATGTCAGCCACCTAAAACCTCACAAAGACGACCGACGTGTCATCCGACGTAAGAGCCAATTCCCCACAGACCCTGACTATACACCCTTCACCAATCACCAGACAAAGCATATCATCAACAATCTCAAGCACTCACCCGCCTGTGGCCTAGACAACATAAGCAACATACACCTCAGACACCTGGGACCACAAGGCATACAAGCACTCACTAACATATCAAACTACAGCTATTCACACAACACAATACCAGACATTTGGAAGCATGGTATCATCATCACATTCCCCAAACCCAACAAAGACCCCACGCTACCCTCCTCGCACCGCCCCATCACACTCCTTTGCTCCCCCTCCAAAGTCATGGAATGCCTAGTATTACAACTAATTACACCTGACCTACCCCTAGCTCCAACACAACATGGCTTTAGGCCACTGCACTCCAGAAACACTCTTCTCACAGACCTTACACAAAGAGCTTTCGACGGCATCAACTCAGCTAGACCACCACACAGATCACTATTAGCCATACTCGACATTAGTAAAGCCTTCGATGCCACCCCCCGCCACAACCTAACAAACAAAATCTACAACACAAACATGCAGAACAACACAAAACGGTGGCTGGCCAACTTCCTAGCAGGCAGATGTGCACACGTATCTTTTGCCGGTCAGTCATCTAAATTCAGAAACTTTCCAAACGGAGTCCCACAAGGATCCGTCCTATCGCCTGCACTCTTCAATCTGTACATGCACGATATAACTACACCCAATACGCCCCAAATAAACTTAGCCTCCTATGCAGATGACATGACACTCAACACACTACATGGCTGGTGCACTACAAACAGACTTAATCTAACCCCAGCCAAATCCACCGCAACCCTGCTCACAAGTTGGACAGGAGAACACGAATACATCCCTCAACTCACCATAAACAACACACCCCTAACACATACACACACACCCAAAATCCTAGGAGTAACATATGATACTCATATGACATTCAAACAGCACACCACAAACATTAAAAAGAAACTGACACCCAGACTTAACGCCCTCAGGTCACTTGCTCACACACAATTTGGACACAACAAAGAAACTACCACCACAGTATATAAACAATACATAAGATCAGTGATGGAAATACGCAAGCCCAGCCTGGGCTTCTAACCTAGCTGAAACACATCATAAGACCTTACAGACTATTCAAAACAAAGCCCTGAAGATCATTACAGGCTGCACAGCTACTGCACCCACAGATCACCTACATCAAGAAACCAAAATCCTCAAAGTCAAAGACCATCTGGACATGAGAGGCACTCAATTCCTGGCAGCAGCCTCCACGAACCAAGACCACCCACTAAACTACATGGCAACACACCCACAGACACCAAGAAATATCAAAACAACACCCAGCACACGGTATCACACACAATTATTGTCCTCTCTCCCTCCCTGCCCACCCCGAACCAACTTCCAGAAGCACATCCATACTCATATCTCTCACCGATCCATCCACTCATTCACAGACAACACGCAGCTGCATGCACGACCTCCCGAAATCCATCCTTCCGAATCCTCCCTTCCTCGCGAGGACAGAGTCCACCTGGCCAGGCTGAGATGCGGACACCATCCAGCTCTCCTGAGCTATCAGAAGAGACTGGATGACTCCGTTGTCGACGCCTGCCCGGGATGTAACTCAGCACCCCATACCATTAAACACATCATAGAAGACTGCATTTCACACAACCACTTACGCCAACAACACAATCTACACTCAATGAGAGCTCTGTGGGAAATCCCGATCGTGGCCATGGCCTTTCTCAGGGACTCGGGGCTGTTCGGCCAGGCAGCTTAGGGAACAACAACAACAACAACAACAAAGCTAATTAATCCTTTCAATACACAATACATTACCCACATAACCCATTATCCAAGCTTATTATGAGCTATTGTCATGCTTCGATATAAACAAGACATTAGCTATAGTTGTATAGGTCTTACATAATTCTAAATTTCTTCCTGACTGTTTTCCTATTCCATCAAACTAAGCTTTACTATGTACAAATGAGTAAATATGCATATATTTTAATCTCTTATTGCAGTTAAGGGACATAAATATATATACAGTATATATATATATATATATATATATATATATATATATATATATATATATTGTGTGTGGGTGTGCGTTTACAGTAAATATTAATCATTGTTTATTCTAATGACACCTAAATTTAACCGTTCCATTATAGCATAACATATTCATTCATTGTCTTCCAGATATTACTATACGATGGTATTAAAGGGGGTCTTTGGGAAGCAAAATGGTAGTTAACTGAGATACATTTTACCCTTTTGGTACCATAACTTGGTCTTTCCTAAGCTACATAAAATTTTCTAATGTATCTAATGTATATAACACCGTTGTATACTATAAGGGTTGAATAAGGTGGAGTTGCACAGGGAAAACTACTTATGATTCTATATTGTTATTTATCCCCTGCATCAACCCGTTATACTGATTAATTCCTTCACCACCATTACATTGTTGTCATCATAGGCTAGTTACCATTAGACGATTTACTTTAGTATGTAATCTACTTTTCCAACTCAAATGGCTTAATACGATTTCAACCAAACTCTCTTAAACTGCATAATATCATCTAATTTTAGCTAGACTCAAGGGCAAAAAGGTGTCATTGTGCTGAAGTGGTTAAATATAGCCAGCTCTCTACTGCGTATGTCTAAGACTAATGCCACCTTTAATGTCAGAACACCTCTGCTCTTGATCAATCACCACCAAAGCTATGAAAAGTGTGAACACCTTGCTTCAAAATTGTGAACTATATGAAAGAGAAATGTCGTCCGGAAATAGTAGTACCGGTATGTGTGTGTGTGAGAGAGAGAGAGAGAGAGAGAGAGAGAGAGAGATCGTATGCAAACTACTGTAGGTGTGTGTGTGTGTGTTTGTGTGCAAGACAGATAGATAGATCAGTAACGCAAGCTAGAGTGGTATCAAGAAGGAGAGATAGACAGCTAGGGATAGATAAAGGGAGCGAGAGTTAGAGAGTTAACCCCTTCTGTACCGGCGACGTCTGTATAATGGTATTCTAGCTATATTGAGATGATTTTGTGCAGTTTAGGAAGGATCTATGGTATGTAAATAGGGTCCAGTGAGATAGTCCGAAACCTGTTAATTGCTAGAGGCCCTTTTGAAACTGAATAAAATCGTCTAATAGTAGCCACACTAAAGTTAAAAGGACGGCATCGGTACAGAAAGGGTTAAAGTAGATATCACACTGTAGACACACGGATAGTATATACATAAGATAAGATAGTCTAATGGGTTCTGAGGCTTATTGAGGGGCTAAGAAGGAAGTTAATGGTGGTAATATATCCTGGGTTACAGAGAGAGAGAGAGAGAGAGAGGGGGGAGAGATAGATAGAGAGAGAGAGAGGGGGAGAGATAGATAGAGAGAGGCAGACATACAGAGAGAGAGAGAGGGTGGGGGAGAGATAGAGAGAGAGAGAGAGAGAGAGAGAGAGAGAGAGAGAGAGAGCAGTGTAAGTACCGGTAATAGATCTAGCGTCAGTATAATGGAGGCACTCCTAAGACACTCTTGACGGTAACACACTTCACTTATTAACATTGGTTTAAGTTTGTATTCTATGTTAATGAGGAGAGGGGGTGTTCTGGACCCCCTTCTCCCTCCTGAGTACCCCTATTAGTCTTAAGATTTAAGACGTTCGCCTTATTAGTTTGGCGATTTTAAGACCTTTCACCCCATTTTCTTGTCAATTTTAAGACTTTTCATGCCATTTACGCGTCAACTGTTTTTTTCATGGCAGGTGACAGTGAGCCAACCATCCAGATGGCTCAGTTGATGGCGTCTCTGCTTCCCATCCTGCAGACTCACGTTCAATCCCGCTAAAGTTGAAATGTTTTTCTGAGATGTAGCCGGCGGTTACCGTCTCCTCTTGAGCAAGAGAGATGGGTAATGGTCTCTGGCATTACAAGAGTTCCTAGCGGTATGGAATCTCCTCGAAGGAGATAAATGGTGCTTAATAATAGACCTGAGGATATTATTATTATCATTACTGAATGGGTTGAGTTTTATTTTATTGTATTTTATATTTTGCTCCCTAGGCTTCCATCAAGCTTAAGAAATACCCCCAATGACATATAATACTTAAATGTAACTTGGAACGCCCTTTCAGCCAAATATATGGTTGATATAGTTTTATTTGATCTCTTGATTGATGATATAATTGGAAGTGGCCTTTATGGTAATACTTAAAGGTGTGTGTGTGTGTGAGAGAGAGAGAGAGAGAGAGAGAGAGAGAGAGAGAGAGAGAGAGAGAGAGAGAGAGAGAGAGAGAGAGAGAGATAGAGAGAGAGAGAGAGAGAGAGAGAGAGAGAGAGAGAGAGAGAGAGAGAGAGAGAGAGAGAGAGAGAGAGAGAGAGAGAGAGAGAGAGAGAGAGAGAGATAATAGCATGCTCAAGGATGGTAGTGCAGGACGCAATGTACTGGAAGATTCTCGATAGATGAGAGAGAGTGGGAGTGAGAGAGAGACTAACAGACAGACAGACAGACAGAAAGAAGGAACTATATATAGACAGACAAACATGTGTACATACTTATATACAGAAAGACAGATGGCTCGAACGTCGCTTGATCTTGGCCCTGTCACTCTTTAAACTCTGGGGGAGGCACTCGTCACAGGTAGTTCTGCCTTTTGGTTCCCTCACTCACATAGAAAAAAGAAAAACAAAAAAAAGATAGACACAGACATATAAATCTGGATACACACATACACATACATATAAAAAATGCAGTCAGACAGACAAAATGTATACTGAGAGACAGACGGAGACAAGATATGTATACATACATTACTGTACATTAAACACAGACACACAGACAAGAAATTATACAGACAGACATACTTTTAAGACACATACATACATACATACAGTACTTGCATATAGACATACAAAGAGATATGCAGACTGGTAGGCAGACAGACTAGAAACAAACGCATACATATCACGATGTGCGCATTGCCAGGTTGTGTCTCCTACATCGTATTAAGAGGAGTCACCGTTTTTTTATTTATTTTTTATCTTTCTCTCGTGTTCTCCCTTTCTCTGGCTTGTATCCATTCGGCCCCATGCAGCCAACTGTTTTAAGACATTTATCCCCATCCAGGTGTCGATTTCTTCCTGGCGTGCGATAGCGAGCCAGCATTGTATGGAGAATCCGGCTTCACTTTTCTATCGAAAAATTTACAAATTTAGCTTGCTGTCAAAACAAATATATATATATGCTGACTCGCTACCGCTCGCCAGGAAAATATTGACACCTGGATGGGGGTAAACGTCTTCAAACAGTAGGCTGAATGGGGCCGAATGGATAAAAGACAAAGAGAGAGGGAGAGAAAGAGAAAAAAGCGAGGTGGGCTCCCTTAATTTCACTAGCAGTGAATACTCATATCTATAAACATTCGTGTGTGGCCTAGAGTGTGGGTGTACATGCGTGTGTTTGTTCTATTTAGGACCCTTTGGCTAATTGTTGCGTATGATGGAGTTTAGTGCATAATAGGATATGTCAGTTCGTCTGTTGTTTCTCAGAGGTTATGTTTGCCCATCCTTTAGTCTGTGGTAAGCGCGGGGCGTTTTGATTGGGGTGCGCATCTATGGACGGGGTGAGGTGCTGAGAGGGCTTTACTAAACTGTTTTATTTTAGCAAATATACAACCCGTCGGAAATATTATGCATTGGAGAATTATACTAACTGTTGCTGATTGTTCCTATGTGGTTCACAATACTGTATTGGTTGTTAACCCTTTCAGGCTCCTAAAATGCCGCTTAGTATATATACTGTATATATACTGTATATACAGTATATATAATTTTCCTGTCCTTATAATTGGCTCTCCAAAATGATTTTTCTGCCAATAAGATATCTCAAAAACAACTGCAGAGGTTGAAAACACTAAACTAAAAGTTTCTAAACTCCCCTAATGGTCCTAAAGTTTGTTAAGTGTCCCAGGAAGACGCAGGTGTGTCTTCCCGTACACGAAATGGTTAATAGTTTATTATGCTGTGGGTCCTGGAAATAGCTGTGTCGGCACCTGTGTGTCTGTGTGGGGTCTGTGGGGCCTTGCAATGACAGTCTGGGGCGTCAAGTGTTACGGGAAGGTTTTTTCCTCTTGTGTTTGAATTGTGTATTAACGTAATTGCGTTGTATATTTTGAATTAATGTAAAGTAAATGTCACCCCCGGATTCGTGGGACTATGAGAATATTAAATTAATATTAACTATCCTTTAATATTGAACAGTATCATTAACTCGCGGATATACATACGGTACTTTATATATATATATATATACTGTATATATATATTTTGTTTGCACTGTTTATATTCGCACATACGGTTGTGGCGGCGTGGTGGTTTTCATGCACCATTGTTTTGCACTTGCCTTATCTGCCTGTACGTACTTAGTATTTAATTGTTGTGTGCCCTTGGCGCAATAGCTTCACTGCTGTGGGATTACGTTGCTGTGTCGGCCCAGTGTATGCTTATTAAGGGGGGTCACTTGCTTATTTTATCTTTCTCTCCTTTTTTCTTTCCCTAGCTTATATCCATTCGGCCCCATTCAGCCAACTTTTTTTAAGACGTTTATCCCCATCCAGGTGTCGATTTCTTCCTGGCGAGCGATAGCGAGCCAACATTGTATGGAGAAATCCGGCTTCGCCGGAGACATTTTTCTATCGATTTTTTTTTCAAATTTAGCTTGCTGTCAAAACAAAACAAAATATATATGCTGGCTCTCTACCGCTCGCCAGGAAAATATTGACACCTGGATGAGGATAAACGTTTTAAAACAGTAGGCTGAATGGGGCCGAATGGATACAAGCCAAAGAGAGAGGGAGAGAAAGAGAAAAAAAACTTGTGTGGGAATTATCTGGCGGGCCTAGAACCCTCGCTGGCGTACCTTTTGTATACAATGCTGCATGACAGTCCTGGTAGTTGACGCACAGTAGCGGCCTGGACTCTCTGGTATTCTGTTTTTGTGTGTGTGTGTGTGTGTTTTCTGTTGTGGTGATTCAATATATTGTATCTTGCTTATATTATTGAGTTAACATAATAAGAACATAAGAACATAAGAAAATGGGAGTCTTCAGAAAGCCGATTGGCCTAAGCAAGGCAGATCCCTGTCCCACACAACCCCAATTACAAAGACCAATTATAGGCTGAACACTCTAATACCCTGAGGATCATCTTACCAAAACGGTTAGAGATTAACGCAGGATTACGGGGTCTGCAGAGCGCTGATTGGCCCAACCCTGCTGATCCCCCTTCACACCCAACCCTTCTCGTCCATATGCTTATCCAATGTTATCTTAAAGCTCCCTATCGTTTTTAATCCCACTATAACACTTGGTAGTCCATTCCACCCATCTACAACTCTGTTACCAAACCAATATTTGCCTATATCTTTTCTGAAACGAAATTTATCCAACTTGAAACCATTGGTACGAGTTCTTTCGCTATCACTGAGCTTTAGTACATTTGTCATGTCCCCTTTGTTAATCCCACTAACCCACTTGAACACCTCTATCATATCCCCTCTAACTCTGCGTCTCTCTAACGAATGTAAGCCTAATTTCTTCAACCTTTCTTTATACGGAAGATTTCTAATATTATGGATAATTTTTGTCATTCTACGTTGTACTCTCTCCAATGAATCTATGTCCATTCTGTAATAAGGACACCAAAATTGAACGGCATAATCCATATGGGGTCTCGCTAATGACAAGTAAAGTTTTAAGCTAACATCAGCAGTTCTGTTACTCACACTCCTAGAGATGAACCCGAGAATCCTGTTTGCCTTGTTTCGAACGCTTATACACTGTTGTCTAGGCTTCAAATCATTGCTAACAAACACACCTAGATCTTTCTCACAATTCGAGTTTTCTAATTCCACATTAGCTAGTTTATATTTAACATTTGTATGCATCTTCCCTATCTTTAATACCTTGCATTTGTCAATGTTAAACTTCATCTGCCAATTTACTGACCATTCGTGTAAGGTATCTAGATCCCTTTGGAGGCACTCTATATCTCTATCTGAATCAATTGTTCTCCCCATTTTGGTATCGTCTGCAAATTTACTTATCCTACTAGTTATACCTAAATCAAGGTCATTTATGTATATAACAAACAACAGAGGACCTAATACAGATCCCTGGGGGACACCACTTTTGACTGCTCCCCATTCTGACTTCGTACCATTTATGCTGACTCTCTGCTTCCTACCAATTAGCCATGAGCTAATCCATCCCAACAACGCCCCACCTATTCCATGCGCCTCAACCTTTCTCATCAATCTCTCATGGGGGACTCTGTCGAAAGCTTTACTGAAATCTAAATATATTATATCATATGACTTGTCATTATCTACTGCTTCATATACCTCTGAGAAAAAGCTAAGCAAATTAGTAAGGCAAGAACGTCCCTGAGTGAATCCATGCTGAGAAGAATGTATTAAGTTAAATTTGTCTAAGTGGCTTCTAATTTTCCTAGCAATAATAGACTCTAGTAGCTTTCCTATGATTGATGTAAGACTAATGGGACGGTAATTGGATGCTATTGATTTGTCACCTTTTTTGAAGATCGGAACTACGTTTGCAAGCTTCCAAGCTTCTGGAACTATACGTGTCTCCAATGACTTGTTAAATAAAAATGTTAATGGGTAACTTTACTCATCCCTACATTCTTTTAATACTCTAGCATATACCTCAGGTGATTTATGAGGTTTCAGTCTGTCAATTTCCTTAAGCACATCATTTCTACTTATAGTAATCGTACTTAACCTATTTTCTATACTATCGCTATATACCTTACGGACTTCTGGAAACTGTGCCAAATTTTCATTAGTGAAAACGGAAAGAAATTGACTATTTAATATACTGCACATTTCTAAATCATTTTCTGTCATTTCTCCTATCGAAGTTTTAAGGGGACCAATTACATCTCTAACCTTGGATTGATATAGTTGGTAAAAAGCTTTAGGTTTATTTTTTGAGTCATTGGCAACCTTAATTTCATAATTTATTTTTTTCTTTCCTAATATCCTTTTTTACCTGTCTTGATAGATTCTGATAGTAAGCAAGTAGGTGAATTTCGCCTTTCCTAATTTTTCTATATATTCCTCTCTTTTGTCCTAGAAGATCTAATAGTCTATTATTCATCCATTTGGGTTGGTTCTGTGTTGATCTAAATTTTCTTTTGGGGATGTATTTATTTTGTGCATTGAATACTGACTCGATAAAATTATCGTATGTATCTACCAAGGTTGACGTCTCTTCCTTACTTAAGATGACAGGTGCCTGCGAAGGGGTACACTCATTTGGACACCTGGATCGACTTAATGTTTTGACCATAGGGTCATAAATTTTGGCTTTTCTGAAGTCAGGTATTAATGTTGTATTCTCTCTGGTATTACCTTTCCATTGTATATTAAAATACACAGAATTGTGGTCACTATTTCGTAGGTGGTCCCCTATCTCTACATTATTTACCATATGTTCATTGTTACTGAAAACTAAATCGAGAATATTATTACCTCTAGTCGGCGTATCTATGAATTGAAATAAAAAACTATCTTGTACTACCTCTATAAACTCCTCAGAATCAGAGTCTCCTATTTGATGCTGCCAATCTATATTCGGAAAATTAAAATCCCCCATAATGCACACATTGCTAAATCTTGATGCCATTTTAATTTCCTCCCATAATGACATTCCGTCATTTCTACTCATATTTGGCGGTCTATACATAACTCCAATAACTATGGTCTCACTACCTTCGTTAACCTCTACCCAAACACTTTCATTATCGTTATTTAGTCTAATACCTGATTTAATACAGCTTTTTAATGTACTCCTGACAAACACTGCTATACCGCCACCCCTCTTACTTGTTCGGTCATATTTAAACAAACTATATCCTGGTATATCAAATTCTGCTAAAAAATGCCTGGTTTCTGTATTAATCCACGTTTCAGTTAGCGCTATTATGTCTATATATTCTTTGCTAACAAGGGCTCTAAGTTCGTTCATTTTGTTACATAGACTCCTACAGTTTGTGTAATATACTCTCAAATTACTTCTTTTCTTTATACCTAATTTACCTTTATTTCTAACGACATTTCCATCTTCCGTTGCACCATCACTACTATCATTTGCAATATAGTCATCATTTTTAGCATGAGACTGAATATCCTTATCGCTTTCGCCTGACGCTAAAATTGTTCCATTTAACCTCTCATTTACACTCAATATTTCTGTTCAAAACCCCACAACCACCCTATCTAAAGAACTAGCTAATGTAGAAACCCCTAACCGTGAAAGATGAACCCCATCCCTTGCGTACATCCCATCTCTCCCATAGAAACTATCCCAGTTATCAATGAATGGTATTGCTTTTTCTTTGCAATATTTCTCCAAACGGCAATTGACACCAATCGCCCTGGATGTCCATTCCTTGGGAACTCCTCTTCTGGGTAGGATACAATGTACTACAGGGATCCCTCCCTTCATCCTAACCTTATCTAACACATCCCGATACTGCTGCAGCAGTTCCTCATTTCTACCCTTACCAACATCGTTACTCCCGGCACTGAGACAGATAATGGGGTTATCTCCACTATCTTCCAAGATGTGGTCCATCTTCTCTAAAACCCTCCCAACTCCATGGCCAGGCAGACACACAACCTTCCTAAGTTTAGTGCGGGTAGCCCTAACTAAATGTCTTACCATGGAGTCGCCCACAATCGACACAGACTTACCTTCTCGGGACACAGACTTACCTTTTCCCTCGGGAGGATCCAGCAGCTGCAGTTGGAGAACCCCCGGTGGTGGCAGAAGCTCCCTTGGTGGTGGTGGTGGTGGTGGTGGTGGTGGTAGGTAGCACAGCGTCAGCGGTTGGAGCCGAGTCGGCGGCAGGCATTTCGTCTAACCCTCCCTTATCCTGACTATCTTTTCCCTCACATTCGTCTCGCAAAGGAGAGAATGTATTTGTCACACTCATACCTATTCTACTATCCTGCTTCTTGAGTGTGACTTTCCCACCCGTATTTTTAACAACCTGCCATGAATACAATTTTTCATCAACTTCCTCCCTTTTCCCCTTACTCGACTTAATTTCCTCTTGGCTAAGCTTGAAAGCTAGATTTTCGTCTTTAATCAAATCCACTTCCCTCTGAAGTTTAACATTAACCTCCCTTAGAGCCAAGACCTCTTCCTTCACCACAACCATCTCTTCCCTTACCTGGAGAATAAGATGATGCAGTTCAGTAAAGGACTCGCACTCCATACCTGACATGATCCCAAAAAGCTTAGCGAGGAGCAAACAACTAAGTACAGAAAACAAAAACAAATAAGTCAACTAACAGCTAAAAACTGAGCTAAAACACTTTTATATATACACAAGTGCACTGCCTCCAAACACAGGTAGGTGCGTATGGTCACTGGGTCACGAGCAGGTGGTCCGGGCAGGAACTCAAATTAACACAACCTCCTCCTGTCACTGACTGAACTGAACTGATGTGCTAGCTTGCTTTGTAATTTCGTTTTCTTGTATATTAATTAACTTGCTAGCTTGCTGACTTTGCTTAACATATGTCTATAATTTATTAGGGTCCATTTCGGAGTAGTGGGTGGTGGACTCCCAAGAGTCTTCCTGTTTTTAGATGGTTTATTTCGGGGTGGATCCTCCAGTTATCGGAACAGTATGGTTTTCTTGTAGTAGTTGTGCAGTGCCTACATAATTAACTCTTCTACTTGTGCTGCATTGGCACCGACTCTACTACAGGAAAAACATGTTACTGGTGGAAATTAGGCAGAGTCAATATCTTGGGACTCTAACTTAGTAGCACACCTTACGCACTGTTGGAAGTTAGGCAGAGTCAATATCTTGGGAATCTACTATAGATACCTCGTCACTGGTATCGACTGGATGCAGGTTTTCTATCATAACTCCAAAACTAATACTTGGAGTCAAAAGTTGAGGTAACAGCTTGTAGTCGTCTGAGTCTCCGTTAGGCCGTCCAGGTTGGCCTGTCGTGTAGATTGGTTGTTTGGAATACAGATGGATTAATGTAAGTAGGGTCTTTAATGAGGCCCCGTAAATATTATATTATTTTGGCACCTCATCGGACGAACGCGAGTATATATTAGCAGAGAGCTAAGGATACTCGACTATCCTGACCGTTATATTAATCGATGATGAAGTTCTGTTCAGATACTCTTGACTTGGGGTCTTTAATATAATGCTCATGTCATGACACAGTGACACTATTTCGGGCTAACGCGAGGAGACAATATGGTCATGACCACTCTTGTTTTCCTCAACTACCACTGAACTTTATAAGAGGTTCAAAGAACTCGGAGCGGTGTTTAAACATTTAAATTGCAAGAGTCAAATAACATGTTACAGACAAATGCACTAAGGACTTCTATATTCCAACTGCCAATTAAGGTATTTCGCAGAGCCCTGAACTGTTCAAGTAATCTTGGTATGCCAAGTATCCTTTGATAGTTCTTTAGATGCAGTTTTAATAAGAGAAGTCAGGTGGGGACATGTCTGCAAGTTTAGAATTCCAATATTAAAGGTGCAGCCTATTAGAGATTTCGATGTTACTACTATGGTATGCCATGTAAATAACAAGGATTCCTTAATAGGGAAAATAACTCCTCAGTCCTATGGGATATTCGGTATGCCGTTTATCATTCACTGAATGGGAGGGTAATTCTAGGACCATTCACTCTGGTATTCCAGTATTTGAAAGCTCTAGAATTGCTTACCCTGTTCAGCTTTCGTCGGGATAGTGACGACTTTAGCTGAGATGTCCCGGGGTAGATGTTCTGGGGTCAAAAGGTCACAAGTCAGTCGGGGCGGATCTAAAGGGATTAGGAGGGTCCCCTTAGAAACTGGTGACCAGGTGATTTGGCCTTTGGGTGGAAGCAGGGCGTAAGTGCCTGTTTCTATGATGGTGATGGTGCTCCTTCTTTCCCTGACTGAATATTATTTTTCTTTTAATAGATTCATGTGGGGCTGATGGTCTATTAATATTCTTGCCGGGTGTTGAGGGAAGTTTTATTATAATGACGGCCATCCGGGCATCTCATCTGATGTCCGTAGAGAGCGTGGAAGTATTATTATCATGGAAGTAGTGATGTGCATTCGTCGTGTAGTTCCGGAAATTGTTCTACACACGTGGTATCACTCCGCGGGCATCTTTTGTTGTTGTTAATGTTATTCTTCCTTCCTCTTCCGTCTTGCCTTTGTTCTTCTCCATCTTGTTCTCTTTCTTGGTGATATGGGGTAGTTTCGGGACGCGGGGCATTTTGTTTATTTGGTTCTTTCTGTTTTCCGCCTGTGTTTGTCCTCTCGGTTCTGGTTTAGTTACTCCTTCCATTTGTCCCGGGGTTCGTTCTCCTTGGTGGTAGCCATCTTGTCTTCTTGGTTTGTTGTTGATTTCTTGTTGTTAAGCTTTACTGTTGTCGTTTCGTCTAATTTCTTCTCTGTTTTCTTCTGAACGTTGGTCTTTCTGGTGGTGGTCTGGGGTCTGGAATGTACGCCTGGTGCTTGTTCTTTCTCTACTTCCCTTGTTGTCTATCATTATTCTCCTTGCTTTAGTTTCTCCTTTCCGTTCTTGTCTTCCCGCTTGTTCTTCATCTTGTTCCTCTGGAGTTTTCCTTTTTCTATTTGTGGGTGCCTTCCTTATTTGTATTACTTTACATACATACATTATTTCGTATGTGTATGAAGGAGAGAAAAGACAAAGCAGCCTGTAACAAGTGCCCCCCATCCCTTCTAGTTGAAAGAGTGATACGAAGCCAAATTCAAGGTACGTTTACAGCCAAAATATCGGGACACGCGGAGCTCGAAGCAGTTTAAATCATAGGATGAAGGAAGGACAGATTGAGGGAAAGTGCTTCAGAGCTTACTTGTTGAGTAGACGAAAGACTGGGAATACATAGATACATGCACAAAGACGAACAAAGACACAGACACAGAGGCAGACCTAATGCATGGAGATTGACAGACAGACAGACAGGCTGACAGAGGGACAGGGACAAAGAAGTTGATCATAAACAGTCAACAAAGGAGGATGTATGCGTAATGTGGAGGACCTGTTGAGAGAGAGAGAGAGAAGAGAGAGCGTAGTTAGAGCATGTGCAAGGAAGGGAATAGTGTGTGTGTGCGTTTGTCTGAGAGAGAAGAGAGCATAGTTAAAAGCATGTGCAAGGAAGGGAATAGTGTGTGTGTGTGTGTGTGTTTGTCTGAGAGAAGAGAGAGCGTAGTTAAAAGCATGTGCAAGGAAGGGAATGGTGTGTGTGTGTGTGTTTGTCTGAGAGAAGAGAGATCGTAGTTAAAAGCATGTGCAAGGAAGGGAATAGTGTGTGTGTGTGTGTTTGTCTGAGAGAGAAGAGAGAGCGTAGTTAAAAGCATGTGCAAGGAAGGGAATAGTGTGTGTGTGTGTGTGTTTGTCTGAGAGAAGAGAGAGCGTAGTTAAAAGCATGTGCAAGGAAGGGAATAGTGTGTGTGTGTGTGTGTGTGTGTGTGTGTATTTGTCTGAGAGAGAGAGAGAGATAGAGCGAGAGAGAGAGAGAGCGAGAGCGAGAAAGGGTGTGTAGAAATGTAATAACTGTTGCATCAAGCGTAATTGTTTAATCGAAGTCCTCTTTTTCTAGTTATTAAAAACGTATTCAATGGTGTATTATATGATATATAGAAGCAATAGAACTGTTCAAATGACCTGGGAAGTGTATATTAAACCAAATACAAAACTTTGAATAATGAGGTAAGAGATATGTGTTTTTATCACTTTTCAACCCAAGACCAGCGGGGGTCTGGGGGCAGCAGCCCCCAGGATGCCCAGGTTACCTTAGGTTAGGTTAGGTTAGGTTAGGTTAATGACCAGCTATGTAAATACAGTACCGGTAGTGAACATTTGGTTCAGTCTGTGCTCAAAAATCCATTTTCTTTAGGAGGAGGCCATACACTAAACAATTACCGAAATAAGACTGACATGCGCACACTAGATAGATGTATGTATGTAAGTGTGTTTGTGTGTGAGAGAGAGAGAGAGAGAGAGAGCGCGCGCGAGAGCGAGAGAGAGAGAATGTACGAGAAAGAAAGAAGGACAGATCATCATCCAGGAACGCGAGCACCAGCCACCACCGTTTAGACCACCTCCCTCAGTCCTCACTCCTCAGTCGCGTGGAGCCCCTCGGTGTGTGCAGATCTCCATCGCCGCGTGGTCCTGGTGGTGTTCGTGCCCTGGTCTGTGTGTCCTGCCTCTCCAGCTCTCCCGCCCTGCCCTGCCGTGTCCTGGGTGAGAGAGAGGGAGGAGGCAGAGAGAGAGAGAGTGTGGGGGGTGTTTAGAGATGGGTGTATGTGAGAGATTTGGAGAGACAGAGTAAAGAATGACAGCTGGCTTAGAGTCATCTCCTGCCCTTCCTTGTCCTGGGTGAGAGATAGTGAGGTAAAGAGAGATAGAGAGACAAATACATATAGAGATTGCTAGTATGGCATGTGTGTCATAGAGAGACACTGTGTTCATCTCCTGCCCTGCATTGTCCTGGGTGAGAAATAGGGAGATACATATAGAGCGATAGAGATAGAAGGATATATATATATATATATATATTTAGAGAGAGATAGTATGGTATATGTGTTAATAAGAGAGACTTTTCATCTGCCCTGCATTGTCCGGAGTGAGAAATGGGGAGAGAGATAGATGAATATGTAGAGATAGCTAGATGGTATATGTGTTATAGAAAGAGGCTGTTCATCTCCTGCCCTGCCTTGTCCTGGGTGAGAGATAGGGAGATATATATAGAGAGAGAGAGCCAGTATGGTGTATGTGTTATAGAGAGACACTGTTCATCTCCTGCCCTGCCTTGTCCTGGGTGAGAGATAGGGAGATAAAGATAGAGGGGGAGATAGCATGAGAGAGACGTGATTCAGTATGTGTGTTATTGAGAGAGAGAGAGAGAGAGAGAGTAAAGTATAATGCCTAGCTTAGAGATAGTCAATTGGGTTCCTATCTTGCCCTGGCTGGTCCGGGGTGAGAGACTTGAGAGAAAGACAAGGATAGGGAGAGATTGAAAGATCTAGTGTGTTATTGAGAGAGATAAAGTAAGAGAAAATATATAATTTAAAGGTAGTCAGCTCTGTTAATCTTATGCCCTGACTTGCCCTGGGTGAGAAACGGAGAGTAATAGAGAAAATTAGTAAGATAAATAGAGAGAGAGAGAGAGAGTAACCAAATGACATCTGGTTTATAGTCGGTTGTGTTTATCTCCTATCCTGCCTTGTCCTGGGTGGCAGAGAGAGAGAGAGAGAGAAATAAAAGAGAGAGAGAGAGAGAGAGAAATAAAAAAGAGAGAGAGAGAGAGAGAAAAAAGAAAGAAAGGCAGTGATGAGAGTGGATGTGAGAAACTGTCTATATGTATGAGGTAGAGAGAGAGTGTGTGTGTGTGTTTATGTATGTGTGTGAGAGAGAGAGAGCTACACAGCTGGGATTTACACACCTCTAGTGAATTACACAACTATAACTTGTCCCACCCTACGTGCGTGTGTGTGTTCGAGTATTTTTCTGCGGAGTTTGAGTGTTTGAGTTTCTGTGTGTGCATGTGTGTCTTTCGATAACGCGCGCTTGTGTGTGTGTGTGTGCACGTGAGGTAAGTACGTATGTATGCTTGTGTGCGTGTATGTAGATGCCTGTGTGTGTATGTGTGTATATAAGCACGAACACACTATTAACCAGTTGTTAATAGGTGTGTCACTCATGTCGCACATTTTTCACTCGGTTGTTCTCGAGTTTTCTCCTATAAGACCAGTGTGTGTGTTGCGTTTATCATTATTATTATTATTTCTTTTATTTGTATTCATTATTCATAAGAAATTCAGTTACAGATACCTCTACTTGATCTATTGAGAGTACGGTATATAAAACCTTTCCAACTGTCTGTAATGTACCTAAATCAAGACAATGCTTTGGTTTAGGTTACGTGTTTATTATTGATAGGACGAAAATATTTATGAAACAAGAACGACTATGGGTTAAGTTTACGTTAGCGTTGGTTTCTCAGGGTTGGGTGTGCGGTTTTGACTCACGGGAACAGAACTTTCGGAGGGTAGTATTTATCTGCATGGAAAATTATATCTCAGAATCTCTAAAAACACGGCGACAAATCAAAATGGTCGTATCCACCCTCTACCGGTACCTCTGATCATCACCAAGAACACCATCATCTTTTAAGCCGGTATTACACGCACTGCGCCTTTTCCCTCAACACTGGTCTGGCAGCTTATTAGGTCAACATATATAATATATCTGTAACTTAAACTTATCTACCGTTCGTCTAGTTTCCGATACCAGTGCAAAATATTCCAGAAATGTTGCCAGAAAAATGTTGATCATCGAATGTTGACTATAAAAGCTCTCGTGTGATACCAGCTTTATTCAGTCCACCCGCGTGTTCTCAGACTGCATAGCCTAAGCATTTTTTGTTTTTAAAGTGCTGAATTGTTTATTTTTGCTATTAATTGCATCTTACTTAGTCCCGTTCTTTCGTGTGTTTGTCTTGTGTTGTGCTGCCCCTTGTCTGGTTTGTCCTGTTCTGTCTATATTGTTGTGTCCTGTATCATCCCTATCTTGTCCTGTTCTGTCTATATTGTTGTGTCCTGTATCATCCCTGTCTTGTCCTGTTCTGTCTATATTGTTGTCCTGTATCATCCCTATCTTGTCCTGTTCTGTCCTGTATCATCCCTATCTTGTCCTGTTCTGTCTATATTGTTGTGTCCTGTATCATCCCTGTCTTGTCCTGTTCTGTCTATATTGTTGTGTCCTGTATCATCCCTGTCTTGTCCTGTTCTGTCCATATTGTTGTGTCCTGTATCATCCCTGTCTTGTCCTGTTCTGTCTATATTGCTCTGTCCTCTATCATCCCTATCTTGTCCTGTTCTATCTATATTGTTCTGTCCTCTATCATCCCTATCTTGTCCTGTTCTGTCTATATTGTTCTGTCCTCTATCATCCCTATCTTGTCCTGTTCTGTCTATATTGTTCTGTCCTGTATCATCCCTATCTTGTCCTGTTCTGTCTATATTGTTCTGTCCTCTATCATCCCTATCTTGTCCTGTTCTATCTATATTGTTCTGTCCTGTATCATCCCTATCTTGTCCTGTTCTGTCTATATTGTTCTGTCCTGTATCATCCCTATCTTGTCCTGTTCTGTCTATATTGTTCTGTCCTCTATCATCCCTATCTTGTCCTGTTCTGTCTATATTGTTCTGTCCTCTATCATCCCTATCTTGTCCTGTTCTATCTATATTGTTCTGTCCTCTATCATCCCTATCTTGTCCTGTTCTGTCCTGTATCATCCCTATCTTGTCCTGTTCTGTCTAAATTGTTCTGTCCTGTAGCATCCCTGTTTTGTCCTGTTCTGTATATATTTTCCTGTCCTGTATCTGTTTTACTGTTCTGTCTTTATTTTCCTGTCCTCTATCTGTTTTGTCCTGTTCTGTCTTTATTTTCCTGTCCTGTGTCTGTTTTGTCCTGTTCTGTCTATAATTTCCTATCCTGTGTCTGTTTTGTCCTGTTCCCTTTATATTTTCTTGTCCTGTACCGGTATCTGTTTTGTCCTGTTCTGTCCTTATTCTCCTGTCCTGTATTTGTTTTGTCCTGTTCTGTCATTATTTTCCTGTCTTGTATCTGTTTTGTCCTGTTCTGTCTATATTTGTATGTCCTTTTCAACCATATATTGTCCTGGTCTGTCAATATTTTCCTGTCCTGTATCGCTCCTGTTTTGCCAAGTTCCGTTATTATCTTCCTGTCTTGTATTTGTTTTGTTCTGTTTATAATCCTGTCAAGTATGTGTATTTTCCTGTTCTGTCTATCTTCCTATCTTGTATTGTCCTGTTCTGTCCATAATTCCCTGTCCCGTATGTGTATTGTCCTGTTCTGTTTATCTTACTGTCTTGTATTGTCCTGTTCTGTCTATCTTCCTGTCTTGTATGGTCCTGTTCTGTCCATAATTCCCTGTCAAGTATGTGTATTGTCCTGTTCTGTCTATCTTCCTGTCTTGTATTGTCCTGTGCAGTTCCTATTTCCCTGTCCCGTATCACCCCTGTCCTGTTCTGCCTATCTTCCTGTCTTGTATTGTCCTGTTCTGTCCATATTCTCAGACTTTCTTCTATTTAACTGCTGAGCTCTGGAACTCTCTCCCAGAATCAGTCTTTCCCTCTTCCTATGACTTAAATTGCTTCCAACTCCGTGTGTCCAGGCATTTTAGCTCGAACGTCCCTTGATTTTGGCCCTGTCACTCTTTCAAATCTGGGGGAGGCACTCGCTGCAGGCAGTTGCCTTTTGTCTCCCTCATTCACATAGAACTAAAAAAAAAATGTTTTTACCCGTCCTGTATCTGTATTGTCCTGTTCTGTCCTATCTTCCTGTCTTGTATTGTCCTGTTCTGTCCATATTTCACCGTCCTGTATCTGTATTGTCCTGTTCTGTCCTATCTTCCTGTCTTGTATTGTCCTGTTCTGTCCTATCTTCCTGTCTTGTATTGTCCTGTTCTGTCCTATCTTCCTGTCTTGTATTGTCCTGTTCTGTCCATATTTCACCGTCCTGTATCTGTATTGTCCTGTTCTGTCCTATCTTCCTGTCTTGTATTGTCCTGTTCTGTCCATATTTCACCGTCCTGTATCTGTATTGTCCTGTTCTGTCTATCTTCCTGTCTTGTATTGTCCTGTTCTGTCCATATTTCCCTTTCCAGTATCTGTATTGTCCTGTTCTGTCTATCTTCCTGTCCTGTTCTGTCCTTATTTTCCTGTCCCGTATCACCCCTGTCCTGGTCTGTTATAGTTTGTATTGCACTGTTCAACCTAAGCATTACTATTGACTATAGCAGGACAGGTAACACTATTGCCAACACATTACTGTAATGCCAAGGGTAAACAGTGTAAGCAACCCTCGATGATTTTAAATCTACGTGCTCAACCCTATTTAGTCCGATGGGGGTCTTTTTGTACTTCCCTGGTTTGCTTCATCAGTTTGAGGTTTTAAGACGTTTCGCCCCATTATTTTGGCGAAAATAAGACGTTCACCCCATTCATGTGTCGATAAATTTCTCGGCGAGCGATAGCGAGCCTGTTACGTAAAAGAAATTGACCTTCGGCCGGGATCAGATAGGGTTAACAATGTAACGAAAAGATAAAATACACTCAAGAAACCGTTTTTTTTTTTTTTTTTTTTTTTTTTTTTTTTTTTTTTTTTTTTTTTTTTTAAAGTCTAGGCGGCAAACTTAAAAAATACTTTGCTCGAAAACTGGCAAAACTAATCAAAACCCTGGATAATAATTAAACAAATGCTCACGACGTCGCACCAGATAGTGCTAAGGGACCCCTGCACCGTTTTCACCAAAGTATAGGAAATTAATGTAAATACAATTAAAAAATAAAAAATAATAATAATAATAATAATATACCAGTTAATACAAATGCCACGACCCATAGCCTACCTAAGTTTGCACATATTAACTCTTATTTGCTCCTATGGTGGAACTTTTTGGGCTTCCCTTGTTTTGATCCATTAATTTGGAGATTTTAAGACGTTTCACCCAATTAGTTTGGAGATTTTAAGACGTTTCACCCCATTAGTTTTGGAGACGCTTCATCCATTCAGGTGTAATTTTTTTCTGTGCAAGCGCTAGCGAGCCTGTAACTTAGGAGATACATTTTTCTATCGAAAACATGAAATGTACAAATTTCCCTTGAAGGAGGTTTTGGTGGGCGTTGTTTTAGTTTGATAGAAATCTGGGAAGCCGTATTAATTAGCCGAGGGCACAAACTATAGTAACCTACATTAGGCTACTCGAAAATTATAAAAGGGAGCAAAATCATCATTAATAATAATTAAACCAAATATAATAAGGCCGGATCAGATACGTAGTGTTCAGGGGGTAGTGCTTGGTTTTGGGTCTATATATATATATATATATATATATATATATATATATATATATATATATATATATATATATTAATTTATGTTTTAGTTTCCTCGCTAGACCTTCATCAAGCTTAGAAAAACACCCGTCCAAGACCCTTCTTCAAGATAAATGTGTAATTTGTTTTCGATAGAACAATTTCCTACAGGCTCGCTATCGCTCGCCATGAAAAAATCGACATCTAAATGACACGAAAAGTATTAATATTGTCAAAGAAATGGGGCTAAAGGTCTTATAATCGCCAAACAAATGGGCCGAACGTCTTATAATCTGAAAACTAATGGGGCTAAACAGGAGGGAGAAAGGGGACCAGAAAAATTGGCAATCTCCCCTTCACACTAATTGATCCGAGGGGGTTCTTTTTTAACTCCCCTGTTTCAGTCCATTAGTTTGGAAAATAAAGGAAGTTCCGCCTCATTAATTTGGCGATAATAAGATGTTTCGCCCCATTCAGGTGTCGATTGTTTTCTGGGCCAGCGGTAGCGAGCCTGTAACGTAAACAGACTTTTAGCTTGAAATGGGTCTGTGTGGGCATTTATTTACTTATTTATTTATTTTTTATTTTTTATTTATTTTTTTTTTTTAGTTTGAAGGTAGTCTGGGAAAGCATTTAAGTTAGCCTAGGGGACTAACTTGAAGACATTTACGTTAGCCTAGGGGTCTAACTTGAAGACATTTATTGAAATTGGCAACATCATGAACAATCCTCAATAAAAACTAAAGCAAATATAATAACCAAAAGACGTTGGACCAGATAGTGTTAACCCCATTGATTCTAGAGGTCCTTCCTAACCTTTATGTAATCGTGTAGTGTTAGCAAATAAATATATATATATATATATATATATATATATATATATATATATATATATATATATATATATATATATATAATAGCCTGATGGTAACAAGTTTAAACACACACACACACACACTTGGAAGTTATTGCACTGTTGTGTTTAGTGGCTGTAAGGTGTGTGCAAACGAGAGAGAGAGAGAGAAAGAGAGAGAGAGAGAGAGTCAAATTTATCATTATGTGAGAAGCAAATAGTGCAGAGAAATGTACTGGAATAAAATACTTGAATGTTTGTGTGTGTGTGTGTGTGTGTGATAGAAGTTTATGGTACTGCGGGATATAAACTGTAGAAAGCTATGTACTGGAAGGAAATAGGCTACTAGATGTTTGTGTTGTGTATGAGAGAGAGAGAGAGAGAGCGAGTACAGGTAACCATGTGTATAGTGTTTGTATATGTGTGTTTGTAGTTTGTGTGTGTGTAGTATGTTTGTGTGTGTTTAGGAGGGCCATATGTTATTTAGATACGTTATTGAGACATTATATACTCCTTTTTGTCCTAGAGGTATATTATAAGCTAAAGAAAGGCGTCTAATGGTACGCAGAATAAGACTAAATTTGCGTCATCTTGTTGAGTCAAAGTTAACATATTCTGGAGGACCTTCTATATAGCCTACTGTAAGCTTGGAAGTTAATTTTGAAACTTTTATTGTGTGAACCAAGTTTAGTTTTCATCCCTTCAGCACGATGACGCAAATTTCGTCTTGTTCTGTGTACCATTAGACGATTTTTGTTTTTTTGTTTATAATATACCTCTCGGACAAAAAGGGGTATACTGTATAATGTCTCAATATACCATCATATTCTGGTTACTAATAGACGATTATGTTTAGCTTATCATCTACCTCCAGGACTCAAATGGGTCAATACGATCTCAATAAACCCTCTGAATAACATAGGTCCTTCTTTAACTTCATAAAATCGACTAATTTTAGCCAGCATCCAAGGTAAAAGGGTGTCATCATGCTGAAGGGGTTAATGGGCGAGCTCACACGTAACATATACCAGTAGTTTATGTATTTATGTAGTTACTTTATCCGATTTGTTTGATTACAATTAGTTCTGAGATTTTAAGACGTTTGCCCAATTAGTTTGGCGGTTGTAAAATCTTTCGCCCCAATTTGTAGGCAATATTATGACCTTTCATGCAATGTAGGTGTAATTTTTTTCCTAGCGAGTGATAGCGAGCCTGTAATTTAAGAGGAAGCGGCCTTCGGCCGGGATATTTTTCCATCGAAAAATATAAAAAATTACCTTTTTTTTATTTATTTTATTTTTATTTTATTTTTTAAATCTTGGAGGTCGAGGAGGAAACTAAAATAATATTAGTAATAATAAGACCAGTAAATAAACAAATAAATACAGACACTCCAATATTATAATCTTGCCAGGGCTCATCAATGGCATTTGCTTCACTTCTTCCTTGGCGCATATCCTATCTGACCACCAAATTTCGTAAAAAATCTCTGGATCGCCATCTAAATTGAACCACTTCTTCCTTGGCTCATAATCAATCTGCCCACCACATTTCTTGATAATAGGTTCTTAAATTTGTGCGATATCTAGTTTACAAAATGACAGACAAACAAACAGAAGCGAAACCATAAACCTCCGTCAAACTTCGTTGATGGAGGTAAAAATACTTCATTGTTTACTGAGAGGGTATTATAAATTGAAGCATGGTCAGTTTTTTCTGGTTAACAGTATCCGATTATATTTGGTCCTTGAATATTTATTATGTGTAGGCTACCATTAGACGATTTTCTTTACCCTATAGTATACGGTACATCTACTGTAGGACAACAGGGGGTAAATTGTATCTTAATAAACCATCTAAATAATATATGCTTTTCTAAAATCGTTTAATGGGAGCCAACATAAAGGGTGACAAAGGCGTCATCGTGCGTCATCGTAACTATCGTCCAATTAGCTTTACCTCAATTGTATGTAAAATGCTACAAACGGTCATAAGAGACAGACTCGTAAATCACTTAGAGGCAAATAACTTACTTAACCCTTAACTGGCGGCGCGCAACATAAGTCGAGTGAAATAAATTTGGACTATGTGGCGGCGCGCGACATAGGTCGTGTGGCAATTTCAGCACGTAATGTTGCTGAGAGAGAGAGACCAGTGGTGGCAGGAGAGTAGCGAGCGTATGACTGCTCCAGACCACCGCGGCGGACCAACTGACATGAATCCCACCCTCCTCCACCCTCTCACACTCGCTACATAGTGAAATGTATGGGGAAAGTACCGAATTACATGGTTTTTGCACTCGTGTTGCGCGGTTGTTGCAAGAAACTAGCGGTCATACAAGGATCGTTGTGGTGTCATTGGAAAGCTCTGTTTATGCCCTTTCAGGGATAGATACTTGTTTTACACTCTGGGTCTTACTTAGGCATGAAAATGATCACGTAAACAGCCCTATTTTGGGTAAAAACACCCCGCTGGTGGCTACATATTATTTACCGCCTAGGCCGCTCTTTAGGTGATAAAGATACTAAACACGGCTTTCGTAAAAAACGTTCCTGTTTAACAAACCTCTTAGACTTCTTCCACGATATCCTCAACCTTTACGATGAGAGTAAAGCTGTAGATATTATATACCTTGATTTTCAAAAGGCCTTTGACAAAGTTCCCCACAAACGTTTACTGCTAAAACTAAAAGCGCATGGAATACAAGACGGTGTGTTGAAATGGATAGAAAATTGGCTCAACGACAGAATGCAAAGAGTAGTCATAAACGGTAAGGCATCTAAATAGACCAATGTAAGTAGCGGGGTACCCCAGGGATCGGTACTAGGACCAAATCTCTTTCTAATTTATATCAACGACATAGATGAGGGTCTCACCTGTACAATCTCAAAATTTGCTGGCGATACAAAAATTGCAAATAGCGTACTCTCAAAAGAACAAGTTGACGATATGCAACACAATCTAGATAAATTGTCATGTTGGGCCCAAATTTGGCAAATGAGTTTCAATGCGGATAAATGTAAAGTACTACATATCGGATACCTAAATGAGAAAGCAAACTATTCGATGAATGGCACTCAGCTTAAGAATGTAAACAGAGAAACCGATCTGGGAGTAACAATATCGAGTAACCTAAAACCGAGTCAACAATGTTCAGAAGTTGTTAAGAAGGCAAACAAAATAATTGGCTTTATAGGCAGGTCATTTGAGCATAAATCCAAAGAAGTTATCCTAACCCTTTACAATTCCTTAGTCCGCTCTCTTCTGGAATACTGCGTTCAATCCTGGTGCCCTTATTACCAAAAAGATATAAACAAGCTAGAACGAGTTCAACGTAGAGTTACCAAAATGATACCTAGCCTAAAGAACAAACCATACGAAGAGCGTCTTAGAGAATTAAATCTATTTCCTTTAACCCAGCGCAGATTAGGAGGTGACTTAATTCAAGTG
>CM064485.1:14954667-14958463 GCA_032716605.1 Paralithodes platypus
CCTGACCTCTAAACCTCCAATATGTGTGAGGTCGAGAGCTGCTGCTGCCTTTCGCTACGCCAAGGCTGCGTTCTCATCGGGGGCATCACCATTGTAAGTAGAAGAGTAGTTTTTTTGTGTCCACTATATACTATTGACTCTGTGTTCCTGTTTGTTTTCCTATGAATAATAGAAAATAATATAGACAAATTTAAGCTACTCTTTTCCATTCTGTAACGTGCACACACACTTTTTTTTTCTCTCTCTCTATCTATCTATATATATATCTAGCTATCTCTCTCTCTCTCTCTCTGTGTATATATCATAGACTAAGTATCTCGCGAGTTTTTCATTATTGGGTTGTTTTTTGTTTTTTTTGCGAGGGATATCTGTTTTTATAGTAGGGAATAATTGTATCGTGATTTCGTGTAAGATGGACATTTTACGAGCGAGAGAGAGAGAGAGAGAGAGAGATGGGGGACGGTTATTTTGATATTAAAGTAGGGAATAAAACCGTTTTGACCTCCTTTTAATATTAGACATTTTATTAAAGGAGAGAGAGAGAGGGGGGGGGGGCCCCTAGGGGCTAGGGGGAAGGGTATATTAGACATTTTATTGAGAGACAGAGAGAGAGAGTTGCCAGGTAGTGCCATATTAGTTCTCTCCCACCTCGCATAAAGGCCTGAGTAATATGATTGTGAAGGGCACTTAAAGGCAGTTCCATTTCGTGCCCACCTAGCAACAGGCGAATAATATACTGACACCGTGGAGAGAGGGAGGGAGGGAGAATGGTAGCGACAAACAATTGGGAAATGAGTCCAGTTGTAATTTGCATAGATAAACTTGGAGACGAGAGAGAGAGAGAAAGAGAGATAGTGATAATGATAATGAGAGTGAGTGAGTGAGTGAGAGAGATAGTGTGTGTGTTTTGTGTGTGAGGGAGTCAATATGAGTGTCTGTCTGTCTGTCTGTGTTAGACTTAGATGTACCGGTATTTTTTATGATCGCAAAAATAATTAGTTGGGATTCTATGCCTTTGATATTTTGGGTGAAAATAGAGAAACAGTAATGGATGATTGTTTTTATATATTAAGGAATTATGTTATTATTCCTCGATACACTAACCTAGAAACCATATTTTCTATAAAAGGAATATATCTTTATAGTATTGGTGAGATGTAATTATAAAAGGAATATATCTTTATAGTATTGGTGAGATGTAATTAGAGCATTTTTGTTATAGAAATTTATATAAGCCTTTGAGTATACCATGACGCATTCATTTCTTTTTTGGTTTCCGTAGGTAATTTATTGACCCATGAACTGCTAGAACCTGTACAAAATACAAGGTTAAATTGAGGGAGGGAGGGTGGGGTATAAAGGGGGGGGGGGGAGGAAGAGTGGAGGATGTGGTATGGAGAGATGCCACTACTTTCTATGTGTCACCCAGTTTCAAGACATTTCCCAGCATTGACACAGAATGTGAAGGGTTGTTTTTACACATGTTTGAATACTGCTCTTCCGGAAGGACCGTCATAGTCCCTGGGTTAAGTTTAGAAAATATCTGTGAGAGTTAAATAAATAATTTAGATAGATTTTACCGCTTTGATTTTTAGAGGTCATCCTTAAGCTGTATATACTGTATACTTCTAGTAATAACAAAACACATAAAAAGGCCTTGTTGTTTTAACAACACCTACTACTACTACTACTATTATGATTGTATAACAGAGGAAAAGACAGACAACAGACCCATTTTTATACGATAGTGGAGATCTATCATGCTTGGGAGAATTAGAAATGAAAGATGTGTTTTTATGGTGGCAAATAAATGAACTTGTTTTGTATAACTTGAATAGAAACGAGAGCAATAAAGCGATATTTTTGTATTAACTTCATTAGTCTGTTCTGTTGACATTATCTGGATAGAAGTATATTTAAGTACTTGTTTTTTTAATATAGGAAATATGATGAATATATCTGCCTTATATTATATTATACGGTGAATAATAATAAATTGTAATATATAAGACAAACCGTAATGATTCATGTGAATAATTATACAATGTTATAGTAATTTCATTATAAAAAGGCTAAAAATATTGACCACTAACCTCTGTAACTCAAACATGACTAGTGTAATCCAGCTTACATTTCTACCATTTTGGAAGTGTCAGCCAGGGAATAGGTGTGGAAATTTACAGCCCATTATCTCCAGCCATTTTTTAGTTATAGAGATTATTGGTCAAGAGTGCTGGCCTTATTATAGTGAATAGACTGTAGGGGATGTACCGTAATAGACTGTAGGGGATGTACCGTAATAGACTGTAGGGGATGTACCGTAATAGACTGTAGGGGATGTACCGTAATAGATAGTAAATTTACCTCGATTTCTAAGATAATTTGAAACTAGAAATTTCATCATTGTTGCTTTGTTTAAAATTAGTGGGAACAATAGGAAGAAGCTATTTATATTTGCCATAGAGTAAATTTATCTCTGTGTCTATAACATTTGAAGATAAATTAGATACTATAGTCCGTTTTATTTCAGCTGATGGTAAATTGCATCCATTAATAACTGATGTAGCGATGTTTAATGGAAAACTACGAATCTGCTATATCTCTGCGTCGTATTAACCCCTTCTGTACCGGCGACGTCCTTTTAACTTTATTCTGGCTATTATTAGACGATTATATTCAGTCAAAAAAGAGCCTGTATCAATTAACAGGCCTCGAAATATCTTACTTAACCCTTTTTACTACGACAGATCCTTCTTAAGCTGCACAAAATCGTCTAAGTATAGGACGAATCAAATTAAAAAGACGTCGCCGGTACAGAAGGGGTTAATGTCAAGTTTTCCTAATTAACAACTTATTTTGTATTTAAAATCGATGTAATAGCCGAGTACCCAAGATAGTAACATCGCAATATAACGTCAGCTGAAATAAAATAAAATCTAGTTATAGAAAGCAAGAGATTTTTTTTTTTTTTTTTTAATATATATAATATTTGGTGGGAAGAAAATTTATAGGAAGAAACTATAGACCAGCTTCCATCATTATTATCATTGATCTTTAAATTATGACTGAACACAAACATTGTTATAGTAGAAAAAACAAATAATATTCCTTTATGTAACATTATTATGAAAACAATTGTATACCGTATCATATGTTTTCAAATATTGTGTATATTAACATTAATATCCAAGATTCTGAGAATATTAATAAAGAGAGGGGCATTTTTATGATGAAAGTTTAATTAATATTACTTTGTAGAACATTGATAAGAAAGTAAACTAATAATAGTGATGATGATAATAATAATAATAATAATAATAATAATAATAATAATAATAATATTAATACATGTAGTTTATATATACGGTAATAGGTACAGTCTATCATTGTCTTAAACTACTATAATATGTTTTGTTTATATTGTTTAAATGATGTCTGGGGTAATATCAGCCATATTTTGAAAAAGAACCTCTCCTTGAACTTACACATTTATAAAAACGTACGGTAATTGGCGAATTCACATAAGGGATTTTGTTTTTCTAGTCACGTGAAATTCATTGGGTATTAAGAAAATGTGCCAAAAAGCGATAACTGTTGGTGATGGTTATACTTGACTTCCTTGGAACTAAGTATCTCCTGAGTCCATCTAGTGTGACATACTTCCGGTGGGTGGGGCGGGGGTAATCGATGTCCTACAACTGTGCGTGTGTGTGTGTGTGTGTTAAAGGTGGAGAGAGGGGGAGAGGCGAGAGACGAGAGAGATAGGAAGACGAGAGAGAGAGAGGAGAGAGAGAGA
>CM064485.1:14958563-14996063 GCA_032716605.1 Paralithodes platypus
CTGGCCAGGAGTCAAGAATGAACGTTCCGCAGTATGTTAAGACCTGTCATTACATGCCAAATCGCAGGTAAGCCTAATGAAGTCATTCCCCCTGCTCCTCTTAAGCCAATTCCTGTCATTACTGAGCCGTTTGAAGCGTTATTGTTATAGATTGTGTTGGGAACCTCTTCCCAGGAATTACGAACAGAAAGGTAAGGCAGTATCTGTACTGTCATGGACACTTCTACTAGGTACAGTTGGTCAAAGATGAACGTCTTAACAGTGTGTCGTCTGCTATAGCCACACATGGTTTGTCATGTTGGCAGCCATGACAGCCTTTCCACTAGCCCAAACCATCCCAACACACATGGATGGGGTTTATTATATTGATACATTAATTGGGGGGAGGGGCGTCGACTGACTGGGGACAGAGGTGCATGGGGGCGGTTCGTTCGTGTCCACCCCTTCGGGGATCACGGCGTCAGGCAATAGATAGATAGATAGATTAATTAATATACGGAGTGCTTCGAAAAAGCGTTTCCATAAATATCAAAAGTTAGAGAATTATTCATAAACCTTCAGGATGACTAAATACTGTTATGGAGATAGCAAAACAAAGCTGGGGGCATAAGCTGGAACAGCGAGTAGCCGCGGCGAGTCGCCTCCGTTTCATTGCCCTTTTGAGACATATAATCCAGTCTTGGGGATGAAAGTGAAATATCAAATATTTACCTACTTATGAAGTAACAAGTATTATTAGATTCCTCTTTCTACTCATTATTAATTAGGAAGTTTATAATGTTAAGTGTATAGCGTAATATCTTTTTTATAGCCAATCCATATTCGTCTACTTTGAGATACACAAAAATCTAATTCCTAAACGTGGACGTAAGGAAGCCTGTGTGTTCAATAGGGTAATGACCCAGCAATTTTAATCATTCTTGCGAGCGCCATTGCTGTATGACGCCAGTCCTAGAAGCATAATGAGGCTGTACTTGTGATTTTTATTTATTTATTTATTAATTATTATTATTTTTGCTTATCAGCAGAAACACCTGCAAACCAAATGCAACATTGATATCACCCCACTACTCCTACATTATTAGCCAACATATTACCCCGTGGTGAAAACTGGACCTGTTATTTCTCACTGAAAATTATCGTATATAGGTAGGAAAGTTTTGATTTTCGTTTCACTCGCATGTCTTGTATATGTCTCAATAACATCAAGTGTTTAATATCTCCGAAGTGATATCAGAAAGTCAAAGATTATTAGAGCAATATATTCATATTTCCGTCTGACAACTAAAGTCCAGGCAACACGGTTTTTAACCACCCTGTATAAGGCTGGGCGGGCTCTGAGATCTGGCTACCCAGGGCTCCCAACATGACAACACTATGTGTGGCTATAGGCAGACGAAAAATGTATACTTTCATCCTTGACCAACTCGTACCTCTGAGGGCTTACCCTCTGAAGAGCCATAAAGGCTGGACCAAGTGGTTAAAAACACTTAATGCACCTCTTTAGTAGGGTGGGTTTATTCCGAAAGACATTCAAACTGATGATCAAGGTACAAAATTTTACCAATAAGATGATGTCAGAAGTAATGAACAGAGTTTTAATATTCACCACCATTTTGCCACAGCTACCATCCCCAGTCCAGGGTTTGCCTTGCAGATTTCACAGAGCTTTAAGTCACTTATTAAAAAATATTGCATGTGAAACTGAGAAGGACTGGGATGAAAAACCATAGACTTTCTCCTGTTTGCCATAAAAGAGATGCCCACACAAGAAATCACTAGGGCCACTCACCCTTCGAGCTCTTGTATGGTCGCCAAATAAGGGCCCTCTTAAAGTACTTAAAGATGTTGGTTTAAGACTGTTTCTGATCACCCTCTACGCCACAGTTTCGGCGAATCAATTCTTGAAGCTGAAACTATCTCTCTGTTTGCGTGCTCTAGCTTTGGAAAATCCTGAACGTAGTCAGTCATAAAATGAAAGTACATTTATGATGCTAAAACTAAAACCTTGTGTATTCTCTACAGATTGACAGGGTTCTGTGTTTCTACCCGTTCCAGGTCAGGCCTTGACAAAGTAAGTACTCTGAGGCTCCTGTATATAGTCTCTCAGAAATTGACACCACATCAGCTATGTTATTCAAACTCCAGATAGACGGAGAGCTCAACAACTAGTTCACATCAATCAAATCAAACCAGATTATGAAAGGTCTTTAGAGGCTGATTCACAACAGGTTAAACCCTGTCTTGTCACCAATTCTGAAAATGTACCTCCTGATAGACCTGATATAATTTAGGGTACTGACATTCCTTCACTTATAGGAAATCCTCAAAACAGTCAGGTCTTGCGCCCTTTAGCTGATTACCTCCCTGGCACTACATCATCTCAGAGGGCAGATCTTAAATTGTTACTCCTCAAGTATCCTCAATTACTTCAGATGTCCCAGGGTTTTATAACTCACACAGCATAAACCTATTAAGCAACAACCATATAGGCTAAACCCCCAGAAGCAGTTGATCATGAAGAAAGAAATGGACTTTTTGTTGGAGAATTACCTGATAGAAGAGAGTTGCTCTCCTGGGCTTCACCCAGTCTGTTGGTCCCTAAATCTGATGGTAGCAGTAGACTTTGCACAGATTACCGTACGCTCAATAAGGTCACTGTACCTGATGCTTTCCCTCTGCCTCGTATTGATGATTTAGTTGATAAGGTGGGTAGGGCTAAATTTGTTTCTACTATTGACCTTCAGAAAGGTATCAGATAGGTATGACAGACAGGGCTCAAATCACTTTAGCATTCACCACCCCTTTTGGTCTCTATCAATATAATGTAATGCCATTCGGAATGATCAATGCTCCCGCCACTTTCCAACGAATCATGTCCCATACTATTCTTGGTTTAGTTGGCATAGACTGCTACTTGGATGACATTGTTGTAATTGCAGAAACGTGGCCTGAGCATCTGGTACGGCTGGAGATGCTGCTCTCTCGTCTCTCCCAGGCTGGCCTCACCATCAACCTTGCGGAATCCTGTTTTGGCCGGGCTACGGTCACTTATCTCGGCCATGTGGTGGGCCAAGGCATGGCGCGCCCGAAGTCCGCCAACATCGAGAGCATCTTGGACTATCCCCAGCCTAAGGACCGCAAGTCTCTGATGAGGTTCCTGGGTATGTGTGGCTTTTACCGGAGATTCTGCAGCAACTTTGCCACTATTGCCGCCCCTCAGGTAGACGCCAGTGGTGTGGGTGTTGGAGCCGTCCTCCTACAGTACCATGAAGATATCCTCCACCCAGTCTCTTATTTCTCCACAAAGTTGAAAAGACATCAGCGAGGGTACTCTACTATGGAGAAGAAGGCTTTGGCTCTGGTCCTGGCAATAAAGAAATTTGATTGTTACCTTCCTCAGCATTCGCCCCACATTGACGTGTATACGGATCATAACCCTCTTACTTTCATTGACCGTATGAAGAACAACAATCAACGGATTTTAAGATGGGCTCTACAGCTTCAGGAGTACCAGCTAGTTGTGCGTCACATACGAGGAGTTGACAATCGGATCGCTGACACACTGTCAAGGGGCCTACCACCCTCCTTTCAGTCTGCTTCTTGTGCTTCTTCGCCCTCCTCTCCCTGTTCGGAGGTCTTCCAGGGGGAGGTGTCACATCCCTCGCCACTGTGAAGCTTCGAGAGTTTCTGCTGTGCTCGACCCCTTTCGACTCTCTATAGCTCGGCACTCTGAGTTGTTTTGTTGTGCCAGCCAGGGTCGACTATGACGTCTCAGTTGAGTGCGTCAATTGCTTCATTTTGTATATTATAATGTTCTTAATAATAGATGGCGCTGTACTTGCCATCTTCTGTTTTCTAGTTACCTTTCTGTACGTGTATAAGGGGTTCAGGCTGTGACGGAGGGTGTTGTAATTCCTCTTGAATTCATATGCAATCAGTATATACTCAACCAGCGTCTTGGATATATCGGCTCCTGGCGATTGTGTGGAGGTGTTATCTGTATTGTGTGCTACTAAATACCGCTAGCTGTGCTGATAACCAGGGAGTAGTGTCTTGTCTGTCATAGCCTGATTCCTATTATTAAGTGTGTCATTAGTTTACATTAGTATATAAGGTTCTTTTCTTTTTTCCTTTATTTTTGTTTGTTTGTTCATAGAGATAAATTATTATAATTTATATATTATATTCATATAAATATGTATTATTCCTTTTAATCTAGTTACTTGCAATTCTTTATATAATATAGACTCCTTTCTTTTATAATTACGATTTATATATATATATATATATATATATATATATATATATATATATATATATATATATATATTAAAATTATCTTGATTTTTCTTAACCATCATATATGTGCATTAGTTTGGTACAAAGGGGTTAGTGGTGTGGTCAAGTTTATAAGATCAAAGTGGCTTATGAAGAATAACTTACATAAATAACTGCTATATAAACTATAACTACCATCTCTAAAATAGACTACTGATCTGGCAAAAGTCTAAACAGACTATTACTCTCCTCACTGAATTCACTTCTAATCTATTCAGTCTAGTGTGACAATTTGGATACCATCACGTAGTGCTTAATTAATAACAACGTCTATAACACAGTCCTTATATATGATGTATGAATATATGGGGAAAATAGCCACTTCATAGAATATAAATAGTGAGTCTCTAACAGCACTACTGTAGTACGGTGATCTTGGGTAGATTTGATCTTCGTCCGGTAAGATTGGCTAAAGTTTCCGAAATTACTAACAGCCCTGTACACTTAGTACTAAGAAAATGTAAGAACTCTCTTTGGTCCTCTCCGGCCGATTGGCCCCATCCCTGTCCCCACCCCCCCATTACAAAGCCAATTTAGGCTTCACACTCTAATACCCTGAGGATCATCTTACCAAAACGGTTAGAGATTAACAAAGGAGTACAAAGGAAATCAAGCAACAACAGATCTAGTGACCCCTCTAGGTCGCCTGTCCTCCAAAACACTGAGGATCAAGTGTCCAAACAGTGGCCCAGAGTGGGCAAGGGAACATTGGAAAGGGAATTACTGCCCTGGAACTAATGTCTGTGGCAGGATTATGGAGGTCTGCAGAGCGCTGATTGGCCCAACCCGGCTGATCCCCCTTCACACCCAACCCTTCTCGTCCATATGCTTATCCAATTTTATCTTAAAGCTCCCTACAGTTTTAGATCCCACTATAGCACTTGGTAGTCCATTCCACCCGTCTACCAAACTCGGTTACCAAACCAATACTTGCCTATATCTTTTCTGAAACGAAATTTATCTAATTTGAAACCATTGGTACGAGTTCTTTCGCTATCACTGAGCTTTAGTACATTTGCCATGTCCCCTTTGTTAACCCCACTAACCCACTTGAAACACCTCTATCCTATCCCCTCTAACTCTGCGTCTCTCTAACGAATGTAAACCTAATTTCTTCAACCTTCTTCATACGAAAGATTTCTAATATTATGGATCATTTTTGTCATTCTACGCTGTACTCTCTCCAATGAATCTATGTCCATTCTGTAATAAGGACACCAAAATTGGACAGCATAATCCATAGGGGGTCTCACTAATGACAAGTAAAGTTTTAAGATAAACATCAGCAGTTCTGTTACTCACACTCCTAGAGATGAACCCGAGAATCCTGTTTGCCTTATTACGAACGCTTATACACTGTTTTCTAGGCTTCAAATCATTGCTAACAAACACACCTAGATCTTTCTCGCAGTCTGAATTTTCTAATTCTAAATTAGCTAGTTTATATTTAACATTTGTTTGCATCTTCCCTATCTTTAATACCTTGCATTTGTCAATGTTAAAACTTCATCTGCCAATTTACTGACCATTCATGTAAGGTATCTAGATCCCTTTGGAGGCACTCTATATCGCTATCTGAATCAATTGATCTCCCTATTTTAGTATCGTCTGCGAATTTTACTTATCCTACTAGTTATACCTAAATCTAGGTCATTTATGTATATAAGAAACAACAGGGGACCTAAAACCGATCCCTGGGGGACACCACTTTTGGACTGCTCCCCATTCTGACTTGGTACCATTTATGCTGACTCTCTGCTTCCTACCAATTAGCCATGACCTATCCATCCTAACAACGCCCCACCTATTCCATGTGCCTCAACCTTTCTCATCAATCTCTCAGGAGGGACTCTGTCGAAAGCTTTACTGAAATCTAAATATATAATATCATATGACTTGTCATTATCTACTGCTTCATATACCTCTGAGAAAAAACTAAGCAAATTAGTAAGGCAAGACCGTCCCTGAGTGAATCCATGCTGAGAAGAATTGATTAAGTTAAATGTTTCTAAGTGGTTTCTCATTTTCCTAGCAATAATTGACTCTAGTACTGGTACTAGTACTAACGACTGGTTCTGCGGCCGTCCAGGTGGTCCATATGTAGGAAGTTCTCAAGACGGATCTCTTGGCGATCGTTGCTGGCTACACGCTTATATTAAGGTGACAGTTACAAAGTGGTGTACAATCTATCTTATTCTAGTTACATTGTAGTTTATCTTATTGTACCAGTACCTCCCTACAATCAACCTAGTTGTTCCCAATTCGTCCCTCTGCCATGACCATTTCAAAGTCCAAGTCTCTCACTCTTGTCCTCTGTAGCGGGGAGGACCTTGTACCCTGAGACATAGGAGTGCAGACCTGAGAAGAGAGAAAGAGAGCCGGCATCTCATCCAAGTTATGACTTGGCTTCTATGCTGGCGCTTTTTCTCCGATATTTGTTCAGCTAATCTGGCATAGAAGACACTTGCAGAAGGTCCCATACCTCCCGACGATGAGAAGACCAGAGGAGTAAAGCTTCCTTGATCCCTGTTCAAAATTCTTTCTTCATAAGCGCGTTTTTTCTCACTTTCGTTTCTCAAGTATGCCGCCATGTGTCCTCGCTCACGATATGTTTGTGCTCTTGGGTTGAAGATTCTGATGTCGAAAAAGCCCGTTGTCCCCTCGTCCAAAAACCTCGAGCACTTACGTCCACTCTTGCTTCATTTGAAGTATTTGCAGTATTGTGGGCCAAGCGCTGTCCGTCCATAGGCAGAAGTTCCGGTTCGATTCTGACATCATGGCACACCTCGTCCAGCATTTGTGCAGTGATGTCTCGTACTTCATCATGCCGGATACAGATGAATCCTCCTTTCTTACAGGTCATACAGTGGTCTGGGTTGTTTATTTCACCGCATGCACATTTCAGCGGCAGGTTCGAAACTGGCCACCCATACCTCAAGGCTACGGTATCATTGAATTCTTGTTTATTTAAGCTGAAGCCTTTCTCCTTTATCGGTAATGATGTGAGCCAATTTGTAGCCCCCGTGTCTTGTGCTATCTCAACTCTCATTTTCAGTTCTTCCCTACATCTGGTCTTAATTTGTTCTAGGCTATGTTTCTGTCTCTCTTCTCTGCTCTTTGTAATTTCCTGTCTTGCATTTCGTTGTTCCTCTTCGTCCACCTCATCATTTTCATTTTGCTCCCGTATTTTTTCTGTCAGAGACGTAGTAAGTTTAAGGGAATTTTGGTACTCATGTGGTGCCGCCTTCACTGGGTTTATGATCCCCATACCTCCGAACCTTGGCGGAAGAGCTAATAGATCTCTTAGCTCTTGCGTGACGCCTTCCATCTCTGTTAAGGCCGGTATGAATGTTCCTCAGATTGCTTCTTCCAGCGGTTGGAGCATCTGTCTAATGCCAGGCACTGTTCTCATAAGAAAGGTCCATCTGTGCTTAACACCATATGTGAAGGCAGTATATGCAGCATGTGGTTCAGATTTCGCAATGTCTGCCAGGGTTTTCACTTCCTTTACCCACTCCGCTACCTTTTTTCGCACATAGTCTCTCTTGCATTCTTTTGTGCCTATTACTGCTCCCAAATGGCATTGACCCTCCTTTGTAATCTTCACTCCTGTCCCATCAAAAGTCCGCACTGCTTCTTCATACTTGTTTTCTTTCACTATTAGTACAGATTTACTAGCATTCGGATGGTACCCAATGACTTCGCCTACCGATTGTACTCTCCGCCACCATTCTTTGAGATCCCCTATTTTTCCTGCACCTGTGAGGTCATCTGCATACGCCACTTGTTTCACTCGGGTTACCTCATGTTTTATTTTCTGCTGCAGAATTGATGGTGCCAGTGCGTACATTGCCATTGCCACTGGATCTCCTTGCGTTGTTCCTTCATTTGATTTGAGAATTTTCATTTCTTCCTTCTTTATGCTTCCAACTATATACAGGTTAGCTGGCTCCTTATAAGTATTTTCTATGTACTTTGCGATGCTCGGGCATTTGATCTTGATGTTATGAATAGCTGCCTCCCTATTAATGGTGTTAAAGGCATTTGTTGCATCCACTAGCAGTACCGCTTCACAATCTTCCTCATGATACACCTTCCCATTGCATGTATTGCTGCTTCTCCTCCGGCTTGCTGTCCTGCACATACTTGTAAGTTGCCCACTGCTCTTTGTACATCTTTTCCAAATACGGACATGATTGCTTTTCCTATAATCCTTCTAAGAACTTCCCCAACGCCTACTGGTCTAACTCCTGGATTCTTATTTAAAGGTATCAGGCGACATGCTGTCAGAGCTTCTATGTTCACGCATGGTGATGATGCAAGATTCTTTGCCAGCATTGCTATTGCTTCACAAAGGTCACCCGCGGCTGAACCAAACTTGTTTTGACTTAGGAAGATCCTACAAGTCTTAGCATCTACTCCTGATGGACCTGCTCCTCCCTGTGTTTTCAGCGCCTTTCTCCATATGAGGTCTCCAGTTATATTCTCATATATCACCGGGTCTGGAGGAGTATATTCCCCGTCTAGTTTGGCCTCATCACTTGCTGGTTTTGCTTCTGGGTGTTTCTCCTTCAGCTGGTCCAAGATGCGTCGATTCACTTCGTGCACCCCACTTGAGGCTTCCCCAGTGACCATTCTGACTGCCTGTGCCACTTTACCAATCCTCATGCTATTTCCCACTGATCGTGCCATATCATATGGCTTCCTCTTTCTTCGTTGTTTTGTTTTCAGTCTTTGCTGGATTGCTCGTACTTGGCTAAGAATTTTGTCTAACTCCCCATTTTTCCACCACTCCATTCTCTGTTTCAGCGCTTTAATGTTCTCATTCAGTTTTCCCTTTGGTCTTTTTCTTTGAAGGAACAACTGAGGAATGAAAGAAGCTATCTGGATTGCCACGTGCGCCAAAGGGGCATCCTGAACATACTTTAGGATCATACGTCTGAGTTCCCCCAGCTGTCTTTTGCGGCTTCACAAATCGGTAGTTCAAACTTATTCTGTTGCCATTGTATCAGTTCTGTATAGATTTAATTCACAATGTTGTGAGTCCGTCACCAGAATGTCCCATCCATTCTCCACCATTCATGTTTACGTACGAGGTCGTTCGTTCTGTTCACGATTTTCGATTATTTCTCTCTCATTATCTTCGTTTAGGCCTACACTATTTTCATTATTTTGTTCCACACCTCTGTTGTCTTGCGAATTATTGATTCCTGCGTTTTCTTCTGCGGGCTGCAGTTGTTGATTGTTATTTTCTGCATTTTCTCTAACAGGGTTTGCTTGTACATCTCCATTAACACTAGATTAGCGGGCTAGCGGTTTATTTATATGTTACGCCCAGCGGGGTGTTTTTAGCCAAAATAGGGCTGTTTACGTGATCATTTTCATGCCTAAATAAGACCCAGAGCGTAAAACAAGTATCTATCCCTGAAAGGGCATAAACAGAGCTTTCCAATGACGCCATAACGATCCTTTTATGACGGCTAGTTTTCTTGCAACAACCGCGCAACGCGAGTGCAAAAAGCATGTAATTCGGTACTTTCCCCATACAATTCAGTATGTAGCGAGTGCGAGAGGGAGGGAGGAGGTGGGATTCGTGTCAGTAGGTTCGCCGCGGTGGTCTGGAGCAGTCATATGCTCGCTACTCTCCTGCCACCACTTGTCTCTCTCTCTCAGCAACATTACGTGCTGAAATTGCCACACGACCTATGTCGCGCGCCGCCAGATAGTCCAGATTTATTATACTCGACTTATGTTGCGCGCCGACACTTAGGGGTTAACTACATTGTCTGTTTCACGGTTCATTTGTACTGCATCTCTCACTGCGTTTTGTCTGTCATCAGGATTATTCCTCGACTGGGACCGAGTTAATATCATCTTGTCTTATTATCATAATTTCCTACCTATTCCCTAATACTGAGTCTATCTATCATTTCTTCCTAAGGGACGAGCCTCTGCCCGATAAAGGTGAAAATGTAAACATCCTATGAGTAGCGTTAGAGATAGAAAGAGTAAGATAAGTTATTTAACTCACCTAGTATGATGCAAGGCTACAGAAGATCAGGCTATATTACAAGACAGTGAGTGCAAAAGAAAATAGAAAAATAAAGTAAAATAAAAGAAGTGTTTAAAAATACGCACAAAGAATAAACACGGGAAAAAAAATATATATATATATATATAATACAAAACGATTATTGTAGTGAGAAAGGAAATACACTAATTAAGAGAGTAAAATGATTAAAAAGACAAGTGTCAAAAGAGTGCTAAGGATTAAAGAAGGATGTTAGAAATCTACTATTAGTTTGAGAAAAAGGTCCTGGTTATCAGTATGCACATAATATATCAGCGAATTATACCTTATTTTAAATAGTATACTTAGTTACTAGTTCGTTAGAGATAACTCTCACATGAAATATACCACTTCAAGTCTGATTTCCTGACTCGGCCATAAATCATATATAACCCTACCTAATATAATCGGCCTGTTTCCTCAAAGCTAAATGACTCTATACAAAGCTAAAGAAACCTTGGCAATTTGAGCCGCTTTACATTCTAAATATGCCTAACTTGAAATGGAAACCAGCCAATTATGTCCTAAGATTTAATTATTTTCAAGACAAAAATATGTACAAAATATTACATCATGTTACTCATGTAATAGTAGCATGAGGGACATTGAGGAAAGTGGAAGGAAGAGGGAAGGAGAGGGGAGGGAAGGGAATGTGTGGGTAAGGATGGGGGGTGGGGGGAGGGTTGAATACTTGTTGTCACTGTGTTTCTCTCTCTCTATTATACAGTAGCTACTACTACTCTTACACAAACACACATTTATTTTTAAGCTGCATTGCATCAAAAACTACCACTGACATTTTATTTTCAATACAAATCTCCCCCATGGATTTAGATAAGAACTATAAGCTACACGCTTATATACCCACTGGTTTGTGAAGGTTATAAGGTGCACTTAGATTTCTTGTACGTGGACAGATGCTTCTATCTCAATCTGCCACGGAGTCTGCCGGCTCTGGAACTCAATTCTCAGGAACAACACAAGGGCAGAGCTAGAGGTCAACTTAAGGGGCCAGCCACTGGTTGGTGTCTATCTTTCAACTGATTTTACTGGGGGCTGGAGCTTGGTTTATAGGTTCGGTTTTGGACCCTGTAGGCCATAGGGATCTTGAGTTTTGATGGACTTATTTGAGCTCTCAATTGATACGGGAACTAGGCAAGGTGGTGATTACTGTTGTGGCACATGGCTGTATGGAGCCTGCATAATGTGATATAACTGAGCCTTAGTAAGAGGTACTATTTTGGCTATACTGGAAGTATTTAGGGGAGAGAGACTGGATCTACTTTGCGAGGCGGTTTGGGACAGCTGTGATAGGAGCGTCTCTCTTAGATTGCTCAGTCTTCATTCTATGGTATAGGTGAGGTGCTAATTTGGTTATCAGAGTATGCAAGAAAGGTTAATGGGTTATTGTGGGTTAATAGAGGTTAGTAAAGGTGTTAGTCATACATGGTTAGTTCATTGATAGGAAGAATTCCTGTGCTACCTGGGAATGACCCGGATGTCAAAACAGGGGTCAGGTATACCTCTGCAGGGGCAGGGGTCTCCCTCCTTGGGTGGGTGACAGGGGTAGGTGCGCGTCCTCCCTCTGTGATGGTCGTCCGGGCGGCTGTGGCTGGGGGCTTGCCATATTACAAGTGTTTGTAATAACCCTCTGTTTATGAAACAGATGTGGGTGTTCCTAATACCAAAACCGAAGGTGCCTTGACCAGCTGGTTTAATTGGTTGGGTTGTTAATTGCATGGTTTGTTGGATGTGGTGGAGACTGAGTTGCTAACTCTGCCACATTTATCTGGAAGTATGGCAATAGAAGTTAGTCACTGGCGAGGCGGCTAGCCTCGCACTGACGATCATTTGGTACAGGGTTGTGAATGGGTTGTGAGGGAATAGATGGCATGCAAAGGGTTAGTAAAGTTCTAATGGTGTTCCTTCCTACTGGGGGAAGGTAGGCTGGATAGGAGTATATATACAAAAGGTTTGAGAATGTTAGTAACGGAAAAGTTAAGGATATTCAGGGGGTATGGTGGAGAGGCTAGGTTAGTAGGGAGTGGAGGAGCGTGGGGGTTAACGAGAGGGAGAGGGTTAAGGAGGGCTACGTGGAAGTTTGACCCTATGGTCTCTGGGCGTAGGGGTGGCATTAGGCTACAGTTGGTATCTTAGACTGGGGGTTACCGACAGGGAAGGTAGGGTAATTAAACTCTACCGGGGGGTGAGCAATAGGTGGTGGTATATGAGTCTGGAAGTTATAGAATCATGTGGACTGTGGGGAAGATGAGGTTAGCTGTAGGTGTGTGCTTGACTGTGGATAAAAGTAGAGAAAAACATAGTGTAATATTACTCGTCAATACGAGGAGTTATGGACACTATTATTTGACACGATTTCTTGCTGATCTAGTTGTCCCTGGGAACTGCGTTTTCTATGAAATATAGGCCAAAGAAAGCGGCAGTTCGTAGGGGTAGCTTCGCTATGGTTTCGTGGTAGATATGCATAGAGACAATGGTAAAAGAGGGTTAGCTATACAATCTCTGGTTGGGGTAATAATTAGAGTTACTGCATGGTTGCTAACCTCTTCAGTCATTATCTCTGTCTAGGTCTTACAGGAATAATGGTTATATATACAATGGTGTACCCGTGGGCATCATAGTTTCTTATCAATTATGACATGGGGTTAACATATTACTTCTCGGATGGAAGAACATACATAGATTCATGGGGGCGATTGGTCTTCAGAAACTTAGTCTGGCAAGACAGGGGTTAACATATTACTTATCGGATGGAAGAACATACATAGATTTATGGGGGCGGATGGTCTTCAGAAACTTATTCTGGCAAGACAAGGGTTAACATATTACTTCTCGGATGGCAGAACATACATAGATTTATGGGGGCGGTTGGTCTTCAGAAACTTAATCTGGCAAGACAAGGTGTAGGACACGAGGGGTAGTGAATACGCGAGGTGGGGGAAGGGTCAGCGGTTAAAAGCGATAGGCAGGTGTGGTTTGGAGCTGCTTAGACCTGCGGGCTTCGGCCTGTCTTAACTGGTTGGCTTGGTCACCTGGTCCTTTCGTTCTCTGGGCCTTTCCTTCGGGTGTTTCTGTTCCCGTTTCCTGGTGGTGTTCGCTCGTGGCTTCCGTGGTGGGCTTCTCGTTCTGGGGCATTTTAGTATTTGTAATTTGCTGCCCAGGCAAATGAATTACCTTCCAAGTATCACAGACCACGGACAGGGGATGGATTGGGCTATATCATCATGCTGGATATACCCTGGTTCAGTAAATTATCAAGGACCACGGACAGGGGGTGGATTGGGCTATATCATCATGCTGGATATACCCTGGTTCAGTAAAGTATCAAGGACCACAGACAGGGGGTGGATTGGGTTATATCATCATGCTGGATATACCCTGGTTCAATAAAGTATCAAGGACCACGGACAGGGGGTGGATTGGGTTATATCATCATGCTGGATATACCGTGGTTCAGTAAAGTATCAAGGACCACGGACAGGGGGTGGATTGGGTTATATCATCATGCTGGATATACCCTGGTTCAGTAAAGTATCAAGGACCACAGACAGGGGGTGGATTGGGCTTTATCATCATGCTGGATATACCCTGGTTCAGTAAAGTATCAAGGACCACGGACAGGGGTGGATTGGGCTTTATCATCATGCTGGATATATCCTGGTTCAGTAAAGTATCAAGGACCACGGACAGGGGGTGGATTGGGCTATATCATGCTGGATATATCCTGGTTCAGTAAAGTATCAAGGACCATGGACAGGGGGTGGATTGGGCTTTATCATCATGCTGGATATACCCTGGTTCAGTAAAGTATCAAAGACCACGGACAGGGGGTTGATTGGGCTATATCATCATGCTGGATATACTCTGGTTCAGTAAAGTATCAAGGACCACAGACAGGGGATGGATTGGGCTATATAATCATGCTGGATATACCCTGGTTCAGTAAAGTATCAAGGACTGCGGACAGGGGGTGGATTGGGCTATATCATCATGCTGGATATACCCTGGTTCAGTAAAGTATCAAAGACCACAGACAGGGGGTGGATTGGGCTATATCATCATGCTGGATATATCCTGGTTCAGTAAAGTATCAAGGACCACGGACAGGGGGTGGATTAGGTTATATCATCATGCTGGATATACTCTGGTTCAATAAAGTATCAAGGACCACGGACAGGGGGTGGATTGGGCTATATCATCATGCTGGATATACCCTGGTTCAGTAAAGTATCAAGGACCACGGACAGGGGGTGGATTGGGCTATATCATCAAGCTGGATATACCCTGGTTCAGTAAAGTATCAAGGACCACGGACAGGGGGTGGATTGGGCTATATCATCAAGCTGGATATACCCTGGTTCAGTAAGGCATAATGGTCCTTAAGTTTTGATAACATAATGCTGTGTTTGATATCTATGTTCGAACCCTGACCAAGAATAAAGGTGGTTGTATGTAATCACGTGTATGTTTGTGTATATATAAACAGACACCAACACACCCACACATAAAATTATATATATCTATTACATATATATATATATATATATATATATATATATATATATATATATATATATATATATATATATATATATATATATATATATATATACAGTATATATATTTGCAAAAACCGTCTTCTTAACGACAGTACCATTCCAATGTATTCTGGGTTACCAAAGACGATTTTCTTCACCTTAGGAATTACATATATGTGTGCAATGAAGAAACCCAATGAATACACTACAATGAAATACGGCGTCATTGTAGTCGTGAACAAAGTCTTCCTAGAACTAGGCTGGAGAGCAACGTGACTTTAATATATAGTTTCTTTCCTGTGTTGATGTAAGTTGTGATGCTGTTGTGGACAAGAAGCCGAATGAGGAAAACCAGAGAGAAAAGAGATTGGTAGAGAAGAGAGATAATGGAAACAAGTTGATGGTTAATGCTAAAGAGAACAATAATGATAAAACAAAAACGACGTTAATGAGAGCAAAGGCAGAAACTATATAATAAGAAACAGTAAACAGAGGAAAGATAAGGGTAAGAAGATTATATTAGTGATTGGGAAAGACAAGATAACAGCATACAGTAAAATAAGAGAGCGGGAGAGGTAAACTCCTAGCTCTGTATTTGTTATTCTATGAGTGAATAATTATAATATAAGTGTGTATAATAAACTGTATATTGATGGTGGTACTTATAATAACTCTCTTTCCCTTTTATCGATACCAACATTCCTTCTACCCCTTCAGCACGATCACGTAATGTTCATCATGTTCTGGTTCCCATTAGACGATTTTCAATAGTTTATATTCTACCTTTTGGACTCAAAGAGGTAACTACCATCTCAATAATAGTCCTTTGTACTTTGCCCTACCAATAGTCAGCCTAATCTGTTGGGGTTCGAATCCACTATGGAACCAGTTTAGCGTGCGGGGTTGATGTTCCCATGTTATCACCATATCCACAACAAAAACAAACAGTCTATGCCATACCACTGTCACTTCTACCGTCTTCTATCTCACCTCATGACAATTGTATCTGTCTACATCCTGCGGCAGTTCTCAGTAACCTTTAGCGCTTTCTTTTTTGAGGGAGAGGCAGAAAGAGGGAGTGGCGGGGGGGGGGGGGAACTAAGTTATCAATGACAATGATAGTATCGGAGGTACCACCTTTTCATCGGTACCTCCTACAAGTATAGCTATACTTACATATACTGTACACACTGCATACACATTCAGATTATACTATACTCCATTCAGTTGACCCGTGCATCATGCTCCTAACTGGTATTTGTATCGAGGCTCATGATTGGCCATCTTATCAGTACCCTAGTTCACTGGCCAAAATTAGTGGTATTAATATTATCTTTACTATTTCTTTTCTATTCATTAACCTTTAAACGGCAAAGCTATGGTATTTGAAAGTGCCCGCATGCGAATGTATTGAGGCTCATTCCCTCGAAAATTGTCATTATCCAATAAATATCGTTATTACTTACACATATGCGCCTAGTTTACGTTTAATATGAAGATATTAACATGTAACAGCAGTAAAACAAGTGGGAATAGTATTTGGAGGGCGAAAAAGACGAAGTATTGCCGACCGGTTCATTCATGAGAGGAGAGCCGGCGCGGCGCACACCCTCCCCACTCTCACTTATCGATCAACACTGACATCTTGCAAGTGAAGTCTCTCTCTTGATACGATCTCTATATGCCTCCCCTTCGACCTTAAACCGGGTCGGGGTTATTAGCGTGGAAAATAAAACGATAAACAAGGGAACAAGAGAAAAAATAGGTGATAATTGATGGGGAGGGCGGAGGGGGGGAAAAGGAGGGGAAGGGGGGTTTGGACAAATGTGGAGGAGTGATAGGAGGTATGGAGGGGAATTATCTCACTTAATCACATATTCCTTTGTTTTGAGTACCACTGGGGTCTTTTAAAATGCTTGTTTTAGGCCTTCGATCTTAAGAGTCCCGTCACCTTCGCTTAGTAAAACCTCATAAGAGTCTCGGCGCCGTTTCCGGGTTAATCTATATACGTTTAAGTAAATTTAATGATTACTTAACTCTTTCCGACTCGTATGACGCTACCGCGTCATATGACAGGGTGAACCAAAAACTCCTATGACGCCACCGCGTCATATGGACTTATCTTCATAATTCTAGAATAAGTTATATGACGCCCTAGCATCATATGGAGCTCAGTAAGTCCGGTAAGTTAGATGAAGATCTGTCGGTTGGTGGCAATCCCAGGTTTCTCCGACAATTCTAACGGTCAGCAGTGTGGTTTTGACAGTTGTATGGTGCAGTGGCAATGATACCGGGCTCCCGCCTCCGTAGACTTACTGGAACATAATATGTCGGAAGGAGTTAATAAATGATGGTCTTTTCCGAATCTAAAGAGCTATTAAATATCACATGAAACACAATAATAGCATATATATCATAAAGTAAACAGAAGCAAAATAATGAAAGGATAAACAGATGAAATAAGCGAGAGGTGAAGACTAACTGACTCGCTCACGCGGCTTAGCCAATCACAGGCCATGATTTATTTACCGGTATCACACAATTAAAATAGGCAATGACGGTATTTCTTCCCTTGCTTGTGTTTACTGTATTATAATATCTACAATTTTATGTGTTCTATTTGGTATTTTATAGCTATTAAGGTTCTGATATCACCTATCACATTATCATTAGAATTACTAAAACTTATTTAGTTTTAAAAATATATATGGAATAATATAGAACAGTATGCTTAATTTGTGCGTTATTGTGATAATCTACAGTGATATTCGAACCTTAAGAGCTCTAAAATACCACATGGAACACATAAAATTGTAACAAGGGAAGAAATACCTGTATTGCAAATATGCTTTCTACATTTCTTTTTTGTGTTGTGTAATTTAGTCTAATCTAAGTATTGAGATATTTACAATATTCTGGTAGTTGTATTGTTATGTTATTGTATATTTTGTAATGTATACTCTAGATGTATCCTTATTCTGTAGTGCGTTGGTATACAAATTTATATATAGTGGTATAATTTGGTTAGCTAATGTATTCGAATATTTGCATATATTTACATATTGGATAGCCTACCTAGCATTTCACTTTTGTTGTTGGTAGAGGATTGTAGGTATGTCTTGGAATTATGGGTACTAGATCACAAAATTCTTTTTATTTAATTTTCAGAATCAGTCCTTCCTGGGCAGCCGTTGGTTGTGGATGTTTGTGCTCCATGAGACAACTGTGGGTCGACTTTTGGACGCGGGTTCACAAGTTGTGTTGAACTCTGTCACTTATTATTTCACCAGTTATATGAGGCATCGTTGTAACTATTAACTTGTTATTTATTATTGAATTCAAACATAGGGTTATACATTACGGATGTACGGTCGTGGACGGGAATTATATTATTACCACTTAATATTTCACCAGTTATATGAGGTATCATTGTAAGTATAACGTTATAGTTTATTATTGTATTCAAGCATAGTGTTTGTGCATTACTTATGAACGGTCGTGGTAGGGAATATTATAATGGGGTTTGAAGGCACAAGCATAGTGATTGTGCATTACTTATGTACGTTCGTGGTCGGGAATACTTTAATGGGGTTTGAAGGCACAAGCATAGTGTTTGTGCATTACTTATATACGGTAGTGATCGGGAATTGTTTAATGGGGTTTGAAGGCACAATTATCATGGACTGACGAACTACTTTGATAAGCTGCTCTAGCTACAAAATTCAGATGGCCGAGATTCTTTAGTTAGTGCTCAATTTTATTTTGTTTTATTTGATCATTAGGTGTTCAATAATTCATTATCACGACTAGATTTTAATATCATCAATGTGTCTGTATGTGTGTATAAGAATTGTTCAGTTGACTGTAATGATGTTTAGTGGCTGAGATTCTTTAGTTAGTGCTCAATTTGTGTGTGTTTTATTTGATCATTATGTGTTAATTAATTCATTATCATGACTGTACATTTTAATATGACCAATGTGTCTGTATGTGTGTATAAGAATTGTTCAGTTGACTGTAACGTTGTTTAGTGTTCGAGGGATGTAACAGGTAGTAAGCTTCATGTTTGGATTGCGCGAGTCGGCGAATAATTCTGAAATAATTGAAGTAGTTTGAATTATGTTTCCCTTCACCTTAGCGCTGACTTGGAATTTACATGTAGGCTATTACATTATTTGCCAGATATGATCAGCGTAGAACTTTAGTAGCGTTTTATTGTTCATTTTCAGGACTAATAATTGGAGAATAGAGCCACTCTCAAATTACCATATATTAGAATATTAGTGGAGTTACTCGTAGAGACAGATTGAGAAATGAAGAGATACGTAGGAGAGTGGGGCAGCAGGAACATTTGTCAGCCAGAGTGGACAGAAGGGTGCTGAGCTGGTATGGTCATGTTGAACGAATGGGAGATGAAAGGCTTACAAAGAGAATATGTGAGTCAGGTACAAGGGGAGATAGAAGGGCAGGAAGACCCCCATTGAGATGGAGAGACTGTGTAAGAAAGGCTTTGGATGATAGAGGAATGACTATAGATCAGGCAGGGGAAGTGGTGGTGGACAGGAGTGAATGGAGAATGCTTGTGAATAGTTGAGTGAACACGTGGTCATTTGGAGTAAGGGGTCGGGCGCAAGTTGGACTAGATAATAGTCCATCAGGCGCCTGGCCCGGGGAGACGATTAATATGAAGGGTGTGCCTTTAAGTGTGGTGGGAGGGCTTGTCGCTTTGGCTCCGCTGCATGTCTGCCTGCCGAGATCGGAACCTCTCCTGGTGGTCAGGGGCCGGGGGAGTGCTGGAGCGACCTTGGTAACCCTGGTCTCTGGGTCTTCTCCTGGGTGACCTGGATGTGTGAGAGTTTGTGTTTTTTATCTGTTTATTTTTTGTTTTATGTTGTTTTTGTGTTTTCCCTGTTCTTGCTCTGTCTTGAATCGGCTACCCCCAAAATGGGGATTGGGCCTGAGCATATAGATAGATAGATAGATAGAATATTCTATTAATTTTTCGATAATTTATCAATGCTACAATAGAATTTGAACGCTTTACTTTTTTGTGGATTTCCTTTAATACATAACAATTGATCACTTATTAATTTATGAAGTTTTGCAAATTATTGTTAACGTTTGGAAAACTGTATATTGATAAGATTGTAATCTTGCAGGTCGAAACCTACTGCAATAAATTGTTGTACAGCATGCTGCGTATTGTTGTACAGCATGCTGCGTATTGTTGTACAGCATGCTGCGTATTGTTGTACAGCATGCTGCGTATTGTTGTACAGCATGCTGCGTATTGTTGTACAGCATGCTGCGTATTGTTGTACAGCATGCTGCGTATTGTTGTACAGCATGCTGCGTATTCTTAACTGGTGAAACACCTTCTTTGAAACAGGTTGAATAAGAGCAAACTTCCAGCAAGACGGGCAAACGTTAGAGGAGAGACGAGACGAAGCAGTTTGCCTAGGCAGGGAGTCAGCACGGAAGCACAGTTTTTTAATACAACAGGAGTAAACCGTCCGGACCGTACACCTTCTTAGTATTAAGCCCAGAGAGCTGGGTAGAAAGTACATCTTTAGAGGAGATTATGATATTAGGCATAAGTAGGAGAGAGAGGAATAGCACCGGAATCATCCAAGGTGGAATTTCTAGCGAAAGTTTGAGCGAAGAGTTCAGCTTTGTCAGAGGAAGAAGTGATGGTTGTGCCATTAGAGTGGAAAAGGGTAGGGAAAGACGAGGAAGAAAATTTTTTGGAGAGCTTTTTTGGCTAGATGCCAGAAAGCTTGAAAAGAGCTAGATTTGGATAGTTCAGTGCATTTATTATTGATGAAAGAGTGCTTGGCAAGCCGAAGAACCGATTTGGCTTGATTCCGGGCAAAAACATACGAAGAATGAGATTCTTGAGTTTTAAGACATCGGTACAATTTAATGCTTCCTCCTTGTTGAGGACGGAAGTAGAACAAGCGTGAGTAAACCAAGATTTTTAAAAATTAATCTGAGAGAAAGAAAATGGAATGTATGCTTCCATGCCCGAGAGGATTATCTCGGTAATGCGTTCAGCACTCTCCGAGGGTCTTCGGCCACTGAAGCAAAAGTAATTCCATGGTAAGTCAAAGAAATGCTGCCGAAGAGCCTCCCAGTCGGCAGCGCCAAAGTGCCACAAGCGCCGCCGGTTGGGTGGATCAGGTGACCGTATTGGAGAGATAGGCCAGTTGACAGAGATAATTTTATGGTCGGAGGAGCCCAAAGGAGAGAAAAGATTGACAGAATAGGAAGAAGGGTTAAAAGTTATAAACAAGTCAAGAATGTTGGGCTGATCTCCTAAGCGATCCGATCCGGGATACAGGTTGGTTGCTGAACTTACTGCTCTAGGTCATTTAGGATAGAAAAGACATATAAAAGTTTGTTCACCAGGTTGGTCAGAAGTATGAGAGGAGCATCATTGGTGGTTGTGAACGTTAAAATCTCCTAATATGGATGGATGGATATATATATACTGTATATAGAAGCAATTGACTCTCCGGCAGGGAATCATAGGCGTACAAGGAAGAGCAATACCAAAGCGTAAAGGAACATCTTTAATTTTTCTAGAACATGTGTGACGTTTCGACACCAACATGTGTAATTTTCAAGCCTAAAAAGGAAAAAAGAACCTAAATTAAAAAGTTTGCAATCAAATATACAATTTGTAAAAGTAGGTTAAATTACTATAAAGTACCATTACACTGGGTGAAGGAAGGTAGAAAACAGGGATAAAATACTGAAATTTAAATTATGAGAATAATAAATGAATAACATATGGACAAAGAAAGACAACAAAACAAAAACAAAAAATAAAATAAAATATAGAAAAGCTACATTTTAGTGAATAACATACCAATTACTAGAAACAAAGTAAAGGAGAGGAGGACTCGTGGGTGCCTAGGGATGGTGGGTGAGGAGAGACTCAGCTGTTACCCTGGACATGTCGTCTGATGTACTGAATAATATGGATTTTGTTATATATATATATATATATATATATATATATATATATATATATATATATATATATATATATATATATATATATATAGAGAGAGAGAGAGAGAGAGAGAGAGAGAGAGAGTATTATGTGTGGGAGAGTGAGAAAGAGTGATGTCATGTTAACTTCCTTCTGGGGAAGATTGATGACTTATTCTTATTCTGTCGTCATATTCACTCCAGTTTAGCATAATATAGCAAATAATTAAAATATATACTATTAAAATTGTATTGATTAGATAAATATAACAAATTACATTTTTAATAGTTTTGTGTGTACTTGGAATTGTATCAGAGGGAAAACCCATCCCTCCCCCGTTTGCACCACCAAGCTAAGTATCTCCTTGTTTCATTGTTTGTCTATGTTGCAATATAACACTTCAGACGGTGGGGCTTTCCAACGTACTATGTGTCCCTCATGTGCGGCCGTTATTGCAATGTACACCCAGAAGTGAAAGTCCATGCATAGGGTTTACCCCCTACTCCTACTACCCCAGAAGGTAGGAACGGGGTGGGCCCTGCCCAGTCCCCCTTACTTCTCCTACCCCAGGCAGAAGGGACGGGATGGTGCCAGTCCGTCACCCCTTCCTTCCCCTACCCTATAATGGAGAGAATAAACAAGCAGGCCCCCTACTCACACCCTACCCCAACCCCACACAGGAGGAAACCGCCGATTACAACCATTGTTTTCCACGAACACAGAATAAAGTATAACCTTGCAACGAGGCCGAGACCATGTCAGTATTGGTATTCTATATATATTATATATATGCCAGAACAATGTTGCAATAAATTATCTGATTTTACAGAATTAAGATCATTTACACTATCTGTCACCTATCCGTAGCTTGACACACAAACACTTATGATTTATGTGTAATTAGTATTCTATCATGTTTGTATTTATAATGTAAATTTCCAATACCATCACCCCTTCTAGTTATTTTACAAATTATTGTATTCACCCGTGGCCAACACTTCGGGGATCACGGCGTCAGGCAATAGATAGATAGATCGATAGTATTCTCCCACCCGCGTAATATGCATTGGTATGTAATGGATTTGCGCATTGAAATGGTAATCTTGTAATTTTTGAATACCTCTGAAGAGATGTTGGAACTTAATAAAACACATATTGTATGGATTGCTTAATTGATTATAAGTGGTATATTCATTCAATGCTCGATTGATCCGTGGTTAGGCTTGTTGGTGCATATTCAAGAATATTAACACTTTATCTCTCTCTCTCTCTCTCATATATATATATATATATATATATAGCTGCCATTGTAATGTATTACCATGTTCACTGCAGTTATTCATTTTTTTTTGGAAGGGGGGGGGGGGGGGGGGGGGATTTATCAAAAAGGTATTTCGTATGTTTTTTCCACCAACCAACTTTACTTCTAAACTCAAATCATGAAATCAACAACTACATTATATGTATAAGTCATGTCCAGCTGTCATTACGGTTGGCTGCCCTGTGCTGTATTAATGTCTGTCAGATGTTGAATAGGGTGGGTAAGTGTAGGAACATGGTTGTATATTTTACACGATATGAAGAAATGAAGCTTAGATATTGCCGATACCAATTATTTATAAAAATATACTTGGTGCCTCTGTTAGATGTTGAATAGGGTGGGTAAGTGTAGGAACATGGTTGTATATTTCACTCGATATGAAGAAATTATGCTTAGATATTGCTGATACCAATTATTGATCAGCACATACTTGGTGCCGACGAGACATGACTTATTAGCGCGACTGTATTGTTGCTCACATAAGTTCTGTTCCTTGTCGTGATCTTATGTATGGAAGCCAAATTAGTATGAATACATTCAGAGTTTTTTTTTTTTTTCTATATTCCAACTTATTTCCTCTCGGGCATAGGCTGAGAGCCTTAACATTCACCGCTTTACAATGGACAGGAAGCCCGTGAGGTCTTGTTCCAGTCTAGGGAGTGAGACATGTGAAGCACGTAGAGTACAACGAGCACCTGCCATCTCGCCTTCACATGAGGCACGGTGCTCACTCATGGCCCGAAATGACCCCATCTCTGAAGCCACCTCATTCCCGTGCTTCACTGTCTTAACCCCTACACTCGGACTCTCACACTTACACACACACAACGCCACCTGTTGAGCAGATAACTCACCAGGCATTGCACCCCTATAGCATATTTTGAATATGGGAATATTCATACAGTGCTATTTAATCAGGGAACAATGAGGGTATTTTATTGACGTTTCGGTGGGCTTGTGGTAATGCACTGATACCAGGTACAGCACAAATTCCATCCCAATAATATCTTCCCATTGATACATCGGGATTTGAACCCGGGACCTTTGGATTACCAGGCCAGTGGCAAGACCACTCCACCACACCTCCACTTTTGGTTTTTGGTTTAATTTAATTATCAGTTGACTAATCATCTCAGTTGGAAACGCGAAAATGTAAGTATATATGTGTATAGAGAGAGAGAGAGAGAGAGAGAGAGTGTGAGTGTGTGTGAGTGAATTATAGAGAGAGAGAGAGAGAGAGAGAGAGAGAGCTAGATAGATAGAGAGAGAGAGAGAGACAGAAAGAGAGTGAGTGAATGAGGATAGATATAAAGAAACTGAGTGAGTGAGAGATAGATAGATAGATAGATAGAGCGAGCGAGAGAGGCAGAGCAGGTGTCAGGAATGCCAACCAACCTACCCTGCAGTGAGTGGTTGCACCTGCAGGCGTTGGTGGGGTCAGGTGAACTGTATCTAACACTCTCTTTCTCTATCTTTCTCTCTCTCTCTCTCTCTCTCTCGCACACACACACACTCTCATATTCACCTTACTCATTTTCCCTCTCTCTCTCTCACACACATACACATGCACTTTTACTGTCATATTCACTTTACTCATTCTCACTATCTCTGCCTCCGCCTCAGCCTACGCCTCCCTTCTCTCTCTCTCTCCATTCTTATTATCTTTTATTTTCTTCTCCATCCTTCATTCTTATATTCTTTTATTTTCTTCTCCATCCTTCATTCTTATTATCTTTTATTTTCTTCTCCATCCTTCATTCTTATTATCTTTTATTTTCTTCTCGATCCTTCATTCTTCTATTCTTTGCTTCTAAAAGGCCGGTGTCACACGAACGATTTACCGTCAATGTATACGGGCAATTCTAGTCTGGGATCTTCAAAATTTAAGTTGTATCAGAAATCAACCTCCTAGCACACCCTACTGTACACTTAGTCTCCGATGCCAATGAAAAAGAATCCCGAAATATTGCGAGAAAATGACTTGCTCTTCAACCGTTGCCGGAAAAACCACTCCTGTGACATCGCCTTATACATATTGCTCGTCTTTTTTTGTTATTTACCTCCTCCTTTTTTCAGGTTTCTTCTCCTCCATCTCCTTCCCCCCCCCCACCCCCACCACCCCCCTAATCTTGCTCTTCGTTTTAAACTTATCATTATTGAATTTCTCCACCCCCCACCCCCCTCCTCCAATGCCTCTCTCCTCCTCCTCCTCCAATGACACCTCCTCCTCCTCCTTTCCTGTCTGAAATCTTTTTCTCATGACCACTTCCCCTTCCTTTCTTCGTGCATTTGCTCTCTCTCTCTCTCTCTCTCTCTCTCTCTCTCTCTCTCTCTCTCTCTCTCTCTCTCTCGACTCAATCACTCTTTACCCGAACAAAAAAACTATTAAACTCTCTCCAACCACCGAACGTGTCACTGCTGTCGGATTCCCCCACTTACAAAAGATCGAGAGAGAATAAACAAGCAATCAAATTAATGTATTTTAATGCCAGAAGTCTACGAAATAAGATTGACGAACTAAGAATTATGTTACTAAATGAAGAAATAGATATAATTGCGATAACAGAAACGTATATAGACACCAACAATATCGATTTCACACACGAATATCAGATCAATTCCTATAAACTATATCACAAGGACAGAGTAGGTAAGAGAGGAGGAGGTGTATTACTGTATATCAAAGAAAATATATGCTCACTTGAGGTTCAAATTCCTTCTAATAACTCAGAACTGTTATGTGTGAAAATTAATAACAAGGATATAGACATTAATGTGGTTGTCGTATATCGTCGTCCAACTCATACCTATCAAGAGGATATAGACTTATACAATAATTTAGAAAAAACTCTATCAACAAAAGAAACCCTTATAATAGGCGATTTTAATCTTCCTAATATTCATTGGGGAGATGTAAAAGGGTCTGGCCATGCATCAGAAAAAATGACCGAATTTATTAAAGATAACTTCTTATATCAATTAGTCCAGAAACCCACGAGGGGAGATAATATTTTAGACCTAGTAATAACGACCCACGAAAATTTAATTTCTGACTTAGAAGTTGGGGAATTAATATCTAATTGTGATCATAATATCGTCAGGCTCCAAATTAATATGTCGCACACAAACAGCACTAGTGAAACTTTTATTCCCAACTATAATATGGCAGATTCCAAGAGCTAAGAAATGACCTAAAAGATATTAATCTGCATCTCGAAGGTCTCACCAACATTGACGATACATGGGAAAGATTTAAAGAAATATTCATGAGTGCTCAAAGAAACATATCCCAATGCGTAAAAGACACAGTAAGAAAAAAAACAAACCCCTTTGGTACGATATAAATATCAGTAGAGCAATTAGGGAAAGAAATCGTTTATACAACTTAAAGAGAGAAACAAAGAATAATACCATATGTAAGCATTACCTGGCCGCCAGAAGAAAAGTAAAATCACTAATAAAAACAGCTAAGAGGAATTATGAAATAAGCATAGCCTAAAGATAGTAAAACTAATCCTAAGCAATTTTACAGATACATTAACAGTAGCAAACAAATCAAAAGCGGGATAGGACCCATACTTAACACTCAAGGTGTTCTAGAAACAGATAGCAAAGACATAGCCTCTACACTTAACAATTATTTTCAGCTCCGTTTTTACCACTGCTGCCAACACGAACACTCCACAAGCTACTAATCAAACAAGCCACATTGTGCTCCCTGACTTCAAAATTAGCCAATCAAACGTCACTAGACAGATTGAATTACTAAAAATAAATAAATCTCCCGGCCCAGACCTATTCATCCCTAAAATCCTAAAAATGGTCAAAGATGAAGTTGCCGAACCCCTAACCAAAATGTTTAACATGTCACTCCAACATGGACAATTACCCACTGACTGGAAGACAGCGAATATTACACCAATATTTAAAAAGGGAGATAAAAAACAACCAGGGAATTACAGACCCATTAGCTTAACTTCCGTTGTTGTAAAACTATTAGAATCAATTATAAGAGACGAACTTGTACTTTTCATAGAGAATAATAATCTTATTAATAATAGTCAACACGGCTTCAGAGCAAAAAAATCATGCCTAACGAACCTTATCGAATTTTATGACAACCTATTTAAGATTAATGATTTTACCAAAAGTCTTGATATAGTGTACTTGGACTTCCAGAACTCATAATAAATTACTTCAGAAGGTCGAGAATCTAGGAATACAAGGCAACACACTTAATTGGATAAGGAATTGGTTAAGCGAAAGAAAACAAAGAGTAATTATTAATGGAGTGGAATCAGAATGGACTCCGGTGACTAGTGGAGTCCCACAGGGTTCAGTTCTGGGCCCATTATTATTCATAATATATATTAATGATTTAGACAACGGCATTAATAACATAATTTCCAAATTCGCCGATGACACTAAAATAGGAAATGCAATAATATCAGAAAGCGATAGAAGTAGCCTGCAATCAGATTTAAACAAGATATCAGGAGTGGTCAGAAAATTGGCAGATGCCCTTTAACGTAAACAAATGCCTGATACTACAAATAGGCTCCCGAAACAACAAATACGAATACCATATGAATGGAGAAAAGATTAAAGAGCGTATCACAGATAAAAGACCTAGGAGTGCTTATCAATGAAAATCTAAAATCTACAAGCCAATGCACCTCAGCATCTAACAAAGCAAATAGAGCGCTAGGTTTCATTAAAAGAAATTTTCATTGTCATAGTAAAGACATAGTTGTACCACTATATAAAAGTATTGTGAGGCCACATCTGGAGTATGCTGTGCAGTTTTGGTCTCCCTACTTAAAAAAAGACATAGAGAAACTAGAATCCGTTCAGCGTAGAGCAACAAAGTTAATCCCTTCCCTTAGAAATAAGCCATACAATGAGAGATTAAGAGAACTCGACCTGTTTTCGCTTAAGAAACGGAGAATAAGGGGACAGCTGATAGAGTGTTTTAAGATACTAAAAGGCTTTAGTAACGTAAATTCTAATAATCTATTTAAGATAGCCAAAGAAGGTTCCACAAGAGGAAACAAATTAAAACTAACAGGCAGGGAAGCGAACCTAGACATAACTAAAAATTTCTTCACCCACAGTATTATTAATGAGTGGAATAAGCTCCCTAATGAAAATTGACAGTGACTCGATATACACATTTAAAAAAGGTTAGACACATATCACAGAAAAGTTGGTCTGCAGTAGAAGCTGATCACTGATAAGAGAACCTGGCGGAAATGAAAACGTTTTCAGTTGGAAAAGGGACAAAAATAAAAATAAAAAAAAGTGAAAGTGTGCATGCCTTTTCCTTTCCATTTCTAACTATACTATAAATTCCTTCAGGCGATTTCCAAGCCCTGCAAGGTTATTCACTTCTAACTATTTTCATGTACGGCATATTGCCGGAGGGAGCGGAGGGTGGGGAGAGCCTTCATCTTTGCTATCCTTTCCTTCCACTTTCTCTTAGGGTTGCTATCTCTATTAGGATTAAGTCCTGGTCACCTCGTAGGGATCGTAAGATCTGTGTGGCCAGTGTATCTATGTAAATCTATGTAAATCTCTCTCTCTCTCCACACACACAAAGTTAAGTCCACAAATATTTCAGAGTGAGCTACAGACTATGTCACCCGACTGTGCCTTGAACCGGTAACAAGTGTATCAACGTAACTCATTGTAACTCTCACGACCAGATAACCGGCGAGATTTAAGGGGAGGGTTATTATAGTTTGTTCCCTAGACCTCCATCAAGCTTAAAATTACACCCCCTAGACCCCCTTTCATTTAGATTGTTCCCTAGACCTCCATCAAGCTTTAAATTACACCACCCTTGACCCCCTTTCAAGATCAATTTGTACATTTTTCGGTAGAAACATTTCCCGGCCGAAAGCCGATTCCTCTTAAATTTCAGGCTCGCTCGCCAGGAAAAAATCAACAAAATGGCACGAAAGGTCTTAATATTGACAAAGAAAGGAGGCGAAAGGTCTTAAACTCGCCAATCTATGGGGTGAACGTCTTAAAATCTCAAAAAAACTAACAGGGCTAAACATGAGGGTGAAGGTGGACCACAAAAAACAGCCCATCTCCCCCTAGACCGGTAACAAGTGTATCAACGTAACTCTATGTAACTCTCATGACCAGACAACCGGCGAGATTTAAAACCAGTCCCCGTGGTGGTGGTGGTGGTGGTGGCCGGGACCAAGAGATCAGTTAATACTTCAAGGTTAAAGCCAAGTTGAGTGTATTTATTTCCGCCTATATATACCGGTGTATATTTGTATAATTTCTTTAGTTTTCTCCCAGAACCTCCATCAAGCTTAAAATTACACCCCCTTGAGTCCCTTTCTTTTAGTCTGTTCCCTAGACCTCCATCAAGCTTAACATTACACCCCCTAGTCCCCCCTTTCAAGATAAATGTGTACATTTTTCGGTAGAAAAATTTCCCGGCCCAAGGGCGGTTCCTCTTAAATTACAGGCTCGCTATCGCTTGCCAGGAAAAAATCGACATCTAAATGACACGAAATGTTTTAAAGGGTAAAAGTTCTTAAAATCTCCAAGCTAATGGGTGGAATGTCTTAAAATCTCCAAGCTAATGGGGTTAAACATGAGGGTGAAGGGGGACCACAAAAAACGCCCCATCTCCCCATGACCGGTAACAAGTGTATCAATGTAACTCTATGTAAGTCTCATGACCAGACACAACCGGCGAGATTTAAAACCAGTCCCCGTGGTGGTGGTGGCCGGGACCAAGAGATCAGTTAATACTCGACTTCTCAAGGTTAAAGATATTTGTATTTATTACTTCATTTACTTATGTATTTACTATGTTTGTTATATTTTCCACCCTACACCTTCATGAAGCTTTAAAAAAAAACAATCCCTAGACCCCCCTTCAAAATAAAGTTATACATTTTTCGATAGAAAAATTCCTCTTAAATTACAGGCTCGCTATCGCTCGCCAGAAAAAAAAATCGACATCGAAGTGACACGAAAGGTTTTAAAAAGGACAGAAATGGGGTAAAAGTTCCTAAAATCGCCAAACTAATAATCGGCTGAACGTCTTAAAATCACCAAGATAATGTGGCTGAAGATGAGGGAGAAGGGGGTCCTACACCCAGTCTTGCAGTGGTGGTGGTGGCCGGGACCAAGAGATCATTTAATACTTCAAGGTTAAAGCCAATGGCCAGGTTCTTAGTTTCCTCTCTAAACCTCCATTAAGCTAAAGAAACAAATCCATATATACTGTATATATAACAAAATATGAAATCCATAAATAAATATATAAATAAATAAATAAATAAATAAATAAACCCCAGAATCCCTCTTCGAGTTGAATGAGTAAAGAGGCCTATATCATTAGAAAGGTGTCCACGGCCAAAGGCCGCTTCTTATATCAAAATTATTTTGTTACCTCCACCAACCGACTTTACTCCTAAACTCAATTAATTAAATCAACAAATACATGTGGCAGTCCAGGGATTCGAACCTAGGATGCTCACACCGAAATTCAGTGCATTTATGCATTACGCTATGAAGACTGTTTTACAGACTTCAACTTTATAACAAACTAGATATCTACTTATCTTTTCGCGGATATATCATAATCAGGAGAGCATTATATCCGCGTAGCAACTGATAGTGAAATGATTGAAAACTCACTTCCCAAACAGTCTCACAGATGCGATATTAACGTAGCACTCTAGTGTTGTTTTAATTATACTGAACGTTTTCGAGTATATGTCATCTATATGATTAAATACATAAATCTCAAAATCGCTTTTCATTTGGAACGATGAGTGTATGCTCAATGCATACGTATGCAAATACGAAATAAAAGTTCAGTAATAGCTATTCACCATCTATGCTACCTAAAATCGACAGTTATATTTTATCAAATATTAAATGCAAGGTAATCGGTAAGAAAATGCTTATCTAATTCCTGCTAATACTGTAGAATCTCTCTCTCTCTCTCTGAAAATGTTGTCTCGGTTCTTTTCATTTACTTTTGTAATTATTATTTGTATTGCTTCTACATTAGCACACATCTATTATTAACGTTAATCTTTAGTGCAAGTTAATCAGAATCAATTAGATTAATAGTGTAACTGAATAGTTAGGGTCATAGGATTTATCCTGAATAATGTTGGCAGGCCTGAACTGTAATAAGTGTGGTGTTCCAGTAGTAGCAGAATAAATGGTAAAAAGCTCTATATGAAGATCCATACTAATCTCAGCCTAATGTCAGAAAGCAATAAGGGTTAAACGAGACTCAAACTATGCAAGTATGTAGGTCGGGGGAGGAAAGGTGATAGTTTAGCAGTCGACACAGGAAAATCAGCTTTAGAACACCATGAATAGAGACGCATTTAGTATCAAAGTTTAAACACGGTTACCAGCTACTCTAAATATACCAATAACTCATGAGGGAAATGCTTTACCACAAATGTTTGCCTCAATGTTAATTACTTGTTCAATATATATATCCGACGTGAGATATGTCTACCATTTGCTTACTACTGCTTATTACAGTGATATATGTTATCATATCTGTTATATATATATATATATATATAGGGTCTATATATAAATTATATATACTCTCTCTCTCTATATATATATATAGGGATTTTTACAGTATTGAGTTATGCACGAAATATATACTGTATGCCTGTGCAGTTTGCTATAATTAGTAACCCACTTCCTTGATAATATTTAGTAACCCACTTCCTTGATAATATTTAGTAACCCACTTCCTTGATAATATTTAGTAACCCACTTCCTTGATAATATTTAGTAACCCACTTCCTTGATAATATTTAGTAACCCACTTCCTTGATAATATTTTGTAACCCACTTCCTTGATAATATTTAGTAACCCACTTCCTTGATAATATTTAGTACCCACTTCCTTGATAATATTTAGTAACCACTTCCTTGATAATATTTAGTAACCCACTTCCTTGATAATATTTAGTAACCCACTTCCTTGATAATATTTAGTAACCCACTTCCTTGATAATATTTAGTAACCCACTTCCTTGATAATATTTAGTAACCCACTTCCTTGATAATATTTAGTAACCCACTTCCTTGATAATATTTAGTAACCCACTTCCTTGATAATATTTTCCAATAGGTGTTATACACAGAGACACCATAAAATACAATAATTCATTACTAGATTATACTGCTTTATAATACTACCAAATAGCAAACATGGCATATTGTTATGCTGTCAAATGTAAAGCGAGTAGCTATTGTATTATTGTGTATAATTTCTACATGATAATACATGTATAACAAATCATATAATAAGCCTCTGAGAATCGATGACACTCTTCTTTTCTGCTTTATGGCTATTATTAGACGATTTAATTCAGATTAGTACTTTATTTCACATTGGTCCTTCCTAAGCTGTAATTATTCGTCTAATTATAGCCAGGATAAACAATTAAAATACGTCAAAACCGTCAGAGGGTAAATTAATGAAGGTAGACGATACCATTTACTTATGAAATTGATAATGGTGTGTGTGTGTGTGTCAAACCTCCTGTCCGGCATTGGGGTGGGGTGTAAGACTAGCGTGCGTGTGGGTGTGGGTGGGGGGGGAGGGAGCTGGGGTAGTTTGTTCTCTTCATGGGTGGGGAGGGGAAGGAAGGGGTGACAGACAGGCCACCCTGCCGCTTCTGCCTGGGGTAGGAGTAGTAAGGGGGACTGGGCAGGGACCACCTCGTTCCTAGCTTCTGGGGTAGTAGGAGTAGCGGGTAAACCCTATTCCGGTACTTTCACTTCTGGGTGTACATATATGCTTGTCCTGTATACAAAAACATTTGATTAATGTAAAATCACCAGAACATACTCGCAACTAAGAATGCAATTTTTGGATGAACAAAGTCATCTCTAGAATGCTATGAACCATAATACATACAGTACATACATATGTCTATATATATATATATATATTATTATATATATATTATATATATACCGGTATATAATATACTGTATATTTTTTTTTTTTTTTTTTTTTAGAGACAATGAACGGAGGAAGGAAAAACACAGATAAAACAAAGGTCCATGTGCCTAAAGGCATCCTCCATTCATAATGTTTGTAACAACTGGATTTAAACATTTGTAGATTGTAAGTTTGTGGAAAGCAATTCGAGTGACGTGAATTCCAAAGAGTAGTAGCTCTTGGGATAAATGAATTCTGATAAGCAGAAGTTCTGCATTGTGGAGAAAAGTGTAAATTCATTGGCGCTCTCAGCTGCCCTAGTTCTACGGGGAAAGATGTGGAGAGGCGGCACAATTGAAGCAAGTTCCTCGGAACAATTGCTGTGAAAATATCTGTAGAATAATGCAAGGGATGCAACGTTTCTTCGTATGGATACTGTAGGAAGGTCCTGTGTATATTGCAGGGTTATTGATAAATTTAATAGCTTTATTTTGAATATATATATCTATATTATATATATATATATATATACCGGTATATATATATATATATTAGTATAGCCAGGTAATAGATTCTCTTTTAAACAGACGAGGTTAAAGGCAATAGCAGTTTCAGCATCAGGATTTTATTGTTACAGCTTTCAATAGTTCTAACAATTTTCCTCTGGGGTTCAGAGATGAGGTACAACAGGTTAGCAAAATTCATGGTGGATCCAACGTTTCACAAGTAAACATCTTGCATCTTCAGGGAATGGAGAGGTAATGATTAGATTAGGGACAAAGCATCATATTTATACAAAATTCGAGGATCAAGAATAGGAAGGTGGGCGGAGCTACTGGGTGTGTGGTGGCTGTTCATTGGTGGAAGGCAGTCTGTTCGCGAGACGGGCCTTAAATCGTCTCGGTGGTTGGTTGTTGGCTGTGGGTGGCTGTGATAATTGGTTGGTGTTGTCAGTATGGTACACACAAGACACCCCTAGCACCAACCCCGCCCAATGAAATTACATTTGTTACAGAAACTACATGTCAATCGAACACACAACAGACGAATCCATTATGAAAGAAATAATTCACAAAAACGTCCTCTCACACCAACCCTGACAATAAAATAAAACTAATTATTTACTAAAAAATCTCCTAAGACCTCCAACCTTGTCCTCCGTAACCGCCCCATTTCCCACCAACCAACCGAAAAGGACGATCATGTGATATATCCAGCATATTTGCACCTCTGGGGACTGTGGACCCCTATCCTATGATGTCTGACACAGACTCGCCTTTCACCGTAGACTAACCCTCCACCTTCAATCTGGAACTAATAAAAGATCACTATCAAGCGCCCCACCATCTTGCCGTAACACACGCCCACCTAGACAAACAAACCACCATACTCGACAAAGATTCAGCCCCCCGAAGACTAGCTATTTTAGAAGCTATATACATCCAAACACTCAACCCCAGCATCAACAACCATAACACAAGACCTTCAAATTCTTCCTTCAGGCACGTGCTACAGGCATGTTGCCCCCCTTCCTCTCGACCCGTGGCTCCCTACCTTAGGCTTACCGCGCTCAGCGCACAACTGACAACACCAACCAATCACAGCCACCCACAGCCAACAACCAACCACCGATAAGATTTAGTTGCCCGTCTCGCGAACAGACTGCCTTCCACCAATAATGAACAGCCACCACCCAACCAGTAGCTCCGGCCCATTTCCTATTCTTGATCCTCGAAATTTTGTTATAAAATTGATGGCTTTGCCCCCTAATCTTAATCATTACCTCTCCATTCCCTGAAGATTATTGCAAGATTGTTACTTCGGTGAAACGTTGGATCCACCATGAATTTTGCTAACCTGGTTGTACCTCGTCTCTGAACCCCAGAGGAAAATTGTTAGAACTATTGAAAGCTGTAACAATAAAATTCTGAATGCTGAAACTGCTATTGCCTTTAACCTCGTGGTTTTAAAGAGGAATATATTATATTACGGTTTGTAGATATATATATATATATAAATAATTATATATATATATTTTTTTTTTTTTTTTTTTTTTTTTTTCTATGTGATTGAGGGAGGCAAAAGGCATAACTGCCTATAGCGAGTGCCCCCCCCATAGTTGAAAGAGTGACAGGGCCAAAATCAAGGGACGTTCGTGCCAAAATACCTGGACACAAGAGTTTGAAGCAATTTAAGTTATAGGAAGAGGGAAAGACTGATTCTGGGAGAGAATTCCAGAGCTCAGCTGTTGAGTAGAAGAAAGTTTGAGGTGTAACGTTTCACTCTTGGGTTGGAGAGTTGTACAGAGTAGGGGTGGGATTGAGTTGCAAGACGGGTACCACGTGCCTACGTAAAGGAGGAGGTATGCACTGGGATAGCTCTGAGGAAACACTGATTATTTTAGTAGCGATAGAATAGCGAGAGAGATTGCAACATTGCGGCGGAGAGAGAGAGATTGCAGAGAGTTGGTGAGTGGACGGGAGTTAATGATACGAAAGGCCTTCCTTTCTAACTTTGTCTAGGAGAGCGGTTGTGAGAGGAACCTCCCACACATGTGAACAATACTCAATACAAGGGCGCACTATGCCCCTGTACAGAGCAAGAAGCTGTGCAGGGGAAGAAAAAAGAACCCCTAAGGCGGTTTGAGCACACCCAGCTTCTGGGAGGCTGCCTTAGCAAGACTGGTAATATGGTCCTTCCAAATGAGAGCAGAAGAAAAAGAGACACCAAGAATATTGAGAGAAGATGAAGGGTTGATTTTTGTATTGTTGAAGAATAAGGGATAGTCCGCTGGGAGATCCTGACGGGTAGATAGATGGAGAAATTGGGTTTTGGAAGCATTAAAGTTAACAAGGTTTTCTCTGCCCCAATTGGAGATAGTATTTAGATCAGAATTTAAGGGGGGTCACCTTCTTTTTGTTTATCTTTCTCTCCTTTTCTCTCTTTCTCTGGCTTGTATCCATTCGGCCCATTCAGCCAACTATTTTAAGACGTTCATCCCCATCCAAGTGTCGATATCTTCCTGGCGAGCGATAGCAAGCCAGCATTGTATGGAAAAATTGTATGGAAGCCGGAGACATTTTCTATCGAAAACTTTAGCTTGCTCTCAAAACAAAAAATATATATGCTGGCTCGCTACCGCTCACCAGGAAAATATTGACACATGGATGGGGGTAAACGTCCTAAAACAATAGGCTGAATGGGGCCGAATGGATACAAGCCAAAGAGAGAGGGTGAAAAAGAGAAGAACAAAAACTAGGTGTACCCCCTTAATGGGCTTTGTTCAATTAGTGAGCGGTAGTAATTAGTCAGTTAATGAGGGATAATGGCCGGGAAATGGTCGGTTCGGTAACGGTGCCCTTTAATTGCGTTTTTGCATGGCTGGTTCGCGTTTTGTGGTTGTGGTAGTATTTAGGGTATGGTAGTAAGTTTGGTAGTGACTGGTATTGGGGTTGTGGTAGTGATGGTGGTTGTTGTGGTGGTGGCTGTTGTGGTAGTTGTGATTGTGGTAATGATGGTGGAAGTTGTGGTAGTTTTAGTTGTGATAGTGATGGTGGAGGTTGTGGGGGGTTGTGGTAGTTGTAGTTATGATAGTGGTTGTAGTATTGATGGTGATAGTTGTGGTAGAGCTTGCGGTAGTTGTGGTAGTATGTAGAGTATGGTAGTAGATTTGATAGTTGATTGTATCGGGGTTGTGGTAGTGGACTGTTGTGGTTGTAGGTAGGTCGATAAATACTGGAGAGAGAGAGAGAGATTCCGTATTTTCCGCTCGATCGACGAAGCTATTTAAGAATTCATATTGCCATTCCACATCTCCGTTTTCTGTGGGGGGATTCTGGCCCCGTAGAATTTTATATTTTATATTTTATAAGAGATAGGTACACTCGCATACCATAGTCTCTACCCCACTCATAAGAATTTGCGGATCTTCAATGTTTTCCTTTATGCAATTAGAACTGCTTGGATTGATTTTTGGATGGAACTTGCTTTCTCAAAAAATAGTACCGGTATATATAGTTGTGTAGCTGATGTATAGATACTTATAGTCATATTATTGTTTCTAGAGATATAGTTATAAATAGGTGAAGTCCACGAATATTTATGAGTAGGCTAGAGACTATGGTATCCGAGTGTACAGTTACGCACATAACTTCCGTAGCTCGTCTTGATCTGATGTATGAAAGTAAAATAGTATGAATGATATGCGAGTGTGATTTCTTTTAATTATCAGTTGACTAATCAGTT
>CM064485.1:14998563-15077506 GCA_032716605.1 Paralithodes platypus
TGGTGATGTGTGTAATAGTATATATACTGTATGTGTGGTGATGTGTGTAATAGTATATATACTGTATGTGTGGTGATGTGTGTAATAGTATATATACTGTATGTGTGGTGATGTGTGTAATAGTATATATACTGTATGTGTGGTGATTTGTGTAATAGTATATATACTGTATGTGTGGTGATGTGTGTAATAGTATATATACTGTATGTGTGGTGATGTGTGTAATAGTATATATACTGTATGTGTGGTGATTTGTGTAATAGTATATATACTGTATGTGTGGTGATGTGTGTAATAGTATATATACTGTATGTGTGGTGATGTGTGTAATAGTATATATACTGTATGTGTGGTGATGTGTGTAATAGTATATATACTGTATGTGTGGTGATGTGTGTAATAGTATATATACTGTATGTGTGGTGATGTGTGTAATAGTATATATACTGTATGTGTGGTGATGTGTGTAATAGTATATATACTGTATGTGTGGTGATGTGTGTAATAGTATATATACTGTATGTGTGGTGATGTGTGTAATAGTATATATACTGTATGTGTGGTGATGTGTGTAATAGTATATATACTGTATGTGTGGTGATGTGTGTAATAGTATATACTGTATGTGTGGTGATGTGTGTAATAGTATATATACTGTATGTGTGGTGATGTGTGTAATAGTATATATACTGTATGTATGGTGATGTGTGTAATAGTATATATACTGTATGTGTGGTGATTTGTTAAAGACTTATGGTGACAATAGGAAAACAGTAGCATATAATTTGACTTTTTTTCATATTGATGTAGTTCAAATGGCGCCAATATTTCAGCACCATATCGCTGTTTAACCCTTTCACTACGAAGGGTCTTTACATAAGCTGAATATAGTCGTTTTAGGGTACCATTATCTATAAAAACAATAAATATAGTCTACTTATTATGCATAGGCTAAACAAATGTGACCACTAACCTCTACAACTAACTCAGAAAGGACTAGATATATCGAACTAATATTTCTACCATTTTTGGGAAGAGTATCCAAAAGTTACAGCCCATTTGCTCTAGCCCTTGTTGAGTTCCAGAGGTTATTTTTCAAGATTTTTGACTAATTATGGTGAATATAGTTCAACCCTTTCAGTACCGGTGCCGACCTTCTAACTTTATGCTGGCTACTATTAGACGGGTTTATTCAGTCTAAAAAAGGGCCCCCAGCAATTAACAGGCTTCTAACTGTCTTACTTAACCCTCTTTACTACAACAGATCCTTTTTAAATTTCACAAAATCGTGTAAATATAACTAGAATAAGGTAAAAAAAAGAAACGTCGTCGGTACAGAAGGGGTTAAGCGTCATTGGTTTGAACGGAACCACCGATTATCACTATTCAGCTTCTTCACGGCGACAGATCCTTCTCAAGCTGCAGAAAGTCTTTTAGTGGTTGATATAATGTTAGAAGAAAATAAAACACGTCACCGGGCTTAAGGGAGCCCACCTCGCTTTTTTTTCTCTTTCTCTCCCTCTCTCTTTGGCTTGTATCCATTTGGCCCCATTCAGCCTACTGTTTTAAGACGTTTACCCCCATCCAGATGTCAATATTTTCCTGGCGAGCGGTAGCGAGCCAGCATATACAGTATATATATATATTTTTGTTTTTTCAGCAAGTTAAATTTGTAAATTTTTCGATAGAAAAATGTTTCCGGCGAAGCCGGATTTCTCCATACAATGCTGGCTGGCTATCGCTCGCCAGGAAGAAATCGACACCTGGATGGGGATAAACGTCTTAAAACAGTAGGCTGAATGGGGCCGAATGGATACAAACCAGAGAAAGAGAGAAAAGGAGAGAAAGGTAAAAAAAAAAAACGCCGGTGACCCCCCTTAAGCGGTTAACCCTTTCTGTACCGATGACGTCTTTTTTTATTTGATTTTAGCTACATTTAGACGATTTTATGAAGCTTACGAAGACTATGTGACAGCTAAAAGGATTAATTGAGATAGTGGGTAGCCTTCTATTTGGTGGACGTCCTTCCTAAGCTGAATAAAATCTTCTAATATTGGCTAGCGTACAGTGAAAAGGATAACGCCGGTGCTGAAGGGGTTAAGCTTTATACAGTATATATCGGGTAGTATTATTGGGACCTCATACACTATACTCGGGTTCTTTTCAACTGACGGTAAATTGCAAAGTTCCCATTAACATTTCTCAGTTATTTTGAAGATTTTGAGGTGAAATATGGTGCTAATTTTTCAAACTTGGTCTTAATATGATGCAAAGACGTATTAATTTCATATTTTTCCATTAAATATCGAACAATTTGCTGCTAAGGGATTTGATTTACCGTCAGATGAAATGAAACGGAGTATAGTCAAGTGTTGAAGATTTCCTAAGCAGAGAAAAAACATCGAGCAAGTAAACAACACATCGTCTTCTTATCAAAGATGTAATTTGTGCGTTCGTACTGCCTACGAAATATTGTAAACAGGTACAGCTCTCTCTCTCTCTCCGCCCCTCAGCCATACAGGACCGATGAGTACCGTACTGCTTACGAAATATTGTAAACAGCTCTCTCTTACTCTCTCTCTCTCTCTCTCTCTCTCTCTCTCTCTCTCTCTCTCTCTCTCTCTCTCTCTCTCAGCCATACAGGACCGACGAGGAACACAATTGTTGAGTGATGCCCCCTTTTTCCCCTCTTAACCTCAACATTTACATTCAAATAGCCTGGACTAAAAGATCCTGTAGCAGAGAGAGAGAGAGGAGGACACATATAATAGCAATGTTCAGTATGTGTATTCATATGTGTTGTAAGATTTTACGTACACCAGCATATAAATATTCATGTACTGTATATACATAGGTCTCTTTATAATGTATTTATATATAAACCTAAATATCTAATTTCGCTTCCTTCCCTTATAATCTCGGTCTCATTAACCAAGCGTCCATATTTATATCTGGAAACACAGCCCCCTTAAGAAAACGAGAAAAAAATTTAAGGAATAGAAAACGGGATCAATGCCCCTCCTAGCCCCCCCCCCCCCCCCCCTCCGCCCGCCCTTCCAATTATGTTATCCCCCTTGAAAATTGAAGGTGGTTAGGGGGTAATTCTGCGGGTGAAAATAACACACATTCACTCTCTCTCTCGCTCTCTCTCTCTCTATATATATATATATATATATATATATATATATATATATATATATATATATATATATATATTAATATATATATATATATATATATATACCTGTGTGTCTGTCTGTCTATCTGTTTATCTATCTATCTGTCTCCCTCTTCATATATGTTCCTTTCCTCTCTCTCTCTCTCTCTCTCTCTCTAGGCGTGATTCCATACCGCGACCCCCTAATCCCCATGAGTTAGGTCCTCTTTACACTGCTATGCTATGCTAGGTTTGGCCTTATATTTTTTAGGTCAGAGATATATATTTACATAGATTTATATAGATACACTGGCCAGGTGGATCTTACGATTCCTGCGAGTTGACCAGGACTTAATCCAAGTAGAGATAGCAACTCTAAGAGAAAGTTGAAGTAAAGGATAGAAAAGATAAAGGTTCTCCCCACCCTCTGCTCCTTCCGGCAACTTGCCGTACATGAAAACAGTTCGAAGTGAATAACCTTGCAGGGCTTGGAAATCACCTGAATATTTGACATGGAATGGAAATGACATGCATACTTTCATCTTTTTCTGCTCTCTTCAACTGAAAACAGAGAGAGAGAGAGTCTTTTCTTTTGTACTTCTAATATGCCTTTTCAATATATTCTCGTGTTTTCTATATTGTGTGTGTGTGTATAATTATATATATATATATATATATATATATATATATATATATATATATATATATATAATACAGTATATAATTTATTTTTTATATTTATTTTGTAGACAGATTATGTTCATACAATCTCTTATTTTCTCTCTCTGTATTTGTTGCTGCTTTGTGTATTTGTGTATTATTTCTATTGATTACATTTTACATATACAATTTATGTTCCTTATATATTTCCGTATACTTATGATTCCGTTATTTCCTGTTGTCTCAATTTATGTTCCTTATATATTTCCGTATACTTATGATTCCGTTATTTCCTGTTGTCTCAATTTAATACAATCTTTCTCTCGTTCCAGGTAAGTTGTGGTTTACGTTTTCTGTTGGAGTGTCTAGTGAGTATTTTTATTAAAGGATAACTGAAAAATTAGGGTGACGGGTACATTTCTATCAGTAGTTCATCATCATCATTAATATCATCATCATCATCATCACTTCCATTATCATCACTATTTCCTTCACTATTTTCATAATTTTCTTCACTATTTTCATAATTTTCATTATCATCACTATTTTCTTCATCGCTAGTTTCATCATTATCATCATTATCATTGTCATCATTACAATTATCATCATCACTACAGTATTTTTATCATCATCATCACTAGTTTCATCATCACAATCAAGATAATTATCATCACTATTTTCATCATCACCATTATTATCATCACAATCACTATTATCATCATCATCATCACTATTATCATCGTAATCATCACTATTTTCATCGTAATCACTATTTCATCATCTTCATCGCCATCGTCATCTCTATCACCACCACCATTAGCCTACCATTATCATAACCATCTTCATCATCAACCTTTCTAATTCAATTACACGATTCAAATTAGCTGAAAAGTGTGTAGGCTGAGAGAGAGAGAGAGAGAGAGAGAGAGAGAGAGAGAGAGAGAGAGAGAGAGAGAGAGAGAGAGACAGACGAGGGGAAGGCAAAATCTAAATACATCATTATTACACATTTGTCTTCACAGTTAAATATTACATTGTTTATGATCAAATTTAAAACTATTCAGTCATTTTTTTAATTCGTCGAGTTGGAAACAAAAATACTAATACGCCAATTTATTGAAGATATGTAAAAATACCCTACCGTTCCGTAAAATGTATTAACAGGAATTTTATACTGCAGGTTTCAGATATGAAAAAATACGTACAAGTACCTGCATGTATAGCCTATAATTTGTTTTAGGCATTAACAAATATAGTTGTTCATTCTACAGGTAATAGGTCAAAAAAATTAAAATACAAAGCATATACATATATGTGTGTCTTCATTACATACCGATATATATATGCACTTTAATCAGAAAGCAGGGTTCGAGTAGTTGAAAAGAAAAGTGTTTACATTTCAGGAGTAACATAAACTTTCCGGTGATTTTCTAAATATCATGTATAGAAAAATACAAAAATATGTAGGTATAATGTATAATTTGTCAATGTCCATGTTCTCATTAATTAAGGAATAACACTATTTGGTGGGTTATTATGATGTTGTGTTTAATTATTATTGAAAATTATGTGTTTACCATTATCGGGCAATGCCTTTTAGTTTGCCCACTAGAGTAGGAAAATATGCCTCCCCCTTCAACCTAAACAACGCCCCCTAGACCCTTTAAGGGGAGATATCCACTTGAGGGATTTTTTTCTTGACTCCTTTCTCCCTCATGTTTAGCCCCATTGCTTTTCTAATTTTAAGACGTTCGCCCCATTATTTTTACGATTTTAAGAACTTTCGACCCATTTCTGTCAATTTTAAGACCTTTCGTGCCATTTAGGTGTCGATTTTATCCTGGCGAGCGATAGCGATCCTGTTATTTAAAAGGAACCGGCTTTCAGCCGGGACATTTTTCTACCGAAAAATGTACAAATTTATCTTGAAAGGGGCTTAAGGGAGTGTAATTTCAAGCTTGATGGAAGTCTAGGAAACACACTAAAAACCTCCCCTTAATATGTACAGTTGCCGACATAACCTCTGTTCCTCTCCATGATCTTTAACATGGAAATAATGATGGACATGATTCAATTATGAGTGTAGTTTCTTATGCAATGGTTAAATTATCTGACTATAATATATTCGCTGTCAGTAGGCAAGAAATCATGACCTCTATCCTCTGTAACTCTAAAACGACCAGAGTAATCGAGCTAATATGTCTATAATTTGGGAAGAGTCAGTCAAGGAATAGATGTGGAAATTTACAGCGAATATGCTCTAGCCCTTTTTGAGTTACAGAGGATAGAAGTCATGATTTCTCGCCTACTTACAGCGAATAGACTATAGTTAACTGATAATTAAAAGAAACCACACTCGCAATCCATTCATACTAATTTTACGTTCATACATAAGATCATGACTAGGAACAGAACTTGTGTGGGCAACTGTACATTTGTCGATAGAATATTGTCCCGGCCCCTTAACATATATATATTGTCCCGGCCCCTTAACATATATATATATTGTCCCGGCCCCTTAACATATATATATATTGTCCCGGCCCCTTAACATATATATATATTGTTCCGGCCCCTTAACATATATATATATTGTTCCGGACCCTTAACATATATATATATTGTTCCGGCCCCTTAACATATATATATTGTTCCGGCCCCTTAACATATATATATATTGTCCCGGCCCCTTAACATATATATATATATTGTCCCGGCCCCTTAACATATATATATATTGTCCCGGCCCCTTAACATATATATATATTGTCCCGGCCCCTTAACATATATATATATATTGTCCCGGCCCCTTAACATATATATATTGTCCCGGCCCCTTAACATATATATATATATTGTCCCGGCCCCTTAACATATATATATTGTCCCGGCCCCTTAACATATATATATATATTGTCCCGGCCCCTTAACATATATATATATTGACCCGGACCCTTAACATATATATATATTGTCCCGGCCCCATAACATATATATATATTGTCCCGGACCCTTAACATATATATATATTGTCCCGGCCCCTTAACATATATATATTGTCCCGGCCCCTTAACATATATATATTGTCCCGGCCCCTTAACATATATATATTGTCCCGGCCCCTTAACATATATATATTGTTCCGGCCCCTTAACATATATATATTGTCCCGGCCCCTTAACATATATATATATTGTCCCGGCCCCTTAACATATATATCTTTATACTCCCAAAACTAATGTGGTGAAACATCTTAAAATCTGAAAAGTACTGTCGTGAAATAGGGAGGGTCCTATTTGATCTTCCCTGCACCTGTTAGGGTTAACGGGATGTTTATTAGTTTGTTCCCTAGACCTCCATCAAACTGTTTTTAAAACAAAACTGACACCCCTTCAAAATAAATGTGTAAATTTTTCGGTAGAAAAATGTCTCGGTCTAAGGTCGATTCCTCGTAAATTACAGGCTCGCTATCGCTCGCCAGGAAATAATCGACATCTAAAATGCACAAAAGGTACCGGTATTAAAATTGACAGATATGGGGCGAATGGTCTTAAAATCGCCAAACTAATCAGGTGAACCTGTTAGCCTCCCAAAACTAATGAGGCTAAACATGAGGGAGAAGGTGGTAAAAAAAAAAAAAAAAAAAGCACACAAAAAACTAATGTGAAAATGTGCCGTTAAGGTGTTATTGGATCTGGCGTGAGGGTATAAAGGAGGGAGGGGGGAGCGGGGGTATTATTACAAGGGGGATTATATGTATACCCGGGGGAGGTGTATTGGGGGGATTAATGGGGGGAGAGGGAGGAGTGGGGAGAGAGAGAGAGAGCGGTGAGGAGGGGATGGAAATTATAGAGAGAGAGAGCGCGCGAGCGAGCCTATTCACTGCAATACATACCCCTCGTCATGGACATGGTGGCAAACACTATACCTCGCCACGGTGGCTAATTCCGGCTTGGTAGTGTTGTGTGTGAGGTGAGGAGTGCATGTGGGCTAGCATTGGTCTGTTGGAGTGGCTGTGGTTGTTTGTGTAGTCTGGAACCCAAGTAATTAGGCATGCAAATATACTAAATGGGTGATAGGATTTTTTGATAGCGGTCAACAGCACCTCATGTGTCCGCTCCCCAATATTCGCACCTCAACATTATCATAATCATCAGCACCATCACTATCATCAGTATCATACATCACATCACACCATCATCACCATCACTGTCGACAATAACATAAAACATCACTATAACCACACACTACCATCACTATCACCACCACCATCGCCATCACTATCACCACCACCATCGCCACTAACCTCATCATCTATCACCGTTATATATATATATACACACACACACACACACACATACATACACATACACATGTACATACACACACACATACACATACAGACATACAGACACACATACATACACATACACACACACACACACACGCACACACACACTAACTGACAGATATAAAAATAGTCCTATCCCAACCATTGTAAATATTATTAATAACGTGTAATAACGGCCTGTCACACCATATATACGCGCCCACCTTTAATAATGTATGCATAAGTGTGTGTGCGTGTGTGTATTAGAATATAATTATGTATGTATTTGCTTGAGTTTGTTTATATATATGTGTATATATGTATATGTGTATATGTGTATATGTGTATCTACGTATGAACAGTATATGTGTATGTATGTGTGCGTATATGTGTATGTATGTATGCGTTATTTATGTATATATATATATATATATATGTGTCTATAGTGTATACTGTTTGTGGTTCGAGCCCGGCTGAGAGTATCAGGTGGATAAGAGAAGAGCATATATGCATTTAATGTGCATATATTTATGTATATGTATGTCTGTGTGTATGTGCTGTCAATGGTTCGAGCCCGGTTGAGAATATAGGGTATATAATATATATATGTACTGTACGTGTATTTGTATAATCATATGCACATATGTATGTAAATATACGTACATATGAGCGAGAACATATTGCTCACTAGCGCAACTTTTGATTATAAATCTATGCATAAGCATTATCTATTATATATTAAGTGTTTGTGTATCTTCATCCATGTATTTCCACCCTTAACAATAGAACGCCCAGCTTTTCCACATTTCGCCTTCTATCACACACACACACACACACACACACACACACACACACACACACACACACACACACACACACACACACACACACACACTACCAATTAAATCCCTTCCTGGTCCTAGTTTGGTGAACGTGCTTTATATCCTAAGTCCCCACACTTGGAGGAAGAATAAAATACTAAGGGAGGGAGTGTGAGGGGGAAATAGTGAAGCCAATCTTCCACGCTTTTTACTGTCAGAAATATTTCCTTTCGACCTTACAGTACAGTCGCGCTAATAAATCATTTCCCAGCTGTCATTACGTTTGGCTTGCTCTGTGCTGTATTAATGTCTGTCAGATGTGTAGGAACATGTTTGTATATTTCACTCGATATGAAGAAATGCAGCTTAGATATGGCTGATACCAATTATTGATCAGAACATCAAACAGGCACAGGTCACATAGAAATACATATCTTCTTTTACATGTTAAGATATAATTATAGCCTATTATTATTTATGCATATACAAATTCGTTAGACACCGTGGTAAGTGTTGATTAGATCCGCCAGTACCTGCGAGTCAATTTAAGGGGGTAGTAGTTGCTTTTTCTGGACCCCCTTCTCCCTTATGTTTAGCATATTAGCTTTGAGATTTTAAAACGTCCGTTCCGTTAGTTTGGCGATTTTAAGACTTTTCACCTCATTTCTTTGTCAATTTTAAGACCTTTTGTGTCATTTAGGTGTCGATTTTTTTTCCTGGCGAGCGATAGCAAGCCTGTAATTTTAGAAGGAAGCGGCCTTCGGCCGGGATATTTTACTACAGAATTTTGTTTTTAAAGTTATCTTGAAAGGGGGTATAGGGGGTGTTTTTTTAAACTTGATGGAGGTCTAGCGTGGAAACTCAAAAATAATTAGATATATATATATATTCTCAATATATATGTGATATATTCTCTCTCTCTCTCTATATTTATATATATATATATATATATATATATATATATATATATATATATATATATATATATATACCGGTATATACATATATACATATATATATATATATACCAAAACTAATTAGCACTACCCCCTTAATGGTTTGACGGTCACATACGCCGTAACTAACAACCCCTCCCTTCACTTAACCTCCAACACTGGCTGGGTACACTGTCATTAATCAAAGTTATTATATAGGATATGAAAAAGTTATATAAGATCATTGAGTACATTGACTGATTTACCTTACTACTTGGAATAAGATGGTTTATTACCGCCAGTGTATACCTTTATGTGGCTAGATTAGTAATAACTTTATCTATTCTATTCTATATGCTCAGGCCCAATCCACACTTTTCCTATTTTATTTTGTTTTTGTATTTTCCTCTATTTTATTATTATTATTAATATTTTAGTTTCCCCACTAATATAACTTAAAGGCATAACAATGGTACGGGAAAATGATATAAGATCATTGGGTACAGTGATGGTGATCTACCTTGCTAATTGGTATAAGATGGGTTTATTACCGCCAGTATAGCTTTATATGGGGGTTGATTATTATGGACACTTTATATACCGTACCCTTTTCATACCCTTAATTGTTTAGTGTAGATGATAACAAAACTCAGCTCCTAAAGCAGTTATTTGTTCGTCAAGTTACACTTACATTTTTTTATAGACTCGTTTTTTGTGTAACTTGACGAAATAATTACTGCTTTAGGAGCCGAGTTTTTTTTTATAATTAGTGGAATTATAAGAAACTACTTTGCCTCCTATTACTTTCAAGTGTTCATGATTAACAACATATTTCACCACAACATCCTCGTATTAGCCGAGGGATCAAGGTGAGTACATGACAATTTACCGTTAACTGGGAAAACATTATAGCTAAATCGTACGCACCGACCTAATTGACCACTTGCGATTTCAGGCTATGAGGAAGTTGGAACCGTAAACATTGCAATTAAACAGAAATGCAATAATAATGTAAGTTTCTGATGGATAGAAAGTACGTTGAATTTAATGTTATGTATATAAATGTACTATTACCGTATTTTAGTTGTTAATACTGTTAAATATTAATGACTACAGCTCCAACTTCCTTATAGAACGAAACTCGGAAGTGGTTAACCCCTTCAGTACCGGTGACGTCATTTTCAATATGTTCTGGCAACTGTTAAACGATTTCATTCAATTTAGGGAGGACGTCTACCCATTAAAAGGCTACAGACTATCTCAATCAACCGTTTTAGCTACCACACATTCATCCTAAGCATCATCAAAGCGTCTAAATGTAGCTGAAATAAAATAAAAGGACGGGTTAATTAATACGCGATGTCGATAAATATACCAGCGACCAATATGAGTTGAGTTAGATGAATTAAGGGGAGGCAGTTGGTTTTTCGGGTCCTCCTCCTCCCTCATGTTTAGCTCTATTAGTTATGGAATTTCAAGACATACATTAGTTTGGCGATTTTCAGACCTTTTGCCCCATTTCTTTGCCAATATTAGCCTAAGACCTTTCGTGCCATATAGGTGTCGATTTTTTTTGGCGAGCAATAGCGAGCCTGTATTTGAAGTGGAATCAGCCTTCGGCCGGGACATTTTTCTACCGAAAAATGTACAAATTTATATCGAAGGGGGGTCTTGTGGGTGTTTTTTAAATTTTGATAGAGGTTTAGAGAGCAAACTAAACCCCCTCCTTAAACCATTGAGCCGAACCAGTAAATTTAACTGGACATCAATGTATGCGATAGTTGACTAGCCTATGTGGTGCAACGTCTTGGGGGTTAGTAGGGTATTTTGCTTGATTATTACTGAGGATTTTTATTTATTTTGCCATTTTAGAACCATATATATTTAGTTTGCACCTTTGGCTAATAAAAACGCCTACACACTTAAAAAAAAAAAAAAAAAAAAAAAAAAAAAAAAATAATAATAATTGGGGATTGACTGAGTATATAGACTAGAATAGTTCCCTTCCTAACTAAAAGTACGTCCCCCAGGAACCTCTTCAAGCTTATTATGTACATTTTTCGGTAGAAAACATCAAGTCCGAAGGCTGGTTTCTCCTAAATTGCAGGCTCGCTATGGTTCGGCCAGAAAATATCGACACCTGCATGGGGTGAAATATCTTATGATCGCCGAGCAATTGAGGTGAAACGTCTTAAAACCTTCAAACTAATGGAGTGAAACAGAGAGGGTCCAAAAGTCCCGTCTCGCACCGCTTAGGGTTAAAGGGAGATTTTAACTTAAGGTGATGATCTTTCTGGTCCACCTTCTCCCATTTTAAGACGTTTGCCTCTTTAGTTTGGCGGTTTTAAGACCTTACAACCCATATATTTGTCAATGTTCAGACTTTTCGTGCCATTTAGGTGTCAAGCGATAGCGAGCTTACAGTTTAGGAGGACTTCGGGCTTCGGCCAGGAAATTTTTCTACCGAAAAATTTACACATTTATCTCGAAGAGGGGTATTTTTAACAAGTTTAACGGAGGTCTAGGGAGCAAACTAAATATCTCCCCTATAGATACATTTGGATAGTGTGTGCTGAGAGGGAGTTTGTTAGTATGGCCAACGTCACATCTTACATAACACTACCTATAGAAATATTCACCACTGTTCATATATACCGAACGCCATTGGGTGCATACATTTTGTAATCATTAACCTTGTGTTACCATGTTCTGTTAATTATTGATAGATAAATGAATAACTATAGTCTATTTTTTTCCAGCTGAGGGTAATTTGTCATGTCCTCATCATGATTACTCGGCTATTACGGAGATTTTGAAGCGAAATATGTTGTTAATTACGACATTTGGTATATATATGAGGCAAAGACAAGTAGTTTCATATTTTTCCATTAAGTATCGATATATCAGATGCTAAGGGATTGAATTTATCATCAGGTGGAATGAAATAGACTATAGTAGGACACTTGGTAGAGCTCACACCTCCGCCTGCCCTGCCTGGTTCTTTACCATTAATACCATATGCTTAAATATTCTAATGATTCTGGGTTCCAGTATATGATCCGGATTGCCTCCTAAATTAAATAACCTCTTTCTTGACATATCCTATCTGCCCACCAAATTTCGGGAAAATCTGTTTATAACTTTGTGAGATATCTTGTTTACAAAGAGACAAACAAAAGGAGGCGAAAACACGAACAAAACCATATACGTGTACAATACATAGCGACAAATGATGAAGTTGACCATTACCAACCTTACGACCCCCCCCCCCCTCGACCCATTCCCGACACCCCCATTTTGGTTACTTCTCGACCTCCCCCCTTAATCTCTTCTCAGCCCCCCTCCCCCCACCTTCGGCCGCTCCGCTCCCCCCCCCCCCCGCCCCCCCTCTCCCGGTCCCCATTTCAGCCCCCTTATTTAATTGGGCGGGACCAATGGTTTATAGTGCGGAATTTCGGGTTAATCACTATCTGTTAGTTCTATCTGGTTCTCTCTCTCTCTCTCTCTCTCTCTCTCTTACTCTCTCTCTCTCTTCTCTCTCTATATCTCTCTCTCTCCTCTATCTCTCTCTCTCTCTCTCTCTCTCTCTCTCTCTCTCTCTCTCTCTCTCTCTCTCTCTCTCTCTCTCTCTCTCTCTCTCTCTCTCTCTCTCTATCACAATTTAAGAGACCCATCCGCCCCCTATACATATACAGTATATAGTACAAAGGAGTACAAAGGAGTACAAAGGAGTACAAAGGAAATCAAGCAACAACAGATCTAGTGACCCTTCTAGGTTGCTTGTCCTCCAAAACACTGAGGATCAAGTGTCCAAACAGTGGTTTAGAGTGGGTAAGGGAACATGGAAAGGGAATTACTGCCCTGGAACTAATGTCCGTGGCAGGATTAGGAAGTTAGTAGGGGACAGATGGGTTAGTAACTGAGGGGGGGATAAAATAAAGTTATTCATTTACAAACGCAGTCAGTCGCGGGTTTGATGCGAGATATTTGTCTAGGCGGAGTTTAAATGAATCAACGGTGATGCAGTCTATAACGTTTCGGGGAAGCCCATTCCACAAGTTGACAACTCGATTGAAGAAGAAATTCTTAGATTCGTGTGAGTTAAAAGATTTACCAATAATTTTGCAACCGTTTCCCCGCGTGTAATTAGATTGGTCGATAGTGAAGTACTTACTACAGTTCATATTGTCGATGCCTTTGATGATTTTGAACACTTGAATTAAGTCACCTCTTAATCTGCGCTGGGTTAAAGGAAATAGATTTAATTCTCTAAGGACGCTCTTCGTATGGTTTGTTCTTTAGGCTAGGTATCATTTTGGTAACTCTACGTTGAAACTCGTTCTAGCTTGTTTATATCTTTTTGGTAATAAGGGCACCAGGATTGAACGCAGTATTCCAGAAGAGGGCGGACTAATGAATTGTAAAGGGTTAGGATAACTTCTTTGGATTTATGCTCAAATGACCTGCCTATAAAGCCAATTATTTTGTTTGCCTTCTTAACAACTTCTGAACATTGTTGACTCGGTTTTAGGTTTACTCGATATTGTTACTCCCAGATCGGTTTCTCTGTTTACATTCTTAAGCTGAAGTGCCATTCATCGAATAGTTTGCTTTCTCATTTAGGTATCCGATATGTAGTACTTTACATTTATCCGCATTGAAACTCATTTGCCAAATTTGGGCCCAACATGACAATTTATCTAGATTGTGTTGCATATCGTCAAATTGTTCTTTTGAGAGTACGCTATTTGCAATTTTTGTATCGTCAGCAAATTTTGAGATTGTACAGGTGAGGACCCTCATCTATGTCGTTGATGTAAATTAGAAAGAGAATTGGTCCTAGTACCGATCCCTGGGGTACCCCGCTACTTACATTGGTCCATTTTGATGCCTTACCGTTTATGACTACTCTTGCTTTCTGTCGCTGAGCCAATTTTCTATCCATTTCAACACACCGTCTTGTATTCCATGCGCTTTTAGTTTTAGCAGTAAACGTTTGTGGGGAACTTTGTCAAAGGCCTTTTGAAAATCAAGGTATATAATATCTACAGCTTTACTCTCATCGTAGAGGTTGAGGATATCGTGGAAGAAGTCTAAGAGGTTTGTTAAACAGGAACGTTTTTTACGAAAGCCGTGTTGAGTATCTTTAAGTATGTTATTTTCCTCTAAGTGATTTACGAGTCTGTCTCGTATGACCGTTTCTAGCATTTTACATACAACTGAGGTTAAGCTAATTGGACGATAGTTACTGGGTAGGGATTTGCTGCCTTTTTTTAATATCGGTGTTACGTTGGCTAGCTATATATACATATATAACGTCTACGTCAGCATCCCCATAGCTGTATTTTGTCATTGTATTTGACCGAGAAACACCCAGTCGACTTTTCACTGTTAACGATTAACTTTGTTCACCCCTTCACCACCATTACGTAATGGTTATCATTAGACGATTTTCTTTAGTTTATAATCTAATTTTTTTTTTTTTTTTTTTTTTTTGTTTTTTTTTTTAAAGAGACAATGAACGGAGGAAGGAAAAACACAGATAAAACAAAAAGGTCCATGTGCCTAAAGGCATCCTCCATTCATAAAATGTTTGTAACAACTGGATTTAAACATTTGTAGATTGTAAGTTTGTGGAAAGCAATTCGAGGGAAGTGAATTCCAAAGAGTAGTAGCTCTGGTGATAAATGAATTCTGATATGCAGAAGTTCTGCATTGTGGAGGAGAAAGTGTAAATTCATGGGCGCTCTCAGCTGCCCTAGTTCTACGGGGAAAGATGTGGAGAGGAGGCACAATTGAAAGCAAGTTCCTCGGAACAATTGCTGTGAAAATATCTGTAGAATAATGCAAGGGATGCAACGTTTCTTCGTATGGATAATGTAGGAAGGTCCTGTGTGATTGCAGGGTTATTGATTAATCTAATAGCTTTATTTTGAATTTTGTCCAACTGCCTCAATGCAACCACTCCACTTCCACCCCACAGAGGTGAACAGTAATCCATCTGAGAACGCACATGACTTTTATATATTACGGCCAACTGCTCGTCAGTGAAGAATTCTCGAACTCTGTACAGGAGTCCCAGTTTTTTAGAGGCATTCTTAGCAATGCTTCTAACATAATGTGTCCAGCTCAAGTTAGTAGTTAATGTTACACCGAGAATGTCAATACTAGGGGAAGTGGGAATATTTACATCATTAAAAAATATAAGGGAGTCAGTGAGATTCTGTCGGTTAGAAAATTGAATGTACTTGGTTTTCTGTGCATTAAAGGAAACTTGATTCTTTTGTCCCCATCCATTAATTCTAGAAAGGTCCTGGTTCAGAGAAATTGCAGTGTTTATTTTTGAATTTGTAAGATCGGGTTGGGTGAAAGAATTGGTAAATGTGAAGGAACTGTGGAGTGTTGAGTCATCTGCGTAGGAATGTATTGGATTATGAGTGGTAGATATGAGATCATTGATATGAATGAGGAACAGAATTGGGGCCAAAACTGATCCCTGGGGAACACCAGCATTTATTGAGTGAAATTGAGAATAAAGGCCATCTACCATTACTACCACACAAATGGGTAAAGGCGACTTTAATAAACCACTTAATAACATAGCTCCTGCCTAAACTACATGAAATCCTGGTAATTTTAGCCAGGACCAAAGGGAAAAAGCCGTCATGGTACTGAAGGGGTTAACTGCAGGTGGGTAACAACAGAGAGAGAGAGAGAGAGAGAGTGTGTGAGAGAGAGAGAGAGAGAGAGAGAGAGAATATAGGACTGAAGAAGGAAGGAAGGAATGAAGAAAGACATCAAGAAGAGAAGGAAGGAAGTAGATGGAGAAAGAAGGAAAGAGAGAAGGGAGGTAGGAAGAAATAAAATAAACAAGTGAGAATGGACAGAAGGAAGGAAGGAAGGAGGGAGAGAGGGAGTAATGAATGAAAACACACGTATATATTCCTTCACACACACACACAGACACACACACTCCCTTTTCACACTCACACACGCACACCCACACCCACACAGACACCCCCTCACACACATATACACACCCTCAATCACACACACACAGACACACCCCTCACCCCCCCCCCCCCCCACACACACACACACATAGAAGTATAGAAGTATTATTATGTGGAATCAGTTGGATGATGAAGTGGTGGGTGCGGGGAATATCCAAATTTTTAAAGCCAAATTAGATAACAGAATATTTGGAGGCGGGACATACCAGCCTAAAAACTCAAATCCTGTATACTACAATTAGGTAAGTACAATTAGGTGAGTACACACACACACACACACACACACACACACGTTACACAACTCACACACACCTACACACATATCATACATACGTCTCATACATATATCACACACGTACGCGCACGTCACACGCACGTCAGCTACACACACACACACAAACACACACACACACACACACACACACACACACACACACACACACACACACACACACAGCCCGTAGCCTAGTAGGTAGAGTTCTCGTCTCACACACGAGGGGTCGGGGGTTAAATCCCCGGCCGGGCGGAGTCAAATTGGGCTTGTCTCCTTTCATGTGTTAGCCTCAGTTCACCTAGCTGTAAATAGGTACCTGGAATAAGTGGACGACGTTGTGACGTCCCATCTGGGGTTGGCAAAAATGGTACAAGGCGAGATGGGTATCATATGGTTCACCTAAGCTGATGGCTACCTAAGCCTTCGGGCGAGACGGTACCGTCTATAGTGAGAATGGTACCATACAGATCCACCCTAAGCCTTCGTTTCCGATGTCGCCAATTGGCTAAAAATACAGACTACACACACATCCACAGCCATTCCAACGATACATATAACACTACACATATAGGAGGCGGGAAATAACGAGCATGCTCATTCCCGCAATACAACTAGAGTAAGTACAACTAGAGTAAGTACACACACACACATACACACTGAATCTACACTGTAGAAGAAAATCATGGTCTCAAAGTATAAAGTATGAAAATGGCAATTAAAGTGTCCATGATAATAAAGTAGCCTTCTCAAATAATAAGGGTAGCGAGGTAAATTACTATTAATATAACAATACATACCTTTTTTTTCCTTGATTCTTTTCAGCGTATGAATTATAGACATATTATAATACAGTCTTATAACACCATAACTTGCTTATTCACTTCAAAACATTATATAAGTAATTTAAGTGTCCATAATATATATATATATATATATATATATATATAATAACATCACTTAGCTGTACAAAATTGAAGGTATAACAAAGGAACATCATATCAAGTTGGGTATATTTTATAATAATAATGAAATATACCTTTAATTATTGGATATGCTTTATTTAACACTTTATCTTCACAACTCTCTTTTGTTTTTACCTCCACTCTCTTCTCCCCCTCCCGCACCCTACCCCTTTCCGCCTCCTCCCCTCCCCTCCCCCTCCCACTCCTCTGGAAACAACCCTTCTCAATTCCCCCAAGACAGGTTGACAATCGGGGGAACCTTTTGAGAACACGACACTCTCGCTCACTCTCACTCATTCTCTCTCTCTCTTTCACTTTTTTGTTCTCTCTCTCTCTCTCTCTCTCTCTCTCTCTCTCGCTCTCGCTCTCACTTTCTCTTTCACGGCTGTCAGTATTCTCTCTCTCTCTCTCTCTCACTCACTCACTCACTCACTCACTCACTCACTCACTCACTCACTCACTCACTCTCACTCTCTCTCTCTCTCTCTCTCTCTCTCTCTCTCTCTCTCTCTCACACCTTCAAGATTGCATAACTCACTTGTATACCTCTTTAGCACGATGACGCACTTTTTACCTGCGTCAGTGAGTTGAATGTCATTGTGTTGAATGTCATTGTGTTGAATGTCATTGTGTTGAATTTTATTGCGAGGTGTTTGATGTTGGAGTGAAATGAATAAAATAGATGAATTCTGCCTAAAATTAGAAGATTGTATGCAGTTAAAGAAGGACCTGTGTTATTGAAAGGGTTTATTGAGATCTTATTTATCCCTCTGTGTCCTAGAGGTAGTATACAGTATTTATCCCTCTGTGTCCTAGAGGTAGTATACAGTATTTATCCCTCTGTGTCCTAGAGGTAGTATACAGTATTTATCCCTCTGTGTCCTAGAGGTAGTATACAGTATTTATCCCTCTGTGTCCTAGAGGTAGTATACAGTATTTATCCTCTGTGTCCTAGAGGTAGTATACAGTATTTATCCCTCTGTGTCCTAGAGGTAGTATACAGTATTATCCCTCTGTGTCCTAGAGGTAGTATACAGTATTTATCCCTCTGTGTCCTAGAGGTAGTATACAGTATTTATCCCTCTGTGTCCTAGAGGTAGTATACAGTATTTATCCCTCTGTGTCCTAGAGGTAGTATACAGTATTTATCCCTCTGTGTCCTAGAGGTAGTATACAGTATTTATCCCTCTGTGTCCTAGAGGTAGTATACAGTATTTATCCCTCTGTGTCCTAGAGGTAGTATACAGTATTTATCCCTCTGTGTCCTAGAGGTAGTATACAGTATAAGCTAAGGGAAATTGCCTAATGGTAACCAGAATATGATGACAATTACGTCATCGTGCAGAAGAGTTAAAATCCTTCTGAACGGCTGCATTTAATTGTAGGTGTACAGTATGTTATTTAAGTGTAGGTGTACAGTATGTTATTTAAGTGTAGGTGTACAGTATGTTATTTAAGTGTAGGTGTACAGTATGTTATTTAAGTGTAGGTGTACAGTATGTTATTTAAGTGTAGGTGTACAGTATGTTATTTACGTGTAGGTGTACAGTATGTTATTTAAGTGTAGGTGTACAGTATGTTATTTAAGTGTAGGTGTACAGTATGTTATTTAAGTGTAGGTGTACAGTATGTTGTTTAAGTGTAGGTGTACAGTATGTTATTTACGGGTAGGTGTAGCAGTATGTTATTTAAGTGTAGGTGTACAGTATGTATTTAAGTGTAGGTGTACAGTATGTTATTTAAGTGTAGGTGTACAGTATGTTATTTAAGTGTAGGTGTACAGTATGTTATTTAAGTGTAGGTGTACAGTATGTATTTAAGTGTAGGTGTACAGTATGTGTCGTAGAGTGTAGGTGTACAGTATGTTATTTAATTGTAGGTGTACAGTATGTTATTTAAGTGTAGGTGTGTACAGTATGTTGTTTAAGTGTAGGTGTACAGTATGTTATTTAAGTGTAGGTGTACAGTATGTTATTTAATTGTAGGTGTACAGTATGTTATTTAAGTGTAGGTGTACAGTATGTTATTTAAGTGTAGGTGTACAGTATGTTATTTAAGTGTAGGTGTACAGTATGTTGTTTAAGTGTAGGTGTACAGTATGTTATTTAAGTGTAGGTGTACAGTATGTTATTTAAGTGTAGGTATACAGTATGTTATTTAAGTGTAGGTGTACAGTATGTTATTTAAGTGTAGGTGTACAGTATGTTATTTAAGTGTAGGTGTACAGTATGTTATTTAATTGTAGGTGTACAGTATGTTATTTAATTTGATTGTACTGTTTATTATTGTATAGTTTATTTATAATTTAGTTATTAAACTTTATAATTGATTTTTTTATAGTTTAGTACAAGCCTCAATAGTTGCACACCCAAGGGAATATTTGTTGTTGAAAGGGTGTGTGTGCATAGGTGGAAGTCTTATTTTGTGTGTGTGTGTATTTGTGTGTGTGTGTGTGGGCGTGTGCGTGCATGTATTTATGTGTGTTTAGGTGGAAATATTTGCTAATTTTCGTGTGTATATGGTTGTATCTGTGTTTATATACGAATATATGTTTGTATATGTGTGATTGTATCTGTGTGTATGTATCTGTGTGGGTGTGTGGGTGTTTTTTCCTGCTTAAATACACGGTAACTATAAATTACTAAGAATAGGATACCTAGTCCTTTTCGTCTTTGCTTTAATTTGTCTTGATTAACTTTATTTACTCTTTTGTTTTTGTACTTGAATATTATGTTTGTATTTTGAAGTGAATAAGATGAAGAAATGTGTGATTCATGTTGAGTTTAATAGAAGCTAGCCACATTGGAGGAGGTTGAAAAGCGGCCTCATTATATAAGCTATGAGATGGGAACTAATGGGGGGAAAGGGGGGTGAGGTGGGTGAGGGGGGAAGTGTCTCTATAAATATCTACCGGTATACCTATCTCTCCATCTAGTAATCTAGCTATATTTATCTATCTATCTCATATATATATATATATATATATATATATATATATATATATATATATATATATATATATATATATATATATATATATATATATATATAGTTACATTATTATAGACATATTAGCTCACTTTGCACCAGTTGGGAACTATCTGACATGGAAGAGTCCATTACAGTGATGTGGGGAGGACACTACATAAAACCTTCAATATATTTTTAACAGTTGAGATTTGGACTTTTTGTTATAGAACATGTTATGCTTGGAATACCTTGTTTTATCATTTTACAAAGTAATGCCTATTCCTCCTGAGACACTTCATATATATATATATATATATATATATATATATATATATATATATATATATATATATATATATATATATACAGTATATATGGTATATATATATACATTATTTTTTGTATTTTGTCCTATATGTAAGGAGACAAAAAGCAGATTGCCTGTAACAAGTGTGAACTGTAATCCCAAAAGAGTAGGGTTTAAGTGTCTGGACACACGAAGTGTGAAGCATTTTAAGTCATAGGATGAAGGAAAATTTGATTGAGGGAGAGAGTTCCAGAGTGTACTTGTTTGAGTAGAAGAACGACAGAAAATTTGCCAATTCTTGGATTGGAATAAGAGTGGGACTGTGTTGAAAGGCGGGTGCCTCACACTCGCCACAAGGGAGGGGGTATGCGCTGAGAGAGCTCTGAAGAACACTGATTGTTGTAATAGCGATAGAAAAGTGAGAGAGATGCAACATTGCGGCGTGTAGAAAGAGATTGAAGGGAACTAGTAAAATTAAGTGAGTTATGAGACGAAATGCTTTGGACTTACTCTTTCGAGAAGTGTAGTATGGGTGGAGCCTCCGCACACATGCCCTGATACAGAACAAGAAGCTGTGCGGGGGTGAAGAGCCCACGGTTGAGTACACGCACAGTTTATACAGTATATCGCTCTCTCAATTGGGTTAATTGAGACAAATAAGAAAATGAATGGGATGGAGAAACAGAGGAAGAAGAAGAAACGTAGAAGAGGGGAGATTAGGAGGAGAAGAAGTTAAAATTAAGCTAACCAAGAAGATGATGGTGATGGAGGAGACGTTGTGAATGAGCCAAGACAGTCAAATATAACAACAGCAAGATTCTAGATTAAGGGGAGATTTGTGTTATATCATTAGTTTCCTCCCTATACCTCCCTTAAGTTTAATATAAAATTCCTCCAAGAGTTCTCTTCGAAATAAATGTTTGCATATTTTCGGTAGAAAAATACCCAGGCCAAAGGCCGTTTCATCCTACATTGCAGACTACCTATGGCTCGCCAGGAAAAACTCGACACCTAAATGGCACGACAGGTCTAAAATTGACAAAGAAATGAGGTGAAAGGTCTAAAAAAAAACGCCAAACTAATAGGACGAACGTCTTAGAATTTCAAATCTAATGGGGGCTAAACATGAGGGAAAAGGTGGTCCAGAAATAAACACTCTCTTAAGATGTAAAATTAGTTATTTGTATCATCTAGAAGCTAGATGATATGATTCAAAACAGATAAGATGAAAATTCTTGTCTAAACTGGATAAAAGGTTCATCATGTATAATTTATCTCGTGCAATAATAAAACAGATCTGAAAAGTCTTGTCTAAACTGGATAAAAGGTTCATCATGTATAATTTAGCTCCTGAAATAGCTGAAAATTCTTGTCTAAACTGGATAAAAGTTTCATCATGTATAATTTATCTCGTGAAATAACCTTCATTTTTCATTATCTTCAAATTCACTTTATTCTAGAAAATACAGTATATTCCCCTGGGAATATATTTTCTTTAACCAAAATAAAATGTATGGCTGTAGCTAGAATTGTTCATTATATTTTGTTTTAATTTTTGCTTTGCAAGTCGCCAATATGTAAAATAATTTGTTCGTTTATTGTTTTTCACTTGGCGGAAATATCAATCCCTTAACCCTTTGAGAATTATGACGCATTTTGAATCTTTTCTAGCTATTAGTAAAAGATTTCATTCAGATTAGGAAGGGTATATGGAAGTCAAAGGATTGATTGGGCCAGTTTTTACTCTTTTAACATCCACAGATCCTTCCTAAACTGTATAAAGTCGTCTAACGATAGCCAGAATAAACTGTCGAAATGCGTCATGAATATCAAAGGGTTAATAGCAAGTTTGCATAATTAGAATGTTTCGTTACAAAATGTTGGTAATAGCAAAGTAATCAAGGTATAGACATGGCAGTTTACCTTCAGTTAAGGGGGGTCACCGGCTTTTTTTTTATCTTTCTCTCCTTTTTTTCTCTTTTCCTGGCTTGTATCCATTCGGCCCCATTCAGTCAACTGTTTTAAGACGTTCACCCCCATCCAGGTGTCAATATTGTATTGGAAAGCAGTAGCGAGCCAGCATATTTATATATTTTTTTTTTGACAGCAAGCTAAATTTGTACATTTTTCGATAGAAAAATTACGGATTTCTCCATAAAATTATGGCTCGCTATCGCTCGCCAGGAAGAAATCGACACCTGGATGGGGATAAACGTCTTAAAACAGTTGGCTGAATGGGGCCGAATGGATACAAGCCAGGAAAAGAGAGAAAAGGAGAGAAAGATAAAAAAAAAAAAAAAAAACGGTGTCCCCCCCCCCCCCCTTAAGAAGAACCTGTGATATGAAGGGGTTTATTGAGATCGTATTTACCCATTTGAGTCCTAGAGATAGATTATTAACTAAAGAAAAACGTCTAATGGTAACCAGATTACGATGACAATAATTGTAATGATGGGTAAGAGATTAAAAGATGCATAGAACAGTGAGACTAGTATTGGGGAAGTATAACTGTGTTGGTGGTGTAATGGATTAGATGCTTATGTTCTGGGTGTGGTGTCCTGAGTTCAAATCCCGGGAAGATCATATGGTTTTGTATTAATATATTCTAGTGCATTGGGGTTTGTAATGGAGGATTATTGTTAAGAACGGGGCGTTCCTTAATTACACAGTGGATAACGTATTAAAGTCCTCATAATAATACAGCTTTATAAAGGCATACTGGGCGTAATAAACCCATCTAATAGAAGGATAGAAACTTAAAATCACCATCAATATACTCACCGATTTGATATAGCATTTTTGTATACCATTGTTTGTTTGTCAGCATACAGTCGCGAAATAGAAATCTATATAATAAAAGAACTATCGTATATATTGCCATCAAAGTCAAACAGGAAACACAGTGCAGAGAAAATGGAACCGTAAAATAGTACCGGTAAAGTTAGGTCTGTATGTTAGGGGACACTCGTTTTAAAGTTAGGGAGAGTGACAGAGAGAGAGAGAGAGGGGGGGGGAGAGAGAGAGATTTACATATATTTACATATATACACTGACCACACAGACCTTACGATCCCAGCGAGGTGGTTAGGACTTAATTCTAGTAGAGATAGCTAACCCGAGAGTAAGGAAAGGATAGCAAAGAAGTAGGCTCTCTCCCCACCCTCCGCCCCTCCGGCAATTGCCATACATGAAGACAGTTGGAAGTGAATAACCTTGCAGATCTTGGAAACCACCTGAAGGAATTTATAGAAAGTTAGAAATGGAAAGGAAATTGCGCGCAAACCTTCACCTGTAGTAATATATACATACATATATAGAGATTTTTGTTTCTTTCCCTTTTTCCCCTCAGTTAGCTCTCTTCAACTGGAAGCATTGTTCGTTACTACCACATCGTTCTATCATTGGTTATTACCTACTCCATCCCTATTTCTCTGTGGTATAAGTCTAGACTTTTTTTAAATGCATCTATTGAGACACTATCTATTACTTTATTTGGGAGCTTATTCCACTCACTAATTATACTGTGAGTGAACAAATGTTTTGTTGTATCCAGGTTTGCTTTCTTACCTATTAATTTTAACTTGTTTCCTCCTGTAGAACTCTCTTTGACTTTCTTAAATAGTTTATCAGGGTTAATGTTACTGAATCCTTTTAGATTCTTAAAACACCCAATCAGTTGTCCTCTTATTCTCCGTTTCTTAAGTGAAAATAGATCGAGTTCTCTTAGTCTCTCATTATATGGTTTATTTCTTAGAGAGGGGATCAATTTAGTTGCTCTTCGCTGCACAGATTCCAGCTTTACAATGTCCTTTATGAGGTAGGGAGACCAGAACTGCACAGCGTATTCTAGATGTGGTCTCACTATACTCTTATATAATGGCATAACTATGTCTGCTGTGATAATGAACATTTCTTCTGATGAAGCCTAATGCTCTGTTTGCTTTATTAGCTGCTGCCGTACATTGACTTGAAGATTTTAAGTTTTCATTTATAAGCACTCCTAGGTCTTTTACCTGTGTTACGCTATTAACTTTCTCCCCGTTCATGTAATATTCATATTTATTGTTTTTAGAGCCTATTTGCAATATCTGGCATTTGTTTACATTAAAGGGCATTTGCCAATTCTCCGACCATTCTGTGATTGTATTTAGATCTGTTTGTAGACTGATTCTATCGCTTTCCGAAATTATTGCATTTCCTATCTTAGTGTCATCCGCGAATTTAGAAACTATATTATTGATACCATTGTCAATGTCATTGATGTACGGTATATTATGAACAAGAGAGAGAGAGAGAGAGAGAGAGAGAGAGAGATTAGAAATCTCAAAGGTTAAAAGACACTGGCTCGAGTAACGTAACATACAGGGTACTCTCTCTCTCTCTCCCCTCACAGGATGGGGGGCGCTGCTCAATAAACTCGCCCCTGGGGCAAAATCAATCTCTCTCTCTCTCCTCTCTCTCTCGCTCTCGCTCTCGCTCTCGCTCTCTCTCTCTCTCTCTCTCTCTCGCTCGCTCTCTCTCTCGCTCTCTCTCTCGCTCTCTCTCTCGCTCTCTCTCTCTCTCTCGCTCTCTCTCTCTCTTGCTCTCTCTCTCTCGCTCTCTCTCTCGCTCTCTCTCTCTCGCTCTCTCTCTCTCTCTCTCTCGCTCTCTCTCGCTCTCTCTCTCTCTCTCTCTCTCTCTCTCTCTCTCTCTCTCTCTCTCTCTCTCTCTCTCTCAGCAAATCCCTACCCAGTAACTATCGTCCAATTAGCTTAACCTCAATTGTATGTAAAATGCTAGACACGGTCATAAGAGACAGACTCGTAAATCACTTAGAGGAAAATAACTTACTTAAAGATACGGTACTCAACACGGCTTTCGTAAAAAACGTTCCTGTTTAACAAACCTCTTAGACTTCTTCCACGATATCCTCTACCTCTACGATGAGAGTAAAGCTGTAGATATTATATACCTTGATTTTCAAAAGGCCTTTGACAAAGTTCCCCACAAACGTTTACTGCTAAAACTAAAAGCGCATGGAATACAAGATGGTGTGTTGAAATGGATAGAAAATTGGCTCAGCGACAGAAAGCAAAGAGTAGTCATAAACGGTAAGGCATCTAAATGGACCAATGAAAGTAGCGGGGTACCCCAGGGATCGGTACTAGGACCAATTATCTTCTAATTTACATCAATGACATAGATGAGGGTCTCACCTGTACAATCTCAAAATTTGCTGACGATACAAAAATTGCAAATAGCGTACTCTCAAAAGAACAAGTTGACGATATGCAACACAATCTAGATAAATTGTCATGTTGGGCCCAAATTTGGCAAATGAGTTTCAATGCGGATAAATGTAAAGTACTACATATCGGATACCTAAATGAGAAAGCAAACTATTCGATGAATGGCATTCAGCTTAAGAATGTAAACAGAGAAACCGATCTGGGAGTAACAATATCGAGTAACCTAAAACCGAGTCAACAATGTTCAGAAGTTGTTAAGAAAGCAAACAAAATAATTGGCTTTATAGGCAGGTCATTTGAGCATAAATCCAAAGAAGTTATCCGAACCCTTTACAATTCCTTAGTCCTCCCTCTTCTGGAATACTGTGTTCAATCCTGGTGCCCTTATTACCAAAAAGATATAAACAAGTTAGAACGAGTTCAACGTAGAGTTACCAAAATGATACCTAGCCTAAAGAACAAACCATACGAAGAGCGTCTTAGAGAATTAAATCTATTTCCTTTAACCCAGCGCAGATTAAGAGGTGACTTAATTCAAGCGTTCAAAATTATCAAAGGCATCGACAATATGAACTGTAGTAAGTACTTCACTATCGACCAATCTAATTACACGCGGGGAAACGGTTGCAAAATTATTGGTAAATCTTTTAACTCACACGAATCTAAGAATTTCTTCTTCAATCGAGTTGTCAACTTGTGGAATGGGCTTCCCCGAGACGTTATAGACTGCAGCACCGTTGATTCATTTAAACTCCGCTTAGACAAATATCTCGCATCAAACCCGCGACTGACTGCGTTTGTAAATGAATAACTTTATTTTATCCCCCTCTCAGTAACCAATCTGTCCCCCTACTAACTTCCTAGTCCTGCCACGGACATTAGTTCCAGGGCAGTAGTTCCCTTTCCAATGTTCCCTTACCCACTCTAAACCACTGTTTGGACACTTGATCCTCAGTGTTTTGGAGGACAAGCAGCCTAGAAGGGTCACTAGACCTGTTGTTGCTTGATTTCCTTTGTACTCTCTCTCTCTCTCTCTCTCTCTATCATAATCTGTCTTCGCCAGGACCTCTATTATTTCATTACATCTACAGTATGATGGTGTTTAAATGATAGAATTACTTTGATTAAATAACTCTCTGGAAACTGCCACCTTTCCGAACATACGGACATCAATCAATAAATCAGTGTATAATATTTAGTATCAGACCTTACATAAGCAATAAGGAAACTGAAACTTGAGAATAATTCACATTTGCTTTAATGAAATGATACCTTAAGACTTGTTCAGAAGTACTAATAAAGAATTCAATGTTTAAGTATCAAGTAAATATAATACAAGTATAAAAAGTCTGTTTCACAATCACGAACTGGCCTATGACCCCCTTAATGTCAACAAGTAATGGGGATCCTCTCTGTCTCTCGCTCTGTACCATAAACTCACCTTATAATCACCTTGGGTTACGCCCTCTTAATGACGTCTACCACACATTGTGGGTTTTTCATAAGTCCTAACCATTACCTGTCAAGATTACATAACTGGGTGTGGCTTAAACTCTCTGGCACACCTTAGATACTTGTTAAACACACCCCCATCACACCATATACGTACATGTCCCTCTCACGTGATAGAGGGTGGACGTGATTTTATGACATCAGCTATGACACAGGCTATTCCCATGACCTCTTCTTCTGAGAGGTCAAATGCATACACTCTGGCTCCCCTCAGTCTATACCAGATGTAGATAATACAAGAAAATACAATGATAATAATATAAGCTGTTATAATAAGAATATAAGTATGAAAGATTAAAATACATGTAGGCTACTCCCTGTAAATAAGTAAGTAAAGGAATAAAGTTGGTTAAGTAAGCTTAAATGGGAGTAGGCTATATAACACATCCTATATTGTATTATATTGTTTTCAGCCTCATTAATTTATTATTTTGTTATAATTATTATTATTATTATTATTATTGTTATTATTATTCATTGTTATTATTAATATTAATATTATAGTAGTTGTAGAAGCAGTAATATTATTGTTGTTGATGATGATATTGTATATTTATTCTCGTTTATTATATATTTCAAACTGTTATCATGGTTTCCTTTACTCTACATCATCGTCTTCATCGTTGCTATCTGTATTCTTATAATGTTTTTGGTTTATCATGGTTTTCTTTCTTTCTCTATTTTCTTAATTGTACTTTGTGTTTTCTTCTTGTTTTTTTTATTATACCTTATACTTAGGAATATACCCGGTATATACAGTACAGTATATATAGAAACATTAATACCCGGTACTACTCTCATATGGGTTATTTACATCTTCATCTTATTCATCATCCTATATTCTTCTTCTTCTTCGTCCTGCTACCCTTTATTGATCCTTCGCTTTCTCTCCCCTCCCCTCTCTTCCTCTTCCTCTCTAATCATCTTGCCTTCTCCCTTCTTCCATCTCCTTCACATGTTCTTCCTCCTCCTCTTCTCGTCCTCCTCCTCCTCTCTTCCCCCTCCTCCTCTCTTCCCCCCTCTCCTCCTCTTCCACTTCCACCGCTTTTCCTCACCCCTTTTGTCCTCCTCCTTCACCATAATTTTTTCCACCATCCCACTACCACCACCCCATTTCTCAGGTGACACCCCCTTTCCCCCCCTCCCCCCAATATATCGATTCCCCCCCCCCCCCCCCCTAATTCCTTCGGTGGGAGGTTTACGGTAAATCTGGCAAGAAATTATTCATCAAGGCAGCCTCTCTCTCTCTCCCCCCCCCCCCCCCCCCCCCCCCCCCCCCCCCCCCTCCTCTCTCTCTCTCTCTCTCTCTCTCTCTCTCTCTCTCTCCCCTCTCTCTCTCTCTCTCTCTCTCTCTCTCTCTCTCACTCTCTCTCTCGCTCTCTCTCTCTCTCTCTCGCTCTCTCTCTCTCTTCTCCCCCCCCCCCCCCCCCCTCTCTCCCCCCCTCTCTCTCTCTCTCCCCCTCCCTCTCTCTCTCCCCCTCTCTCTCTCTCCCCCTCTCTCTCTCTCTCCCCTCTCTCTCTCTCTCTCTCTCTCTCTCTCTCTCTCTCTCTCTCTCTCTCTCTCTCTCTCTCTGCTCTACAGTCAGCCATTGTTGCCACGTCATAGGCAGGTGTTGTATATTCAAAATGTTTTAGTCTGTGTTTTGACTTTTGGAATAGTTCTTTTCGGTTTCATTATTTTTATTATGGTATTTATAATTAGTTCTATCATTTCATGGTATTCATTTATATATGTATATTTTTTGTATTCATGTGTGTTTTTTATATGTTTTGTTCGTTTCTGTTTCTTTGTTTGTTTACGTAGTTTTATTTCTTTATCTTTGGTCGACGATGTAATGTCTACATCGATTTTAGTTGATGCTGGCTACAACTAATCGATTTTACTCAGTTTAGGAAGGATTTCTAGCAATTATAAGGCTTCGACCTATCTCAATCGACCCTTTTAACTACCACAGCCCCTCTCTACGCTGCATATAATCGTGTAAATATAGCTAGAATGAAATAAAACAGACGTCGGTGGTAGGCTACAGAAAGGGATAATACTGAATGAAGGTTACGATTCTTTACACCTGATCTTATAACTAATCCTTGCCTATCATCAGTTGGAGGTGTTTTCCCTCCTTGGTCCTATATTTATCCAAAAAGCAAGCATATTATGAGCTAGTTAACCATATCCCTGAATGAAAAGGACGACACCGGTACTGAATGAGTTAATAATATACGGCATTGCTGCACCGCCACACACACGCTCTCAAAACACACACACACACACACACACACACACACACACACACACACACACACACACACATGTAAGAAAGAATCATTTAATTCTCCGTCAGCCTTGGGAAGCACGAAAGCAAACTTTATTAAAACCTTGACTTGAAAACACACACACACACACACACACACAAGCTAACTCTCTCTCTCTCTCTCTCTCTCTCTCTCTCTCTCTCTCTCTCTCTCTCTCTCTCTCTCTCTCTCTCTCATGTCGGCAATTGCTCTAAGCTTCGCAAAGGTTTCCCCAACAATAGCTGTGTGAGGCAATGCTGGGAGAGCGAGAGAGAGAGAGAGAGAAAGGGTAAGAGGAAGGTAGATAAATAGAGAGAGAAATAGAGAGAGAGAGAAAGAGTGAGTGTGAGTGAGTGAGTGATTAAGCGAGTGAGTGTGTGTGTGTGTGTGTGTGTTTTTTTTTTTTTTTTTTTTTTTTTTTTTTTTTTTTTTCTATATTCCAACTACTCCCTCTCGGGCATAGGCTGAGAGCCTGTACACTCCACCGCTGAACACGGTGAAGCCTGTGAGGTCTTGTTCCAGTCTAGGGAGTGAGACATGCGAAGCATCCATTCACGGCTCAAAGCAGCCCCATCTCTGAAGCTGCTTCGCCTCAGTGCTTCACCGTCTCATCCCTCAGACTCGGACCCTCACTCTCAAAACGCCACCTATTGAACACTTAACTCACTAGGTATTGCACCCCTGTAGCATATTTTGAATATGGGAATATTCATACAGTGCTATTTAATCAGGGAACAACGAGGGTATTTTTTGGCATTTCGGTGTGCTTTGTGGTAATGCACTGAAACTAGGTACAGCACAAATTCCATCCTACAGTAATAATATCTTCCCATTGACATATTGGGATTCGAACCCGGGTCCATTGGATTACCAGTCCAGTGTGTGTGTGTGTGTGTGTGTGTGTGTGTGTGTGTGTGTGTGTGTGTGTGTGGTTGCAGCTGTTTTATTTATTTTTTGCAAATAATGAATAGTTTGGATTAAACCCGAGACAGCTTGGAATGTGCATGTATCATCCAGAATCAACCCTCGCTGGTGCAGGGCGAAGATTTACATAGATTTACATAGATACACTGTCCACACATACCTTACGATTCAAACAAGGTTGTCAGGACTTAATTCTAGTGGAGACGGCATATCCGATAGAAAAGGAAAGTTGAAGGAAAGGATAAAAAAGAAGAAGGCTCTCTCCCCACCCTCCGGCAATTGCCTTACACTCGACCAAAAAACAATATTTACACTAACGCTCTAAACATTCTGGAAGTGGGTCGAAATTTTATGATAATACCTCACAGCCGTATGCTTCACCCGATTCATTCCGTTCACACTAGATTATTTACAGCTCACCAGTGTAAAGATTATTTTTTGGTCGAGTATACATGAAAAGTTGGAAGTGATTAACCTTGCTGGGCTTCGAAATCCTCAGAAGGAATTTACAGGAAAGATTGGAAAAAAGAAAGGAAAATATATGCAACCCTTCGCCTTAGTAGCATGTACATTTTGGGGTTAACTGGAATCATGCAACACATCACCCTTAGTAGTATGTACAGTTGCGGACAGATGAAACAGATACAGCCTTGGTCTGTCCAAGACCTCAATAGAGAGCAGCACAATTAGTGCCCATAAATTATCTGGTAACAGAGATGGTGTGGGGGTAGTAGGTGAAGGTATGGGGTGGAGGGAGGGAGGCGAGGGAGGGGGAAGGAGGGTACAGGAGTGGGAGGGGTAACCAGCGGCAGGTGGGGGTGGAGGGATGTGGGTGACCAAATACTTCACTGTGAAAGAATTATTAATTTTGTGTTTTGATCATTATCTAGTATTATGATTACAAAATATTGGATTGCTGGTATTAATGAAACTTATAATACCGCTGAAGCTGTAGCAAACTGAAACAGACACCCTCCAATAAGAAACTGTGTGTTTCTACCTCGAGAATCATAGATGGGGGAGGGGAGAAGGTATTATTATTATAAAGACTAGCACCAAGCCTATGAAAACTATGTGGCACTAAAACTCATGATTAAAACGGCAGAGATAAGCTAGGCGAATTCAAGAAAGATACAAAGCTATGGGAAAACAAAAAAAACGTTACAGAAAGGTAAAAGACGAGCACGATACAGAAAATGCATAAAGAGATCCAGATACAAATTGCCGAGTGACAAACTATAGAGGGCAACTAGCAGTAGTGCATTATAGGAGTAGGTGGTGGTGGATTACAAAGAATCCTGTGGCTGTAGCGTGAATTATTTTATGAAGAACAATTAATTTAAACTTTGGTAATGGCATAATAAATAAGTTGTCTAACATCTCGCTTACCCAGCTTCGATTGTGATAGTAATATAACAAATTCTTATGCATTAAATATTCAACTATGAAAAACATCTTCGCAGAGCCTCATAATACCATAAGCCTTGATAAGATTAGGTAGAGGTGTGTGTAGCATGATAAACGCGCTATAGGCAACCTGCTCTCGCTAGCTGTCGGTTGTATATCTAATTTACTTTGAAACAGTATATATATATATATATATATATATATATATATATATATATATATATATATATATATATATATACAGTATTTCAGTAAATGAAACAAGCTTTATCTACCTATTTATCTTTGCTATCTTAATAAATAAAGGTCAATGTTTGTCTGTCTGTTTGTCAGTTACTCGACCTTTGTTACTAAACTCTTCCCACAGTTTTGGTGCCAGGTGGGAGTGTGGGGCACCGTTGGAAAGCCCAGGTTTTGGAAATGGTTTTAGGCGAGTTTAGTGGAAATCAGAGACACTTTTGTTTAATAAATTTTTCGGCAGAACTTATGTAGTATACGGGAGCAAAAAAAATGCGAAAAAAATTGCCGTTTGGGGCAGAAGGAGGCCTCCGATCGAAAAGGTGTATGGAACGAAAGTTGTTCGCAGCTCCCCAAAATGGGGGTACGGATGAGGTCAGATCCAAAATCGGAGGTCATTTAGCGGCCGAAATCGAGGTCGCCGTTTAATGAGGCACAGGGAGGTCGAGGCCGGTGATTATGGTAGTAGTAGTATTGTGCTGATTGTGGTAGTAGTGATTGATGATGGTGATTATGGTAGTAGAATTTAAACCCGGGCAACGCCGGGTACCCCTCCTAGTATTCATTATATGTTTTAGTCTGCAGTTTTACTGTTATAGCAAACTGGGTCGACCGTGATAATATTTACACACTACGGTACACTATATATATTTGCAGTGCAGTTCTTTGATTTTGTAAAATAAATACTACCATATTTTTTTAGACATAATTGTATGCAACTGACAGCAGCCCCTTCTCTGTATCATCCTACTTTCTCTATCCTACTTTCAAAGCCAAAGGCGGATGCAGCAAACTCACAGGTTCTGATGTTCCCGATTTTGACTTCTCTGAATTCTCCACTTTATGGCTCAAGTTATCCTGTCATTTTCATACTCAATACTTCTGTTTTCTCTATCTTTCCCTTAACTCTGCTGACTTTCCCAAATTCTTTGAGTATCTAAACTCTTAACTGGAACACATCCTAGCCATCTCTCCTTTCTCCGAAATCACAATCTTAGGAGATTTTAACCCTCACCACCACCAATTTCTCTTCTCTCATTCCACTGACTAACCTTACTTCTTATACTGTCGATCTTTTCCCTCATTTGGGCTCCTCTTACCTATCTCTCTTACCTCTCCTATCTCTCCAGCCGAACTAGCCAGCCGTTGGCACTTGTAGCACTTTGGCACTGCCGACTGGGAGGCTCTCCAGTAGTACTTCTTTGATTTCCCATGGAATGACTTTTTCTTCCTATGCCGGGGACCCTCGGAGAGTGCTGAATTCATTACCGAGGTAATCCTCTCGGGCATGGAGGCATACATTCCATTTTCTTTCCCTCAGACTAATGTAAAAAAAAAAATGGTTTACTCACGCTTGTTCAACTTCTGTCCGCAATAAGGATGAAGCATTCAAACAGTACCGACACCTTCAAACTCAAGAATCTTATTCTATTTATGTTTCTGCCCAGAATCAAGCCAAATCTGTTCTTTGACTCACCAAAGACTCTTTCATCGATTCTATATTAAATGCACTGAACTATCCAATATCTAATGATAATGTCGGACAGGCTGGGAGAGAGGTATCTTGACCAGGATTCGACCCCACTCACTCCAGGTATATTTGGAAGGGCTGGGCACCATAAGCACTCAGCCATATGCTCATGGCCGAGTGGTTATGGTGCCCAGCTCTTCCAAATATACCTGCAGTGAGTGGGTTCGAATCTTGGTCAGGTTACCTCTCTTTGAACTATCCAACTCTAAGCTCTTCCCAAGCTTTCTGGTATCTAGCCAAAAACCTCTCCACCAATTGTTCTTCTTCATCTTTCCCTCCCCTTTTCCACTCAGACGGCACTACCGTCACTTCTTCCTCTGACAAAGCTAAACTCTTCACCCAAACTTTCGCTAAAAACTCCACCTTGGATGATTCCGGTGTTATTTCTCCCCCTCCAATCCCCTCTCTCATACTTATACCTAATATCGTAATCTCTTTTAAATATTTGCTCTCTACCCTCTCTGGGCTTAATACTAAGAAGGCGTGATGGTGTTCCTCCTGTTGTAATAAATAAAACTTTCCGTGCTGACTCCCTGCCTAGGCAAACTCTTTCGTCTCTGTCTCTCCTCTAATGTCTTTCCTTCTTGCTGTAAGTTGCTCTCATTCAACCTATCCCAAAGAAGGGATGATCGCTCTCAACCCTCCAACTATCGTCCAATTGTTCTCATTTCTTGCATCTCCAAATTTTTTGGAAACTATTCTTACTTCGAAATATCTTAACACTCAACGAGCGGCTAGTTTGGTAACATCTACTACCTGCCAAGCGGGCAGATTTACCCTAAACGAGCTTCATTCCATGCTCTTTTTCATGCATAAACAAGAGCCAGAGCGTAATACAATTATGAATCCGTGAAAGGGCGATAATTGAGCTTTTCAATGACACCTGAACCATCTTTGCACGACCACGGGTTGTCTTACAACGATGTTGCAACGCGAGTACAAAAACCCTAAAATACGGTAATTTCCTTAAATAATTCCCTGTCTAGGGAGGCAGTGGATGTGGATGAGTGTGGAGGAGGGACCAGTCGCGGTACGGGTGCCGTGCCGAATGGTCAGAGCCCACCCGCGCTGCTCCCACCGCCCGGACTCTCTCTCAGAGCCAATTATGTGCTCAACATCGCATTGGACTTAAGTCGGGCCCCGCCAGCTAGTCCTTGGTTCTCTTGACCGCCTTAAGTTGGGCACCACCAAACAAGGGTTCAGCATCTCTCTGCCCATATAATCTACTTTCAGATCGCCAGTATGGCTTCCTTAGGGGTCGCTCTACTGGTGATCTTCTTTCATATCTTACTAACTTTTGGTCACCCTCCTTTCATGATTTCGGTGAAAGCTTTTCTATTGTGCTAGACATATCTGTAAGTCCTTTAATAGAGTCTGGCACAAATCTCTAACTTCTAAACTACCCACCTTTAGTTTTTGTCCCTCAAATTGTGCTTTTATCTCTATTTCCCTTCCTGGCCGTTCCATGGCTGCAGTTGTGGACGGCCATCTTTCACTTCCTCAATCTATCAACTATCAGCTATTCATTCATATGCTGATGACTCTACCTTACACTATTCAACTAGTTTTTCAGAACCCCCCAGCAAGCAATCTCTCAAAAAGTCACGTGACGTGACGATGTCATATCTTCTGATCTATCAACAATTCCCATTTGGGGCAGAAAATATATTGTTGCTTTTGGTGCTTCCAAAACCCATTTCTCCATTTATCTACCCGTCAAGAACTCCCACAGGACTTTCCCTTATACTTCAACAATACACAAATCAACCCTTCATCTTCTCTCAGTATTCTCGGTGTCTCCTTTTCTCCTAATCTCACTTGGAAAGATCATATTACCACCTTTGCTAAAACAGCTTTCCAGAAGCTGGGTATGCTCAATCGTCTCCGGGGGTCCTTTACCCCGGCACAGCTTCTTGCTCTGTAGAGAGGCACAGTGCGTCCATGTATTGAGTATTGTTCACATGTGTGGGGAAGATCCTCTCACACAGCATTTCTTGACAAAGTAGAAAAGAAAACCTTTTGTCTCATTAACTGATGTCCACTCCCTGACTCTCTGCGATCTCTCTCTCTTCGCCGCAAAGTTGCATCTCTCTCGCTCTAATGATTTTACCCTCGTGTTCCTCAATGTATACCACCTCCTTTACGAAGAGTACGTAGAACCTGTCTTCCAATACAATTCCACCCCTACTCTTTGCAACTCTCCAAGCCAAGAGTGAAACGATATTCCCAATCTTTCCCCTATTCAACAGCTGAAAACTCCGTGTATCAAGGTATTTTGGCTCGAACATTCCTTGATTTTGGCCCTGTCACTCTTTCAACTATGGGGAAGGAATTTGTCACAGACAGTTCTGCCTTTTGTCTCACTAACTCACATACAAATATCATCTACTAACTATAATATGACCATGTTTTTATTTCAGTCTCGCTCTACAGGTTTTGTGCGAGTCAATTATTTAGTAAGATTAAAATATCCCCTAATATTGGTTAATAAGGATGTATAAAATCTAGAGTTACCAAAAAATGCTATTGTAAAGTCAGTTTGTAACTAAATATATTAAGAAATCAATGGACCTTATATTATTGATTGGCAATATTTGTCAAGATTGTATTATTGGTAACCTAAGGAAATATTGAATTAAGAAATGTTATGACACGTGCAATAGTTTAAAAGCCCCATAAATGAAATATATGTGTATATATTCTATACCAAGTGTGTTTTTTCGTACAACAATTTTGACAACAATAAACACGGAAATGCTGCAACTCCTCCTTTGCTATATTTGTTTTAGATACTGACCTTGTTGTTAAGCTTCAAGTTATTCACAATTTACTGTTAAATATTATACGAAATCACAGGTCATATGTTCACATACATGAAAATTCACCCTGTTTTTTGAGAACGGGGTTAAATTATTAATGAGGACTGATAATTCGTTGCTCCCGTTTATCTTTTGCGCCTTTAATCTCTTCCTGTTTTCTGTAATCTGTTAAAGTTTATTTATCAAGCTTTATGTATCTCTCCTGGTTCATCTTTCTCTAGATTGTTAGTAGCTACATCTAAAAAAAAAACACACACATTCGAAGTCTACTTTTGCCTAGGTCATGATATGAATTTCTCTAATTATCTTAAACACATTTATATATCATAAAGCGGTATAATGCATTATTTTCGTTTTGCTAGTTGTATATACCATTCATCTTTGCTCACCATAATTATTGCAATCCTATTCAGTATTTTCATTTTAATGTATTCCCAACCCTTTCTTAATACGTGTTAGCTGTTTCACTTTAATTTCACGATCATTATAGGATGTTCCTCAGTTTTGGAATGCTATTGATCTATAAAATCGGTAATGGCTATCTCAATTACTCCAACTACAAGACGTCCCGCCAACAATTAATTAGCTCATTTACTATATGCAATAACAAGTGAAGAAGCGTATCCTCATATCTCTGAGGCACTAACCAACTGTATACAGCTTAGAACCCGTAGCAAGGAATGGCCCTAACGCTATCTCATTTAACGCTTACACTTCTACTGATGCCGTCAAAACGTAACAACAAATACCTGATATACCGGAAAGGTTCTGCATAATCGTGTTTTCATTTGATAGTAATTAAGCTTACACCACCCTTGCGTCATTATTGTTGAGCATATCTACCAAGAGGTTTGACCAATAAATGTAACTTAGTTTTTAATGTGGGGATATTATTTTATAACATGGTCTTTTGCGCCTCTATACCGAAACTTTGAGGATTGTATTGACACATTATATATAACTGGTTGCTTTTCTTGAACAGGTGTATTGCCATGTAAATATATATTAGTCATCCTTTGTTTCCTGATTTCTACTTTGGAGTGAAATAAATAAAAATCGATTATTTATAGATACATTGAATATTGTTTTATTAATTTATATTATTATATTGTTTAAATTCTTATGGACGTATATAATGAAAAGCGATTATATACCCGTGGCAATGTCAACACTGATAACACCTCCAGTAGGCTACACTTGGAAAACACTTTAATTGGCGTGTCATTGATACCGTATTATATACACCATATATGCATTACATACTTTCGTTACTACTATGACCTATACACTCACCATTATGCTGAAACACTAACTATAATATTGGAAGTTTGACTGACTCACCAACTGACAAATAATAACAATTACTATATTTCCCCCTTGTTAGGTAACCAACAGGTAGTTCAGTTGTATCTGACGCTCCCATGTTTGAACAATACCACATTCCCGATATCAAAACTCAGTAGGCGCTCTAAGCAGAGAACAAAAATGAAGTAGTATTACGTTAGCCTATTGATTTACGATATCATATATTTGAATGCCTATACTGTATGTCACATATATATTGTATATGGAGAGAGAGAGAGAGAGAGAGAGAGAGAGAGAGAGAGAGAGAGAGAGAGAGAGAGAGAGAGAGAGAGAGAGAGAGAGAGAGAGAAAGAAAGGGGGGGGGGGGGAGCAATAGCAGGTTAGCAGTCTGTAGCGCGTTTATTATGCTACACACTTTACGACTCCAATATTTCGCAATCATAATCTCACATAATGTTCAAAACACAAAATTAATTATTCTTTCACAGTAAAGTATTTGGTCACCCACTTCCCTACACCCCGACCTGCCGCTGGTTACCCCTCCCACTCCTGTACCCTCCTTCCCCCTCCCTCGCCTCCCTCCCTCCACCCCATACCTTCACCTACTACCCCCACACCATCACTGTTACCAGATCATTTATAGGCACTAATTGTGCTGCCCTCTATTGAGGTCTTGGACAGACCAAGGCTGTGTCTGTTTCATCTGTCCACAACTGTACATTATTAATGATGATTTTTATAATTATTTTTCTTTTAGTTTATTTACTTTTTTTTTCTTATGCTCTCTTCAGCTGAAATAATAATAACGGTGATAATTACTGCCTACTCCATACCAGTTTCTCTGTGGTATGAGTCTACATTTGTCTTAAATGTATCTATAGAGGAGCTGTCTATTACTTTATTTGGGAGTTTGTTCCACTCATCAATTACACTGTGAGTGAAGAATTTTGTTGTTGTATCTAGATTCGCTCTCCAACCTAATAATTTTCAATTGCTTCCTCTTGTAGATGTGTCTTCGGCTTTTTTGAATAACTTATCTAGGTTAATGTTACTGAATCCTTTTATAATGTTAAAAGAGAGAGAGAGAGTGTTACACAGAGTTACACAGATACTCAGACCACTGCATTAGTTTGGATATTATAAGACGTTTGATCTCATTAGTTTGTCGACTATAAGACGCTTCAACCCAATAAAGTGTTGATACATCGCTCGCCCGTGATTTGGGAGAAAGCGGTCTTCGGCTGGGACATTTTTCAACCGAAAAATGTACATATTTAACTTAAAGGGGGTCTGAGGGACGTTTGAAGGGGGTCTGAAGAGGCGTGTTTCTAAGTCTAGGGGGTAAACTACATTGTTCGAAAATGGCAAAACAAAAACAAAATTAAAACCCTCAGTAATGATTAAACAAAATATCATAATACACCCGAAGACGTTGCACCAGCTAGAGTTAAGGGGCTACATTGACTGGACTCTGGTATCAGCATTAATAGCCACGACGGTACACTCGGATGTCACAGTATCTAGCCTACTCATAACAAATCGTGAACCCTTATGATTTTCTTTATGGGATTTAAGCTATCTGGATTGAGTTGTGGCTAGAATTCGCTTTCCATTGGCCAGTATAATATAGTTTTGTAATAGGAAATTATATTCACAAAATCGTTTCTAGAGGTATAATTATATAACTGGAAATAGGTGAAGTCAACGAATATTAAGGAGTGGGCTAGAGACTATGGCATCCGAGCGTCAAATAAGTGATGTCTCGGCACCAAGTATATATTGATCAATTACTGGTATCTGTAATATCCAAACTTGATTTCTTAATTTCGAGTGAGGTTTTCAAACATGTTCCTACACTTACCCACCCTATTTAACATCTGACAGACATTAATACAGCACAGAGCGAACCAAACCTAACGACAGCTGAGACATTAGCGCTACCGTAAATAACAAGCAAACATAAATTACATCAAATCTGTGTAACTAGCCAAATTTACAACCAAAACTCGAGGTAGTAAGATTATAAATCATTTGAAAGGTTTCATTTCCGAGATTTCTGTGATTGCATGGAGTTAAGGCGGTCTCATACAAGCAATATTTACGTCAATTTTTACGGTCAATTATGGTCTGGCAGCTTCAAAATATAGGTTCCGTAAAAGTTAAACTACCTAGCATATCTACCTTGGATCTAGTTTGGGAGTCCATTGTGAAAGCGCCTCAGTATAGTACGAGGAAAAATTTGTTCATCGGAAATTGCCGGAAAATGCGCTTGTGTGACACCGCCTTAAGGGGAGGCAGACCGTTTGTTTGGTCTATTAATTCATGTATTTTTTTAGTTTCCTCACTAGACCTCCATCAAGCTTAGAAAAACATCCCCTAGACCCCCCTTCAAGATAAATTTGTAAATTGTTCGGTAGAAAAATGTTTCGGCCGAAGGCCGGTTCCTCTTAAAATTGCAGGCTCGCTACCGCTCGCCAGGAAATAATCGACACCTAAATGGCACGAAAGGGCTTAAAATTGACAACGAATTTGGGCGAAAGGTGTTAAAATCGCCAAACTAATGGGCCGAACGTCTTATAATCTCAAAACTAGTGGGGCTAAACACTAGGGAGAAGGGGGTCCAGAAAAACGGTCTGACACCACCGTAAGTATGTGCAAGATTTATGGCTGGTAATCTTGCAAGGGTGATGATGATGATGGCGAGGTAGGTGTGGCTGTGCAATTGCAAGTTTGGTAAATTATTGCTTTGTTCATAAACATAACTAGAGCACACTGTAAATATGAATAGAGCACACTGTAAATATAACTAGAGCACACTGTAAACATAACTAGAGCACACTGTAAATATAACTAGAGCACACTGTAAACATAACTAGAGCACACTGTAAATATAACTAGAGCACACTGTAAATATAACTAGAGCACACTGTAAATATAACTAGAGCACACTGTAAACATAACTAGAGCACACTGTAAACATAACTAGAGCACACTGTAAACATAACTAGAGCACACTGTAAATATAACTAGAGCACACTGTAAATATAACTAGAGCACACTGTAAATATAACTAGAGCACACTAAATATAACTAGAGCACACTGTAAATATGACTAGAGCACACTGTAAATATAACTAGAGCACACTGTAAATATAACTATAGCACACTGTAAATATAACTAGAGCACACTGTAAACATAACTAGAGCACACTGTAAATATAACTAGAGCACACTGTAAATATAACTAGAGCACACTGTAAATATAACTAGAGCACACTGTAAATATAACTAGAGCACACTGTAAATATAACTAGAGCACACTGTAAACATAACTAGAGCACACTGTAAACATAACTAGAGCACACTGTAAACATAACTAGAACACACTGTAAACATAACTAGAGCACACTGTAAACATAACTAGAGCACACTGTAAACATAACTAGAGCACACTGTAAACATAACTAGAGCACACTGTAAACATAACTAGAACACACTGTAAACATAACTAGAGCACACTGTAAACATAACTAGAGCACACTGTAAACATAACTAGAGCACACTGTAAATATAACTAGAGCACACTGTAAACATAACTAGAGCACACTGTAAACATAACTAGAGCACACTGTAAACATAACTAGAGCACACTGTAAATATATATAGTTTTCAAAATGGTAAGAAAAGGTATAATTTAAGGGGAGGCAGACCGTTTTTCTGGACCTCTTCTCCCTCATGTTTAGCCCCACTAGTTTTGAGATTATAAGACGTTTTGGCCCATTAGTTTGGCGATTTTAAACCCTTTCGCACCATTTCGTCAATTTTAAGACCTTCCGTGCCATTTAGGTGTCGATTTTTTCCTGGCGAGCGATAGCTAGCCTGCAATTTTAAGAGGAGCCGGCTTTGGCCGGGACATTTTTCTACCGAAAAAAGTAAAAATTTATCTTGGGGTGTTTTTCTAAGTGTGATGGAGGTACCTCCTAGGGAGGAAACTGAAAAAATATATGAATAAATTAATTAATAGATCAAACAAACGTTCTGCCTCCCCTTAATCATCCATAAGTATTTACTCTTTAACCCTATTTGGTCCGAGAGAGTTTTTTTGGGGGGCTTCCCTTGTGTCGAATTTTTTGTTTTTTGTTTTGTTTTTTTTTCCCCGAGCAGAGACTCTAACTTGTATAAGGTTGATTTTCGGTGTGAGCATCCTGGGTTCGAATCCATGGACTGCCACATGTGTTTGTAAATTTCATTAATCGATTTTAGGAGTATGGTTGGTTGTTGGAAGGAACATAATAATTAAAAGAAATCGGCCTTTGTCTGGGACATTTTTCTATCGAAAAATTTAAAAATTTAGCTTGCATGGGATCTGGATGGGCATTTTTTAGTATAAAGGAAATCTAGGAAGGTGTTTTTGCTAGCCAGGGTGACAAACTAAAATACATTGCTTTAAAATAATGAAAAACAAGCAAAATCCTCAATTATAATAATTAGACAAAAATATCATGGTAACCCACAAGACGTCGAACTAAATATGGTTAAAGGGATATTGGTAAGCATAAAAATACAAAGGGGTTTCTAACTCAGTCAAATGCTATCAGTACACCTCAACCTTTATTTGATTTGTCTTTTGCATTGCCTTTATTTTTCACAGTGTAGCAGATTATGAGTTAAAGATTGTTGAAGGGGAGTGTTTTAAGAAATGGAGTGAAAGGCCTTAAAATCGCCAGTGTAATGGGACGAACGTCGTAAAATCTAAAAAAATTGCTTGGCTAAACATGAGGGAAAAGGGGGTCCAGAAACCCCCTCCCCCATAGGGTCGCTCCACACCAAGGCTGCATTCAGACATTCTGAACCAAAATGTTCGATCTGTTACATCAGAAAAAGAAAATAATAATAATAACCCGTTGCATTACCTCACATTTTGGGTCAGCCGTTCAAACTGACACGCCAGATAATGTCTGATATAATCAGGTGTGGCAGTGTGAAAGGCTCTCTCATAGTGTTAAGTTATAATCAGGTGTGGCAGTGTGAAAGGCTCTCTCATAGTGTTAAGTTATAATCAGGTGTGGCAGTGTGAAAGGCTCTCTCATAGTGTTAAGTTATAATCAGTTGTGGCAGTGTGAAAGGCTCTCTCATAGTGTTAAGTTATAATCAGGTGTGGCAGTGTGAAAGGCTCTCTCATAGTGTTAAGTTGTAATCAGGTATGGCAGTGTGAAAGGCTCTCTCATAGTGTTAAGTTATAATCAGGTGTGGCAGTGTGAAAGGCTCTCTCATAGTGTTAAGTTATAATCAGGTGTGGCAGTGTGAAAGGCTCTCTCATAGTGTTAAATTATAATCAGTTGTGGCAGTGTGAAAGGCTCTCTCATAGTGTTAAGTTATAATCAGGTGTGGCAGTGTGAAAGGCTCTCTCATAGTGTTAAGTTATAATCAGGTGTGGCAGTGTGAAAGGCTCTCTCATAGTGTTAAGTTATAATCAGTTGTGGCAGTGTGAAAGGCTCTCTCATAATGTTAAGTTATAATCAGGTGTGGCAGTGTGAAAGGCTCTCTCATAGTGTTAAGTTGTAATCAGGTATGGCAGTGTGAAAGGCTCTCTCATAGTGTTAAGTTATAATCAGGTGTGGCAGTGTGAAAGGCTCTCTCATAGTGTTAAGTTGTAATCAGGTGTGGCAGTGTGAAAGGCTCTCTCATAGTGTTAAGTTATAATCAGGTATGGCAGTGTGAAAGGCTCTCTCATAGTGTTAAGTTATAATCAGTTGTGGCAGTGTGAAAGGCTCTCTCATAGTGTTAAGTTATAATCAGGTGTGGCAGTGTGATAGGCTCTCTCATAGTGTTAAGTTATAATCAGGTGTGGCAGTGTGAAAGGCTCTCTCATAGTGTTAAGTTGTAATCAGGTATGGCAGTGTGAAAGGCTCTCTCATAGTGTTAAGTTATAATCAGGTGTGGCAGTGTGAAAGGCTCTCTCATAGTGTTAAGTTATAATCAGGTATGGCAGTGTGAAAGGCTCTCTCATAGTGTTAAGTTATAATCAGTTGTGGCAGTGTGAAAGGCTCTCTCATAGTGTTAAGTTATAATCAGGTGTGGCAGTGTGAAAGGCTCTCTCATAGTGTTAAGTTATAATCAGGTATGGCAGTGTGAAAGGCTCTCTCATAGTATTAAGTTATAATCAGTTGTGGCAGTGTGAAAGGCTCTCTCATAGTGTTAAGTTATAATCAGGTGTGGCAGTGTGAAAGGCTCTCTCATAGTGTTAAGTTATAATCAGTTGTGGCAGTGTGAAAGGCTCTCTCATAGTGTTAAGTTATAATCAGTTGTGGCAGTGTGAAAGGCTCTCTCATAGTGTTAAGTTATAATCAGGTGTGGCAGTGTGAAAGGCTCTCTCATAGTGTTAAGTTATAATCAGTTGTGGCAGTGTGAAAGACTCTCTCATAGTGTTAAGTTATAATCAGTTGTGGCAGTGTGATAGGCTCTCTCATAGTGTTAAGTTATAATCAGGTGTGGCAGTGTGAAAGGCTCTCTCATAGTGTTAAGTTATAATCAGGTGTGGCAGTGTGAAAGGCTCTCTCATAGTGTTAAGTTATAATCAGTTGTGGCAGTGTGAAAGGCTCTCTCATAGTGTTAAGTTATAATCAGTTGTGGCAGTGTGAAAGGCTCTCTCATAGTGTTAAGTTGTTGTTGTTGTTGTTGTTGTTCCCCAAGCTGCCTGGCCGAACAGCCCCAAGGCCCCGAGCAAGGCCAAGGCCATAACCGAGTGCCCCCACAGAACCCTCCCCGCCGACCACAATAAAGCCTGGGTGACCGAAGCCACTCCATGGCGGGGAGCTGAGGAGGGCGCGGAAACGCCCGGGAAACCAAAGCCCCACCCAGGGCCCTGTGTCCCTCAGCAATTATGAAGAGAAAGTTGAGGGGCAAGGGAAAAATGTGACGCTTTGGCTTCCAATCTTGGTAGATTGGGAGGTCAATCCACGTTAGAGACGCCGTCACTTGAGATCTAGAAAATATATAAGTAAAAGGAACAGTCAGAGTAAGCTATGGGTATGGCAGAGATTTCTCAGTTCTCACTCTGATAGACCAGCCCATCACCACATGACTAGAACCCAATCCTCTCAGCATCAGCTAGGAAAGGCCCTAGAAAGCCGCCTTTGGCGGGGTGATAGCTCCCCTATTTCAACCCTTTTCGGGGTTGGGCACCCGCCGTCATAGTGTTAAGTTATAATCAGTTGTGGCAGTGTGAAAGGCTCTCTCATAGTGTTAAGTTATAATCAGTTGTGGCAGTGTGAAAGGCTTTCTCATAGTGTTAAGTTGTTGTTGTTGTTGTTGTTGTTCCCCAAGCTGCCTGGCCGAACAGCCCCAAGGCCCCGAGCAAGGCCAAGGCCATAACCGAGTGCCCCCACAGAACCCTCCCCGCCGACCACAATAAAGCCTGGGTGACCGAAACCACTCCATGGCGGGGAGCTGAGGAGGGCGCGGAAACGCCCGGGAAACCAAAGCCCCACCCAGGGCCCTGTGTCCCTCAGCAATTATGAAGAGAAAGTTGAGGGGCAAGGGAAAAATGTGACGCTTTGGCTTCCAATCTTGGTAGATTGGGAGGTCAATCCACGTTAGAGACGCCGTCACTTGAGATCTAGAAAATATATAAGTAAAAGGAACAGTCAGAGTAAGCTATGGGTATGGCAGAGATTGCTCAGTTCTCACTCTGATAGACCAGCCCATCACCACATGACTAGAACCCAATCCTCTCAGCATCAGCTAGGAAAGGCCCTAGAAAGCCGCCTTTGGCGGGGTGATAGCTCCCCTATTTCAACCCTTTTCGGGGTTAGGCCCCCGCCGTCATAGTGTTAAGTTATAATCAGTTGTGGCAGTGTGAAAGGCTCTCTCATAGTGTTAAGTTATAATCAGTTGTGGCAGTGTGAAAGGCTCTCTCATAGTGTTAAGTTATAATCAGTTGTGGCAGTGTGAAAGGCTCTCTCATAGTGCTAAGTTATAATCAGTTGTGGCAGTGTGAAAGGCTCTCTCATAGTGTTAAGTTATAATCAGGTGTGGCAGTGTGAAAGGCTCTCTCATAGTGTTAAGTTATAATCAGGTATGGCAGTGTGAAAGGCTCTCTCATAGTGTTAAGTTATTCCATGTCTTTTTTTCTGATGTAACTAATCGAACAATTTACGTCAGAATATGTCTGGTTCCGGGGTTGGTGTGGCGCGACCCTCACTCTCTTCAGTCTTCGGTAGTTTTCGATTCCGATTCCAATAAACCCAAGGATGTTGCCGGAAATACTTTGACCATCGAAAATTGCCGATAAATGTTCCCGCGTAATATCCCCTTAATAAGGCGGTGTCACACGAGCGATGTTTCCGGCATTTTTTTTAGGGCAATTGTAGTTTGGTAACTTCTGAATTCAAGTTATATAATATTTCAGTCTACTTAACCTTTATTTTATTTTACTATTTTAGCTTTTCATTGCTGTTAGACTATGTTATTTAGCTTAATAATATTTTGGTTGGTTATAACTTTATATAGGTTATATTGGTTCACATTTGAGAGAGAGAGAGAGAGGGGGGGGGGGAGTGTGAATATGAGAGTGAGTAACTGAGAGAGAGAAACTGAGAGAGAGATAGTGTGTGTATGAGAGAGGGAGAGAGAGAGAGTGTGTGTGTGTATGATCAGCTTATGGTATATGGTAACAATATGAAAGGATACAATGGGCCTAGGGGGAAACAACAGCAATGGTGAATTGATTGTTGTGTGTATGTGTGTGTGTGTGTGTGTGTGTGTGTGTGTGTGTGTGTGTGTGTGTGTGTGTGTGTGTGTGTGAATGAGTGAGAGGAAGAGAGAGTGTGTGTGACAGTGTGTGTGTCAGAGAGAGAGAGATAGTTATTAGAGTTAGTCCGCCCCTGTCTTTCCTGTCAGGCTAGAGAATGACGGCTGTCAGTATACTCTCACTCTCACTCTCTCTCTCTCTCTCTCATTCATTCTCTCTCTCTCTCTCTCTCTCTCTCTCTCTCTCTCTCTCTCTCTCTCTCTCTCTCTCTCTCTCTCTCTCTCTCAGGGTGATATTGTCTCACGAGCACTATCCACTTATATAAGGCATGTTTACCTTATTAAATTGAGATGCCAGAGAGAGAGAGAGAGAGAGAGAGAGAGAGAGAGAGAGAGAGAGAGAGAGAGAGAGAGATGATACATAGCGAATCTATTAAATAACATACACATACTTGTTATACAGACCTCCAGCTCAATCAGTGCAAACTGACCGAGAAATTTACGAACAAATTGCAGATGTAAGTAACTCACAAGATACCGTAATTTTTGGCGACTTTAATTTACCTGTGACCAAGTTGGGCGATACTCTTACTTCACACTCCGGACATGACTTGTATACGAACTTGCAAGAAAGTTCGCTTTATCAATTTGTTCGAATGCCGACCCGTGGTAATAACGTTCTTGACATTGTACTTGCAACAAAAGAAGAATTGATAGAGAATTTGAATGTTGGTGATGAATTCAGTAACAGCGACCATCGTACGATAACTTTCACTTTAAAGTTTTACTAGTAACGAACCAAATAGTAGCATCGAAAAAGTCCCTAATTTCAAGAAAGCAAACTTCCATAAACTTAGAGCTATGTTTAAGGAAACTGACTGGAGCTTTTTAATTAACAATAACGACATAAATACATCTTGGAAGTTATTCGAAACCATTTACCTAAAAGCAGTGCAAGACTGCATACCATCGAAAATACGGCGTCCAGGCCATAATAATAAGCCCAAATGGTGGAATAAAGATATTTCAAACTGCCTGCTTGCTAAAAAATTTGCTAATGATAGATTAAAATCCTCACAAAATGACGAAGAACGGGTGAAATTTGTAGAGCTACGACGCAAAGCCAAAAAGTTAATTAAGCAAAGTAAAAAGACCTTAGAGTTACATATTGCGAATCAAAGTAAAACAAACCCGAAAGAATTCTATAGTTATATCAGAAAGAAAAAAGTAGTTACTTCAACTGTTGGACCGTTAGTCGATGAAAAAGGAGAATACACCAAAGACGAAGTACAAATGAGTAATGCCCTCAATACCTTCTTTGCATCAGTTTTTACAACAGAAGACCTCAGTGATATCCCTACACCATCGCCGATTCAGATTGATAATTCAGATGTTCTAAGCACTATCACCGTTACAGAGAGAGAAGTATTGAATTGTTTAGATAAACTCAAGGTAAATAAAACGCCAGGACCTGATACAATCTCGCCTAGAGTTCTAAAGGAAGCTAAGAATGAGCTCTCCAAACCACTGACATTACTATTCAATAAATCCTTGCAGTCTGGAACTATGCCTGATCAGTGGAAGCTAGCCAACGTAACACCGATATTCAAAAAAGGCAGAAAAACCCTACCCAGTAACTATCGTCCAATTAGCTTAACCTCAGTTGTATGTAAAATGCTAGAAACGGTCATACGAGACAGACTCGTAAATCACTTAGAGGAAAATAACATACTTAAAGATACTCAACACGGCTTTCGTAAAAAACGTTCCTGTTTAACAAACCTCTTAGACTTCTTCCACGATATCCTCAACCTCTACGATGAGAGTAAAGCTGTAGATATTATATACCTTGATTTTCAAAAGGCCTTTGACAAAGTTCCCCACAAACGTTTACTGCTAAAACTAAAAGCGCATGGAATACAAGACGGTGTGTTGAAATGGATAGAAAATTGGCTCAGCAACAGAAAGCAAAGGGTAGTCATAAACGGTAAGGCATCTAAATGGACCAATGTAAGTAGCGGGGTACCCCAGGGATCGGTACTAGGACCAATTATCTTTCTAATTTACATCAACGACATAGATGAGGGTCTCACCTGCACAATCTCAAAATTTGCTGACGATACAAAAATTGCAATAGCGTACTCTCAAAAGAACAAGTTGACGATATGCAACACAATCTAGATAAATTGTCATGTTGGGCCCAAATTTGGCAAATGAGTTTCAATGCGGATAAATGTAAAGTACTACATGTCGGATACCTAAATGAGAAAGCAAACTATTCGATGAATGGCACTCAGCTTAAGAATGTAAACAGAGAAACTGATCTGGGAGTAACAATATCGAGTAACCTAAAACCGAGTCAACATGTTCAGAAGTTGTTAAGAAGGCAAACAAAATAATTGGCTTTATAGGCAGGTCATTTGAGCATAAATCCAAAGAAGTTATCCTAACCCTTTACAATTCCTTAGTCCGCCCTCTTCTGGAATACTGCGTTCAATCCTGGTGCCCTTATTACCAAAAAGATATAAACAAGCTAGAACGAGTTTCAACGTAGAGTTACCAAAATGATACCTAGCCTAAAGAACAAACCATACGAAGAGCGTCTTAGAGAATTAAATCTATTTCCTTTAACCCAGCGCAGATTAAGAGGCGACTTAATTCAAGTGTTCAAAATCATCAAAGGCATCGACAATATGAACTGTAGTAAGTACTTCACTATCGACCAATCTAATTACACGCGGGGAAACGGTTGCAAAATTATTGGTAAATCTTTTAACTCGCACGAATCTAAGAATTTCTTCTTCAATCGAGTTGTCAACTTGTGGAATGGGCTTCCCCGAGACGTTATAGACTGCAGCACCGTTGATTCATTTAAATTCCGCCTAGACAAATATCTCGCATCAAACCCGCGACTGACTGCGTTTGTAAATGAATAACTTTATCCTCCCCTCAGTTACTAACCCATATGTCCCCTACTAACTTCCTAGTCCTGCCACGTTAGTGGCAGGGCAGTAGTTCCCTTTCCAATGTTCCCTTACCCACTCTAAACCACTGTTTGGACACTTGATCCTCAGTGTTTTGGAGGACAAGCAACCTAGAAGGGTCACTAGACCTGTTGTTGCTTGATTTCCTTTGTACTCCTTTGTACTTTGATCCCAATACCCAATAGTAAAGCGATTATTCTTAATATTCTCTCAGGGTGATATTGTCTCACGAGCACTATCCACTTATATAAGGCATGTTTACCTTATTAAATTGAGATGCCAGAGAGAGAGAGAGAGAGAGAGAGAGAGAGAGAGAGAGAGAGAGCGAGAGCGAGCGAGGGATGATACATAGCGAATCTATTAAATAACATACATATGCTTTGATCCCAATACCCAATAGTAAAGCGATTATTCTTAATATTTCTCATTCTGAATACTTTAACTTGAATCCCCTTCTTCTAACACCATCTTATTATTTCAACATTACTTACAGATACTTACGCAATGCATATTTTGTTACATAAAGATTCTCATGTCCTACCTACGCCTGCCTACAAAGAAAAAACATCTAAAAAGAGTTAACTCTTCTTAGTTTAACAAAGCACAGGCTAAGAGGACACCTAATTCAAGTACTTTTAACATCGTTCTTAAGGGGAGGTTTTTAGTGTGTTTCCTAGACTTCCATCAAGCTTGAAATTACACCCCCTTGACCCCATTTCTAGATAAATTTGTACATTTTTCGGTAGAAATATTTCCCGGCCGAAGGCCGGTTCCTCTTAAATTACAGGCTCGCTATCGTTCGCCATGAAAAAATCGAGACCTAAATGGCACGCAAGGTCTTAAAAGTGACATAAATGGGGTGAAAGTTTTTAAAATCGCCAAACTAATGGGGCGAACATCTTAAAATCTCAAAAGCAATGGGGCTAAACATGAGGGAGAAAGGGGTAAAGAAAAAAATCCCTCAAGTGGAAATCTCCCCTCAACACCAATAACACCCCAAATTAAATTAATGATAGCATGTGATTCTAACCCAGCATTCGAACCCAGGATATCGCACACAGAACTTACACGCTCTAACCATTACACCATCAAGATAGGGTAGATGGGTCGTTTTTCCGGTCCCCCTTGTGATTAGCTCCATTAGTTTTCAGATTTTAAGAGGTTCGGCCCATTAGTTTGGCGATTTTAATACCTTTCGTCCCATGTCTTGTGTCAATTTTAAGACTTTTCGTGTCAATTAGGTGTCGATGTTTTCCTGGCGAGCGATAGCGAGCCTGTAATTTAAGAGGAATCGGCCTCCGGCCGGGAGATTCTCTATCGAAAAATTTACAAATATATCTTGAAGGAGTGTCTTGGGCGGGTGTTTTTATAAGCTTGATGGAGGTCCACGGAGGAAACTAAACCAATATTAAAAAAGATACATAAATGAGCAAATAAATACCCCCCCCCCCTTAAATTAAAGGTCTTCACAATGTGGAAGTCACCAAAGACTTTACATTATTGAAATGTGTTACCGTTATTCAACTTACATTAGTGGAAATGGTAGTAAAACTTGCAGGTGACGTCTTCCCTTTATTATTTCATATATAATTAGACGATTTTGTTAAGCTTACGAAGGACATATGGTAGCAAAACGGACTAATTGAGGTAGTCGGTAGCCTATTAATGGGTAGACGTCCTTCCTAAGCTGAATAAAAGCGTCTAATAGTTACCAGAGAAGTCAGCGGTATTGAATGGGTTAATTCTGTATTGACTGTGTTTACAAATGACCAGTTATCCCTTCATAATGGGCTATCCGTTCTTTATTTAACATAGGTAAGGTCGATTATATAAAAGTACCCTCGTAAGGAGCAATAGGTATGTTGTTGCCTGTTTTCCTTTGTACTTACGCCCTAAATACTCGCACGCCCACTTACCTACACTTACTTACGCCCACTTACCTACACCCACTTATGCCGGCATTCCTGGTAGGGTAGTAGTCTTCTTGTCTCCAGGGTGTCAGCTCCAGACAAAATGAGAACGGATATTACTTTAGTAATATGTGTAGGAGAGAGAGAGAGAGAGAGAGTACAAAGGAAATCAAGCAACAACAGTCTAGTGACCCTTCTAGGCTGCTTGTCCTCCAAAACACTGAGGATCAAGTGTCCAAACAGTGGTTTAGAGTGGGTAAGGGAACATTGGAAAGGGAACTACTGCCCTAGAACTAATGTCCGTGGCAGGATTAGGAAGTTAGTAGGGGACAGATGGGTTAGTAACTGAGGGGGGGGATAAAATAAAGTTATTCATTTACAAATGCAGTCAGTCGTGGGTTTGATGCGAGATATTTTGTCTAGGCGGAGTTTAAATGAATCAACGGTGCTGCAGTCTATAACGTTTCGGGGAAGCCCATTCCACAAGTTGACAACTCGATTGAAGAAGAAATTCTTAGATTCGTGTGAGTTAAAAAATTTACCAATAATTTTGCAACCGTTTCCCCGTGTGTAATTAGATTGGTCGATAGTGAAGTACTTACTACAGTTCATATTGTCGATGCCTTTGATGATTTTGATCACTTGAATTAAGTCACCTCTTAATCTGCGCTGGGTTAAAGGAAATAGATTTAATTCTCTAAGACGCTCTTCGTATGGTTTGTTCTTTAGGCTAGGTATCATTTTGGTAACTCTACATTGAACTCGTTCTAGCTTGTTTATGTCTTTTTGGTAATAAGGGCACCAGGATTGAACGCAGTATTCCAGAAGAGGGCGGACTAAGGAATTGTAAAGGTTAGGATAACTTCTTTGGATTTATGCTCAAATGACCTGCCTATAAAGCCAATTATTTTGTTTGACTTCTTAACAACTTCTGAACATTGTTGACTCGGTTTTAGGTTACTCGATATTGTTACTCCCAGATCGGTTTCTCTGTTTACATTCTTAAGCTGAGTGCCATTCATCGAATAGTTTGGTTTCCCATTTAGGTATCCGATATGTAGTACTTTACATTTATCCGCATTGAAACTCATTTGCCAAATTTGGGCCCAACATGACAATTTATCTAGATTGTGTTGCATATCGTCAACTTGTTCTTTTGAGAGTACGCTATTTGCAATTTTTGTATCGTCAGCAAATTTTGAGATTGTACAGGTGAGACTCTCATCTATGTCGTTGATGTAAATTAGAAAGAGAATTGGTCCTAGTACCGATCCCTGGGGTACCCCGCTACTTACATTGGTCCATTTAGATGCCTTAACCGTTTATGACTACTCTTTGCTTTCTGTCGCTGAGCCAATTTTCTATCCATTTCAACACACCGTCTTGTATTCCATGCGCTTTTAGTTTTAGCAGTAAACGTTTGTGGGGAACTTTGTCAAAGGCCTTTTGAAAATCAAGGTATATAATATCTACAGCTTTACTCTCATCGTAGAGGTTGAGGATATCGTGGAAGAAGTCTAAGAGGTTTGTTAAACAGGAACGTTTTTTACGAAAGCCGTGTTGAGTATCTTTAAGTAAGTTATTTGCCTCTAAGTGATTTACGAGTCTGTCTCTTATGACCGTTTCTAGCATTTTACATACAATTGAGGTTAAGCTAATTGGACGATAGTTACTGGGTAGGGATTTGCTGCCTTTTTTTAATATCGGTGTAACGTTGGCTAGCTTCCACTGATCAGGGATAGTCCCAGACTGCAAGGATTCATTGAATAGCAATGTCAGTGGTTTGGAGAGCTCATCCTTAGCTTCCTTTAAAACTCTAGGCGAGATTGTATCAGGTCCAGGCGTTTTATTTACCTTGAGTTTATCTAAACAATTCAATACTTCTCTCTCTGTAACGGTGATATTGCTTAGAACATCTGAATTATCAATCTGAAACGGCGATGGTGTAGGGATATCACTGAGGTCTTCGGTTGTAAAAACTGATGCAAAGAAGGTATTGAGGGCATTACTCATTTGTACTTCGTCTTTGGTGTATTCTCCATTTTCATCGACTAACGGTCCAACAGTTGAAGTAACTACTTTTTTCTTTCTGATATAACTATAGAATTCTTTCGGGTTTGTTTTACTTTGATTCGCAACATGTAACTCCAGGGTCTTTTTACTTTGCTTAATTAACTTTTTTGGCTTTGCGTCGTAGCTCTACAAATTTCACCCGTTCTTCGTCATTTTGTGAGGATTTTAATCTATCATTAGCACATTTTTTAGCAAGCAGACAGTCTGAAATATCTTTATTCCACCATTTGGGCTTATCATTATGGCCTGGACGCCGTATTTTCGATGGTATGCAGTCTTGCACTGCCTTAAGGTAAGTGGTTGTGAAACACTCCCAAGATGTATTTATGTCGTTATTGTTAGTCAGAAAGCTCCAGTCAGTTTCTTTAAGCTTTGATTTAAGTTTATGAAAATTTGCTTTCTTGAAATTAGGGACTTTCTCAATGCTGCTATTTGATTTGTTAATAGTAAACTTTAAAGTGAAAGTTATCGTACGATGGTCGCTGTTACTGAATTCATCACCAACATTCTAATTCTCTATTAATTCTTCTTTTGTTGCGAGTACAAGGTCAAGCACATTATTACCACGGGTCGGAGATTGTACACATTGAAAAAGTGAACTCTCTTGCAAGTTAGCATAGAGGTCGTGTCCAGAGTGTGAAGTAAGAATATTGCCCCATTTAGTCACGGGTAAATTGAAATCGCCAAGAATTACGGTATCTTGTATGTTAGTTATTTCTGCAATTTATTCATAAATTTCACTGTCAGTTTGCACTGATTGAGCTGGGGGTCTGTATAATAAAGCTAGTGTTATTTTAGTTCCTCGTTTATTATTTAATAGTACGTAAGATATGTCTATATTCGCAATTTGAGGTTTTGACATTAAGACGGGATTAAGACTTTCCTTTATAAAAAAACAGAACTCCTCCTCCATTTCTATTGATCCGAGAGACAGACAGACAGACAGACAGACAGACAGACAGACAGGCAGACATAAAAGCTAGCAAGACCAGGCATAGTACCAGGATGCTGTGGTATAACGAAGTACTATATAAAAGTGAACAAAAACATTTTGATGAAAAATGTTAAAACAAGAGTCGCTGTAACTGGATACCACAGCTAATTAAAGTGTGTGTGTGTGTGTGTGTGTGTGTGTGTGTGTGTGTGTGTGTGTGTGTGTGTGTGTGTGCTCTCTCAGAGTGGGCGTTGAGCGCCCGGCTGCCTCCCAGAGCTCAACCTCACTTTATCTCATGCTAAATATGTTTCAATACTTTTGGATGTAGTTAATGGATTTCTTTTTCGATATCCGACAACAAAATGTGACTTCCCCAATTTAAACTAACTGATTTTGCCTACTCTACTTCTGACTACAAAATTGACTTCCCAAATTTATCAACCCCCTGATTTTGACTATTTCATTAGTACTATACTACTTTTTCTTTTAGGGCAAACACTCTACACCAGGTAATATAGAGATAGCCGGTTTGCCACAGTTATAACAGAAAACCGATTACGGCGGATGGCTGTGGCCTGATGAAGTCCATCCGCCTCTCTATTTTGCCTTGGGGTGGGTGTTTGACTGTCTCTCTATATTTTTCATATATCTATATTAATTTCAACTCTTTTCACATGTGTGTGTGTGTGTGTGTGTGTGGGAAAGGAATACGTGTGGGTTTTGTGTGGGTTTTATTTCTATATAATATGTGTGTTTATGTGTGTGAGTGAGCACGCGTTGGTTTAAAATTCTGCATGTGAGTGTGTGTGTGTTCACTCACTTGTTCGTCAAGGGGAATCCACGCAGCAATGCGAGCTAAGCTCATTATTATCCCGCCTCCTTAACTGGGAATGTATTGCGTGAAATGCATGTTAAGTGTTTATGTATCGTTGGAATGGCTGTGGATGTGTGTGTAGTCTGTTATTTAGCCAATTGGCGACATCTGGAAACGAAGGCTTAGGGTTAATCTGTACGGTACCATTCTCACTACGGTACCAGTCTCACCCGAAGGCTTAGGTTGACCAGTACGATACCCATCTCACCTTGTAACCGATCACCAACCCCAGATGGGACGTCACAACTTCCTCCACTTATACGAGGTTCCTATTTATACTGCTAGGTGAACAGAGGCTACACCATTAGGAGACTTGCCCAAATGTCTCTTCCCCGCCCGGGTCTCGAACTCAGGACCTCCTGGTTGTGAGCCAGACGTGCTATCTGTTACGCCACGGGGAGGTGTGTGTGTGTGTGTATGTGTGTGTGTGAGAGAGAGAGAGAGAGAGAGAGAGAGAGCACACACTAAAGGTAATCTCGTTAAAACACCTACCCCCCCCCCAACCCCTCAGTTAGCTTGTGTCAATAGCTCACAGAAGTAAATTGGTCTTGTATTAATTGTATTATTCTCGTGTATTAATGTTCCTAGTGTTATTATTGTATTATTCTCGTGTTCGAGTTTGGGTTTGTCACATTCATTATTCATTCTCTCTGTCACGCAATATCTCTCTCTCTCTCTCTCTCTCTCTCTCTCTCATTCTCCTCTCTCTCTCTCTCTCTCTCTCTCTCTCTCTCTCTCTCTCTCTCTCTCTCTCTCTCTCTCTAAGATATATTGCCTCTGGAAATTTTCACTTTCCCTTATTAGAGTTAGCCTGTCTCTTGTTTGATATCTTGCTTCTCTTTCTTATCATTTTAATATTTATAGATTTGTTATACTGTCATCTTGCATTAATACCTTAGTGTTTTTAGTGTACAGTCACTTATAAATATTCGGGGACCTACTATGTTCATCTTCAAGTGGTTATAGCTATGTGTGTTGAATTTTGGAGAGTATTTGATTTCAATAAATAGCATATGTAGCTTTGTATAGTTGATGTATAGAAATTATACTCGTAATTTTGTTTCCATATATATATATATACACACACACACGTAGGTCACCGATTTTTTATGAGTGACTGTACAGTACATCCGTGAGCATATACTGTATATATTATAAAGTTACACTAGTTGGAATAATTGAACCTTTAAACCCAAGTTCTGAAGCATATGGGTTATGAAAAAGCTTTGTATTTTCTCGTTTGCGTTAGTTCATACTTCATCTACATTTTGTCTTGCTATACTAATTGTTTAGCTTCTATACATTATTCTCAAAGGCTTTCATTAAAATTACGTGTATGCTAATCATTCATTGTTTTACAATCCCTCCCATCTCACTCACTTTCACTCCCACTCAGCAGAATCAGTACCACTTACCCCACCCCCCCACCCCCCACTCACCCACTCCCATCTATTCACCTCCACCTACCTAGCTCTCCCTCTCATCCCCACTCACTTACTCCTACTCACTCACCTCCATATACTCACCCCTCCTCCCTCATCCCCACCTACTTACCCCTACCCCTCATCCCCACTCATTCACTCCCACCCTCTCACTCCTCCCTTTCACCCCCACTCACTCACTCACTCTTACCTACTCGCCCTGCCTCCTCACCCTCACTCCCACCTACTCACCTTCACATTCTCACCCTCCCACCCACCCTCTCCCACTAACACCCTCCCCCTTTCTCACCTCCACTTACTAACCCCGCCACCTACCCACCATTCCCACCTACTCACCCATTCTCCCTCACCCCCACCTGCACACCCTCCTCCCTCACCCCCACCTACTCACCCCTCCTCCCTCACCCCCACCTACTCACCCCTCCTCCCTCACCCCCACCTACTCACCCCTCCTCCCTCACCCCCACCTACACACCCCTCGTCCTTCACCCCCACCTACACACCCCTCCTCCCTCACCCCACCTACACACCCCTCCTCCCTCACCCAACCTACACACCCCTCCTCCCTCACCCTCACCTACAACACCCCTCCTCCCTCACCTACACACCCCTCCTCCCTCACCTACACACCCCTCCTCCACACCCCTCCTCCCTCACCCCCACCTAAACACCCCTCCTCCCTCACCCCACCTACACACCCTTCCTCCCTCACCCCCACCAACACACCCCTCCTCCCTCACCCCACCTACACACCCCTCCTCCCTCACCCCCCCCTAACACCCCTCCCCCCCATCCCACCTACACACCCCCTCCTCCCTCACCCCCACCGACACACCCCTCCTCCCTCACCCCCACCTACACACCCCTCCTCCCTCATCCCACCTACACACCCCTCCTCCCTCACCCCCACCTACACACCCCCCCCCCCTCACCCCCACCTACACACCCCTCGTCCTTCACCCCACCTACCCACCCCTCCTCCCTCCCCCCACCTACACACCCCTCTCCTCACCCCACGCTACACACCCCTCCTCCCTCCACCCCACCTACACACCCCTCCTCCCTCACCCAACCTACACACCCCTCCTCCCTCACCTACACACCCCTCCTCCCTCACCCCCCACCCTACATACACCACCCCTCCTCCCTCACCCCCACCTACACACCCCTCCTCCCTCACCCCTCCCCCCTCACCCTCCCTCACCCCTCCTCCCTCACCCCTCCTCCCCCTCCTCCCTCACCCCCACCTACACACCCCCCCTCCCTCACCCCCCCCTACACCCCTCTCCTCCCCAACCCCACCTACACCCCCTCCTCCCTCACCCCCCACCTACACACCCCCTCCTCCCCTCACCCCCACCTAAATACCCCTCCTCCCTCACCCTCACCTACACACCCCTCCTCCCTCACCCCCACCTACACACCCCTCCTCCCTCACCCCACCTACACACCCCTCCTCCCCTCACCCCACCTACTCACCCCTCCTCCCTCACCCCCACCTACACACCCGCCTCCCTCACCCCACCTACACACCCTCCTCCCTCACCCCCACCTACGCACCCCTCCTCCCTCACCCCCACTACACCTACACACCCCTCCTCCCTCCCCTACACACCCCCTCCTCCCTCACCCCACCTACACACCCTCCCCCTCACCCCCCACTTACACACCCCTCCTCCCTCACCCCCCACCTCCCACCCCTCCGCCCTCACCCCACACACACCCCTCCTCCCTCACCCCCACCTACACACCCTCCTCCCTCACCCCACCTACACACCCCTCCTCTCCCCACCCCCACCAACACACCCCTCCTCCCTCACGCCCCACCAACACACCCCTCCTCCCTCACCCCCACCAACACACTCCTCCCTCCACCCCCCCTACGCACCCCTCCTCCCTCACCCCACCACACACCCTCCTCCCTCACCCCCACCAACACACCCCTCCTTCCTCACCCCCACCTACACACCCCTCCTCCCTCCCCCAACCTACACACCCCTCCCCCCTCACCCCCCCCAACACACCCTCCTCCTCACCCCCCACCAACACTCCCCTCCTTCCTCACACCGACCTACACACCCCTCCTCCCTCACCCCACCTACACACCCCTCCTCCCTCACCCCCACCTACACACCCCTCCTCCCTCAACCCCACCTACACACCCCTCCTCCATCACCCCCACCTACACACCCCTCCTCCCTCACACCCCTCCTCACTCACTCCCATCTACACACCCCTCCTCCCTCACCCACACCTAGACACCCCTCCTACCTCACCCCCATCTACACACCCCTCCTCCCTCACCTACACAGCCCTCCTCCTCCTCCCTCACCCCCACCAACACACCCCTCCTCCCTCACCACCTACTCCCTCTAACACCCTCCCACTCACTCTCAGCTTGCCTGTACTTAAGTAGAGTACCGGTAGTAATTAATTATGATGGCAGTACAGTACCCGCCTAGGGCTACTAGATGAGGGTTGCCACTTGACTAGAGATTTAGTTGTTGTACAGTCACGAGCATAAATGCTGCGACATCAACCAGATAACGTCAACTCCTTCATCACGAGAGGTTTATACTAAGCTGAATATAATCGTCTGACGGTAGCTTGAATGAAATAAAGAAATAATTGTGAGTTTGAATACAAAGTTTAGCAATACCTTTGGAGACGAAGGGGTGAACATTATCTGGTTGGTGTCGCAGTATTTATGCTCGTGACGTACATACACACACACACACACACACACACACACATCATCATCATATATATATATATATATATATATATATATATATATATATATATATTATATATATATGTATATATATATATTCCGTTATATATATATATATATATATATGTATATATATATGTATATATATATATATTCTCACACACACATGGCTTGACAGTGTATAATTAGCAAGTCCGATATTTCTGGCGCCATCAACACATTAACATCCATACAACATTAGTTTGACCAAAGCCAATGGGTACGTATTTTTTTCTTGGCGAGCGATAGGAGCCTGTAACTTAAAAGAAAGCGACCTTCGGCCTGGACATTTTCTATGAACAAATATAAACAAATTCATCTTGAAGGGATTCTTGGTGGGCATTTTTCTTAGCTGGAAGGAAGTCTGGGAAGGACATTTTGTTAGCCTTGGGGACAAACTAAAGTACATTGCTCGAAAATGGCAATAAAACGGCAAAAACTTCCATAATAAGTTTACAAAATATAATAATAACCCACAAGACGTCGGGCCAGATAGCTAAAGAAGTTCTAAATTGAGTTTAAATGTGATAAGCATTTTAGAGTAGTTTGTGGAATTATAAATATACTTTGTGAATTTACAGTAAGCTGTTTTACTTAAAAATATATATTGAATTTGATTAAAACTATCTTTCAAAATGTTATAATTGTCAACAATTTAAATGTATATGGATATTTGTATGTAATTAATATTGTGTCTCTTTTCTTTCAGGTAAGTTTGGCTGTTCACCTTGTTTCTTTGATGATAAGTTGGTGAGTACTGGTGGTGCTGTATAGCCTATGGCCGAAAGAAGGTTTATTTATTTATTTTTTTATTTTTTTTTTTTTTTTTTTTTTTTTTTTTAGTGCAGTATATACAGTATGTTAGAGGTGAAAGTGGAGTAGGAGGGTATGGTGATGATGGTGATGGTTAGTCTTATGTTGATAGTGATGAAGATGATAATGATTATGAAGATGGTTATATTAATGATGATGGTAAATAATGATCCTAATATATATAATGATAATGATGATAGTGATGATGACATGATAATGGTGATGATGATATTTGTGTTGATAACTACGATGGTGTTGTAATATTGATGATGATAAATTAGAGAAACGAGAAAAGCATAAGGAAAAAAATGTAAAGCAAAGGGAAATAGTGTGAAGAGTCCATAATAGCGGCGAGAGTCATGGGTGGGGGGGGGGGGGGGGAGAAATTTGTCAAGTGGTGGGCCCCCTTTCCTGGAACTGCCTTTACACCCACCTCTCTCTCTCTCTCTCTCTCTCTCTCTCTCTCTCTCTCTCTCTCTCTCTCTCTCTCTCTCTCTCTCTCTCTCTCTCTCTCTCTCCTCTCTCTTTCTCTCTCTCTCTCTTTCCTCTCTCTCTCTTTCCTCTCTCTCTCTCTCTCTCTCTCTCTCTCTCTCTCTCTCTCTCTCTCTCTCTCTCTCTCTCTCTCTCTCTCTCTCTCTCTCTCTCTCTCTCTCTCTCTCTCTCTCTCAAATTGCACCTTTCTTGACAGACATCTTCAATAAATCACTAGACGATGGAGAAGTCCCTGAAGACTGGAAACTGGCCAATGTGACCCCAATCTTTAAGAAAGGGGATCACGAGTGTCCCAAGAATTATCGGCCAATTAGCTTGACTTCTATCATAGTAAAACTCTTAGAAGGGATACTAGTATACAAGATAGTTGACTACCTAGAAATTAATTCTTTAAATACAGATTCCCAACATGGATTTAGGCGACACCGATCATATCTTTACTGCAGACATTCTTTGCCTTCTTACGCATCAAATCAACCAAGCTACAGACCAACATGGTGAAACACATACAATAGCACTGGATATATCAAAGGCATTTGATAGAGTCTGGCATCAATCCTTATTGTCGAAGATATCACACTACGGCCTTGCATCATTAGTTCCACTAATTTCTTCTTATCTTCATAACAGAAAAATACGTGTAATGGTAGATGGCCTTTATTCTCAATTTCACTCAATAAATGCTGGTGTTCCCCAGGGATCAGTTTTGGCCCCAACTCTGTTCCTCATTCATATCAATGATCTCATATCTACCACTCATAATCCAATTCATTCCTACGCAGATGACTCAACACTCCACAGTTCCTTCACATTTACCAATTCTTTCACCCAACCCGATCTTATAAATTCAAAAATAAACACTGCAATTTCTCTGAACCAGGACCTTTCTAGAATTAATGAATGGGGACAAGAGAATCTAGTTTCCTTTAATGCACAGAAAACCAAGTACATTCAATTTTCTAACCGACAGAATCTCACTGTAAATTCACATTTTTTAATGATGTAAATATTCCCACTTCCCCTAGTATTGACATTCTCGGTGTAACATTAACTACTAACTTGAGCTGGACACATTATGTTAGAAGCATTGCTAAGAATGCCTCTAAAAAAATGGGACTCCTGTACAGAGTTCGAGAATTCTTCACTGACGAGCAGTTGGCCGTAATATATAAAAGTCATGTGCGCTCTCAGATGGATTACTGTTCACCTCTGTGGGGTGGAAGTGGAGTGGTTGCATTGAGGCAGTTGGACAAAATTCAAAATAAAGCTATTAGATTAATCAATAACCCTGCAATCACACAGGACCTTCCTACATTAGCCATACGAAGAAACGTTGCATCCCTTGCATTATTCTACAGATATTTTCACAGCAATTGTTCCGAGGAACTTGCTTCAATTGTGCCGCCTCTCCACATCTTTCCCCGTAGAACTAGGGCAGCTGAGAGCGCCCATGAATTTACACTTTCTCCTCCACAATGCAGAACTTCTGCTTATCAGAATTCATTTATCCCCAGAGCTACTACTCTTTGGAATTCACTTCCCTCGAATTGCTTTCCACAAACTTACAATCTACAAATGTTTAAATCCAGTTGTTACAAACATTTTATGAATGGAGGATGCCTTTAGGCACATGGACCTTTTTGTTTTATCTGTGTTTTTCCTTCCTCCGTTCATTGTTTCTTAAAAAAAAAAAAAAAAAAAAAAAAAATCTTACCAATTTACTGGAATTTTTCCATGAAATTCTGAATGAGTATGACAAGGGTAGAGCCATAGACATCCCTTACGTAGATTTTCAAAAAGCTTTTGACAAAGTGCCTCATTGTAGGCTAATGTCAAAAGTGAGTGCACTAGGTATCAATACAGAAGTCACAAATTGGATAGAAAGTTGGCTAACAGGTAGACAACAACGAGTGGTAGTCAATGGTGTTTCTTCTGAGTGGACTCCAGTCACTTCTGGAGTTTCACAGGGATCTGTCCTTGGCCCACTACTGTTTATCATATATATCAATGACATTGATATTGGTCTGTTGAGTGTGATCTCTAAGTTTGCAGATGACGTAAAGCTTGGAATGAATGTGAAAGACTCCAAAGGGGTTGAACTGCTCAGGATGGACCTCAACAGACTGGGTGAATAGTCGGAGATATAGCAGATGCCTCTAAATTTGGCCAAGCAAACCCCAAGTCAGGCTATTCGCTAATGGGAATGCCTCTGGAAGTGACTGACTTGGAAAAGGATTTTGGTGTTCTGATTAGCAGTGACCTAAAGTTTTCCAAGCAGTGCATTGCAGAAGAGAAGAAAGCTCAGAAATTATTGGGCTATATTAAGAGGCAATTTAAATATAGAAATAACGAAATAGTCCTCACACTTTACACTTTATGCTCTGGTACGGCCTCTCCTGGAGTACGCTGTTCAATTCTGGTCTCCAGCACTTAGGAAGGATATAGAGCGACTGGAAAGAGTACAAACTAGGGCTACAAAGCTTATTCCATCGCTTATAGCCTTAGAAGAATGATCCACGAGGACCGGTTGAGAGCTCTTGATCTCTTCCCGTTGGAGACACGCAGACTACAAGGTCAGCTCAATGAAGTTTTTAAAATACTTAATGGGTTTGACAATGTGGATTATAGGATTTTGTTTAGCCTCAATATGAATACAACACGCAACCATGGCGGAAAATTAGAATTGGAAAGGTTCAGCACTAGTATTTGTGGAAACTTTGTCACGTACAGGTATGTGATATGTTCTACCTGTAACAAACTTCTCTCCGAAGTTGTAACTAGTTTTTCAGTAGAGCAGTTCAAGAAGAGAGTAGATAGTATTTTGCACACTCTGTAAAGAGTATAGTGCACTAAACAGTCTCTCTCCTTCCACTTCGAATATCTCCTCGGAATGGACCGCAACGTCTCTGAAATACTAACTTTTCCTTGTAACTCCTTGTACCTGTATCTCTCTCTCTCTCTCTCTCTCTCTGGGTAATCTTTTGTAACTTTAAGCTCAGGTGGTTTACTCCTACACTTATGCAAACTTTAAGAGAGAGAGAGAGAGAGAGAGAGACTGTGCATATAGAGATACACAGATAGATAAGTAATACAAGTAAAGAGAGTGTTTGTGTGTGTGGTTAATTTAACTTGTTTACGTTCTTAGAATGAATGATCAATAATAAATATCAGTGTTGGGAGAGCTTACCTTAATGGATTAATTATCCACAGGTGAAATTCGATTGATGGCGGACGAATATTCAACATATGGTTAGGAGTGCTATAAGAAAATGTGAATTGATGTATGAGATGAATAAATCCAGGATAGTTGAACCAGAAGAAAGGAGGTTAATGAGTAATATATGAAATTATGAATTAATATATGAGATAAATATCTACAGGATAGTTGAACCAGAAGAGAGGAGGTTAGTTGTATGAAATAGTGATTCAGGTGATTACCATGATAAGAGGTGAGCGCCTTGTGTGTGGCTGGTGTGGGGTCTTGATAGCGTCTGACCTTGTTAGGTCAAGGGATATTCTGCCAGACTGGTGGGGGAAAAGTATCGTACCCATTGTATTAACAAACCATTACATTTTAAAGAATTGATAAAGAGATACCATGTTATAATACAATAAACATTGTATATGCAAGTATAATGGTATCCTTATATAGTTATACTATTAAACTTACAGTATTATATAAAATTCATAGACTAATGAAAACAGGGGCACCAAACTAGGGGCTAGCAAAATACCTAGTTTATCATTTGCGAAACAGGATTGCAAATAGTTTGCATAACAGAGGTACCAACTAGCAGTATATGAACTATATCTATCGTAATTTACGATAGTGTGTGTGTGTGTGTGTGTTTGATAAATACACAGATAAAAAATAAAAGTAAAGCGTCTTTATGTATGATTTAATATGAATGTATGCGCTAGTTGACGCTTGTGTGTGTATTTGAGTGTGTGTGTGTGTGTCTTTATGAGAAAGAGTGTGGTGTGTGTCAGAGAAAGGGAGACTGAAAGAGTGTGTATTTATAATTGTGTGTGTGTGTGTGTGTGCGTGTGTGTGTGTGTGTACCGTATGTGTGTGTGTGTGTGTTCGACTATGTGTAAGTGTATACGAGTATGCGTCTAGATATATGTGCTCATGTTAGTGTGAACGAGAGGTATATATATATGAATAGAACTTACCGATTTAAAGTTGAGAGAGAGAGAGAGTAAAGCGGAGGGATAGTTTGTGTGATTACATGTGTGTGTGTGTGTGTGAGTGTGTGTGTGTGTGTGTGTGTTTTTTTGTGTCTGTGTATGTATTTGATTTCGTATGTTTGTGTATAATTGCGTAGGCGTTTGTATTCCATTTTTTTTTTTTTTCTATGTGATTGAGGGAGGCAAAAGGCAGAATTGCCTATAGCGAGTGCCTCCCCCATAGTTGAAAGAGTGACAGGGCCAAAATCAAGGGACGATCGAGCCAAAATGCCTGGACACACGGAGTTTGAAGCAATTTAAGTCATAGGAAGAGGGAAAGACTGAATCTGGGAGAGAGTTCCAGAGCTCAGCTGTTGAGTAGAAGAAAGTTTGAGAGTAATGTTTCACTCTTGGGTTAGAGAGTTGCACAGGGATTGAGTTGCAAGACGGGTACCAAATGCCCTACGTAAAGGAGGTGGTATGCACTGGGAAAGATCTGAGGAACACTGATTATTATAGTAGCGATAGAATAGCGAGAGAGATGCAACATTGCGGCGGAGAGAGAGAGAGATTGCAGAGAGTTGGTGAGTGGACGGGAGTTAATGATACGAAAGGCTTTCCTTTCAACTTTGTGTAGGAGAGCGGTGTGAGAGGAACCTCCCCACACATGTGAACAATACTCAATACAAGGACGCACTATGCCCCTGTACAGAGCAAGAAGCTGTGCTGGGGAAAAGAACCCCCTAACGCGGTTGAGCACACCCAGCTTCTGGGAGGCTGCCTTAGCAAGACTGGTAATATGGTCCTTCCAAATGAGAGCAGAAGAAAAAGAGACACCAATAATATTGAGAGAAGATGAAGGGTTGATTTTTGTATTGTTGAAGAATAAGGGATAGTCCGCTGGGAGATCCTGACGGGTAGATAGATGGATAAATTGGGGTTTGGAAGTATTAAAGGTAACAAGGTTTTCTCTGCCCCAATTGGAGATAGTATTTAGATCAGAATTTAAGAGTTCTATGGCTTCATTACGTTTGTCGTTAAGGGATTGCTGGCTGGGGCGTTCTGAAAAACTAATGGAGTAGTGTAAGGTTGAGTCGTCTGCATATGAATGGATGGGAATTAAGGTACAGTTAAGGAGATCATTTATAAAAATTAGAAAGAGAATAGGAGATAGGACAGAGCCCTGAGGAACACCAGAGTTTATAGGGTGAGGAAGTGAACAATGGCCGTCCACAACCGCGGCTATGGAACCGCCGGAAAGGAAATTAGAGACAAAGGCACAGATGGAGGGATAGAAACTGAAGGAGAGTAGTTTAGAAATTAAAGATTTGTGCCAGACTCTATCGAAAGCTTTCGATATGTCTAGTGCAATAGAAAAAGTCTCACCGAAGTCCCGAAAGGAGGATGACCAAGAGTTAGTAAGATATGAAAGATCACCAGTAGAGCGACCCTTAACCCGGGAACTGCGGGAAGACTCTTAAGAGTTCCCCCGGCGGACTGCGGGAAGACTCTTAAGAGTCAGAGAAAAAAAAATCAACTTTAAACATAAAAAAAAAAAAAAAAAATTGCCCCTGGGCCATGCAATATATCACTCCTCTACCTCCCCTCCTTCCCCACTTTCCTCCCCTCCTTCAGTTATCACCTATTTTCCCTGTTATTCCCTTATTCTGAGGTATATTTTCGTGCTAACATTAGCGAGTTGCAAGCAGGGCATTGTCATCTCTGTTAGCAAGCGAGTGCAAGAGAGAGAGAGAGAGTATCGATCGACTGTGTCTCAGTGGCCTTGGAGGAAATTGGTGGGAAAGCAGGTTGCCTCACCCATACTTTATATAACTCGCGGCCTGTATCACCGATTTTGACCATCCAAACGCTGTTTTCACTCGTTTTATTGTTGTTTCAGGTTAATACCTTTATAATCAACCCATAATAGGCACGTATGGATAAGTATTAATGCTATTTATGGTAAAATGAATATTTTAGTGATGGAAACAGCTCAAATATGTCAGCACAGGCGGACGTTTCTAATTACCCCCATGCGCACTTCTTAGGTTAAGGAAGCCATACTGGCAATCTGAGAGCAGATTATGAGAAGAGAAATGCTTAAGAAATTTGGAAGCAAGAATAGTTTAAAAAACTTTAGAAAGACAAGAGATGAGAGCAATTGGACGATAGTTGGAGGGTTGAGAGCGGTCACCCTTCTTTGGGACAGGTTGAATGTGAACAAACTTCCAGCATGAAGGGAAGACGTTAGAGGATAGACAGAGACGAAAGAGTTTGCCTAGGCAGGGAGTCAGCACGGAAGCATAGTTTTTGAGAACAACAGGAGGAATACCGTCCGGACCGTACGCCTTACTAGTGTTAAGCCCAGAGAGGGTAGAAATTACATCTTTAGAAGAGATTAGGATATTAGGCATAAGTAAGAGAGAGGAGGGTGGAGAGGGAGGAATAGCACCGGAATCATCCAAGGTGGAGTTTCTAGCAAAAGTTTGAGCGAAGAGTTTAGCTTTGTCAGAGGAAGAAGTGATGGTTGTACCATCAGAGTGGGAAAGGGGAGGGAAAGACGAGGAAGAGAAATTGTTGGAGAGGTTTTTGGTTAGATGCCAGAAAGCTTGGGAAGAGCTAGAGTTGGATAGTTCAGTGCATTTATTATTGATGAAAGAGTGTTTGGCAAGTCGAAGAACAGATTTGGCTTGATTCCGGGCAGAAACATAGGAAGAATGAGAGTCTTTAGTTTTAAGGCGACGGTACCGTTTGAATGCTTCCTCCTTATTGCGGACAGCAGTAGAACAGGCGTGAGTAAACCAAGTTTTTTAGCATTAGTCTGAGAGAAAGAGAATGGAATGTATGCTTCCATGCCCGATAGGATTACCTCGGTAATGCGTTCAGCACTCTCCGAGGGTCCCCGGCCACGGAAGCAGAAATCATTCCATGGGAAATCAAAGAAGTACTGCCGGAGAGCCTCCCAGTCGGCAGCGCCAAAGTGCCACAAGCGCCGCCGGCTAGTAGGATCGGGTGGCCGTACTGGAGAGATAGGACAGGTGACAAGTTTATGGTCGGAGGAGCCCAAAGGAGAGAAAAGATCGACAGTATAAGAAGAAGGGTTAGAAGTTAGAAACAAATCAAGAATGTTGGGCCGATCTCCGATGCGATCCGGGATACGGGTGGGTTGCTGAACTAACTGCTCTAGGTCATTTAGGATAGAAAAGACGTAGGCTTGTTCACCAGGTGGATCAGTAGTGTGAGAGGAGAGCCATTGGTGGTGGTGAACGTTGAAATCTCCTAAGATGGAGATTTCTGAGAAAGGAGAAATGGATAGAATGTGTTCCACTGTAGAGTTTAAATAGTCAAAGAATTTGGGAAAGTTGGTAGAGTTAGGGGAAAGATAGACAGCACAGAAATATTTAGTAAGAGAATGACAGGAAATTTTGAGCCATAAACTTGAGAATTCAGAGGAGTCGAAATCGGGAACACGAGAGCAAGTGAGTTTGTTGTGCACATATGCACAATATCTGCCTTTGGCTTTGAAACTAGGATAGAGATAGTAGGAGGATACATAGAAGGGGCTGCTGGATGTTGCTACAGACACCTGAGTTTCGGTGAGGAAGAGAAGATCAGGTTTGTAGGAGGAGAGATGGTGTTCAACAGAGTGAAAGTTAGAGGAAAGTCCGCGAATGTTGCAGAAATTAATAGAAAGAGTAACAGGCCGAGGTCCAGGTAATTTTGTAGGGTCGTTAGGGGATGGTCGGTCGGGTGTGGGGGCATTTATGGTCCCCCCCCCCCCCCCCCCCGGGGACTCCGAGGCTGGGCAAGAATTCATCATTTTTTTTTTTTTAATTTTGGTGTGGAGGAATGAAGTGGTGCATGTTTAGTGTAGTGAAGTGGATAGGAGGAGGTGGTGTTTGTGAGAGCTAGCTGGATTGCTCTCAGTGTAAATGAGGCACAAAGAAAATCAGTAAGAGAGGCCAAGCAAATTAAACAGGAGATCCAGCGACTCTTTATCACATGCCTATAACCTCACCTGGGTCTAGCCCTGATCGATTGGTGCCTACAATCTCCCCATGACAAATATATTTATCTGTGTGTGAGAGAGAGAGAGAGAGAGAGAGAGAGAGAGAGAGAGAGAGAGGGGGAGAGAGCGAAAGCGAGCTAGAGCTAGACCCGTGTACGCACTAACTGTGTAGATATAACACACACACACGCATGATTACTACTGATCACTTCAGTTTATGTGCAGCCAAGCATGAACTAATTATCTCTCTCTCTCTCTCTCTCTCTCTCTCTCTCTCTCTCTCTCTCTCTCCACCATTAGAAACTAGTGAGAGAGAGAGCTATTGACTTTTAAAGCAAGTAGCCCAATCAATGAACGGAGACCCGAGAGTGCGCTGTAAAACATCAAAGGCATAAAAAGGGTATACTAACTCATTGGGTATATTGATGGTGATTTACTGTACTTTCTATCCTTGTATAAGATGAGTGTCCTGCCTCCAATATACCTTTAAGGAGGAGGTAGTTGCTTTTTCTCCCTCATCTTTAGTTCCTTTAGCTTTGAGATTATAAGACGTTCGTGTATTTAACAAAGATGACTTGGACCTAGACACTATTGGCAGGTTAACCGGTTCAAGATCCAATACGCAATTCTTATCTGTTTTCCAGCTACTATTAGGCAATTTTATTCAGATTAGGAAGGGTATATGGAAGTCAGGTGGTTGATTGAGATAGTATTTACCCTTCTAATTCCCACAGATGCTACCTAAGTAGTTTGAAATAGTGTATTGATAGCCAGCATAAACTTGCTAAAATGCGTCATGATCCTCAAAGGGTTAACACGAAGGCTGTTTCTACATTAATATTCCGTCTGAGTCCTTTGATTCATGACAAGGCAAGAGCTGTTGTCCTAGTTCTACTCCTATCTCTAATTGTGCAGTGAAAGTCTTACATACACACTCCAGGCTAAGTCAGGGTGTCAAACCGGAGCAATGTAGCTTGAAGACTTGAATGAATATAAGAAGGAATACAAGAAAATTAACAGGAAATATCATTGTTTTTGCCATTTTATCACTTCCAAAAACATAATTTAAACTATAAACTAAAAATATATCTTTACATACACAACAAACCTCTCTATCTATCTATATACTCAGGCCCAATCCCCACTATTTTTGTTTTCTTTTTTGGTGGCCGACTCAAGGCAGAGCCAGAATAGGGTTAAGGACGACAAATGATGAACTCGGCTTTCGTTTGACCCCCCGCCATGCTTCACACCACCTCACTGTAAACTGCCCACGAACAATCTTTTAAGGGGGGGTCACCTGATTTTTGTTTTCTCTTACTCTCCTTTTCTCTCTTTCTCTGGCTTGTATCCATTCGGCCCCATTCAGCCAACTGTTTTAAGACGTTTATCCCCATCCAGGTGTCAATTTCTTCCTGGCGAGCGATAGCGAGCCATCATTGTATGGAGAAATCCGGCTTCGCCGGAGACATTTTGCTATCGAAAAATGTACAAATTTAGCTTGCTGTCAAACAAAAAATATATATATAAGCTGGCTCGCTGCCGCTCGCCAGGATAATATTGACACCTGAATGGGGCTAAACGTCTTAAAACAGTAGGCTGAATGGGGCCGAATGGATATAACCCAGAGAGAGATAAACCACACGAGGTGGGTTCCCTTAACCAACTGTGCCGGACATGTAGGGGCCGTAGGGGTACCAAATCAAGTTCGCTGGATAGTAGATAAATGCCGAAAATACCTAGGGTAACGACACAATCCCTACAATTTATCAGTAATTAAATTGGTTTCTATCTCCAGAATATCGTTAGAATTCATTTCGCTAGGTGTACAAAATTTGCCTCTAGATCGGAGTAAATATCTCTAGATCTAGCGGGAAAGTAGCTAAATTGGTAACACGCATGGGGGGGGGGGATTATGATGCATTAAATTGAGGTCAGCCCTTTCGCCTCAATTTCATCCGCCATCACTGTATATATAACACCTAATTTACCCCTTGATGCTAGCTGTATTTATGTAACCCTTACTTGTATTTGCATGATTTTGTATATATTTATTTATTTACTTATTTATTTATTTATTTATTGTTGGGGTAGGTTATATAAGAGGGGCTTTATTTGCTGTGTGTCGTATGTGTTTGTAGTGTTGTATATGTTTGTGTATTTTTTTTTTTTTTTTTTTTTTTTTTTTTTACAATGGGACCTTTTTCTTGGCCTCTTATCCGATGACAGAAATGGATTACGGATCGTTCGGTTTTTATGTGATAGTTCGGTTAATATACGGGGTGTGTGTTTTGTGGTGAGGTGGAAGGTATTTATCCATCTATCTATCTGTCTGCCTATCTATCGGGCTGACTCTCTCTCTCTCTCTCTCTCTCTCTCTCTCTCTCTCTCTCTCTCTCTGCCATTCCATTGTTATAGTACTTATGACAGGTAAAAACAATCCTTGATTTCTATTAAGGTAACTTAAAACTCTTATCTGATCTTATAGCTAACCCAAAAAGCCTACCTATTACCTTACCTGGTCTTATAGCTAACCCAGACCTCTACCTATAACCTTACCTGATCGCATAGCTAACTCAGACCATCTACCTATAACCTTAACTGATCGTATAGCTAACTCAGACCATCTACCTATTACCTTATTTGATCTTATTAGCTAACTCAGACCATCTACCTATTACCTTACCCTATCTTATAGGTAACTCAGACATCTACCTATTACCTTACCCTATCTTATAGCTAACTCAGACCTCTACCTATTACCTTACCCTATCTTATAGCTAACTCAGACATCTACCTATTACCTTACCCTATCTTATAGGTAACTCAGACATCTACCTATTACCTTACCCTATCTTATAGCTAACTCAGACCTCTACCTATATCTTTACCTGATTGTATAGCTAACTCAGACCATCTACCTATATCCTTAATTGATTTTATAACTAACTCAGACCATCTACCTATATCCTTACTTGATCTTATAACTAACTCAGACCTCTATATTCAAGATTTAGAGTTGTTATTTGTATTTATGATTTGTATGTGTATTTATTTATGATTTGTATGTGTACAGGCAGCAAAGCTGCCTGTAACAAGTGTCTTCCCTAAAGTTGAAAGAGTGAGAGCCCAAATCAAGGTACGTTGGAGTCAAAATGTCTGGACACACAGAGCTTGAAGCAGTTCAAGTCATAGGATGAGGGAAAGACAGAATGAGAGAGAGAGTTCCATAGCTTGCTTGTTGAGTAGAAGAAAGTCTGGAAAAATCGGTTCAATTTTGGGTGTGAGAGTTGGATAGAATAGGGGTGGGCGTGTGTTGAAAGGCAGGTGCCCCCACTCTCCTTAAGGGAGGGGGTATATACTGAGATAGCTCCCTTACCAGAATTTATACCTGAGCAAAGCCCTACTCAACAAAATTCAGAAATACTATATTTTACCAGATATAGCTAACTCGGAACCCTACCTATCGCCAGTTAGAACTATTATACTTCTTGACCTGATCTTATAGCTAACCCATAACCCTAACTGCCACCTTACAAGGTCTTATAGCTAACCCAGATCCCTATCTATCACTCTACTGAACTTATTGCTAACCCAGAACACTACCTATCATTAACCTGATCTTATAGCTAACTCAGAACCCTATATATCACTCACTGATCTTATAGCAAACTCAGAATCACATCTATCACTCTCCTGATCTTATAGCTAACCCAAAACTCTCCCCACTTCGCTCATCCATCTTCTACATCGATCTAATTTGCACTTACTCCATCTTGAAAATTTATGGGTAGCCATTTTGTGTGTGTGGGTGTATGTATGTGGGGTGTGAGTGTGGGTGTAGGTGTGTGGGTGTACGTGTGTGTGTTGGTGTATGTATGTGGGTGTGGGTGGTTGTGGGTGTGTTCCAGGTGTCTGGGACTACTGACAGTGAACCCTTCTCTGTAGCCTCCTACTATCTCTATCCTCAGTTTCAAGCCAAAGGTGGATGTTGCGTATATGTGCGCAACAATCTCGCTTTCTCTCATGTTACCAACTTAGACTCTTCTGAATTCTCAACTCTGGCTAAAGCTTGCTTGTCACTTTCAAACTAAATATTTCTGCCCTGTTTATCTCTCCCCAATTCTACTGACTATCCAAAATTCTTTGACTATCTAACTTCTAAAGTGGAACACATTCTATCCATCTCTCCTTTCTCAGAAATCTCCATCCTAGGAGATTTCAACGTTCACCACCACCAATGGCTCTCCTCTGTTTCCACTGACCAACCTGGTGAACAAGCCTATATCTTTTCTATCCTAAATTACCTAGAGCAGCTAGTCCAGCAACCCACCCGTATCCCGGATTGCTTCGGAGATTGGCCCAACATTCTTGACTTACTTCTAACCTCTAACGGTACCAGCAGTGGTTCGCAACCTGTGGTACGTGTACCACTAGTGGTACGCAAGGGCCTTCCAGGTGGTACGCGAGCATTTTCGGGGTGATGTGCGATTTTTAATTGTCGGCACTTGGCAACTATTATAACGGTCCACTATAACTATATATAACTATATTATAACGGTCCTTTCCGCTAAGGTGCTCCCTCCGAAGTTGTTATCATGCTTGAACCGAGTTATCAAAATCGTAAATTTCGTCAAAACATCTGCCCTGAATACTCGGCTGTTCAAACTGCTCTGTGAAGATTTCGGCTCTAACCACATCTGTCTCCTGTACCACACTGAGGTTCGCTGGCTCTCCCGCGGGAATACAACGAGACGTCTCTTTGAACTGAGGGATGAACTCCTCGTATTCTTCATGGAGAAAGAACACGATTTTCAAAAAGATCTGGAGGACGAGGAGTTTATCTTAAGGTTGGCCTACCTTTCAGACATTTTGGGGTTCCTCAACCACTTAAACCTGTCATTCCAAGGGCCCAACTGCTCTGTCTCAGACTTCATCTCGAAGCTAGGAACATTTGTCCGGAAGTTGGACATCTGGATCAAGAATGTGGAAAGTAAACGCTACGGAATGTTCGAACTCCTGACTACCCTTGAGACCGAGCCCAATGATGAATTTTCCCAAGAAATCGTCCATCATCTCTCACTGCTCAAGACTGAGTTGATGCATTACTTCCCAGACGTGACATGTTGTGCCTACATTGCCCATCCGTTCTCCGTTGATCCAGCCGATCTGCCTGTCTGGACCGGGGAACAAGAGGAGCTCATAGATATCCAGGCTGATGAGGCAGCAAAGATGAAGCACAAGGAATGCTCTCCTATGAACTTCTGGGCAAGCATGGCCTCCTCGTACCCCACACTAGCTCGTCACGCTGTTCCCCAGCTACTGATTTTCCCCTCTACGTGGGAGTGCGAGCAGGGGTTCTCAGTCATGATGACCATTAAGTCAAAGAGCCAGAACCGTCTTGCTGCGCCCGGGCATGATTTCCGATGTGCTGTGAGCAAAGTTATGCCCCGCATCGACCAGCTGGTGGAGAAGAAACAGATACAGCCCTCGCATTAAATTGTGTACTTTATTTTTAGTTAATTTGTGTGTTCTACTTGTGAATAAATTGATATCTTATCAAACTAAGTTTTTCTTGAACCAGGTGGTACGAGGCGACTGTATGGGACCTCCAGGTGGTACTCAATCAGAAAAAGGTTGGGAACCACTGTTAGACTAAGACTAACCTTTCTGCTTATACTATCTTTTCTCTCCTTTGGGCTCCTCCAACCATTAACTAATATCTGTCACCTGTCCTATCTCTCCGGTACGGCCACCCGATCCTCCCAACCGGCGGCCCTTGTGGCACTTTGGCGCTGCCGACTTGGAGGCTCTTCGGCAGTACTTCTTTGATTTCCCATGGAATCACTTTTGCTTCCGTGGCCGGGGAAATCCTCTCGGGCATGGAAGCATACATTCCATTTTCTTTCTCTCAGTCTAATGCAAAAAAATCTTGGTTTACTCACGCTTGTTCTTCTGCTGTCCACAGCAAGGAGGAATCATTCAAACGGTACCGACGCCTTACAACTCAAGAATCTCATTCATCCTATGTTTCTGCCTGGAATCAAGCCAAATCTGTTCTTTGACTTGCCAAGCTCTCTTTCATCAAAAATAAATGCACTGAACTATCCAACTCTAGCTCTTCCCAAGCTTTCTGGCATCTAGCTAAAAACCTCTCTAACAATTTTTCTTCCTCGTCTTTCCCTCCCCTTTTCCACTCTGATGGCACAACCATCACTTCTTCCTCTGACAAAGTTGTGTTAACTTTTGTTAGAAACTCCACTTTGGATGATGACGGTGCTATTCCTCTCTCTCCACCCCCCCCCCCCTCTCTCCTACTTATGCCTAATATCCTAATCTCTTCTAAAGATGTACTTACTACCCTCTCTGGGCTTAATACTAAGAAGGACGGTGTTCCTCCTGTTGTACTAAAAAACTGTGCTTCTGTGCTGACTCCCTGCCTAGGCAAACTCTTTCATCTCTGTCTCTCCTTTAATGTCTTCCCTTCTTTCTGGAAGTTTGCTCTCATTTAACCTGTCCCAAAGAAAGGTGACTGCTCTCAACCCTCCAACTATCGTCCAATTGCTCTCATCTCTTGTATCTCTAAATTTTTTGAAACTATTCTTGCTTCCAAATTTCTTAAGCATTTCTCTTCTCATAATCTACTCTCAGATCGCCAGTATAGCTTAAGGGTCGCTCTACTGCTGATCTTCTTTCATATCTTACTAACTCTTGATCATTCTCCTTTCGGGACTTGGTGAGACCTTTTCTATTGCTCTATACATATCGAAGGCCTTCGATAGAGTCTGGCACAAATCTTTAATTTCTAAACTACCCTCCTTCGGTTTCTATTCCTCCATCTGTGCCTTTGTCTCTAATTTCCTTTCCAGCTGTTCCATAGCTGCGGTTGTGGACGGCCATCTCTCACTTCCTCATCCTATCAACTCCGGTGTTCCTCAGGGCTCTGTCCTATTTCCCATTCTCTTTCTAATTTTCATAAATTATATTCTCAACTGTACCTCCAATCCCATCCATTCATATGCAAAGGACTCTACCTTACACTACTCAATTAGTTTTCCAGAACGCCCCAGCCAGCAGTCCCTCAAAAACAACTGTAATGAAGCCATACAACACTTATCTTCTGATCTAACTACTATTTCCAATTGGGGCAGAGAAAACCTTGTTACCTTTAATGCTTCCAAAACCCAATTTCTTCATCATAATACCCCTTCGGAACTTCGAAAACACTATCCCTTACACTTCAACAATACAAGAATCAATCCTTCATCTTCTTTCAATATTCTCGGTGTCTCCTTTTCTTCTGCTCTCACTTGGAAGAACCATATTACCAGTCTTGCTAAGGCAGCCTCACAGAAGCTGGGTGTGCTCAACCGCCTCAAGGGGTTCTTTGCCCCTGCGTAGCTTCTGACTCTGTACAGGGGCACAGTGTGTCCTTCTATTGAGTATTGTTCATATGTGTGGGGAGGATCATCTCACACCGCACTCATAGACAAAGTAGAAAGGAAAGCCTTTCGTATCATTAACTCCCGTCCACTCACTAACTCTCTGCAATCTCTCTCTCTCTTCGCCGCAATGTTGCATCTGTCTCGCTATTCTATCGCGACTACAATTATCAGTGTTCCTCAGAGCTTTCCCAGTGTATACCACCTCCTCTACGTAGGGTACGTAGTACCCGTCTTGCAACACAATCCCACACCTACTCTATGCAACTCTCCAACCCAAGAGTGAAATGCTATTCTGTCTTTCTTCTATTCAACTGCTGAGCTCTGGAACTCTCTCTCAGAATCAGTCTTTCCCTCTTCCTATGACTTAAATTACTTCAAACTCCGTGTGTCCAGGCATTTTGGCTCGAACGTCCCTTGATTTTGGCCCTGTCACTCTTCCAACTCTGGGAGAGGCACTCGCTACAGGCATTTCTGCCTTTTGCCTCCCTCACTCACATAGAAAAAAAAAAGTATGTGGGTGTATGTGGGGGGGGGGGGGGGAAGGAATGTGGGGGGGTGTTTGTAGCGAGCGCCGGGGCGTTTGACCATAAATTGTCTTGGGCGAACGCACGATATAATAAATTATAATCGTTTATTATGGTTGTTTTGCCCCATTTCTTTGACATTTTGAATACGTTTCGCCCCGGTACTTAGACTGTTGTCAAAGGTGTCGTTTTTTATCTGGAAGAATGAAAGTAATCCAGGAATGAAAAAGAAACGGCCTTCGGCCGTCTACAGTGCGTGTTTTTAGTTTGAAAGGGGTTTGTGAAGGCATTTTTTTTAAATTTGAGGTTGGTTTGTGGAGATTATATTTATGTTATTGTATTGTTTTATTTGAAGGGCGTTTGTGGAGACGGTTTTTTGTGTGTATGGGGAGGCGATTATTTGTTTCAGGAGTTTTGAGGTGACGTTTTTCTTTTTCTTTTCTTTTAGTTTGAAGGGGTTTGGGGAGGTCTTTTATATTGTCTTTCTTTGTTTAGTGTGAAGGGGGCTCGAGATTTTTTTTTTTTTTTTTTTTTTTTTTTTTTTTTTTTTTTATTATTAGAGGAGTTTGGGAAGGCCATTTTATTTCATCTTGGGGAGAAACGACTCATACGGCATCCCTCGAAAATGGCTAATTGCATACACCGAGAGCGCCTGAGTGTTGCCATAGGTAGGTAGGATTCATTACCTGTGACTTGTCCTTTTAATTTTATTCTGGCTACTATTAGACGACTTTAAGCAGTTTCAAAAGGGCCACCAGTAATGTACAGGTTTTGAACTAGCTCACTTAATCGTTTTGAATACCACAGATCCTTTTTAAACTGCACAGAATATCTAAATATAGCTAGAATGAAATTACGAAGACGTCGCAGGAACAGAAGGGGTTAAAGCTTTCAGTACCGGTGATGTCTTTGTACTTATTTGGTTCAGTTATAGACGAATGTATACAGTTTGGGAAGGATGTATGGTAGTCTTAACCCTTCCAGTACCGGTGAGGCTTTCTATACTTGTTTTTTTTAAGCTATAGAGTCTAGACGAGTGTATACAGCTTAGGATAGATCTATGGT
>CM064485.1:15077606-15112606 GCA_032716605.1 Paralithodes platypus
ATTACCATTTTATATTTTTACTTTTTTTCCACACCCACCCAAGACGGTAAAAGTTTCTGCGCAATTTGTGTGAAGAGGTTTCCCCTCTGTACCATCTGTACCCATCTGTTGTTATCTGGGACTTGATATGCAAGTGGTTGGTGGGGGACGATGTGGAGCGGGCTTCCATTGTGGATGGTGTCAAAGTCAGGAATGAAATGAACAAGTGAGAGTATAAATTTCGTTGCGCCTGGCACCCGCCCGCCCACCGCGCCATCACCTGGTGAAACTTTAGTGATGAGTTTTTTTTTTTGTTTTTTTTTTTTTTTTTGGCCGACCAGTCTGCACAACGTTTGCGGTTAGCCATGTTGCCAAGCTGCTAGTACAATGTCAATTGAAAGTTAAATATAAAGCCGAATTAATTATAAAAACAAATAAAGCTTTTTTTGTACATGTAGAAATAGCCTGAGCATTTTTCAAACCGACTCTTAAGGTACCTTCTTAATACCGAAAATAATATATTTTCGTTGTTTGGGATTATACATGTGGCACCAATGTAAAGGGAGTAACCGCGGGTAGGACCGCCTGTTAAGATCTGTTTGACTATAGTCTTCACCACATCTGGAGGGATGGGACCCAGGGCCCAGTGCTTCTATTCAAGGCTTGCAGAGATCATCGCAGTAGGAAAGAAGAAGAAACAGCCTCTAGGAGCCACGGCTAGGACGGGGATGGGACCTAGGGGAAAAAGTGCTTCGATTCAAGGATGCAGAGATCATCGCAGAGAAGAAGAAAACAGCCCAGAGGAGCCACGTTGTTAGCCTGGATGAGGGTGCCGTCTATCTTTCGCGGTTTGCCTCAGAATCAGCAATTTTCTGCCTACGGGGAACACAGACGGTCGCCACCACAACCAGCGACGGGTCTGGCGGACAGAAGACAAGAAGTGGGGACTACGAGGCCACTAGTGGCAGAGGGTTCTGCATGGGAAGGAGACTGGATTGAAGTTGCATGGTGTTGAATAGTAATATCTGATGTTTGTAAAATAAAATGTATGAACAATATTAAATAAAAAAATAAAAAAAAGTAGTACTAGTAGTAGTAGTAGTAGTAGTTTGTCACATCATAAGTACTATAGATATGAGGTGCTGGTGTGTGGTTAATGAGTGGTTGGTGGACCATTCAATAACTGGCTCTGAAAGACTGTTCCACTTACCCACTACGCCATATAGTATAATAGTTGTGGGTGATAGCCATACATTTACTCAAACCCCTGAGAGAGAGAGAGAGAGAGTACAAAGGAGTACAAAGGAAATCAAGCAACAACAGGTATAGTGACCCCTCTAGGCTGTTTGTCCTCCAAAACACTGCGGATCAAGTGTCCGAACAGTGTTTTAGAGTGAGTAAGGGAAAATTGGGAAGGGAACTACTGCCCTGGAAACTAATGTCCGTGGCTAGAGCCAGTGGCAGCAGATTGGGAAGTTAGTAAGGGGCGGAGCGGGGGTCGTAAACATGCAGTTTATAATTGATCTTTCGTTCTATATGGGAAAAAAAAAAAAAAAAAAAAAAAGAGTAAGGTCTTAGTAATATGCATACGCAATAATCCTTGATGAATCTGAGGGGGGAATAAAATAAAGTTATTCATTTACAAACGCAGTCAGTCGCGGGTTTGAGGCAAGATTTTTGTTTAGGCGAATTTTAAAAGAATGAAGGGGGAGGGGAGCGAGAGGGACGAGACGGGAGGAGAGAGTTGATTTCGAGAGTTACAAAAAACTCAAGAGAGAGTGATAGGAGAAGAAAGACAATGTCTGTGAGTGAGAGTGAAGAGATGAGAAGAGTGTAAATGTGAAGAGTTGCGAGAGATATACGAGAATTAGTGGAATAATGAGAAAGGACAGAGACAGAGGGGGAGAATAAGATACGAGAGAGAGAGAGGAGAGAGAGCGAGCAGTAGTTACATTTTGAGTTAGCTTATGAAAAAGTTAGTCTTCAGAAATAATTAAAAAAAATCATATTAGGTATATTATAACTATGAAAAGAGAGATAGGATGAACATTACGTACTGGTGGTGAAGGGGTTAATATTTTATTTAAAAACCGATATTAAGGACAGTTGAAGTGTTAGTAGATATATTTAAAACTGGTAGTAAGTCTAAATTTAATGAAGAGACAAACAGATATAAAGATTTATGTAAGACAGAAGCAGGAGAAAGAAAGTTAATAGCGAAGGCGGAGAAAAACGAGAAAAAAAAGCAGCTGAAATTGTTTTTCCTTTCATTGTTTATTGAACCTCTTGATTAAGGAGGAGGAGGAGGAGGAGGAGGAGAAGAGGAAGTAGGAGGAGGAGAAGGAAGGGAAGTAGGAGAAGGAGGAGGGGAAGAAGAAGAAGGAGGAATGGGGGAAGTGGTAGGAAAAGGAAGAGGAGAGGCACGGAGGTGTATGCAGGAGGGCGGGAAGAAGGAAGAGCAGGAAGAAACAGAAAAAAGAAGAAGAATAAGAAGAAGAGAAGGAGGGAAAAGAGAAGGAAAAAAGCGGAGTGACAACAGGAGAAGGAAGAGTAAAAGAAATATATTATAAAAGTACCAAAACCTTATTGGTCCTTACTAGGCTGTTTGGAGAACTACAGGTAAGTTTAATAATAACTAGGTAGAGAGGGAAAAAAAAAAAAAAAAAAAAAAAAGAGGACCAGGAACAGAACGACAGAAGAGAAGGAAGAGGACGACAGGAGGAGAAAGAGAAAGAGAAAGCAGAAGGCTCAACCCCCCCCCCCCCCCCCCCCCCCCCCCCCCCCCCCCACCCCCCCCCCCCCCCCCCCACCCCCCCACCACCCACACCCCTCTAACATTCCCTCCAGATTCGCGTTTTTTTGGCCGTGGAAAAAAACAGTCGGGGAAAAAAATGGAAAAATGCGGGCTAGTAGTATACACCCCCCCCCCCCCCCCCCCCCCCCCACAAACATAACCAGATAATCAATTAAAAAAATAACCTGAAAATTCGGATAGGAAAGAATGAAATATATATTTGTATGATATGCTAACTCTACGTCCACGATCCTGTAAAGATAATCCAAGGTCTTCAACCATGGGCCAAAAACTAAAATACATCGAATAATGCAGAAGTAATATGTACAATGTTTTGGAGGAGCGTGATGTGTAAGACAGGTATGGATTATTAGAAAATAGTGTTAATAAATGAGGGTTTGTATTTATCTACTGTATATGGGTCTTGAAATTATTGGTTGTATTACAGTATACAATATTCGATGTTAGTCTGTTCCATATGTTTTCAAAGCAGTTTAAAAAAAAGGTGTTTAACTTGAATATAATTAAATCGTTTCTTACATACTGTAATTGAAAATATTGTATCTAGTGAAGTTTAATCGGTCGACAATAATCATTTATATTTAAGTTGTTGAATCCTTTATATAATTTATATTTAAGTTGTTGAATCCTTTATATCATTTATATTTAAGTTGTTGAATCCTTTATATCATTTTTAAAACTTCAATTGGATCTACGCTCAATCTGAGATTGCTTAGGCTGAACAGTTAACAATGTAGTTCATTTAGATGATCTTCGTATGGTCTATTTTGCAATCTAGGTACCGGTACCAGTTTTATGATTCTGTACTCATCTTCCTCTAGTTTGACAATGTATTTTATGTAGCAAGGTGAACAGAACTGCAAACAATATTCAAGATAAGGACGCACTGCTGAGTTTTATTTTGCAGAGTTTTTTATTTTGTTTTATTTCAATTCATACGTTCTTCTAATGAATCCTAGAGACTTGTTAGAAATGTTTACCGGCTCTGCAGCAGGAGGAATACAAAGGAATTACAAGCTTCAGCAGACCTTTTGAGCCTCGCGAGCCTTTTTTAAACTATAAGAAAGGTTACTGACAACTTGATATTTAAATGAATAGTAAAGGAGGAGAAGGAAGAAGAAGAAGAAGAGGAGAATAAGAAAGAGTAAGAATTAGGGAAGAAGAAGAAGGAAGCAGCAAGAGGAGGAGAAGAAGAAGTAGGGAAGAGGAAGAAGGAGGAGAAGAAGAAGAGAAGACGAAGAGAAGTAGAGAAGTAGTAGAGTAACGAGTTAGAGGAATAGTAGTAGAAGTAGTAGGGTAGTATAGTAGTAGTAGTAGAGTAGTAAAAAAGTATAGTAGGCCCCTAGGTGGGACGAAGGAAAAGAAGAGAAAAAAGAAAAAAAAAAAAAGAAAGAGGAAAGAAAGGGGAAAAAGGAAAGAGGAAAAAGAAGAGGAAAGAAAGGAGGAGGGAAGAAAAAGAAAGAAGAAGACAGAAGTAGGGAAGAAGAAGAAGAAGAAGAAGAAGTAGGGAAGAGGAAGAAGGAAGAAGATGCCAGGGGAGGAGGGGAGCAGGGAGAAGAAGAAAGTAGGAAGAAAGAAAGAAGAAGGTAGAAGAGAAGGAGATGACAGGGGGGAGGAGGAGATGAGGAGAAGAAGAAGTAGGGAAGAAGAAGAAGGAGGAAGAAGCTAGGGGAGGAGGGGAAGAGGACAGGAAAGAGAAAGAAGACAGGGAGGAGGGGAAGAAGAAGAAGATAGTAAGAAGACGACAAAGTGGGAGGACATAAAGCAGAAACAGGGAAGAAGACGAAGAAGAAGAAAGGTAGAAGAAGGAACGTTGTAAGGAAGAGGAAGGAGAAGAAGGAAGAAAAGGGAAGAAGGAGAAGAAGGAAAAAGAAAGAAGGAAGGAGCAAGAAGAAGGAAGAAAGAAGGAAGAAGGAGCAAGGGGAGGAGAAAATGTTATCAGGGAAAAGCAGGAAATAGGAGAACATGTAATTTGAGGACTCGCAGGAGGAAATGTAACAGAGAGAGAGAGAGAGAGAAGAGAGGTGATGGAGAGGCCCACTCCTCGAGATTGAGAGAGAAGAGAGTAGAGAGAGAGGAGAGGAGGGAAGGCAGGGATTGAGGAGAGAGAGAGAGGGAAGACTGGCACAAGATGGGGAATAGTGGCCTAAATCTATTTCATCTTAATATTCTTTTTACTTTTCTAAAGCGAAAGGAAAAGAAAAAAGACAAAAAAAAGGAAAGAAAAAAGAAAAAGAGAAGGAAAAAAAAATAAAAAAATAAAAAAAGAAAAAAAAATACAAAAAGAGCTGACGAAAAATATAGTGGCCTCTCCTAATCCTTCATTTTTTACTCTCCCTACCCGTTCTTTCAAGGAAAAAAAAAAAAAAGAAAAAAAAAAAAAAAAAAACAAAAAAAGAAAAAAAAAAAAAAAAAAAAAAAAAAAAAAAAAAAAAAAAAGACTGATGATAGGCTAGCGAAGAAGAAGGACATAAGCTAAAGATGTGGAGGAGGGGAGGAGAGGCTGAAGAGGAAAAAGGAAAAGGAGGAGAAGAACAAAAAAGAGTAGTTCGGGGAGGGAGGAAAAAAGGAGAAGAAACGTAGTAAGGGGAAAAAGGGAAAAAAAAGTTAGGGAGAGAAGGAAAGAGTAGTAGGAAGTAGGAAAGAGAGGAGAGAGAAGGAAAAGGGAGGAGGAGAAGAGGGGAAAGGCAGGAGGGAAAGAAAAAACGAAAGAAAGAGTAGTAAGTAAAGAAGTAGAAAGAGGAAAGGGAGGGGAAAGGGGGAAAGAGTATAAAGTAGTAGTATAAGGAAAAAGTAGTAGATTCGTAAAGTAGTAGAGTAGTAGAGTAGTATAATAGTAGGAGGAGAAGAGGAAGAAAAAGAAAGAGTTACCAGTAGGAGGCGAAGGAAAGAAAGAAAAATAAGACGAGTTAGTAAGTAAGTAATTGAAGAGTAGTAGTACAAGGTAGTTAGTAAGGAGTAAGAGTAGGAAGTAAGTAGTAGGAAGAGAAGAAGAAAACAAAAAGAAGAAAGGAAGAAGAGAAGGAGAAAAAGATAGGAGAAGGAGGGGGAGATAGGAAGATACCAAACAAGAATAGAGCAAACCGAGGAAGAAGAAGAAGAAGAAGACAATCGTACGTGTGTATAACAATAAGAACACTGATGATAATAATATGTGAATGAGGAACACTACATAGATATCGAAGTTGTTTAATAGAACAGTAATGATGAAAGAGGATATAATGTTAGGAAGGGGAGATATGTTAAGGTACAGAAGATCAACGATGTGCTTGGTGGCCGTGAGAACCTTTATTGAATTACTTGGAGGAGATGGAGAGAGAGGGAAGAGAGGGGCGAGGAGAGGATGAGGAGAGCGCGAGAGAGGTGAGAGACAGAGAAAGAGTGAGAGAGAGGACGGGGAAGATGTAAGCTAAGGGGGAAGATGTAAGCTAAGAAAGATATGTGAGACAAGGAAAGAGAGAGTGTCTGCGTGTGGGAAAGAGAAAAAATAAGTGTGTGTGTGTGTGTGTGTATGTGTAAGAGGGGAGAGGAGAGTGTGGTTGGATGTGTAAAGTGAGAGATATAGAGGGATGAGAACCGGGGGGGAGAACGTGTAAGAATAAGAAAGATATGTATGTAGACAGGAGCGAGGAGAGACGAGAGACGATGAGGAATTGGAGTGTGTGTGTTAGTGTGTAGGTAGGTGTAGTTTCGTGTGTGGTGTATATGAGAAAGAGAGTGGTGTTGAAAGAGAGTCGAGAGCGTTTGTGGTGTGTAATGGAGAGAGAGAGAGATGGGAGGAGAGGCGAATCTAATAGACAATGGAACCAGACAAGAAATTACCTCCCTCCATTCCTAATAACATAACATTAAAAAAAAAAAGACCTCCGTCTACCGTTTATGTGTGGAAAAACCTGTTATCCTCCGGCAAATTGGGGGGTTGTGTGTGATGTGAAGGGGGGGGGGGGGGGGGGGGAGGGCAGGCGGGGAAGGGGGGGGGGGGGGGGGGGGGGACACGTGGACATGTGAATGAAGGAGGGATACATGTTCGGGTTTGTTTTCGAATACGTGTTGCTAGCCCCAAACGCGGCGAGGGGGCAAACAGTGTGTGCTTTCAAACCCATCCGACACATCCCCATTTATTTATGTGCATTCACACATGGTACATACAAATAATAAGTTTATGTTTTGTTTTACCCTACTGTGGAAAGACTAGGATTATACAAACTCCTGCCCGGGCCTAACACCAGTGGCATGACCCAGTCTTGTCGAAACTGAGCTCATGACGCTGGGTGGCATTTGGGCCCTGGGAGGATAGCCAATCCCTAGTCTTTTTGACTTGAGCCAGAAAGGTTTCCCGGGGTTCTCCTGAAACTTCTCTGATTTTTTTTACGGCCTATTTCATTCACATCTAAGGGTGGTAGGGGCCGAAGACTCCTGACAGTTTCGAATGCCAGGGGCTCGAACTGAATTGATTTCGGGCTGGAGTGGCTTGAGATTTTTCTCTCGCTCTTTTTATTTTCTGCTATCCGGGGCGGCTTCACCTGCTTCGTCGGCGTGTTTCTGGCGGATGTTGGTTGTGGAGAAAGTGGCTACAATGTGGCATCCCACACGATGGGCACCGCTGGCCATCTTGTAAGGGAAACGGAAAAGTGGTCATCTTCCATCTGGCACGTTTTTTGCCGGTCCTTCTCTGTGATAGTCCATTGTGGTTATTCGAGGATTGATGCCACGGTTAGCACTCTTGCAGGGCCCGTTTTATGACATCATGTTAGTGCCAGAGTGTCTGGGGCAGGCGGCTCTGCGTTGTTGAATTGCATGGACAAGGCATGGGTGACCTTGAAGGCATCCATCCCACCCACACAATGCAAAGTGTGTGGGTTGACAACACTGCCGCACCCAACTCTGAGCGCTGGATCTGTGGGGGGATAGATGGCAAACCCGGAGAGAGCGCTTTCAGGCATCCAAAGTGAGTTCCAACGGAGGTGGGATGGGGTGTTTGCGGATTGGGGATGGCGTGTAACCACAAGGCCACTCTCCGAAACGGTCGGGCGGCTGCCTGGAGGCGTGCTTTTGCAACATGGTCTGCATGTTTGGGTTTAGGAGGATTTTTCTTAGGGTTTCTTCGCCGATGGGTATCTCACGCTTTCTGCTTGCTCCTGGAGGATTACCCCTGAGGCTCCTCCTCTATACTCCTTGTACTTCCCTTCCAGGTGTTTAATCGCTGCTGTCACGTCCCCTATTAAGTTGTCATTCCGGGTGAGAAGAAAGGTATATGGACACTACAAGGTCGTTGGTCGCGCATTTGAATGTGGACGGGAAGAGGATAAAGGCTTGGGGAGGCAATATCCGATAGGCTCTCCGTATGCCCCAAGCCCCCGAGGCGGACAGGAAGGGTTGGCATTTTGGGCGTGTCCAGGCCCGGTTACTTTAAAACCCTTAAAGAGCGGCACGCAAACCATAAGTCGAGGTTAAAAAAACTGGCAAAAAAAAACGGGGGTGAAAAAAGGGTGGAGGGTGGAAAACCATCGAGTGTGGACAACTGGGTGGGATAGTTAATGATCCATACGTTCCGACATCTGTGGAATCCTCCCCCCCGGGGCCACCACAACTATAACTCCAAGTTCCCCCACCGCGCCGCTGTGAGGATGGACAGTGTAACCAATAGTCGCTAAAAGGAGGTGAGCAATTGTAGCAAAAATCAGCTAAACTTCCAGCTTTCGAGGGGTAACACTGTCAGTGGCTCCACGAGTGTCTACGTATAGCTGTATGTGGCGTTTCCATTGTGTAGCGATTTCCACCTAGGTTTTTCGGCGCGCGCAATACAGGTTCCTTTCATACTGATGGTTGATATAGCAGTCAGATATGGCCTTTCGCTGGAAAAGCGCACAAAACGGCCACAGAGCACCCGCCTCTAGACAAGGGTTTAATTTAAATTCCACGTTGGTGATGCTGGTCACTGCTTCTCGGATTATTATGCTGGTCTAAGTCTTGGAGGCCACCATTGTTTCCGTGTTAAGTCATCGATAGTGCGCAGAGGAGGTATTGGATGTTTTGGGATGGAGAAGGAAACAGTTCTTGAGCAGGGCCAGAGCTGATGTGGGCATCGATGTAGGTTATCAGGCCGGACTTCACGAGACGTTTGAAGCTTACTCCTTTTTAACTTGAAGTGCTGGTGGGATTGCTTGCCAGAGGTTAGTGGGGAACCTAAAAGGGTTTGCTGGTGCTCCTGAAGGATTCTTTACCATTTGGCCAATAATATGCCTTCGAAACAGGGCCGTCTGAGTCCCCCTGAGTTTCTCTCTCCTTGTTCACGTGTGTGGTTTTGAGGAGGACAAGTTCACATTGTGGTGTCATTTATCACTAGCCCAGCCTGGCCAGAGGTCAGTTACGATGTTATTTAGGGCGGTTGTAGAATATGACGTTCTATACTGACCCTCACCCAAGGGTTGCATCGTCCAGGTACCACTACATTCAAGTTCTGACCTTACTGTGTCTAGGCTGGTTTTCGTTTACTTTTAACCGTAGACGCATTTTCCACGGTTGAGGATTGGTTCCTGGTATTCTGTGATCTTCCGCACTTTTTCGTGCAGTTCCGCCATGTTCCGTACTGTTTAGTTGGTGTTCTGGACTGTTCCGTGATCTTACATACTGTTCCATTAAGTCCATGAAATTCCCTACTATTCCGCTATCTGACATACTGTTCCGTAAAGTTCCGTGATATTCCCTACTGTTCCATGATACCCTTACTGTTCCGTAAAGTTTAGTGTTATTCCGCACTGTTCCGTGATATTCCCTACTGTTCCATGATGCTATGTCCTGTTCCGTCATATTCCTTGGAGAAGTTTTGTATATTGCTCCGTCATGTTCTGTAAAGGGTTCCATACTGTTACGCTCCATATCATGTTTCGGTATGGCTTCGAAAAATAGTTCCGTCCTATATCGTATTGCTACTTTTGACGGATGGTATGTAGAGTACAGTCGAGGACATAAATCGTGTCCTTGAAAGTTCGAAGCTATCCCGAACCGAATCGAACCTTCTCATTAATTGTTTACCTAATATTTTCATTTCAGAGCTTCGTTTTGCTGTTCGAGGGTTCATATTGGGCCAGGATTTAAGTCTTACAGTGAACTCGTGGATTTGTTTCTCTCCCTCTTTCTGTAAGGGTGATTTGGGTGAGTGATTTCTAAATAACTTTTAACCCCTTCAGTACGATGATGACGTCTTTTTACATGATGACGTCTTTTTACCTTTGATTCTGGCTACAGTTAGACGATTTTATGAGAAAGATCTAGGTTATTCAAAGGGGTTTATAGAGATTGCGTGTACCCCTGCGAGTCCTAGAGGTAGATTGTAAGCTAACGCAAACCGTCAAATAGTAAGTACCGGAATAGGATTAAAATTACGTCATCGTGTTGGAGTCAAACGAATTTAGATTAAACTTGGTTAGCATCTTAACCCTTTGAAGATTATGACCCATTTTAACAGTTTAATCTGGCTATCATTAGACGATTTTATACAGCTTAGGAAGGATTTGTGGGAATTAAAAGGGTAAATACTATCTCTATTTACCCTCTGGCTTCCATATACCCTTCCTAATCTAAATAATATCGTCTAATAATAGCCAGAAAACATAACAGAAATGAGTAATAGTATCTTAAAAGGGTTAGTTTGGTACCTCGCAGTCCCAGAATATGACCATGACAACCTTTTTGCTCAATTTCCTCTCTCTCTCTCTCTCTCTCTCTCTCTCTCTCTCTCACTCACTCACTCACTCACTCACTCACTCACTCACTCTAACTCTCACCACTCTCTCTCTCTTCTCTCTTCTCTCTCTTCTCTCTCTCTCTCTCTCTCTCTCTCTCTCTCTCTCTCTCTCTCCTCTCATCTCTCTCTTCGGGGTGGGGTGGGGGGGGGAGGTGGAGGAAATGAAGGAACCCCATTTATAAAACTTTCTCAGGGACATATTTTTGTCATCAATTTCCTTTACTCGTTTCTAAGTCTGTGTGTTTGTGTGTGTCTGTTTGTCTTGTATGTATGCGTGTACAGTATGTATGTACGTTTTTCTTTATTTTCTCTGCCTTATTCTCGCCTTCTCTCTTGTTCTCTCTTCCTCTCTCGCCTTCGCTCTTGTTCTCTCTCTCTCTCTCTCTCGATTATAGCAAATAGTGCAGAGGATAAGGAACCAAGAACAGGAGACTTTACAAGTCAAACGGTCAACAATAGCCAAACATTGTCTGAATATAAGTTGGTTCCCTTGTCCAGATGAGTCATTTGAGACGGTTCCATGTCAGTTGAACCAGTGCCACTTCAACCAGTGCCACTTTAACCAGCGCTAACTCAACCAGTGGCCACTTCAACCAGTGACCATTTCAACCAGTGACCATTTCAACCAGTGACCATTTTAACCAGTAACCTAACCTAACCTAACCTAACCTAACCTAACCTAACCTAACCTAACCTACTGGTTAAAATGGTCACTGGTTGAAATGGTCACTGGTTGAAGTGGCCACTGGTTGAGTTAGCACTGGTTAAAGTGGCACTGGTTGAAGTGGCACTGGTTCAACTGACCTGTCACCATTTGAGACTAGTTTGACATCTCTATCACGGTTTACAGTTTGGGGCAAAAATCAGTGTTTCAGAACTATAATGGAAATTAATTGAAAAGGGGCTGCCACAGGCACCAGCATGAAGATACAGATTGCCTCCAACCTTTAAAATGTTCCCATTGGATCTTAGTATGAATGTAGAAAGTATGATGCTTTAGTCAAAAAGTGCACGATTTTCGCCTTATCCGCTGTACTAAAATTGTTTAGCCTAGATATGAATACAACACACGACCAAGGATGGAAGTTAGAATTGAAAAGGTTCAGCCCTAGTATTTGTGGAAACCTTTTCACATATAAGATTTGTTCTACTTGTAACAAAATTCCCTCAAAAGTTGTAAACAGTTCTTCAGTAGAGCAGTTCAAGATGAGAGTAGTAGTATTTTGCACACTCTGTAATGAGTGTAATTTACTAAACAATCTCTCTCTTTTCACTTCGAGTATCTCCCCGGAATGGACTGCAAGGTCTTTGAGATACAAACTATTCCTTGTAACTCTGTCTCACTCACGCTCTCGCTCTCACTCTCACTCTCTCTCTCTCTCTCTCTCTCTCTCTCTCTCTCTCTGTGGTCTCCTAGCAACGACAAGGGTGAGTTAGAATGACTCTGGGGCAGAAGTTTAGCCCTTATATTAACTTTGGCCCTCCTCCCTTTTGTGTACCTTGTGTACCTTAGGACCTTAATATATTTGTTTTTAGTATTATTAGTAGTGGTAATAGTTGCTGTAGTCAATTGATAAGTAGTAGTAGTAGTAGTAGTAGTAATTGTAGTAGTAGTAGTAATAGTAGTAGTGTGAGCATAGCTCTCTCCCTGTGTATCATCATTCTCAACATCCAGAGGGGATGTGCCGATATACAGTTGCAGAGAGGACCGGTAGTGTACCAGGTCAACACTAAACAAGTATTGAGGGACCTCGTCACACAGAAATCACACATAAATGAATTCTCTGTCACCATCCCTGCCTGGGCAGCGACATATCTCCAGAACCAGCAACGTATTAGCAGACAGCCCGGCAAAACCTCGCTACATCACCTAATGTGCTACACTCTAATTAGCTGCGGAGACATAGAGACCAACCCAGGCCCCAGCTCAACGTTGAAGAAACCTCACCACAAATCAAGTAAGGCAGAAAACGACATTTCAACAGTCCATAGCAGAAAAATTAGTTATAACAAACTGTCACCTAAACCGCCCCTCCTAGTCACACACTCGAGCCAGCCACCACCTCAACGCCACCACTCCACCAACACTACACTACCCGCAGCGTTACCATCAATGTCACAGATATCGGCGACCCAAGTAGCACAACATGCAACAAGAACAACAATAAAAACAGGTAGCACTCGCAAACACATCAACAGAGAAGCAGCAACGACGGACAACGAAAACAACAACAACAACAAAACAACCACAGCCCGACTGTGAGGATCCCACGCCCTCTCCCGCACGCCCAGCTGATCGACGCGGACCAAACCACACCTCCTAGACGTACGATAAACAGTAAGAAAAATCTATGTATAGTCTGTAACATTGGCTTCAACAATAGGAGTTCACTTTTACATTGCAACAGTTGTAATGAAATTGTTCATAACCGATGTACTTACGTTAACAGTAGAAACGAAGTTGAATGTGTTAAATGTAGGAACTCAGCTGTACAACATCGCGCAATCATTTGTTTTATTTGTGAATCTCTCATAACACGACGTCAGAAGATCCAAAACTGTGTAAAGTGTAAAAATGTAGCTCACATGAAGTGCATCTCTAAGAAGACCAACAGTGAAGAACGGGAATTCCTATGCAATAAGTGTGCCTTGCATTCATTACCGAATATTAATGTAAATGATCCTAGTATTAACAACTCAGAATCCAGCCAGGACACATTCAAAATCAAAGATGAATACAGAGTGTTCACCAACAAAGGGCTCCATCTTATCCACATTAATGCCAGATCAATGTACCATAAATTGTCAGAAATAAACTTGTTAGCTAATAAGGCCAAAGCTTCAATAATTGCAATCACAGAAACCTGGCTGGATTCAAGTATAAACGATGGTGAAATAAACATTCAAGGTTTCAACATGGTTAGGAATGATCGCAATAGGCATGGGGGAGGAGTATGTCTGTATGTAAAAAAAAAAACTCACACACACAACTAGGACCGACTTCCAGGTAGAAAATAACGAAGCTCTGTGGATCGACCTACACCTGCCGAGGACAAGACCCATCACAATTGGGGTGTGCTATAGGCCACCAGACGACACACAATTCTTGACCAAATTTGAACGAACTTTGTCATTGCTAGACCCTCGAAATGAATCCATCATTCTAGGGGATTTTAACCTGTGTTACAAACAACGAAATAATAGGCTTGTACGAGAATATAGGCATATACTGGCAATGCACAATCACAAACAACTCATCACAACCCCCACACGTATCTCTGAGAACACTGCCACAATATTAGACCACATAAACTGTAACAGAGAGGACAAAATATCCCAATCAGGGGTTATACAGACTGGGATAAGTGATCACTTCGTCACATATTGCACACGGAAAACCACAAAAATTACCCTAGAGAATCACAAGGTTATCAAAACAAGGTCACTCAGAAACTACAACAAAGAAACATTTCTGGACATTTTATGGAATACAGACTGGTCTCCAGTGTTTGGAAGTACAAACGTTAATGACGCATGGGTTGGCTTCAGAACCATCATCACAAACATCCTAGACGAAATAGCTCCTCTGAAAGACATACGAATTAAAGCAAGGTCAGACCCATGGATCAACAATGACATACTACACCATCTGGAACACAGAGACAATCTGTTAAAAAGGCTAGCGAAACATAGACAGGATCAAGGTCTGAAACATGAGTTCAACAGGGCCAGGAATAAACTAAGTAGGAAAATAAAATCAGCTAAAACTAATTATTTCCACAATAAGGCAGAGGAATATCAGAATAACCCAAAGTAACTATGGAGGCACCTAAAAACAACAGGCTACAGCAACAAGACAAGGGATTCGTCTAACACTAATATTGCTCTCACCATTAATGATCAGGTTTGCCACGATAAACGACAAATTTCAATCTACTTCAACTCCTTCTTCACCTCCATAGCAAACACACTTACACAGAACCTACCGCAACCTCTCAATAAATACACGACAACAACGGCCACCTTTCGAAATTTCTACAGAGATAAAGACATACACCCGAACACATTTGGATTGCAAAATGTTACACCAAAATACGCTTTTGACGAGCTGTCTAACCTAAATGTACATAAAAGCACAGGACCAGACAAAATTCCTGCCAAATTTCTACGAGATGGAGCCATTGGTATAGCAGGTCCCCTAACCCACATCATCAACTTGTCAATTAACACCAACACTGTACCTGCTGAACTGAAGGAATCTATTGTAACCCTTCTATTCCTGAAATGAAATAAACTAGAAGTTGGCAACCACAGACCAGTTAGCATATTATGTATTGTATCTAAAATCCTTGAAAGAGCGGTATACACCCAAATTGAACACTACCTCAAACAAAATTATCTATTCTATAAGTTTCAATCAGGTTTCAGATGCATGTACTCGACAGACTCCTGTCTCATCCACTTAACAGATCACATTCGTAAAGAAATGTCTAAAGGTAACTACACCGGTATGGTTTTTCTTGATCTACAAAAAGCGTTTGACACAGTAGACCATGATATCCTATGTAATAAACTACAAGCAATGGGCATTGGGCCAGTGAACTGGTTTAAATCTTATCTTAGTGGTAGAACCCAAAGAGTCAAAATTGATGATAATATATCGGATCCTATGCCAATTAACTTTGGGGTCCCGCAGGGAAGCATCCTTGGTCCCTTACTCTTTCTCTGTTATGTGAACGACATGGAACTGAGCATCTCGTGTAAATTATTACTGTATGCTGACGACAGCGTGCTTCTGGTTTCAGGAAAAGACCCAATAAGTATTGCCGCTTCACTTTCCAAAGAACTAGAATCATGTAGTGAAAGGCTAGTGGACAATAAACTATCTCTTCACCTGGGCAAGACGGAAGCCATCTTATGTGGAAGAAAACGCAAACTGAAAGACATTGTGGGATTCTCGGTCAACTGTAATGATATTCCTATAACAACAGTGTCACAAGTTAAATATCTCGGACTAAAACTGGACGCGAGTTTGTCAGGTGAAACAATCTTGGAATCTATCCTGAGTAAGTGTAGAGCACGTATAAAATACCTGTATAGACAGGTGGGATGCTTGCCCGCGGCAACCAAAAAGACCCTCTGCCAAGCGCTTGTTCAATGTCATTTTGACTATTCTGTGTCATCCTGGTACTCTGCATCATCTAAATCAGCACAGCACAAACTTCAGGTCACTCAAAATAAAATGGTTTGGTTCATGCTGAACCTAGGACCCAGATCACATGTTGGCCAGGAACAACTTCAGTCACTAGGTATGCTCAATGTCTCTGACAGGGCCAAACAAATCAGGCTCACTAATGCCTTCAAAATGTTCTATGACAGGGCTCCAGAGTATCTAAAGAGTGATTTTGTTAAAGCAAATGAGAGGAGTGGACATAATACAAGAAACAGGATGATTAATTTTAAGGTCCCGAGAATCCAAGGACAGGGTAAGCAAACATTCTTCTTCACTGCCATCAAAGACTGGAACGACCTACCCCAGTCACTCCGTGAAAAGAGAACACTGTATTCCTTCAGACGTAGCCTGTCTACTACTAAACACGACATAAGAGATAGACAAACCAAACTGAAATGATTACTGATTACGGATTACTGATATTTACTATAGGATGTAAGGTATCTTAAAATAACCCCCTAGAAATACTTTCTCTAAAGTATCTATTTCTTTATCCTCCCCATTTCCCCAGCTAACTTAATCCCACAAGGACCCCAATGGAAATACGCCTAACGGCCTTATTGGGCTATCCTTAGTTGGAATTATGCAAAGCTGGTACATGTCATATTTGTAACATACTATGTGGTACCAACTCTGTAAATTGCTAACTGAATAAATATTATTATTATTATTATTATTATTATTATTATTAGTATTATTATTAATATACCTTAGTTCATTATAGGTCGGCCACAACTCTTGACCACTAGCCTCTATAACTTAAAACGGCCAGAGTAATCCAGCTAAGGCTTCTACCGAATATCGTGAGTATATTCTTTATTAGCGATATTATTATATTATGTATTGTTACTGTGTTTCTAGCAACATAAATATTTCGAAAAAGAAAAGGCTGTTTAGAGTGCTAAATTATATATATATACTGTATATATATATATATATATATATATATATATATATATATATATATTTTGTTTTTCTTTTCAGTTTGCTCCCTAGACCTCTAACAAGTTTAAGAAACACTCCCATGACCCTGCCTCCCCTTTCCCACCTTCGAGATAAACTTGTATATTTCTTTGGTAGAAAATGTCCTTGCCGATGGCCTACAGGCTCGCTATCGCTCACCAGGAAATAATTGACACCTAAATGGTACGAAGTATCTTATTATTGGCAAAGAAATGGCACGAAAGGTCTTAAAATCGCCAAACTAATGAGGCGAACGTTTTAACATTTCAAAAACTAATGGGGCTAAACATGAGGGAAAAGGGAGTCCAGAAAAAACCTCTCCTTAATATTACGTACAACACTTTATATATCAAATGTATGAAATAATCGTGAAAGACCAGATGTTATATTATTACGTAAAAATAATTGGATCAAACTAACTAAATTAATATTGTTGTGAGCAGGATTATCCAGTTATTCTTTTGTGGGATTAATAATTAACACAATTGAAAGTAATTACGCTAATTACCAGATACGACATAATGAGACAGAGTAAATCATAGAAACACATACAATATCTATTTTATTTAGCTATAGATACTGTAGATAGGTAGAAAGATAGATAGACAGATATAGAAACGCATAGAAACAGACATATATAGATAGCCAAACGGATATATATACAGTACATAGATACTATATATATATATATATATATATATATATATATATATATATATACAGTATATATAGTATGTACAGTTTGCTGCACATATTCTATTCCGTTGGGGTCGTGAATTTGCAGCGCTACACCCACTTCCCCAACCCCCCTCCCTCCCTCCACCTCATATTGGTAGGAGGTGGAGTGAGGGAGGGGGTTTGGGAGTTGAGTGCAGCGCTGCCTAATCACGACCCCAACGGAATAGAATATGTGAGGCAAACTGTAAATTTTAAATCTCGCTGGGATAAATGAAACATTGGAACACCATGCTTTCGTCTATTCTCTCAAGACATCTTCGCGGTAATACCATTATTTACCTGTAGACGTATTAGCCTGAAGATGTCTTGAAAGAAAATAGCCGAAAGTTTGGTGTTCCAATGTTTCATTTTTCCTAGCGAGTTATATTACAGATATTCATCGCACGCCTTTGTGATTTAACCTCAACACACACATACACACGCACATATAGATAGATAGATAGATAGATTGACACCGTCACTCCCCACTGACAGATCAAGAGTAAATGGCAAGGCAAATACTCCATGCTAATACTGGAAGGCAGAGTCCAAACCTCCAACACACTCGCACCTACCTCTCTCTCTCTCTCTCTCGTGTTCAAGGCCCGTCTACGCCATATGAATCCTTCTCAAGCCAGTCGCCACATCTATAAGGAAGGTCCTGCGTTGGCATCATACGGTTGTGGAGAGGAAGGAAGGAGAGAGAGAGAGACAGACAGACAGACAGACAGACACATACACAGACACAGAGAGAGGAGAGATGACTTAGTTGGTCAATTATGCTTCAATAATTGAACATTATTGATGAGTACAAAGGAGTATAAAGGAAAACAAGCAACAACACATTTATTGATCCTTACGAGGTTGCTTGTATCTAACCTAACTAGTCAATGTAGTGAGATGACGGGGTTGCAAGACAACAAATTAGCAACCCCATCAGATGTTCTCACAAACTATGGAGAGACGTCACCAATCAAAGCCAGGCTCGCCAATATCAAGGAGAGGAAAAGAGCGAAACGAAGGGCACAGACGAGAGCAGAAAAGGAAACAACACAGTCTGTCATCAAAAGCCAACACTCTCTATGGTGTGAAGAAACAGAGCAGCAACGCCATCTACAGGGTCCTACGGGAACTGCAGGACTCTTCCAGGACCAATCAACGAGTTCTCGTCTGGGCCAATCATAAGGCCCCAAAGAGGAGATAAAGGATTATACAACGAAAGAACCCGATTTGAACTACAATGAAGAAGACTTTATGTTAATTCCTCATCAAGAACCAATATTCTATTTTAACAGTTGTGATCAGAATAACCCAATATACAGTGCAGAAAATGGTATATATAAATCATGACAGATCAAAAGAGAATAAGGGAAGCCTTGCATACCACCTGAAGAATAGAGGAAAGTGTAATTAATGAAAATCAATTATCCTACAACCATGCAAGCTTCCTGAACTATGAGTTTAATATTAAGAAATAAAGAATAACCATATCCATGTATTCCTATGTCAATTGTATTTTTAAGGTAACTAATAAATTCACAATAATTAAAAGATTAAAATACCCATGTCCCTACTATTCCGAAATGTATAAATCAAGAAGTAAATTATCCTTTGAATATTACCTGACTGAAATACATGATCGGTAGGTAAACACAAGGCAATATAATCCACTAGCTCTTATGCGATCGGATGAATATACACCTAGGGTTACAGGGAGCAAGGTAAGGTGTTAGAGGAACTAGAAGTGACATTCTCTAGTTGTGTGTGAGAGCGGCAGTTCCCTTTGGTGCCAAACCGAACAAAGAACTACGAGTCTGGCGTCGACCAAACCCTCTCTCATGGACCTAACTTTTCCTCATCACCTCTTCACAGAAGTGTCTCTGTGTTACTTGAGTTTTGATTATTATTGTGAAGGTATATAAGATATGTTAGTGTTCAATATAATGTTATCCTAGAGGCCTATTCTGGGCTCTCCTCACGCCATTTTCTCTCTCGCATTGTGAGAACAAAACACACGTGTGTCAGTTAATGTCCTGGGTTTAACTGATTTAAATTCCATACTAAACGTTATATATATATATTTTCTAACTAATATCTATACCCAACAGGACACTTAATAATTTGGGAACACTCACAGATCTTATACTTTTGTTTCATTATTTATTGAGTGTCCAAGTTTGTAGTGAAGTGTACGAAGAGAGAATAATTTATTCTTGTATACTCAATCAGTGTTCTATCTAAGATCATAGTAACTCATTCTTAAATAAAATCCTTTCTGTGTTCTAAGTAAAAACCCGTTCCGTCGAGTTTAATTCAAGCTATATTCATTATTGCTTTTCTATAATAGTTCTTGTTAATAATTTGATCCACCAAGATATATGATCAAGATCCTATTTTATTACCAGTGGAGGAATTCATATCATACCTCTCCGTGTATCATCAGCCTTTAATTCATATCATACCTCTCCGTGTATCATCAGCCTTTAATTCATATCATACCTCTCCGTGTATCATCAGCCTTTAATTCATATCAGACCTCTCTGTGTATCATCAGCCTTTAATTCATATCATACCTCTCTGTGTATCATCAGCCTTTAATTCATATCATACCTCTCTGTGTATCATCAGCCTTTAATTCATATCATACCTCTCCGTGTATCATCAGCCTCCGTGTATCATCAGCCTTTAATTCATATCATACCTCTCTGTGTATCATCAGCCTTTTATTCATATCATACCTCTCTGTGTATCATCAGCCTTTAATTCATATCATACCTCTCTGTGTATCATCAGCCTTTAATTCATATCATACCTCTCCGTGTATCATCAGCCTTTTATTCATATCATACCTCTCTGTGTATCATCAGCCTTTAATTCATATCATACCTCTCCGTGTATCATCAGCCTTTTATTCATATCATACCTCTCTGTGTATCATCAGCCTTTAATTCATATCATACCTCTCTGTGTATCATCAGCCTTTAATTCATATCATACCTCTCCGTGTATCATCAGCCTTTTATTCATATCATACCTCTCTGTGTATCATCAGCCTTTAATTCATATCATACCTCTCTGTGTATCATCAGCCTTTAATTCATATCATACCTCTCCGTGTATCATCAGCCTTTTATTCATATCATACCTCTCTGTGTATCATCAACCTTTAATTCATATCATACCTCTCTGTGTGTCATCAGCCTTTAATTCATATCATACCTCTCCGTGTATCATCAGCCTTTTATTCATATCATACCTCTCTGTGTATCATCAGCCTTTAATTCATATCATACCTCTCTGTGTATCATCAGCCTTTTATTCATATCATACCTCTCCGTGTATCATCAGCCTTTTATTCCGTCAGTTATAAGTCACTACGTCGTTCTGTGTCTTTGAGTTAATTTATATTTCATCTGCCTCTATTGGGGTTATTATAATTTACTACGTATTCTGCGTAGTTTGTTTTAAGTTATTATTTCATTGGCCTACTATTTGGCTATTTTTAGTCACTACTTCGTTCTGTGCAATTATTTTATCTTCAGCGGTTTATTAATATATATATATATATATATATATATATATATATATATATATATATATATATATATATATAAACACGCTGTATAATTAGCTCCTATTACAGCTAGATTTATTCACTACGCGTTTTGTGAATCTGAATTCCTCATTACCTGTGATCATAGCTCATTTACGAATAGATTTACTTTTCATAGACCGTGCTAGTGATTATTTTCCAGTATTTTATTATAGTTAATTTGCAATTTAAATTGTCTTATCCCCAGTGTTAATTATAACTTTCTATCTTGTTCGCCTGATTTAACGTTGCACTAAATCAGATATTTATTTAAGGTGACCGCAGTAAACTTGACCTTACCTTCCATGCTGCACCCCTTTGATAGCCACCACAGTTGGACCACAACCACAGTTGGACCACAGTTGCCACCACAACAATGGACTCAGACACTTCCACCATCCATTCTGGGACCGTTAAGTGGTTTAACAACAAGCAGGGCTACGGATTTATCACCTTCAATAATACACAAAGGGATATATTCGTTCACAGAATCAACATAAACAGCCCAAACCCCCGCCAATCAATTTCTTCTCTCAATGACGGTGAGAAAGTAACATTCACCACCAAAACGGGGAAGAAAGGAGAAGAGGCTACCAATGTCACCGTACCTTTGGGAGTCACTCTAAAAGACTCCAGACACACCAGGGACAAGAGGATAGACAAAGGAAGATTTGAACAAATCCAAATCATTGTCACCACCGCTGTAACACTCGCTGATGGGGACCCAAATCTCCTCAGGGAGCTGCTACCAAGACTCCTGACAGCTAATAATCTTCCCACAATCATCATCCCTCGTCTGGAGCCCAACAAGAAGACTCCACGAGTCAGCACACAGGTACCAACTCCCACACCACGCCCTCAACTCCTTCTGTCCCGCCCATTAAGCAGACAGAAATCTCCTCCTGACATAATATATACTGCCAAATCAACAACAACAATCAGCAACTCCAACACCAAGCTCAAGGAAAAACTGAAGATGTCTCCACATATTAACGTCTTCGAGCAAAACCTAGAAGAGGACGATACTCCAACAACATCAAAGGAGTTCGAGGAAGCCCTCTCACCACCACCAGCTCTCCCCACTACCAAGCCTACGCCAGCCAGACCATCTGAAGAGATTCTCAGGACCACTCCTTCCCCTCCTGTTCTGACCCCACAAGCTGTGAAGAAGAAGAATAGGAAGAAGAACCCCGTAGGAGATACAACACCCAAGTCACAGAAGATACAACCAGTAAGTGACTACGAAATGAGGGACCTCATCGATGACATCAAACAACTTCCATTCGAACTGGTGAAGCAAAAATACCCTTCAGCAAACATAGATATTTTATCAGACCCTAATATAGTCAATTTCCTCGACTATAACACACCACAAAATTATAGACAAATAAAATAACATCCTTATCCTCAACTTTTAAATGAATAAAAATTTACCCAAACCTAACAAAGCAAGGTGGTATGCCCGCCTACTTTTAATCTTCTACTTTCTTTCATATTTCCTCCTTTTGCCCTCTTCCTCCCCAAACCTCTTCCTTCCCCTCTTAGACCCACCTTTGGGTAAAAAAAAAAAAAAAAAAAAAAAATTGATAGCTGATCTGGTCAGGCGACCTTTTCTTTCCCGAGCCACGCTTACCCCCTATACCACCGAGTCGATTACCTTGGTTGTATAATTATATTTGTTCATCTTCCATTCCTCTCTGTGTACACTAACACACATAATATTGTCATCATATTTAATGTTCTGTTTTGTGTATTATATATATCTCCTGTTCGATGTTTTGTAAGTGACACCATATTATGATCCATAATATTAGAAATCTTCCGTATAAAGAAAGGTTGAAGAAATTAGGCTTACATTCGTTAGAGAGACGCAGAGTTAGAGGGGATATGATAGAGGTGTTCAAGTGGGTTAGTGGGATTAACAAAGGGGACATGACAAATGTACTAAAGCTCAGTGATAGCGAAAGAACTCGTACCAATGGTTTCAAATTAGATAAATTTCGTTTCAGAAAAGATATAGGCAAATATTGGTTTGGTAACAGAGTTGTAGATGGGTGGAATGGACTACCAAGTGCTATAGTGGGATTAAAAACGATAGGGAGCTTTAAGATAAAATTGGATAAGCATATGGACGAGAAGGGTTGGGTGTGAAGGGGGATCAGCAGGGTTGGGCCAATCAGCGCTCTGCAGACCCCCGTAATCCTGCGTTAATCTCTAACCGTTTTGGTAAGATGATCCTCAGGGTATTAGGAGTGTTGAGCCTATAATTGGGCTTTGTAATTGGGGTTGTGTGGGACAGGGATCTGCCTTGCTTAGGCCAATCGGCTTTCTGCAGACTCCCATTTTCTTATGTTCTTATGTTCTTATATTTTATGATCGAGTAAAACATATTTAACTCTTTCCTAGTCACCTTTAAATTGCCATGGGACTTATACTTAATAGTTAAGATCCGGATGCGCCCACTTGATGTATTTAGTGATTAAGAAATAAACAGTTATTTGTATTTACTCTGTGTGTTTATTGTGTTTGGGGAGTGATTGAGTAAATTAGAAACCTTATTAGTAATGATAGTTATGTTCCTGTCGAGCAGGATTATCTTCTAAGTTATCTTAAACAAGGAGCTTATGAAAACAAATATTATTACAAGTTGGTTTACAACGTGGCATAACATGTAGAAAAACAATATATGTTGGGAGATTAATCATTAGTAAATACAGTTAATTGGGGGTCAAGGGCGAGATATTGAGCAATGAGGTTTTACATTACAACATGCAATAAAATTTCTAGGCAGTAATAATATCTAATACTATTATTATTATACCTTTTGTCAGACTGAAATTATGCTTTCATAGACGTTTCTCGATTATTTTCATTATTATTCTGCACATCTACTATATTCTATAATTACAATTAGGCCAGAAAACTTGAACCTCTGTAACTTAAATGGGGCTAAATAAAATGGGCTGTACATTTCCACACTCATTCCCCGGCTGCCTCACGTGTATTCGGCTTAAACGGCACCATTCATAAATGTGTTCTGTTCGACGCAGGTATTTAGCTGTGTCTTTTATCAATAACAATTATGTATAGTAATTGTATTGTAATAACCCTCAATTACAGCACCTCTTATAATTATTTATAACTCTTTCAATAATACTGCATATATATATATATATATATATATATATATGTGTAGAGAGAGACTGTCCATACTTAGTATACTCTAGTATGAACAGTCTCGATGTTACGTAATCTGGGTTAATGTAGCGTTACGTATCTTTCCGTAGTCTTAAGTTAAACGCTTCCGTAACCTTAGGTCGAACGTTCCATGATTTTGAATGCTAGACTACTCGGCCCACGGGACAGCTCGGCCAGGACAGCTCGGCCCACGGCGAGACAGCTCGGCCCAGTAAAAACGAGACAGTTCGGCCCCGTGTTAATTACGAGACAACTCTTAATTAACCTAACCTAACCTAACCTAACTTACACATTATGAATCGAGAGAACTAGCCTATGACATAATTATACAATAAACGAACATTTCGCCCACATTACACACACGCCATAAACGGGAGGCCATGTATGCAGCACCAAATCCTGCAAATCCTGTCCTCTGCGCATGCGTGAGAATCTTAGGCCCCTTGGCACGATTTTGTTTTCCTTTATACTATTATATTATCTTAACCTAACCTAACCTAACTTAAATTAATCTAACAGTTGAGCCTAAATAACATAATAAAAATATTAGGGAAAAGGCCACGCATACGCAGAGGACAGGATTTGGTGCTGCATACATGGCCTCACCCATAAACCCTCCACTTAGCTCTCCCCATCCTAATCCTGACTGGTCTCGTCAAATTGCCCCATAGCAAAACATGGGGCCGAGCTGTCTCAAATAATGGGCCGAGTTGTCCAAAAGTGGGCCGAGCTGTCCGAGCCGAGTTGTCCCATGGGCCGAGTCATCCAGTCACCATGATTTTTGGTAAGAATATATTATTCTGTAGTTGTATATGAGAAAGTATTGTAGGATTATAATTCCCATATATTTGTGTATTATGTATTAAGATTGTTCATATGTATCTCAATATAAAGATGGGATACATTTTCCATATGCTATGCGCAGGCGCGGATAGTCACGAGAGACACGAAGACGTTTCTCTCGTATCACTCTCCAACCAACCTCCGTCCCAGCTACACACGCTAAGCCTTCTTCATAGTTTCATATATTAGGTGTTTTCACTTCACTTTCTTCTCATATTCATATAGTCACTACATTATCATCTTTTCTTAGTTATCATGAAATATAACGTAAATATCTAGCCTATCCTAGCCTCTTTCCATACGCTGCTTTATCCTACTAACCACTTAAAGTCAACTAGCCTATTTCCCGCCATCCTTCAATCACCAGCTGAGTTCATTATAAAGGGTAATTATTCTATATGTGTTAATGCTTCTTCCAAATTAATTATATACAGTCCACTTTATCAAAATTAACCATATATTTGGTCCTTCGACCTTTCGCTAGTTTGACGGTATTGACCTCTGACATCGACGAATTCCTTGATTCGGCGTCTAGAGTGGAGGTGGAGGCCAGGTTGCTCAGTATTCAAAAGCAACTTGACAAGTATGAGGTCACACAGGAGGACCTGGCCGACACTTACGAGACGGACGCTGAGTATATCGAGGAGTTAAGAGAGGATACCCTATATAAGGAGGGCATACAAGTAATCGTTGCCACACTGAAGGGGATCTTGATTCCAGAGGTCAAGAAGGAGCCAAAGAAGTCCGCAGTCAAATTACCACATCTTACTCTTCCAAAATTTGAGGGTGATGCCACATTGTGGTCGGGATTTTGGGAGATGTTCAAGTGTACCATCCATGACAATCCCGACCTCACAGATATACAACGCTTCACCTATCTGAAGGGTCAGCTTCTGGGTGATGCACATAAGCTAGTCGAAGGATTCATTATCGAAAGTGCAAGTTATGCCCCAGCAATAGAGCTCCTGCAAGAGACATATGGGCATCCAGATCGAATCAAGGCAGCTTATGTTACCCAATTCAATCAATTAGCATCACCCAAACACCAAACAGCTGACCTGAAGGACTTCTATGTCAATACAGAGAGTGTGATGAGGTCAATCATTAGCCATGGAATTTGTTTGGAGGAATTTTGTGTGGTGACTCTTGTCAATAAATTACCATCACCACTGAAAGAAACCATTTGCCCTCTGACCCCTGACCTGTGCGGACGTCCCCAGTGACCGCTAGTGAACCGGTTTACCCTTAGTGAGGTCCTAGTGAACTTTCTTAGTGATGGCTGTTGTTGATGAGTCTGCTGTCTCCTCCCATACTCTCCAGCTTTGTCTTGCTTTGCAAGAAAGACTGGAGAGTGTGGAGCAGGAGATTCAGTGTCTCAAAGATGAAAATTTGGCCTTGAGACTAGCTATGGCGGAAAAGAAGTGTGAGGCTACCGGAAGTGTTCCCAGGGATCGTGAAGCCCCTTGGAAAGTGGTGTCAACCAGTGCAACGGCCTGCAAGCTGAAAAGGCAGCCACTCAAGACCCACAACAACTTCAGCACCTTGGCTGATGAGAGTGATGGCGAGGAAGTGGCGATCATCGAGGCAGTGAGAGGGGAGGGGGGAAGTCTGCTGCTGTTGCTGCTACAACTCCTGCTACAGGCCGGCAACAGAAAACAGCTAAGTCTATTTTAATTGTAGGGGATTCAATGATTAAATACCTTGGTAGGGCTACTAACACACATGTTGGTAAAGTTGTCTGTCTGCCTGGTGCCGGAGTCGAGAAGGTGGCAGAAAAGCTAGATGGTGTCATGGAAGCGAGTGGAGAGGACCCCATCATCTTCCTCAACGCAGGGAGCAACGACATTTGGAAATGCAGGACTGAGGAGTTGCTCACCACGTACCAGGAAATGTTGGAGAGGATCAAGGAGAAGGGTGGAGTTCCTGTGGTACACAGTATCCTACCAAGAAGAGGGGTAAGGAAGGAATGGTCCTCCAGGGCTATTGGTGTAAATAGCCGGCTGGAGAAGTATTGCAAGGCAAATACTATTCCATTCCTGGATAACTGGACCCTCTTCTACGGTAAGGATGAACTGTATGCCCAGGATGGAGTACATCTCTCTCGACTAGGAGTTTCGACCTTAGCCAGCTCACTCGACAAGTTTGTTGCGGGGTTTGGTTAATAAACCATAGGTGTGTAAGTAAAATAGAATCCCAGCCACATCAAATTGATAGTAATAACGAACATTCTGATAGCGTAGATTTTCCGTCTAGGTCCAGTAGTTCAACAGGTAAAAATAAATTAGTTAAAAACAATAGAAAAATAGTTGCAAATACAAGTAATAGTTTGAGTGTTTATTATACAAATTGCAGGAGTTTATGTAACAAAATGAACGAACTTAGAGCACTGGTTAGCAAAGAAAATATAGACATAATAGCGCTAACTGAAACATGGATTAATACAGAAACCAGGCATTTTTTAGCAGAGTTTGATATACCAGGATATAGTTTGTTTAAATATGACCGAACAAGTAAGAGGGGTGGCGGTATAGCAGTGTTTGTCAGGAGTTCATTAAAAAGCTGTACTAAATCAGGTATTAGAGTAAATAATGAAAATGAAAGTGTTTGGGTAGAAGTTAACGAAGGTAGTGAGACTTTAGTTATTGGAGTTATGTATAGACCGCCAAATATGAGTAGAAATGACGGAACATCATTATGGGAGGCAATTAAAATAGCATCAAGGCTTAGCAACGTGTGCATTATGGGGGATTTTAATTTCCCTAATATAGATTGGCAGCAACAAATAGGCGACTCTGATTCAAAGGAGTTTATTGAGGTAGTACAAGATAGTTTTTTATCGCAATTCATAGATACGCCGACTAGAGGTGATAATATTCTCGATTTAGTTTTCAGTAACAATGAACATATGATAAATAGTGTAGAAATCGGGGACCACCTAGGAAATAGTGATCACAATTCTGTGTATTTTAATATACAATGGAAAGGTAATATCAGAGAGAATACAACATTAATACCTGACTTCAGAAAAGCCAATTATGGTGGGTTAAGAGAAGCCCTGTTAGCGGACCCTATGGTCAAAAAATTAAGTCGATCCAGGTGTCCAAATGAGTGTATCCTTTCTCAGGCACCTGTCATCTAAGTCAGGAGGAGACGTCAAACTTGGTAGATACATACGATAATTTTATCAAGTCAGTATTCAATGCGCAAAATAAATATATCCCCAAAAGAAAATTTAGATCAACACAGAACCAACCCAAATGGATGAATAATAGACTATTAGATCTTCTAGGAAAAAAGAGAGGAATATATAGAAAAAATTAAAAAAGGCGAAATTCACCTACTTGCTTACTATCAGAATCTATCACGACAGGTAAAAAAGGATATTAGTAAAGAAAAAAGAAATTATGAAATTAAGGTTGCCAATGATTCAAAAAATAATCCTAAAGCTTTTTACCAACTATATAAATCCAAGGTTAGAGATGTAATTGGTCCCCTTAAAACTTCGATAGGAAAATTGACAGAAAGTGATTTAGAAATGTGCAGTACATTAAATAGTCAATTTCTTTCCGTTTTCACTAATGAAAATTTGGCACAGTTTCCAGAAGTCCGTAAGGTATACAGCGATAGTATAGAAAATAGGTTAAGTACGGTTACTATAAGTAGAAATGATGTGGTTAAGGAAATTGACAGACTGAAACCTCATAAATCGCCTGGTCCTGATGAGGTATATGCTAGAGTATTAAAAGAATGCAGAGATGAGTTAAGTTATCCATTAACATTTCTATTTAACAAGTCATTAGAAACAGGTATAGTTCCAGAAGCTTGGAAGCTTGCAAATGTAGTTCCGATCTTCAAAAAAGGTGATAAATCAATAGCATCCAATTACCGTCCCATTAGTCTCACTTCAATCATAGGAAAACTACTAGAGTCAATTATTGCTAGGAAAATGAGAAACCACTTAGAAACATTTAACTTAATCAATTCTTCTCAGCATGGATTCACTCAGGGACGGTCTTGCCTTACTAATTTGCTTAGTTTTTTCTCAGAGGTATATGAAGCAGTAGATAATGACAAGTCTTATGATATTATATATTTAGATTTCAGTAAAGCTTTCGACAGAGTCCCTCATGAGAGATTGATGAGAAAGGTTGAGGCACATGGAATAGGTGGGGCGTTGTTAGGATGGATTAGGTCATGGCTAATTGGTAGGAAGCAGAGAGTCAGCATAAATGGTACCAAGTCAGAATGGGGAGCAGTCAAAAGTGGTGTCCCCCAGGGATCGGTATTAGGTCCCCTGTTGTTTCTTATATACATAAATGACCTAGATTTAGGTATAACTAGTAGGATAAGTAAATTCGCAGACGATACTAAAATAGGGAGATCAATTGATTCAGATAGCGATATAGAGTGCCTCCAAAGGGATCTAGATACCTTACATGAATGGTCAGTAAATTGGCAGATGAAGTTTAACATTGACAAATGCAAGGTATTAAAGATAGGGAAGATGCAAACAAATGTTAAATATAAACTAGCTAATTTAGAATTAGAAAATTCAGACTGCGAGAAAGATCTAGGTGTGTTTGTTAGCAATGATTTGAAGCCTAGAAAACAGTGTATAAGCGTTCGTAATAAGGCAAACAGGATTCTCGGGTTCATCTCTAGGAGTGTGAGTAACAGAACTGCTGATGTTATCTTAAAACTTTACTTGTCATTAGTGAGACCCCATATGGATTATGCTGTCCAATTTTGGTGTCCTTATTACAGAATGGACATAGATTCATTGGAGAGAGTACAGCGTAGAATGACAAAAATGATCCATAATATTAGAAATCTTTCGTATGAAGAAAGGTTGAAGAAATTAGGTTTACATTCGTTAGAGAGACGCAGAGTTAGAGGGGATATGATAGAGGTGTTCAAGTGGGTTAGTGGGATTAACAAAGGGGACATGGCAAATGTACTAAAGCTCAGTGATAGCGAAAGAACTCGTACCAATGGTTTCAAATTAGATAAATTTCGTTTCAGAAAAGATATAGGCAAGTATTGGTTTGGTAACAGAGTTGTAGACGGGTGGAATGGACTACCAAGTGCTATAGTGGGATCTAAAACTGTAGGGAGCTTTAAGATAAAATTGGATAAGCATATGGACGAGAAGGGTTGGGTGTGAAGGGGGATCAGCCGGGTTGGGCCAATCAGCGCTCTGCAGACCTCCATAATCCTGCGTTAATCTCTAACCGTTTTGGTAAGATGATCCTCAGGGTATTAGAGTGTGAAGCCTATAATTGGGCTTTGTAATGAATTGGGGTTGTGTGGGACAGGGATCTGCCTTGCTTAGGCCAATCGGCTTTTTGCAGACTCCCATTTTCTTATGTTCTTATGTTCTTATAAAACGGGAAATGGGAGACTCGAGCCTGGATTATAAGAAATTCACCCAGTGCTTCCAGGCTGAGGTGTACAATTTGGCGGGTCAAGACAGAGTAGGGGGTATACCCATGGCTATGGCAACATTTACCGCCCAAAGTGAATACAGGAAATTTAACTGTGTCCTGTGTAGTGGCACCAATCATATGTGGTACAAGTGTATAAAGTTAAAAGAGCCCGTCAACTACGTCTCTGCACTGGGTGCTTGTCAAAAGAGCATGGCCATTCGGGTTGTACTAATCCTAACATAATAAGCTGCAAGTTTTGTAAGGGCAAACACTTTCATTCCCTGTGTACACAGAAACAAGGGAAGGAAAGTAGACCAGCGGAGGATAACACCAAGAGAGAGCATACTGCTGCTACTTCAACTACAATGTCCGTTGCCACAGGTAAAAATACAGTAATCTTGCCAACCGTACAGCTGCCGGTAAAGGGTAAGGATAATAATTGTGTTAAAATCAGATCGCTACTTGACCAATGTTCTCAGAGGACCTTTGTGAAGTCTTCTGTTCTATCCTCCCTTTCCTACATTTCTAAAGGAACTGAGGAGTTGTCTTCACGGATTTACCGGAAAACAAGCCTCTAGGGAATATGATGTCGTGGCACTGCAATACAAACACAGAGGTAAATTTCATCATCTAGATGCAATAGTGGTTGATGAATTGCCAGAACATAAAGGTGAACTTAGCCTAAAGTCTAAACTGGTTAGTTTACAAAGTAAAGGCATAAAATTGGCCGATCCTCATGCAACGGACACAGATCAGTTGGAGCTGCTCATCGGTGCGGATCACTACTATGATTATAGTGCGACCTGGGTATAAAAGGTCAGGTAGCCTAATTCTGCTTCCTACCAAGTACGGGTATGCCATAAGTGGTTCATATGTGGCACAACCTACCAGCTCCAGCACTGAAGTAATTACTGTATTGAAAGTAGCAGTAACCCCAATGGACGAATACATGTCCACTGGTAATATTCCACCATGCAAAAATGACTTAAATGTTTTGTGGGATATAGATCACATCGGGATAACCCCTAAGGAATACTCACAAGTTGAGCGTCAAGCACTATCGTCGTATGAGGATACCGTTACCTACGATCCCGACATTCATACCTATGGTGAAGTCCGAGAAATTATGAATGATGCCCATCTACATCTGCGTGAATGGGCGACAAATAATTCTGTTTTGCGGACTGTACTGCAACGGGATGGTCTGGCGGCGGTACAGCAGGAACATGTTAGGGTGCTAGGGTTGTTTTGGGAAACGGACATCGATACCCTCTCATTCGGCGTTCAGTGCACGCAATATTCGCAGATTACAAAACGGATTTGCTTGAGTATGACGGCTAAACTTTTTGACCCCTTGGGGATAGTTCTACCAGTGTCGATAAAATCAAGATTATTCCTTCGGCAATTATGGAGGATAAAATTAGGTTGGGATGAGGTTTTGACTGGCGATCTGGTTCAGGAGTGGGAAGACATTATCTCGGATCTTCGTCTCTGTAAGGGTTTTAATTTTCCTCGGAGAGTTGTCATGGACCATCCTGTTTCTATTCACGCCTTCGCAGACGCTAGCAAGGTCGCATACGGCACCGCCATATACTTTGTTGACACAAGTGGCAGCCGTCTAGTCATGGCAAAGGCGAAAGTCGCCCCGATCAAATCCCTTTCCATCCCAAAATAAGAGCTGACTGCAGTTCTGTTGGCTGCTAGACTCGTTCACTTTATCGAGGGAACTTTTAAAACTTTGCTAAACATCTCGGAGACAGTTATATGGAGTGACAGCCAAATTACGCTCTACTGATTACATAGCCGAAAGAAGATACCAGTGTACGTCACCAACCGTGTCGACGAAATTCATACCCTGCTCCCAACCGCACAGTTCCGGTATGTGTCTACCAAAGAGAATCCAAGTGACTGCATTACTCGTGGTGTATCTGCTAAATATCTCAAATCTTCTGCGTTGTGGTGGAATGGCCCATGCTGGCTTAATAATCCCAACGAATGGCCAGAAAATATAGATTTGAATGAGCAACACACTGCTATTGTGGCACTGGTAATTGACTCGGTGCCTGACGAAGACACACGGTTATGGGACTGGGATAGATTCAGCAGCTATGAGAAGTTACAACGTGTTACAGCATGGGTGATACGATTTGTAGAAAATGTAAAAGCAAATATCAAAGGCACACCGCCCACAGCGGCCACAGGTAGTGCTTACCTCAATGTGAATGAGATCAGAATTGCAGATAAATTATTACATAAGCTCTGTCAACAAGAAATATATACGCAGGAATATAAATTACTGGTTAAGGGAGCAAAATCCAGGAATAACCTGATCAACCAGTTGGGCTTACACTTGAAGGGGAATTTGATACATTGCGGAGGCAGATTACGATTGGCAGCACTCTCTGAGGCAAGTAAGTATCCAATACTACTGCCCCCCAATCATCCCTTCACCCATCTTATCATCGATAGGTGTCACCGACTCTGTTGTCAGTATGGGGTTGGTCATATAGTCACCTATGTAAGACAACGATGGTGGGTGCCTAGAATCAGGCAGGTGGTCAAGAAAGTCCTACGCAAATGCTTAAAATGTAGGCGGGTACAGGGAACACATTATGATCCCGTCGGAATTCCTCCCTTACCAAACCTGCGAACCACCCCCGGTGACCCTTACAAAGTTACCGGGGTTGATTACAGTGGAGCAATCCCTGTGAAAGATTCACCCAATCTTAAGGTGTATATGATACTTTTCACCTGTGCCGTTACCAGGTCAATTCACCTGGAACTGGTCACCAACCTCACTTGTGATAGCTTCCTACATGCCTTCAGAAGATTCTGCAGTAGACAGGGATATCCACGTATCATGCTGAGTGACAATGCAAAGACTTTCATAGGGGCATCTACATATCTTAAAGAAGTGAGCAACAATCCCAAGATTCAGACCTGCCTTGCGGATGTAAATTGCGAATGGCGTTTCATTCCCGCCAGAGCGCCTTGGTTTGGCGCCATATGGGAGAGAGCCATAGGCATCGTGAAGGCGGGTCTGAAGAAGGTGTTGGGTAGAGCTCTCATATCGATTGAGGAACTCAACACCATACTCTTGGAGATTGAAGCCACCGTAAATGATCGCCCTCTATACTATGCTTCTGGTGATTTGGAAGACCTTACCCCAATCACACCATCAGTACTGGTACGTGGATACAGACTGAGGGATCTTCCTGAAGAACATGATGAGGATACTATGGAAGATCCAGACTACACAAGTAAGGACGTGATATCGGCCCGCTACAAATATATTCGTAAATTATCGCGAGATATTTGGAATCCCTGGTCGATAGAATATCTGGTGACTTTGAAAGAAGCGCAAAAAAGTAAACTAACACCATTAAATGGTCATTGGTCTAGGGTAGGTGACATGGTAACCATCCATGAGGAGGGCCCGCGAGCACTCTGGAAATTGGGTTCGGATAGAGGAGTTGTTACCAGGTCATGATGGTGAGGTTCGGGTAGCAAAGGTTCGCACCCGGACTGGAGTAATCACACAGCCAACAGTACGACTATATTCTCTTGAAGGTGACCCCGAACGCAAGGACACCCCCTCGGATCAATTATCCATAGATGTTCCCTCCCTGGCACCGACTTCGGCGCAGCCTGTTGACGCGCTCGGCAGACGCCCCAGTCGACAGGCGGCCCAGATATCCTCTCAATCTTGGCGGGATAAGATTGCCTCCGGGCAAATCTAATCATGTAAATTTTGTATATTTTCTGTTGGCGGGAATATGTCCATACTTAGTATTCTCTATCTAGCATGAACAGTCTCGATGTTACGTAATCTGGGTTAATGTAGCGTTACGTATCTTTCCGTAATCTTAAGTTGAACGCTTCCGTAACCTTAGATCGAACGTGCCAGGATTTTTGGTAAGAATATATTATTCTGTAGTTGTATATGGGAAAGTATTGTAGGATTATAATTTCCATATATTTGTGTATTATGTATTAAGATTGTTCATATGTATCTCAATATAAAGATGGGATACATTTTCCATATGCTATGTGCAGGCGCGGATAGTCACGAGAGACACGAAGACGTTTCTCTCGTATCACTCTCCAACCAACCTCCGTCCCAGCTACACACGCTAAGCCTTCTTCATAGTTTCATATATTAGGTGTTTTCGCTTCACTTTCATCTCATATTCATATAGTCACTACATAATCATCTTTTGTTAGTTATCATGAAATATAACGTAAATATCTAGCCTATCCTAGCCTCTTTCCATACGCTGCTTTATCCTACTAACCACTTAAAGTCAACTAGCCTATTTTCCGCCATCCTTCAATCACCAGCTGAGTTCATCATAAAGGGTAATTATTCTATATGTGTTAATGCTTCTTCCAAATTAATTATATACAGTCCACTTTATCAAAATTAACCATAGAGAGAGAGAGAGAGAGAATTTTATCGATAGGAATGACCTCTAAGAATCAAGTAG
>CM064485.1:15117606-15147606 GCA_032716605.1 Paralithodes platypus
ATAAACATATACATATATAGTGTGACAGGACCCTAGTCTATTTGCTAAAGTTGTTATTTTTTGCATTTGAAGAATATATATACGGCTATGAGGTAGTATATAGCCGACGTCGCTTCAAATTTTACCGCGGAAATGCGATGATATTTTTGTTGACCTAATTACCTAATATGTAGAGTAATGTCGATTGATATCGATATTATTGTAGTAGGACCCAAGCTACATGTTAGCATTGTTATTTGATATATGTGTAGTTTATATGAAGAGATATTTCGAAGGTGTTGGTGATATTCGATTCGTCGGTCGGGAGAAAAGCTAGGCCTAAACGGATTCTCGTTTATCCCTTGAGTAACTTCCTTTAAATTCACGTAGTTTGCCTCTGACACTCATCAACTTTCACCCAGTGATGGTGTGTGAGGGTGTATGAAGGCCTAGGGGATGTGGAGAGATGATTTGTATAAATATATGGCCAGCTAGAGGGAACATAGATTTCTACGAAGCGAAATGGGGGGGGGGGAGAAGAACGGACGGTGGTGCCCTCTGACGGCCAGAGAGAACACTATAGCGGAGCCTATGTCAACAAACGATGGTATACGAATATTTCACTAAATATTCGCTTATAGAATAATCAACGTTATTCCGACAACTATTATATTATGACGGTACCATGGTTGAGCGTGAAGTCACAAAATAAAAATAATTAATAGAAGTCTTTTTAGTGCTTTTTAGAAGCCTTTATGTATATGAGTTCAAGAATTCGGTGCGTCTACCTTCTATGTTACTATACCGTGGATAGGTGCGTATGAGAGCAAATTAATGGAATTATCGTGTGTTTGGATTCCTTCATATATGTTTATTTTCAATGTAAGTGTTATTTAAGGGGATAGCTGTTATTTATGTATATATACAGTATATATATTTATTTATTTATTATTTGTGTTTCCTTCCTAAGCCTCCATCAAGGTTAAAAATCCTCAAGACCCCCTTCGAGATTAATTTGTACATTTTTTGGTTGAAAAATATCCCGGCCAAAGGCAGACTCTTCCAAAATTAGAGGCTGGCTATCGCTCGCCAAGGAAAATAATCGACACCTAAATGCCTAGAAAGGTCTTAATATTGACAAAGAAATGGGGCACAAGATCTTAAAATCGACAAACTAATGGGGCAAACGTCATAAAATCTCAAAACTATTTTGGCTAAACATGAGGGAGTAGGGGTCCAGAAAAAAACTACTACCTCCTCCTTAAACAGGTTACATAAGGGGGGGGGGGGTAGTGTGACCTTCCCTCCTAACACAGTCAAGGGAAAAGGTCATGTTTGTTTGACCTTTAAATATATCCCTCCCACCCACCTTACCACCCTGCTAAAACAACACCCACCCTCCTTCCCTCCCATGCCACCCACTCTTCCCTCCCACCCTACCTCTATATATCACACACGCTCCCATCCAACTCACACGCCCACCCTACCCTCCTTTTCCTCCCACCCTTCCTATCTTCCCTCCCACCCTACCCTCCCTTCCCTCCCACCCTACCCTCCCTTCCCTCCCACCCTACTCTATCTTCCCTCCCACCCTTCCTTTCTGCCCTCCCACCCTCCCTACCTTCCTTCCCCTCCTACCTATATATCACCTACCCATCCACCTTACCAAGCAGCTCAAACACGCACCCTCCCACTCTCCCTTCCCTCCCACCCTACCTATATATCACCCACCCTCCTATCCCTCCCACCCTACCTATATATCACCCACCCTCCTATCCCTCCCATCCTACCTATATATCACCCACCCTCCTATCCCTCCCACCCTACCTTCCCTCCCACCCTACTTATATATCACCCACCCTCCTATCCCTCCCACCCCCCCTTCCCTCCCCCCCTTCCTATAATTAACCCACCCCTCCCACTCTCCCTTCCCTCCCACCCTACCTATATATCACCTTCCCTCCTATCCCTCCCACCCTACCTATATATCACCCACCCTCCTATCCCTCCCACCCTACCTATATATCACCCACCCTCCTATCCCTCCCACCCTACCTTCCCTCCCACCCTACCTATATATCACCCACCCTCCTATCCCTCCCACCCTACCTATATATCACCCACCCTCCTATCCCTCCTATCCCTCCCACCCTACCCATATATCACCCACCCTCCTATCCCTCCCACCCTACCTATATATCACCCACCCTCCTATCCCTCCCACCCTACCTATATATCACCCACCCTCCTATCCCTCCCACCCTACCTTCCCTCCCACCCTACCTATATATCATCCCCACCCTCCTATCCCTCCCACCCTACCTATATATCACCCACCCTCCTATCCCTCCCACCCTCCCACCCTACCTATAATTAACCCACCCTCCCACTCTCCCTTCCCTCCCACCCTACCTATATATCACCCACCCTCCTATCCCTCCCACCCTACCTATAATTAACCCACCCTCCCACTCTCCCTTCCCTCCCACCCTACCTATATATCACCCACCCTCCTATCCCTCCCACCCTACCTATATATCACCCACCCTCCTATCCCTCCCTCCCTACCTATATATCACCCACCCTCCTATCCCTCCCACCCTACCTATATATCACCCACCCTCCTATCCCTCCCACCCTACCTATATATCACCCACCCTCCTATCCCTCCCACCCTGCCTATATATCACCCACCCTCCTATCCCTCCCACCCTCCCTCCCCCCCCACCCTACCTATAATTAACCCCACCCTCCCACTCTCCCTTCCCTCCCACCCTACCTATATATCACCCACCCTCCTATCCCTCCCATCCTACCTATATATCACCCACCCTCCTATCCCTCCCACCCTACCTTCCCTCCCACCCTACTTATATATCACCCACCCTCCTATCCCTCCCACCCTCCCTTCCCTCCCACCCTACCTATAATTAACCCCCCTCCCACTCTCCCTTCCCTCCCACCCTACCTATATATCACCCACCCTCCTATCCCTCCCACCCTACCTATATATCACCCACCCTCCTATCCCTCCCACCCTACCTTCCCTCCCACCCTACCTATATATCACCCACCCTCCTATCCCTCCCACCCTACCTATATATCACCCACCCTCCTTTCCCTCCCACCCTACCTATATATCACCCACCCCCCTATTCCTCCCCACCCTACCTTCCCTCCCACCCTACCTATATATCACCCACCCTCGTATCCCTCCCACCCTACCTTCCCTCCCACCCTACCTATATATCACCCACCCTCCTATCCCTCCCCACCCTACCTATATATCACCCACCCTCCTATCCCTCCTATCCCTCCCACCCTACCCATATATCACCCACCCTCCTATCCCTCCCACCCTACCTATATATCACCCACCCTCCTATCCCTCCCACCCTGCCTATATATCACCCACCCCCCTATCCCTCCCCACCCTCCCTTCCCTCCCACCCTACCTATAATTAACCCACCCTCCCACTCTCCCTTCCCTCCCACCCTACCTATAATCACCCACCCTCCTATCCCTCCCACCCTACCTATATATCACCCACCCTCCTATCCCTCCCACCCTACCTATATATCACCCACCCTCCTATCCCTCCCACCCTACCTATATATCACCCACCCTCCTATCCCTCCCACCCTACCTTCCCTCCCACCCTACCTATATATCACCCACCCTCCTGTCCCTCCCCCCCCCCCTTCCCTCCCACCCTACCTATAATTACCCACCCTCCCATCCCTCCCTTCCCTCCCACCCTACCTATATATCACCCACCCTCCTATCCCTCCCATCCTACCTATATATCACCCACCCTCCTATCCCTCCCACCCTACCTTCCCTCCCACCCTACTTATATATCACCCACCTTCCTATCCCTCCCACCCTCCCTTCCCTCCCACCCTACCTATAATTAACCCACCCTCCCACTCTCCCTTCCCTCCCACCCTACCCATATATCACCCACCCTCCTATCCCTCCCACCCTACATATATATCACCCACCCTCCTATCCCTCCCACCCTAACCTTCCCTCCCACCCTACTATATATCACCCACCCTCCTATCCCTCCCACCCTACCTATATATCACCCACCCTCCTATCCCTCCCACCCTACCTATATATCACCCACCCTCCTATCCCTCCCACCCTACCTTCCCTCCCACCCTACCTATATATCACCCACCCTCCTATCCCTCCCACCCTCCCTTCCCTCCCACCCTACCTATATATCACCCACCCTCCTATCCCCTCCCACCCTACCCATATAATCACCCCCACCCTCCTATCCCTCCCACCCTACCCTATATATCACCCCTCCTATCCCTCCCACCCTGCCTATATATCACCCACCTCCTATCCCTCCCACCCCTACCCTTCCCTCCCACCCTACCTATAATTAACCCACCCTCCCACTCTCCCTTCCCTCCCACCCTACCTATATATCCCTCCCACCCTACCTATATTCACCCACCCTCCTATCCCTCCCACCCTACCTATATATCCCCTCCCCTCCTTTCCCTCCCACCCCCCCTTCCCTCCCACCCTACCTATAATTAACCCACCCTCCCATCCCTCCCTTACCCTCCCACCCTACCTATATATCACCCACTCTCCTATCCCTCCCACCCACCCTCCTATCTCTCCCACCATACGCTCCTTTCCCTCCCATCCCTCCCTCGCTTCCCTCCTTCCCCTCCCGAATGTAGGAAAAATAGGCACCGGAAAAAGGGCACTGGGCAAAAAAGGCACAGGAAAAAATTGCATTTTCTTCGGGGTAGGAAATAATTGCATATTATGAAAATTTATCACAATGTTTAATAAGGCAAGTTTATTATCCAGGATTTATTCCTTAATGATTTATCATTCAAGAATTAAATAGTTTTTATATATTTGTTTTATGTAGTGTTCTATCTAGTGCGTTAATTACCGGTACACTTTATTTCTATCTAACCTAACCTAACCTAACCTAAGGTGAGTACACTACCAGATATATATAATTACAATATTGCATATTGCATCTAAACACATTGTACTCATATATTACTCCTTAATTCATTTGTGTTATGTGCCATTTTTCCCCAGTCCGTAATTTGTGAGAAAAAAATTCCAGTGCCTTTTTTCCAGTTACCGGTACTGTTTTTTTCCGAGTACCTCCCATCCTCTCTCTATCTCACCCACCCAACACCCTGCCTCCCCTCCCACCCACCCACCCAGATCAAATACCCACCCTCCTTCCCTCCCACCCCCCACCCAGCTCAAACACCCACCCTCCCTTCCCTCCCACCCTCACCATATCCCACCCACCCACCCAGCTCCAACACCCACCCTCCCTTCCCTCCCACCCACCCTCCCCATATCCCACCCACCCACCAGCTCAAACACCCACCCTCCCTTCCCTCCCACCCTCCCTATATCCCACCCACCCACCCAGCTCAAACACCCACCCTCCCTTCCCTCCCTTCCCTCCCCATATCCCACCCACCCACCCAGCTTAAACACCCACCTTACCTCATACTCTCCCCACCAACCCTTCTCACTCACCTATCTTTCCCACCCACCTATCTTTCCCACCCACCCAACCTCCCTCCTACTCTCCCAAAACACTCTCCCACCAACCCTCCTTACCCTCCCCCCTCTCTCCCCCCCCCCCTCACCTGTCAAGCTGGATTACACGGAACATTGGTAGCTGTAGTCATTTTGGTTGATGGATGGATGAGGTTGGACAGATTATTGGGGAAGTTATACATGTCTGAATGTATGTATGGATGGATGGATGGATGAAGGTATACAGTATGTGGATGGATAGATGGATGAAAGTAGATATGGATGGATGAAGGTAAAGTGGACGACTGGATGAAGGTAGATATGGATGGATAGCTGAATGGATATATATGTATGGATTGAAGAGTCAGTTGACGGATGAATTGGATGGATGGATGAGTAGATATGTGGATGGATGGATGAATAAATGTAGGCTTATATGGATGGGTAGATAAAGGTATATGTGGATGGATGGATTAGTGGATGGATAGATGGGCGGATAAAAGGAAGGATGAATAGGAGGTATATGTATGGCTTTGTTATATGTGCGATTAGTTTGCTTGGGAACCTGATTGAATTGCTCATGTACTTACAGTATGTACACCCTATGTGGTGGATTGTGTTCCTTTCAAAATTATATTTTATTAAGCGTTATTTTCACATTGCGATTTTGATTAGTTCCTTTTCGTTTATCCTGTGTCGTCCCAGTTTTGGTTTGTATATTTTGCAAGTTTTACATTATAATTTATATGTAATTGTGTGTGTGTGTGTGTGTGTGTGTGTGTGTGTGTGTGTGTGTGTGTGAGCGAGCGTATTATTTTAGACTTTCCTCTCTTGTCGGTCTTGTGTTTATTATGCATTTTCATATAATCGATCTGTTAATCTATATTGTTCAGTATTATGTAAATTATCTCTCTCTCTCTCTCTCTCTTTCTTATATAGTTTTCTCCCTCCCTCATTCCCAACATCCCTCCCTCCCTCCCTACATTAATAATTATCTTACACTTCATCCCTCCCTTAATACCTCCCCCACTCACTCCCTCCCTTATTTACTTACTCCCACCCTCCCTCTCTCCCTGACTCCCTCCCTCTCTCCCTCTCTACACACCGTTCCCCCTCCCTCACTCTCTCATCCACCCACTCACTCATACCCTTCCTCTCTCCTTCCCTAAATCCCTCCCTCCCTCCCTCCCTCCCTCCCTACATCCCTCACTCCCACCCTCCCTCCCTCACTCCCTACATCACGCACTCCCTCCTTCACTCACTCGCTCCCTCCTTACCCTCCCTCCCTCACTTCCTACATCACACACTCCCTCTTTCACTCACTCACTCGCTCCCTCCCTACCCCTCCCTCACTTACTCCCTATATCACGCACTCCCCTACACTCCCTTTTGCAACAGGGCCAGAAATAGTCTCCCTTGATCCATGAAAGAGAGAGAGAGAGAGAGAGAGAGAGAGAGAGAGAGAGAGAGAAAGAGAGAGGTTGGCTAAGTAACTGTGACAGGGGAAAAAAATTGATACTGAAATTTAAATTCCTTTTAGCGCAGTACGTAATTTATTCAGACATTTCGTCGCGAATTTGTAAATACCTCTATCGTAATACATTTTACTTTCGAAATATATATATACGATTTAACACTATCTTGTCCGACGTCTTGGGGGTTATTATGATATTTGTTAATTATTATTGAGGATTTTATTACATTTGCCTTTTTCGAACAACGCATTTTAGTTGGTCATCCAAGTTAACAAAAACACCTTCCCAGACTTCCTTCAAACACCTTCCCAGACTTCCTTCAAACTAAAAAGATGCCCAACCAGACTTCCTTCAAACTAAAAAGATGCCCAACCAGACTTCCTTCAAACTAAAAAGATGCCCAACCAGACTTCCTTCAAACTAAAAAGATGCCCAACCAGACTTCCTTCAAAATAAAAAGATGCCCAACCAGACTTCCTTCAAACTAAAAAGATGCCCAACCAGACTTCCTTCAAACTAAAAAGATGCCCAACCAGACTTCCTTCAAAACTAAAAAGATGCCCAACCAGACTTCCTTCAAACTAAAAAGATGCCCAACCAGACTTCCTTCAAAATAAAAGATGCCCAACCAGACTTCCTTCAAACTAAAAAGATGCCCAACCAGACTTCCTTCAAACTAAAAAGATGCCCAACCAGACTTCCTTCAAACTAAAAAGATGCCCAACCAGACTTCCTTCAAACTAAAAAGATGCCCAACCAGACTTCCTTCCAAACTAAAAAGATGCCCAACCAGACTTCCTTCAAACTAAAAAGATGCCCAACCAGACTTCCTTCAAACTAAAAAGATGCCCAACCAGACTTCCTTCAACTAAAAAGATGCCCAACCAGACTTCCTTCAAACTAAAAAGATGCCCAACCAGACTTCCTTCAAACTAAAAAGATGCCCAACCAGACTTCCTTCAAACTAAAAAGATGCCCAACCAGACTTCCTTCAAACTAAAAAGATGCCCAACCAGACTTCCTTCAAAGTAAATGTGTACATTTTTTCGATAGAAAAATGTCCCGGCCGAAGAAAGTTGTATTTATTTTCGATATAAAAATGTCCTGGACGAAGGCTGATCTCTTTTAAGTTACAGACTCTCTATCACTCGCCCAGAAAACAATCGACATCTGGATGAGGTGAAGCGTCTTATTATCGCCTAACTAATGCGTCGAAACGTCTTAAAATCTCCAAACTAATGGAGCGAAACAGGGGAGGCCCAAAACCAAATAATGTTAGCTGTTACATAGAGCATTGATATCACAAAGAGACTGTAATATCTATAATACAAAGAGACTGTAATATCTATAATACAAAGAGACTGTAATATCTATAGTACAAAGAGACTGTAATATCTATAATACAAAGAGACTGTAATATCTATAATACAAAGAGACTGTAATATCTATAATACAAAGAGACTGTAATATATATAATACAAAGAGACTGTAATACCTATAATACAAAGCGACTGTAATATCTATAATACAAAGAGACTGTAATATATATAATACAAAGAGACTGTAATATCTATAATACAAAGAGACTGTAATATCTATAATACAAAGATACTGTAATATCTATAATACACAGAGACTGTAATATCTATAATACAAAGAGACTGTAATATCTATAATACAAAGAGACTGTAATATCTATAATACAAAGATACTGTAATATCTATAATACAAAGAGACAGTAATATCTATAATACAAAGAGACTGTAATATCTATAATACAAAGAGACTGTAATATCTATAATACAAAGAGACTGTAATATCTATAATACAAAATTCACGATTCCGCTCGGAAGAGGGCTGTATTTTAGTAAATTGAGTGAGTTTTGTCGTCTGCGAAACGTTTGACGCACTATTCCTCCTAAATGGCTGCCTCCAAGACATTGAATACTTAGACCAAAGCTGTTTGCAGAACCAAAAGGAACAAACTGAACCTGCCAGATTTCCGGTAGGCTACCGACTGTGCTGGCTCTTGCACTGCGAGATTTTCTAAAATGGGATGTAGCGAAATCGGGATGTAGGAGATTCATCTGCTATTAATCAAAATTAGGGTCAATAATACAAATATAATTATGTATTATGTAACTGGTCCTATAATTTATGATAACGACTCGGTAGTGTAGTGGAGAAAGTCTCGGCCTCCCACCCCGGGTGACCCAAGTTCAATCCCACGCCCAGGCATGACAGTCTTTCGCATACACTGTTAGCCAGTACCGTTTCCCTTGAGCAAGGAAATGGGTAATAGTGTCTGGTAATAAACTTTGGGCGAACGCTATTGAATCTCGGAGCGAGGGCTAGAGAGAAATGACGCTATGTACTGTAAGTATAATCTGAACATTAACCTGAACATTATACGGTACGTTTATAGCTATAACTCAAATAAATTGACTATAGAATGGGAAATATAGTGCAATTAATGTTTTCATTAATTTCATTGGAGGTATTTGGTGGTGTGGTGAAATTAATAAAAAATAGATTATACAATTTGGTCTACAATATACAAATGCCGTTCCTGTAAATCTATAATACAAGGAAGTCCACTATAATACATGATTACTATACACAGAACTCTTAAATATAGGGTGTCCCAAAATAGGTGTGACAAAGGTCGACATTAGGTTATATATTAAAATCTAAGCATAAAATGTTCCTTTAGAAAAACTCCATATCTTAACCGTTACAGAGATACTGGATGTTGACAATGGTACTTCCCCATGTATTTCCCCATAATACATGCCCAATTATCAAACGACATATCTCACCCTCACATAAATGTGTTTATTTGTCCATGTTTTAATCGAGATATTATAATTTTGTAGGTTACAAAAATATCAGAGATATTGTAGCTCACATTGAATGTATTGGAAACCATTTGCCATGGAGGAGTCCATTACAGTGGTGCGGGGGAGGACACTATATAAAACCTTAAGGGGAGGAAGACCGTTTTTCTGGACCCCTTTCTCCCTAATGTTTAGCCCCACTAGTTTTGAGATTATAAGACGTTCGGCCCTTTAGTTTGGCGATTTTAACACCTTTCGCCCCATTTTGTTGTCAATTTTAAGACCTTTCGTGCCATTTAGGTGTCGATTATTTCCTGGCGAGCGATAGCGAGCCTGCAATTTTAAGAGGAATTGGCCTTCGGCCGGAACATTTTTCTACCAAAAAATGTACAAATGTACAAATAGGGGGTGTTTTTCTAAGCTTGATGGAGGTCTAGGAAGGAAACTAAAAAAATATATGAATAAATTAATAAATAGACCAAACAAACGGGCAGTCTCCCCTTAACTATCTCTATAACAGTTGGGATTTCGAATTTTAGTTATAGAACAATTTAAGCTAAGAATCATCCATATAATCATATCATGAAGTTTGTCACACCATGTTTTGTTATTTGTGCATGAAGGAGACAAATGGCAAGCTGCCTGTAACAAGTGTCCCCCCCAAAGGTTGAAAGAGTGATAGAGAGCCAAAATCAAGGTATGTTATAGGTAATTTAGGTGTGTTGGAAAGAAGTGAGGTGTGATTGTTATGTGTAGTGAACTGAATAGGTGTTAATGAGAGTTAGCTGGCTTACTCTGTGTCCCTATTTTGGGACACCCTGTAAATGAAGCGTCGTTACAAATATATTTAACGAGGTAGTCATGATACAAATAAATCTATTTAATTGTATCTATAATACAAATCGGATTAGAAACTAAATAAATATATAGCCCACAAAACAAGCACTGCCCCCTTTATAATCCAGAAGGGTTGATAGCCTATAACTAATTAACTAACTTTACACAAAACAAAACGCTACAATACAAAAAGAAACTCTATTAAACAAAGACCTTACCTATAAATGAGGGTGTTACCTTGATAGCGTAATGCATAAGTGCGCGGAATTTCGATGTGAGTATCCTAGGTTCGAGTCCTTGGAGTGCCACATGTATTTGTTGGTTTCATTAATTGAGTTTAGAGGTGAAGTTGGTTGGTGGAAATAACATAATCATTACAAAGAAACCCGCTACGCATTCCAATAACTCGCTACAATTAACCCCTTGAGGTTAATGACGCATTTTGACAGTTTATTCTGGTTATTATTAAACGAGTTTATTCAGATTATAAAGGGTATATGGTAGTCAGAGGGTTAATTGAGATAGTCTTTACCCTTTAAATTTCCACAGATCCGTTCTAAGCTGCACAGAATCGTCTAATGATAGCCAGAATGCGTCATAATCGTCTAATGATAGCCAGAATGCGTCATAATCGTCTAATGATAGCCAGAATGCGTCATAATCGTCAAAGGGCTATGGGGGGTCACCGGCTTCTTTTGTTTATCTTTCTCACCTTTTCTCTTTCCCTGGCTTGAATCCATTCGGCCCCATTCAGCCAACTGTTTTAAGACGTTTATCCCCATCCAGGTGTCGATTTCTTCCTGGAGAGCGATAGCGAGCCAGCATTGTATGGAGAAATTCGGCTTTGCCGGAGACATTTTTCTATTGAATAATGTACAAATTTAGCTTGCTGTAAAAAAAAAAATATATATATAGGCTATACAGTATACTGTATATGCTGGTTCGCAGAAAATATTGACACCTGGATGGGGGTAAACGTCTTAAAACAGTAGGTTGAATGGGTACAAGCCAAAGAGAGAGGGAGAGAAAGAGAAAAAAAGCGAGGTGGGCCCCCTTAAGAAGGAAACCCTACAAAACAAAGAGCTTGGGGCTACAAACTTAAGACGCTACGCTACACAAAGAGAGACGCGCTACGCAACATACGCTTACTACAGCCTGTCCTGTTAGGGGGTAGTGCTTGGTTTTTATGGACCCCCCTTCTCCCTCACGTTTAGCATATTAATTTTGAGCCTTTAAGATGTTCGTTCCATTAGTTTGACGATTTTGAGACCTTTCGCCCCATTTCGTTGTCAATGTTTAGACCTTTCGTGCTATTTAGGTGTCGATTGTTTCCTGGCGAGCGATAGCAAGCCTGTAATTTTAAGAGGAACCGGCCTTCGGCCGGGACATTTATCTTGAAAGGGGGTCTAGGGGGTGTTTTTTTTTAAGCTTGATGGAGGTCTAGCGATGAAATTGAGAAAAACTGAAAAATACAATAATATATAAATACATAGACCAAAAACCAAGCACTACCCCATTTAGAGCCCCTATAGTAACAGAGATCGGCCAACCTCCGCCATATTGGTGCCACTGGGGTCATTAGCTTCTATTTACACTCGGGTATGCCTTTACCCATAATAACAAAACTAAACACATTCGACAATACTGGTATAGGATAAATAGTTTGTTTTTGTTTATTACAGTAGTTGGAAATTATACATAACTATATATTAACTATCTCACGGAATATATACAATATATATGTATATATATATATATATATATATATATATATATATATATATATTAGAGATAGATAGATAGATAGATAGATATTTATTTAGATATTTATTTATATTTGTTTAAGTTTAACTTTTACATAATAATAAAGATAATATCACCGCGGTGCTTGATCATTCTGGCACCAAAATGGCTTCAAAAAGGAAAACAAATAATAAAAGGCTGCTCCCTCTTACCCCAGGATCTTGGTAGGTATCGAAGGGGGTCAGCACGGAGACGAAGCGGGCCAGACCGAATACATCTTTAACATGGACCTAAAACGAACCCGGAGTGTCCCAACGCTAGGCAAGTTCAGTGTCGGGGAGCTGTGAGTGGCTGTGGGTTACTGGGGCAATAGTTTGTACCTTGAGGGGAGAGAGAGAGAGAGAGAGAGAGAGACGGGGATTGGGCAACAGTCTATACCTTGAGTTTGGGGGTGCAAGTGGCGTAAAGTTGAGAGAGAGAGTGTGCATGTGTGAAAGAGAGTGAAGTAAGTCAAATAATCAGAGAGTGAGTGAATGTGTGTGTGTGTGTGTGTGTGTGTGTGTGTGTGTGTGTGTGTGTATGTATATGTGTGTGTGTGTGTGTGTGTGTGTTATATATAGTGTGTGTGTGTGTGTGTGTGTGTGTGTGTATGTATGTATGTATGTATGTATGTGTGTGTGTGTGTGTGTGAATGATAATGAAGTAAATAAAAAAATAAGAGAGAGAGAGATTAGTTGATATGATTGTTTGTATAATAAATAAATATAAATAAAATATACCCAACCCCCTATTTAACATAAACGAAGAAACACGCATTCTTCTTCTTTATAAATCTAACAACCCCTTGAGGATTATGACGCGTTTTGACACTTTATTTTGGCTATCATTAGACGAATTTATTCAGATTAGGAAGGGTATATTATGTAAGTCAGAGGGTCAATTGGGACAGTCATTACCCTTTCGATTACCACAGATTCTTCCTAAGCTGTATATAATCGTCTAATGATAACCAGAATATACTATCAAAACGCTAGAGGTCCTTGCTAAGCTGTGTCTAGTGTTAGCAGCATATAATTGTAAAAATCCGCCACGTTACTAAATTTGTTAATCCAAATAATTAAGTGAGGTGTTATACCCTGTTCCAAATAAGTAGGCCAACAATCGTGAACTGTAGCCTTTGTAACTCATAAAGGGCGTATGGGATGTAAGTTTCCCCCCATTATTCCCTGGCTGACCCTTCCCAAATGGTAAAAATATTAGCTTGATTACTTTAGCCGTTTGTGAGTTATAGAGGTTAACGCCTTGAATATTATGACGTGGTTTAGCAGTTTGTTCTGGCTATCATGAGACGATCGTGTACAATTTAGGAAGGATTTGTGGGAGTTAAAAAGGTAAAGACTGGCCCAACCTGCTCTCTGACTTCTATATACCTTTCCGACTCTTAATTTAATCGTTTAATGATAGCCAGGAAAAACTATCAAAACGGGTCATAATCCTCAAGGGGTTAATGTTCAAGACTGTTGGCCTACATATTTGGAACCTGGTATAGCAGGTGACTAGGTGTGTCATTCAGTGGGATGAGTATTGTTAATTATTCTGTGGGACCCAAATCGTACCCGTAGTGGAAACAAGTTAATTAACACTGAGATGTGTGTGTGTGTGGGTGTGGGTGTTTGTAGGTGTGGGTGTGTGTGTATGTGTAGGTGGGTGTGTTGGTGTGGGTGTATGTGTTTGTAGGTTGTGTGTGTGTGTAGGTGTGGGTGTGTGTGTATGTGTAGGTGGGTGTGTTGGTGTGGGTGTATGTGTTTGTAGGTTGTGTGTGTGTGTAGGTGTCGGTGTGGGTGTGTAAGTGTGGGTGTGTGTGTTGGTGTGGGTGTAGGTGTGTGTGTGTGTGTGTGGATGTAGGGGGGATGGTGTGTGCATTTTTATTTTTATTTATTTATTTATTTATATATTTGATTGCACTGAATTTATGTAGGCCCTATGGAAGGAAATTTAGTATGCTTGAATTATAAGTGTACTTTGTTATGTAGTAGTTATATAATATGACCAATTAAAGGTTGTATAACATATTATGCTTGTAAGGCAATAATTCTATGTTTCCTTCCATACAAAATATCACAGAGTGGATGCAAATTAATTTGCTCAACTGTAGATAACTTACATTTGAGCACTTGCCTAGAATCATAAACCCAATTATATATTATTTTTATATTAGTTAATAAGTTTGCTTACTTGCATCTTACTCTGTACAATTATTATTTTTGTGTGTATTGTTTTGTTTTGTGTTTGGTGTTGTTTATTTCCAATGTGATATTATACATTTTGACCATTGTTATTTTAGTCTTGAGCAGTGCCTAATGCCTTTTGTTGGCCTCCATAGGAACCCCTTGGACTCACTAGAGCTACAGGCCACTTAAATATATCCCTGTCCTGAGGTTAAAGAATATACATTTAAAATAATAGCTTCCAGTGGGGCTTTTGGAATCACGGAGGGAAGGGAAATTGGTCTGGGAAGTCTATTTAGTTTGGGGATTGAGTGAGGTTGGGAGGCGCCGGAGAGAGAGAGAGAGAGAGAGAGAGAGAGAGAGAGAGAGAGAGAGAGAGAGAGAGAGAGAGAGAGAGAGAGAGAGAGAGAGAGAGAGAGAATAGAGAGAGAGAAAGGAAGAGAGAGAGAGAGAGGAGGAGAGAGAGAGAGAGAGAGAAGAAGGATAGAGAGAGAGAGAGAGAGAGAGAGAGAGAGAGAGAGAGAGAGAGAGAGAGGAGATAGAGAGGAGGAGAGAGAGAGAGATGAGAGAGAAGAGAGAGAGGATAGAGAGATAGAGAGAGAGAGAGAGAGAGAGTAGAGAGCAGAGAGAGAGAGAAGAGAGGAGCGAGAGAGAGAGAGAATGAGAGGGGAGAGGGAGAGATCCGAGAGAGATAATATGCGGTCCATTCCGAGGAGATACTTAAAGTAGGAAAGATTTTGCACTACTCTCGTTACAAAGTGTGCAAAGTACTATCTACTCTCTGAGAGAGAGAGAGAGAGAGAGAGAGAGAGAGAGAGAGAGAGAGAGAGAGAGAGAGAGAGAGAAAACTAAGCTGGCAGGTTTCACTAGTTGTAACTTGTTATTTGTTCCCCCCCTCTCTATATATATACCTCGATTAATTTTGTGTCATCTTCCTTCCACTATTATCGTCCATTTTGTGTTGATCATGTTGTGTGTATGCGTATATAATTCTGGGATGATTTATCCTTCATTTAGTTTGTGTTTCGTTATGCAAAGATTTTAGTCTTATTTGCATGCATTTTTGGGGTAATGTTTATTATCGAGCATGGATTTAATATATATATATATATATATATATATATATATATATATAACTGCAACTGTGTGGTCATTAAACTACCGTATCTATCTAAAAAGTCTCTCTCTCTCTCTCTCTCTCTATATATATATATATATATATATATATATATATATATATATATATCAGTTACTATCGCATTGTGTATGTATCTATCTATGTATCTACAGTATGTATCTATCTATTCTTCTCTCTCAATTTGTTTCTTTTTCTTTGTTGTCGTTTTTAGCTTTTCTTTGTGTTCATGGATTTATTTTTCCTGTTCGTGTGCAATGTTTCTTGTTCCTCTTGCCCCTCTCTCTCTCTCTCTCTCTCTCTCTCTCTCTCTCTCTCTCTCTCTCTCTCTCTCTCTCTCTCTCTCTCTCTCTCTCCCTCCCTCTCACTCTCCCTCCCTCTCACTCTCACTCTCACTCTCCCTCCCTCTCACTCTCACTCTCACTCTCCCTCCCTCTCACTCACTCACTCTCACTCTCTCTCTCTCTCTCATTAAGTTAAATTGCGTCTTTACCGCCATAGTATCTCTCTAACTTCAAGGCGTAAAACCGCGCGCCCATTAAAGCTAAGAGGGGGGTAAACCCTATTGAAACCTTTTGTCTGTACCCTTTTATTAAACCCTTGTATTTACCCTTTATGTAACCTTTGTATTAAACTACTTCCTCCAGCCCTTTAAAATCCTTGGGCTCTAGCCTTTGTAAAAGCTATTTACACTTGTTAAAACCTTTTTGTAACACCCTTTGTCAAAACACTTGGAATCACCTTTGTCGGTCTTGTGTAAACCTTTTGTCTTAACCATTACAAAACCCTTTGTATTGACCCTTTTAAAACCCTGTGTTGATCCTTTTTAAAAACCCTTTTGTCTCAATCCTTTTAAAAAACCTTTGTCTCAATCCTTTGTAAAGCCCGTTGTCTCAATCCTTTTTAAACCCCTGTCTCAATCCTTTAAAAAAAAATCTCAATTCTTTAATATAAGCCTGTCTCAATGCTTTTGAAAACCCTTTGTTTCGATTCTTTTGTAAACCCTTTGTCTCGATTCATTTTAAAACCGTCTCAATCTTATTTACCCTTTGTGTCAACTCTATTTAAAACCCTTAATATAAACCCTTATTGAAAGCCTTTGTCTCAACTCTATGTAAATTCCTTTGTCTGAATATTTTTTTAAACCCTTCGTCGAAACACTTTTAAACAAATTTCTGTCAACCCTTTTCAAAACCTATTGTAATTTTGTAACTCGCTTTTAACAACTCTTTAATTGCCTTTACCCATTTAACTTTTCGATATGATAGCGTCATTATTATTCTAGTCTTGCTAACACTAGACGATTTCATTAAGCTTAGGAACCACCTCTTGGAACCTAAGGCGTACAAAAACATTTAAATAACCGCAGGGGTCTTAGGTCTGTATCTTTTAGACAAGCCTCTCTATAAGTTGTTGTTGCGAGGCTTCGGTAGCTTACATTATAATAATAATAATAATAATAATAATAATAATAATAATAAGAGTGCAGGATTGAGTAAGTAGGACAAAATAAACCTATACAAATATTTAAATATATATAGGATTCAATAGAATTAGATAATTTTTAAGATAAATCTAACCTACTTAAAAACAATACACACACACACACACACACACACACACACACACACACACACACACACACACACACACACACACACACACACACACATACATACACAGAATAGACAGATATACATAAAATATTATATTTTCAAAGTACATAAGGCAACACACACACACACATACACACACACACATACACACACAGAATAGACAGATGTACATAAAATATTAAAATATTTTTGAAAGTACATAAGGCAGTACATACCGTTTTTTCTTCCAATGTTCTTGAGGCCATTTTCTTGAAGGGGGGACATGCTAGAGTCTCAACATATTGCTATAATACCCTCTAAGGTTTTTGTGCTCTTTTCCGGGATTTACCCAACAGCAGGACAAAAACATACCCCGCCCCCTCAGTAGTCTTAGTGTGAGAGAGAGAGAGCCCGAGAGCGAGAGAGAGGGGGTAGAAAAGGGACGAGAAAGAGAGAGAAATCGTTGAAACAAAAGAAAACGATGAGAGACTAAGTGTTTATGAACTATATATATATATATATATATATATATATATATATATATATATATATATGTGTGTGTGTGTTGGAAAATCCGAGTTATACTTTGTGTGTGTGTGTGCGGAAGAGACACCCCAGTAGAGATAAGGGGCATACCAACTAGAGAGAGAGAGAGAGTGAGTGAGTGAGAGCAAGAGGTGCCACACAGTCTTGGATTTATATATACAGTATATATATATATATATATATAACTCATAAATACACATGAGCTACTTTCTCCAAATTGAATTTGCCTTCTCATAAATATATAAATATGAAAATGTTAAGTATTGTTTATCATGACGTGGTAGAGTTGGTTTAACCCAGGCACTGCGACGGTCCTTCCGGAAGCACAGTAGGCCTATATAAATATATGTAAAAAGAACCCTCTAAATCCCGTGAAATTTCTCAAAATTTGGTGACACATAAAAAGTAGTGGCAGTTCTCCATGCCACATTCTCCACCCCTCCCTCCCTTTATACCCCCCCCCCCCCCCTCTCTCCCTCAACTTGACCTTTTATTTTGCACAGGTTCTATCAATTAAGCATGACACTCATTCTGACTGTGTGTGTGTGTGTGTGTGTGTGTGAGAGAGAGAGAGAGAGAGAGAGAGAGAGAGAGATAGAGAGAGATAGAGATAGATAGATAAAGATAGATAGATAAAAGGGAGGTAGAGTTTGCCACCCACCCACACTAAACAGCAGACTTTGTACACACATATACTGCCCGGAGATTGGACGCGCTAAGTGTGTGTGTGTGTGTGGTGTGTGGTGTGTGGTGTGTGGTGTGTGTGTGTGTGTGTGTGTGTGTGTGTGTGTGTGTGTGTGTAAAAGAAAGATCGAGTGAGTCTGTGTAGGTGTGTGAAAGAGACAAAATGTGTGTGTGTGTGTGTGAGAGAGAGAGAGCGTGTATTGTTATTGTTTGTTTGTTTTTTCTTTTCTTTTTTTCTTACGTAATAGTGTATGTCATTGTGTTATTTGGTCAAATTTTCATATAGAATCTGGAAACTTGTACTTTTTTACTTCTTAACATTATAGTAAACACACAAAAAAGCTGTTTCCATTTTTTTAATTCATACGTAGTCACAAAAATCCAAGATGGCCACCATAAATGTGTATAAATCAAGAAATTACATATTTAAAATGTCTGCTTAGAATTGCATCTATAGTTAACCCAATTCATGCCTATTCGCAGTTGTAGCGGTGGCGACAGCGGCAGCGTTTTCTTGGGCAGGTGTGTATGCTCTTTTGAAAATACCATGTAACTTTTAATTTATTAACTGCTGCGACCACCACTGCCGCCGCCACTGCCGCCGCAGGTGAGTATGGACCGTTATACACTAATTGGATCCGCATTTATCATATTATTGTGATTTGGATTACAGACATACAAGATCGTCATTTTCCATGTTTGACAAATAAAGACCGACACAACAATTTCTTGTAACAAACGAATGGCAGCAGATACGCTTTTGTGATTAGTCTTCCAGGGCATCATTTTCCTCGTCATCGCTTGAATTCTCATCAAGTGCGACATTTTTGCATGTGTCCTCGGCTCCTTCGCATTTGCAGAGCTCTGTACAGGCTAGATTATGTGCCTTACAAGAGCACCATCCACTGCACTTACTGTTGGCAGAGGCACACTTCACAAGTTCCACCACAGCCTCCGGTGCTGCTGGTACTTTTGAGACTACTGGGACATAGCGGCCATCCTCCAGTTGTCGCCATCCCAGAGTAAGTGGATCCAGTAGGATCGGTACCGCTACTACGTCCTGCAACCATATGTTGGCTTGTAGATGTGCACGCAGTATATGTTCAGTGATACATCCTTGAGATGACAGTAGCTTCTCTACACCTTGGTTACCCTTCAGCTGCTTGAACATGTGCCACCCAAGTGCCTTGGCCGATGCAAACCCAGAGTTGAACAGCTGACACAAAAACTTCTCACATCCAGAAAACACCCCTGTGGATGGGTACACTCCAATACCAAGGCCAGCAAGAGCACAGATCACATCTTCGCCGGCTTTCATGAAGACTTTGAAACATGATGACTTCCCCTTTCCTTGGATGTGACCAGTCGTGTTGCTTCCTGTGAGTGCATGTAATCCTGGCAATGCCGCTGCTCTTTCTGCACCTAGGGCAACATAGATGGGCTTGAGTTTGATTTTCTGTCTTCGATCTCCAGTGCCCATGATGATAACACTGTCTGGCTTCAGATCAGGTACTCTTCGCAGAGCAAGTACTAGCACATCGGTATCACAAGATTATATGTGCACATTATTGCCCAGATGACTCACTGCCACAGCATACAAGATCAACAGTGTGTCAGCTTCCTCTTGTGTACTCGGAATGTTCACCATGTTTGGCTTGGAAGCAAGGACGCCTTTCTGGGTGTGTGTGGTGATGGGCACTTTGCACAATCGAACAGCATGTTGTGCAAGATACAACACAAGATTGGCTTTGGTTTCCTTAGTGCTCAGAAATGACTTGAAGTCTTTGATGTGTGTGGTATCTTCTACTTTATACCCCTTGTCCTGTGTTCTTCCTGCTGTACGAAGCTGTCTGGTTCTGTCCTTCAGCGAATTCCTTATGCAGTAGTTGTCAAATACTAGGTATGTGTCCACGTAACCAGCCGATTTACTGTCAACACTTCGTACAAAGCAGTCCAGCAGATCATTACAGGTTTTAATTTGGCTTTTGTAGACAACCATCTCCTGTACAAGAGCCATGCCATCTATTATAATGCTGGTTGAGCTATGTGGGGTGGTTGACTCCTCTCCCATGGTTGTTTGAGGCATGTCAGACAATGGTGACTCTGCAGCCATGCTCTCGAGTTCGTGAACCACCTCCGATGCCCCCTTGAGATTTACAGTTTTGCATCCATCACTCCAGGTCAGATACTTCAGCTTTGACATTTTGTCCCACATGTTTTTCTCGCCATTGACTCTTTCCTCTACATGTGTAGCAAGCGCTTTCTTTCCACGGGTCTCTACGTCCAGTACGTCGTGCTGTATTGATGCAGGCATAATCCTCTTCGTCACAAACGAACTGCTGTCAAGAATTTGTCATACGTTGAATGTTCCTCAGACTGTGGTGGCTCTTTCAATTGCTCCTTTTTGGAGCTCTGACACTTTATGCATAGTTTATAGTTTAAATCTGTGCGAGCCCTCTTCTCCTGTGGTTCATCTCTCTGTGCCATGACTTAACTGCAAGTAGAGAAGATTTTTTTTTTATAATTGATAACTTTTGTGTAAAAGATACTATCCGTATAATTATATTGTCTACATATATACAGGTTCAGGTGAAGAAACCACAGTCATATCGATGTGGGTATGAGGCATTTTTCTTGTATAATATCTTCTACTGGATGCACTGCATCTGAAAATATGAAACAAAATTTGTAATCAAAGTTTTTTTAACTTTATTTGAGAAAAGAATGATAAATACTGGTAAAATTATCATATTGACGCCATATTTCATATGATATGATTGTTAAATGTTTTTCTTTTCACTTGATCAGAACAAATATTATTTATATGGATTTATTGTACCTTAATACATACAAAACAATATATTGTGCTCGTGTGTATGTTAATTATGACCAAAGATATGACGGTTATTCAAGTTTCGTCACCCACTGGCGGCCATCTTGGATTTTTGATATTAGCAGAGCTTGGAAAAATTGGAAACAGCTTATTTTCAGTCCTATGTGATCTAAGGAAGTGAAACGAATGAGCGAATTGACAAACGAGAGAACTAATGGAAGAACAATTAGTCAGTGTGTTTAACTATTTCAGCATATTGATGTTGTTTTCGTCATATTCTGGTTACCGTTAAACGATTTACTTAAGCTTATAACCTACCTCTAGGATTTAAAGGGGTTAATGACATATTCATTTACCATCTAAATATACATTGCTTTTTAAACTGCATAATATCGTCTAAGGTTACCCAGATTAAAAGGTAAAATAGCGATCTCACTCTGAATACATTTAACTCTTTAGAATTAGTGAAAATATTAATTGAACTAACTGAGATAATTAAGTGGTATAATGTATATTATTATTATATCTCGCTTATAGTGTGCTCAACAAAAATACAACTCAACAATTCTCCTTTGTTTTTTTTAGCATAGGCCTACTTGGTTTCTCATTATTTAGCAAAGCCCTACTTTTTGAAGGAGACAAAAGGCAGGCTATCTGTAAAATGCCTGGACACACGAAGTTTAAAGCAGTCTAAGTCATAGAGTGAAAACAAGATTGATTGAGGGAGAGAGTTCCAGAGTTTGCTTATTCAGTAGAAGAAAGACCAAAGATTTGTTTTTGTCATTCTTGGGTTGTCCTTTTCTTAGCATAGGCCTACTGATTTTTTATTTTTTTTTATCATAGGCCTCCTTAAGTTCTTTTGTTCTATCCTCATGGGTTCTCCTTTTCTTGTGATATATCTTTGTCCCTTCCACATTTTCGATATTAACCCCTTCTGTCCTGGCGACATCTTTTAAAGTTTATTCTAGCTACATTTAGACGATTTTTGCAGTATAGGAAGGATTAAGTGATATTGTTGGAAGCTTGTTAATTGCTGGAGGCCTTTTTTAACTGAATAAAATCGTCTAATAGTAACCAGAGTAAAGTCAAGAGGACGTCGTCGGTACAGAAGGGGTTAAGGTGGTGTCATACGAGCTCATTCTCGGCCAATTTTCGAGCAAGTTTTTTCTCGTACTATTTTAAGGTTCTTTGACATTGGAATCGAAAACTAATTCAAAGGTAGATTATGTTAGGTAGTTTCATTCATATGCAACTTTAATTTTGAAGCTGCCACACAACTATTGTCCGTAAAAATTGACGGAATAATCGCTCGTGTGACGCTGCCTTTAACTCCTTCAGCACCATGACGCCTTTTTACCTTTGATTCTGGCTAGAATTAGACGATTGTATGCAGTTTGAGAAGGACCTTGGTTATTCAGAGGGTTTACTGAGATCGTATTAACCCATTCGAGTCGTAGTGCTTGATTATAAACTAAAGAAAATCGTCTAATGGAAACCAGACTATGATGAAAATTACGCAATGTTGGTGAATAACAGTCTATTGTATCCTGTTTCATATTTACAAGCTATATAAGTTTACTGTATTTCTTAATTTACCACAGCCTTTCTCGAGCCATGTAATTGGCTGTGTTTGTATTTCACTGTATTATATTGATGTGTGTGAATTTGTATTTTGTTTTTGTGTGTTCATTGTTTTCTGTTGTGTTGTCCCTATTCTGGCTCTGTCTTGAGTCGGCCACCCCCAGAAAAAAAAATAGGAAAAGTGGGGCTTGGGCCTGAGTATATGGATGGATATTGTATGTTATTTACTTCTTGATCGCTGCTTGTTTACTATGGCCATTTATTATTGATTGGTTTATTATTTGATTGTATTTGTTTCCAATCTCCTGACTTTCTCTTTCCCCTTCCCTGCTGTTATTTTCTCTGTCACCCTCCCCACTATGACTCTCTCTCTCTCTCTCTCTCTCTCTCTCTCTCTCTCTCTCTCTCTCTCTCTCTCTCTCTCTCTCTCTCTCTCTCTCTCTCTCTCTCTCTCTCTCTCTCTCTCTCTCTCTGCCAATAATGTTTAATCATATTATACTTTCTTATATTGTCCTCTTCGTCTCTGTCCTCTTTTTTTTTCCTTTGATTTTCCTGTGTGTTTCCATTGTCCTGTTTTGTTTATTTTGTCCTGTCTCTTAACTGTCTCTTATGGTGTGACAGGAAAATGACAGCAGCCTATATATACCCTCTTAAGGGGAGACAGACCGTTTGTTTGGTCTATTAATTCATTTATTCATATATGTTTTTAGTTTCCTCCCTAGACCTCCATCAAGCTTAGAAAAATATCCCCTAGACCCCCCTTCAAAATAAATGTGTAAATTTTTCGGTAGAAATTATGTCCCGGCCGAAGGCCGATTCCTCTTAAAATTGCAGACTCGCTAGCGCTCGCCAGGAAAAAAGTTGACACCTTAATGGCATGAAAGGTCTTAAAATTTACAACGAAATGGGGCGAAAGATGTTAAAATCGCCACGCCAAAATGGGCCGAATGTCTTATAATCTCAGAACTAGTGGGGCTAAACATTAGGGAGAAGGGGGTCCAGAAAAACGGTCTGCCTCCCCTTAACATCAGTCTTCTATATTCCACTTACCCATCCTGTCCAGCCCAATACCATCTTTATGTTATTAGCTTTGGGTGTCTGTATTTACTTCTTCTTCTTCTTCTTCTTTTTCTTCTTCTTCTTCTCCTCCTTCTCCTGTGTCTGTATTTAGCATGTCACAAAAAAACCTATAGTCAGCTTCATGTGTTGACTACTCAGCTATTGTGAAGGTTATGTGGTGAAGTGGGTTGTTTGTTATGGAGACTCAGCTTTGATAGGATGTACAGGCTTAGTATTGCCATAGGTTATTATCATTAAGAGGATATTTTTATTTACTTGTTTGCTTGTTTGTATATTTATTTATATATTTATTGAAGTATTTATATATTTAATTATTTGATTATGTATATATTTATTTATTTTTACGTTTTAGACCTCCATCAAGCTTAAAAGAAATAATGTGTGCATTTTTCAGTAAAAAAAAAAAAAAAAAGCAGGCACCTAAATTGCACACAAGGTCTTAAGATCGTCATACTAATGGGGCGCATGTCTTAAAACCTCAAGACTAATGGGGCTAAACGTGAAGGAGAAGAGGGTCCACACTTTCCCCCGTATAGTATCGAAACATCAGCTCCTAAGATAATTATGTTTAACCAGGGGACGCATAAAGCCGGTGTCACACGAGCCCTTTAGCGGTGGAGGTATCAGAGTCACAGTATCCGAGTCACAGTATCCGAGTCACAGTAGCCGAGTCACAGTAGCCGAGTCACAGTAGCCGAGTCACAGTAGCCGAGTCACAGAAGCCGAGTCACAGTAGCCGAGTCACAGTAGCCAAGTAACAGAAGCCGTGTCACAGTAGCCGAGTCACAGTAGCCGAGTCACAGTAGCCGAGTCACAGTAGCCGAGTCATAGTAGCCGAGTCACAGAAGCCGAGTCACAGAAGCCGAGTCACAGTAGCCGAGTCACAGAAGCCGAGTCACAGTAGCCGAGTCACAGTAGCCGAGTCACAGTAGCCGAGTCACGAGTCACAGTAGCCGAGTCACAGTAGCCGAGTCACAGAAGCCGAGTCACAGTAGCCGAGTCACAGTAGCCAAGTAACAGAAGCCGAGTCACAGTAGCCGAGTCACAGTAGCCGAGTCACAGAAGCCGAGTCACAGAAGCCGAGTCACAGTAGCCGAGTCAGAGTAGCCGAGTCACAGAAGCCGAGTCACAGTAGCCGAGTCACAGAAGCCGAGTCACAGTAGCCGAGTCACAGTAGCCGAGTCACAGAAGCCGAGTCACAGTAGCCGAGTCACAGTAGCCGAGTCACAGTAGCCGAGTCACAGTAGCCGAGTAAAAAGGTAACTCAAATCGATGCTACTATCTGACAATTTTCTATTTCATCTATTTCATATTTTGTATCGGAGAGTTCCTAATTGTGTACAGTCCCATTTAAGGGGGTAGTGGTTATTTGTTGGTCTATCTATAAATTTATTCATATATTTTTTAGTTTCCTCGTTAGACCTCCATCAAGCTTGAAAAAACACCCCCATACTCCCTTTCAACACAAATTTGTAAATTTTTCGCTAGCGGTTTCTCCTAAAATTACAGGCTCGCTATCGCTCGCCAGGAAAAAAATCGACACCTTAATGGCACGAAAGGTCTTAATATTGATAAAGAAATGGGATGAAAGGTCTCAAAATCGCCAAACTATTGAAACGAACGTCTTAAAATCTCAAAACTAATGGGGCTAAATATGAGGGAGAAAGGGGTTCCGAAAAACGAGCCATCCCCTCATAACGTAGTGTGGGTCGTTACTACTACTACTGGTTGGGTCCCGTGTAAGGCTATCAAGGGGATCACTGCTATGCTCGCTAAGGTTTATCAGTGTATATAACGGGTTCACAACGACTATCTTACATTCAATGTCATGCACCATTCAGGTCCTTTGGATTCTGAATATATATTTTATGAACACTAGCTATATATATATATATATATATATATTTATAAAATGTGACCGTTCGAGAGAGAGAGAGAGAGAGAGAGAGAGAGAGAGAGAGAGAGAGAGAGAGAGAGAGAGAGAGAGAGAGAGAGGGGGGGGGGGGTTGGGGGGGGGGGATCGTAAATGTAGAGTTTTCCAAGCCAGTCTAATATAACGAAACTGTGCTGCACCATTTCCATTAGTTTTTTGTGTTCCGTATAATCCCTAGGGCTTGCGTCAAACAGTGTCCCAGTTGGGGGCTGAGGGGCCTATTTTGCTACACCCCCCACTCACTCTCACTCCTACTCTCTTACTCTCGCACACTTTGTCTGTCTCTCTCTCTATATATATACACACGCACTGACACACACACACACATCATTTACACTTACACAACACACTCCACCCCAAATAAACACTACACTAACCCAACACTATTCCCCTCAATCCCACACAAATCCAGGACGCTCACAAATTTCCTACACCGCTATACTCCATTAAAAATTTATGAGCGGAAATATTGCCAATCCGAATACGGCCACTAGGGGACATAATGTAGTCTAAGGGGTCTTAAGTCTAGGCGGCCACGTTCCAAAAGGGCCACAGATAGAACGGCCACAGTCTCCTCATCTAACCTTACTCGCTTTAGCCTGACTCGATTTAACCTAACCAGACCTGACCTAACTTGACCTAAGCTAATCTAACTTGACCTAAGCTAATCTAACTTGACCTAAACTAAGCTAACTTGACCAAACCTAATCTAAGCAAATAATCTAACCAAGCCTATCCTAATTTAACCAAAGTAAACCTACTCTAACCTAATCAGACTTGACCTAACTATGTCGAATCGTGCGCAAGAAGCTGGAGTGATATATTAAAGCCCTCCTCTAAAAGATTTGTTCAATTATGGAGTTAATAAAGTCAGTATTACCCTCCTTCGTTCTCACGGGTCCTTCCTAATCTGTAAAATATTGTCTAATGATTGCTAAAATATAGTGCGAAAATAGGACATAATACTAAAAGGGTTAAATTTACATCTGAATGAATGGGCTACGATGGGCTATAAAGAAAAAAAACTCCATCTACGTATTGTGAAAAGCATGTTATTATTTAGGCAAATTGTAAGTAAGGAAGAAAAGGTAAGTAAATATGATGGATATATATTTTTCCACAATACATGTTACTAGCCCCAAATGAACAAGCAACTTTGGCTTTTCACCATCCGACACATCTTTTATTAATGTACATCAAACATAAAATATACAGAGGAAATTATAAAACCCTAGCGTGGAGAGATTAGGAATGCACCATGATTCCCTGTGTCTCACACGCTGGCATGGCCTAGTCGTACTGAGCTCCTGACACTGTTAGCATTGCTCCTGAGGATAACCATCCCTAGTGGAAATTCCCGGCGCGACCGAAGCCACTCCAAGGACCCGTGCCCCCAGGGGGGGGGGGGGCAGGGGATAGTTGTGACGGTTTGGCTCCCGAAACTGCTCCCCGCGGCCGGCATCCGGTTGTCCTCCACTGGTCGTGGAGGGTCGGCAGCCATCCGCGGTTGGCAGCTCCGGGAGGTGGTCCCACGGCGTAGACGCCGCCACATCAGGAACATCAGGAACTTCTAACCTAGCTGAAACACATCATAAGACCTTACAGACTATTCAAAACAAAGCCCTGAAGATCATTACAGGCTGCACAGCTACTACACCCACAGATCATCTACATCAAGAAACAAAAATCCTCAAAGTCAAAGACCATCTGGACATGAGAGGCACTCAATTCCTGGCAGCAGCCTCCACGAACCAAGACCACCCACTAAACTACATGGCAACACACCCACAGACACCAAGAAATATCAAAACAACACCCAGCACACGGTATCACACACAATTATTGTCCTCCTCTCCCTCCCTGCCCACCCCGAACCAACTTCCAGAAGCACATCCATACTCATATCTCTCGCCAATCCATCCACTCACTCACAGACAACACGCAGCTGCATGCACGACCTCCCAAAATCCATCCTTCCGAATCCTCCCTCCCTCGCGAGGACAGAGTCCACCTGGCCAGGCTGAGATGCGGACACCATCCAGCTCTCCTGAGCTATCAGAAGAGACTGGATGACTCCGTTGTCGACGCCTGCCCGGGATGTAACACAGCACCCCATACCATTAAACACATCATAGAAGACTGCATTTCACACAACCACTTACGCCAACAACACAACCTACACTCAATGAGAGCTCTGTGGGAAAGCCCGATCATGGCCATGGCCTTCCTCAGGGACTCGGGGCTGTTCGGCCAGGCAGCTTAGGGAACAACAACAACAACAACCATCCCTAGTCTTTGCTTGAGCCAAAGGGTTTCCAGGGGTTCTCCTGCAACTGTTCTGATTTTGCGGACAATTTCATTCACCGTATTTAGGGTTGTGGGGCCGAAGGCTACTTATTTTTTGAACGCCAGATGCTCGAACGGTTGATGTCTGACGAGGACTTGGTATTTTTCTCGCTCTCTATTTTCTGCTATCCAGGTGGCCTCCCCTGCTTCGTTGGCGCTTCCGGTGATGTTGGTCATTGATAAAGTGTCAACACACATGGCATCCCAAACAAGGCACTGGCCATTCTTGTAAGGGAAAGTGGTCATCCCATCTGGCTGCTTACAAAGTGGTTCATGGATTGATGCACAGTTAGCACTCTGCAAGACCCATTTTATGACATTATTTAGTGATTAGTGTCTTGGTAGGCAGCCTGCTCTGTGACTTCATGACAGACATAGTGACCTTGAGCATCCATCAATCCATCACACTTGCATGTATGTGGGTGGGAAACTGAGCACCCACTGTTAGTACGATGGCAACCCGGATAGTTTCAGCATAAGAGTTAGTTCCAAGAGTTGGGATGGGGATGTTGTGTAACCACAAGCCACTCTCTAATCAGGTGGCTGCCTGAAGGCGTGCTTTAGCAAACTGGTCCGGATTGGTTAGCAGACTCTCTCTTGTTACCTTCGCCAAGAGGATATCCCAATCTTTCTTCTTGCTCCTGGAGGCACCCTGAGGCTCATACTCTACTCCTGTACTTTCCATCCAAGTGTTAATCGCTTTTGCCAAATCCCCATTAGGTGCCATTCCAGGTTGTAAAGAAAGGATGGACACCCCGAGGTTGTTGGTTGCGATAAGGGAAGAGATAGGCAGGGGAGGCAATATCTATGGCTCTCCGTATCCCCAGGCCCACGAGGCGGACAGGGAGAGTAGCTTGTGCCCAGGTCTTATGTTGAAAGTCCACGTTGGTGATACGGGTCACTGCTTCTTGGATTATGTTGTCTAATTCTTGAAGGCTGCGAGTGTTCATGTAAGTCCTTGATGTCCGCAAAAGGTATTGGAACTTAGGGATGGAGAAGCAATTCTTAAGTAGAGCCAGAGATGAGTAAGCATCGATATGTAAGCACAAGCAGCTCACAAGACATTGAAGCTCCTCCTTTTTACCCTGAAGTGCTGATGGGATTGCTGCCAGTCAGTGGGGATGGGAGAGAGGTATCCTGACCAGGATTCGAACCCACTCACTCCAGGTATATATATTTCGGAGAGTTGGGCATTGTAACCGCTCATGGGCGAGTGGTTACGGTGCCCAACTCTCCCAAATATACCTGGAGTGAGTGGGTTCGAATCCTGGTCAGGATACTTCTCTACCAACATGTCTGACATAATCATTAGATAGTCAGTGGGGAGCACATTAGAGTTTGCTGGTGGTCCAGTTGGGCTGGAATTGGTTTTAGTACTCTGCCATAAGTTCATTGGTATTACATTATTATGTTTTTTCCACCAACCAACTTCACCTCTAAACTCAATTAATGAAATCAACAAATACATGTGGCACTCCAAGGACTCGAACCTAGGATAGGCTACTCACATCGAAATTCAGCGCACTTATGCATTACGCTATAAAGACAGTTTAACGGAGAGAGAGAGAGAGAGAGAGAGAGAGAGAGAGAGAGAGAGAGAGAGAGACTGTTAATTAGAAA
>CM064485.1:15152606-15397606 GCA_032716605.1 Paralithodes platypus
ACAAACCAGTACCTGGCCCTATGGTACGGGGCTGCCGCGCGCTTGTACACAAAGAGACTGGTCAAGTTTGTGTTGTTTTAGCACCCACGGACAAGACAATGTGCTTTTGTATTGATTTCAAACAATCAAAGATGTAAGGAAAATATATTAAGGAAACAATAACAAGCTTCAAAGCAGTAACATAAAACAATATGATGAATAGATGATAAGACTGAATATTGAGCTCTCTCCTTTAATATGTGTGGATGTTTGGATTATTATGAACATATCTTAAGTAATTTTACCCAAATATATATAGGCCTTATTTCATTCATAAAACTACAGATGTATACAGTACCTATCAGACGGCAACGGTCAATAAGAGTAAAGTTTTGTTATTATTTTGTATATAAAGCGCAAAGCTCTTTATCATCCATCGGCGCCTGGAAACTGTCTAATATCTTCTTGTATAAGGACTAGGCTTAACAATTATCTGTACTGATATTTATTGTCTCATTTTACACAATATATTTGTATACACATTTATGTTTATCGATATTAGGGAGGTAACCGCAATTCACGGCAAAGCGTATACCATTAGCCTACACTAGATTACCGTATCCTATGCAAAGCCAACTGAAAACAAAAGATTAATAGGACACCAACAATCTATTAACCACATTAATGATGTATATGAAATGTCTGTTATGGTGGATGGGTGAAGGTAGGGGAGATTATTCATGTGTTTTCGACCATTCCATTCTTACACAAGATATGTTTATATCAATCTATTTTACCTTCCATAATGAGAGACAATACGATTCATCACGAAGTGTAGCCTACCAGCTGATATATAACAAACGTATATATTATATACTAAATGAAGAGACAAGGAATAATCGTGTGTCTTTAGACCTCTTCATATAGATTAAAATGTAGGTTAAGGTACATATACGGTACAAGTATATCGTTTGCTTCAACAGACACATTCCATGATAAATAACATAAGGAACAAAGCACAATGTAAGGCATTGATCTTGGTACAATGGCAAAGCTGCTAGATGTAAAGTAAGTACCGGTAATAAAACGAAACATATGAAAAGAGTTGATTAGGCTATGCCCAACATTACCGGTATCTATCAACTGAAAATATACATATTTTATAATCTATATTTTATTAATTTCACCCCAACATATGCCAATTTTGTGAATAGGTCATTTATATAATATGCTTACGTGTCGGATAAATTGCGTCTATATATGCAGGGAAATTTAGACTAAATTAAGTAGTCTCGTTGGCAATATAAGCAAAATCCATCATAGTTTTACCATTTTAATGCAGCAAAATTATATAAATCTGAACTTGGCTCTTTTGCCAACCATTGGCGTGCAACAATATCAAACCCACCAAACCCACCTAAGAATTAACTTAACTAACGGTTTATTTGAGGAGGTTTAAGCAAAGTCCGTTGTATAAATATATGTTACCTTCCATAATAGGAGAATATACGATTTATCATGAAGTTTGTCGGTTGAAGCAAAACTAGGCTATATACCTGGTACCGGTACCGTGTATGGACATACCTTACCTACATTATGATCCATGTGAATTGGTCTAAAATTCTGGTGTAAAATTCATCAATTTACATTTAGTATTTTTAAGTCTAGCCCATAATTATATAAGGTGATATTTGGTGTAGGTTTTAACTTTTGAACTTGTTTGATATCAAATGTTGATTAAAATCCAAACTCGATCGGTTATATTTTGTCAACTCGGGTATTTCTATGGTTGCGGGATTTTTGCGGGTAGAGGGTATTACAATAAGCTAAATACATCGGAGATTTGACCATATTAATTAACTAAACCTGTATTATGCATCACTGAAATTATAAGTAGGCCTAGCCTATGTACCGGTAGATTGTTTTACGTGCCTTTAACCCCTTTTGTACCGGTGATGTACTTATCATTATATTCTGGCCACTATTAGACGATATTGTACAGCTTAGGAAGGACGTCTACTCATTACAAGGCTACAGCCTATCTCAATAAATCCTTTTAGATATCATATATCCTTCCCAAGCTTAAACAAAATCGTCTAAATGTAGCTGAAATTAAATACAAAAATACGTTACCGGTAAAGAAGGGGTTAATATTCTGTTCTCAAAGATTTCTGTACGGTATTCATGGGCAGTTCTGCTGTTGTAACAAGGCTTATAATCTGTATAGTATCTCTAATTTCCAAAACGTAGACATTATTTGATCTCTCTCTCTCTCTCTCTCTCTATATATATATATATATATATATATATATATATATATATATATATAAACAATAACAAACATATATTACAGAAAGGAAGTTAATAATGGAATGTTGGTGTCTTATAACAAACTTTTGTTTTCTGCTTCGCCTTCGCCTTCGCTCGCATAGTAATCATTAAAAAAATATACGGAAAACGGATAAATATCAACATACTACTGTATGGTGTAAAATTATAAAATCGACATGTAAATAATGATAATACAGTATTTAAGTTAGCCCAGTATATAAGGAGATATAGTCGGTGTTGTTCACTCTTCATACACCCTGCTTTTATCACAAGGCAGTAATAAGTCTTCCTTGTCGTAATTTCCCTCTATTTTATCCTAGGGACCCTCCCCCTTCAGAACACTAAGAATGTATGGCGATAACTCAATTTCCATAGTGTTCACGTTAGACACGGCATTACGAGCATATAAAGTAGAAACCGATTCAATCGCATAGAGTTCAACGTGTTTATTTACTTGGGAATAGCGGGCCAATGATGCCCCACGCCGTCTGGTGGAGAAATCGGAACTAACCCCGTACACACTATGAATTGGGAGCGCTAGCTCTGGTGTCAGGGGAGTTCTCTCAAAGTTCTCTCAAAAACTTTCCCTGGCCGTGAAGGCAAGGTCTGGACGGACCGCCTCGGGGGGCCCACAAAGTCTCCTGCCCACTTCCTACTTCCTCGGGGGTATGTAGGCGCTCTCGTTAGCAGCCAAGCATCAGTCTGTTGATCCCTTAGGATAAGATCTAGGTTAAGTGTGTGTATTTTCAGCCCCATTGGCTGCCGGCTTGAAATAAACCGATTATTTATGTATTTATTTATTTACACACACACACACACACACACACACACACACACACACACACACACACACACACACACACACACACGACAAGTACTGTACCGGTACTGTGAATGAGTGGCAAGGTTTAAGGGGGGGGGGGGGATTCTGAAGCCCCATCTCCCTCATGTGTAGCCCTATTAGCTTTGAGATTCTAAGACATTCACCCCTTTAGTTTGGCGATATTTAGACATTTCGTGCCATTTAGGTATGGATTGTTTCCTGGCGAGCGTATGGGGAGTAATTGCGAGTCTGCAATTAGGAGGTATTGGCCTTCTGCCGGGGCATTTTTCTACCGAAAAATGCACAAATTTATGTCGAAGGGGGTCGTCGGGTATTTCTTAAGCTTTTCCTAATATATTTTTCTCTTCTCCTCTTTAGGCCTACCGCTCTTCTAATACTAGTTTAATTACCGGTATCTCTTTCTCCCAGTACGACAATCAGACTTTGTATGTTTTCTCTCTTCTACTCTTATATTTCTCTTATTCCCCTTCTATTCTTGTCTCCTCTATCCATTGTTCCTCTCTTCTCCTCTCCCCTTCCTCTCCTTTCGTCTCTTTTCCTCTCCTCTCCTCCTCTTAAACCTCCTTCCTTCTTCTCTACACTTAACTTATCTATTTTCTTCTGTTTTCCTTAGTTATTTCCTTCCTCTCCTCTCCTCTCTTCTGCTTCCTATCTCCTTCCTCCTTCCCTTGCTCTTGTTTTATATCTTCTTCTTTATTCTTCTTCTCTCCTTTCCTGTTTTCTTCATTTCTCTCTTCTCTTCTTCACCACCCAAATACTCTCTTCTTGTATCCTCTAACATTTCTTTTACTCTCCCCCTCTTCCACCTTCTCTCCTCTCTTTCTCTCTCTTCACTTCTGTCTCTCTCTCTTCTCCTTTCTTTTTCTCTTTTCTCCTCTTTCTTTCTTTGTCTTCTCAACTCTCTTCCCCTGTGTCATCTTCACTCCTCTTCTCACATATTTCTTTCTCTACTCATCTCTCTTTCTCTTCTCTCTCCTCATCTCTTTCTTTCTCTCCTCTTTTTCTCTCTTTCTTGGTCTTGTCATCTCTTTCTTCTCACATCTCTTTCTTTCTCTTCTCTTCTCACTTCTCTCTCTCTCTCTCTTTCTTTCTTCCTCTCTCTCTCTCTCTCTTCTCTTTCTCGTCTCTCTTTCTCTTCTCACCCCTCTCTCTCTCTCTCTCTCTTTTCTCCTCTCTTAGTCCCTTTTCTTCGTCTCTTACTCTCTTTTCTTCGTCTCTTACTCTCTCTCTTCTCATCTCTCTTTCTCTTCTCATCTCTCTTTCTCTTCTCATCTCTCTTTCTCTTCTCTTCTCCTCTTGCATCTGCATGCCTCTTCTCATTACTTTTTTTCTTCGTCTCTTTTTCTCGTCATATTTCTCTCTCCTCTCTGTCTCTCTTTCCTCTTTTCCTCACTTCTTTCTCTTCTCCTCCCTTTCTTTCTCTTTTCCTCTCCTACTCTCCTGTCTACTCCTCTTCTTCCACTTGAGCCACCAAATGCCCTGTTCTCCCCAAGCGATGATCAGGGTTCTCATCTTTTACCTTCCCTCCCTTAGGCGGTAACTCGACTCTCTCTCTCTCTCTCTCTCTCTCTCTTTCTCTTTCTCTTTCTCTTTCTCTTTCTCTTTCTCTCTCTCTTTCTCTCTCTCTCTCTCTCTCTCTTTCTCTTTCTCACATCTCTTTCTCACATCTCTTTCAGAAAGAAAAAAGTAGTTACTTCAACTGTTGGACCGTTAGTCGATGAAAATGGAGAATACACCAAAGACGAAGTACAAATGAGTAATGCCCTCAATACCTTCTTTGCATCAGTTTTTACAACAGAAGACCTCAGTGATATCCGTACACCATCGCCGATTCAGATTGATAATTCAGATGTTCTAAGCAAAATCACCGTTACAGAGAGAGAAGTATTGAATTGTTTAGATAAACTCAAGTTAAATAAAACGCCAGGACTTGATACAATCTCACCTAGAGTTCTAAAGGAAGCTTAGGGTGAGCTCTCCAAACCACTGACATTGCTATTCAATAAATCCTTGCAGTCTGGAACTATGCCTGATCAGTGGAAGCTAGCCAACGTAAACACCGATATTCAAAAAAGGCAGCAAATCCCTACCCAGTAACTATCGTCCAATTAGCTAACTAGAAACACTCATAAGAGACAGACTCGTAAATCACTTAGAGGAAAATAACATACTTAAAGATACTCAACACGGCTGGCTTTCGTAAAAAACGTTCCTGTTTAACAAACCTCTTAGACTTCTTCCACGATATCCTCAACCTCTACGATAAGAGTAAAGCTGTAGATATTATATACCTTGATTTTCAAAAAGGCCTTTGACAAAGTTCCCCACAAACGTTTACTGCTAAAACTTAAAGTGCATGGAATACAAGACTGTGTGTTGAAATGGATAGAAAATTGGCTCAGCGACAGAAAGCAAAGAGTAGTCATAAACGGTAAGGCATCTAAATGGACCAATGTAAGTAGCGGGGTACCCCAGGGATCGGTACTAGGACCAATTCTCTTTCTAATTTACATCAACGACATAGATGAGGGTCTCACGTGTACAATCTCAAAATTTGCTGATGATACAAAAATTGCAAATAGCGTACTCTCAAAAGAACAAGTTGACGATATGCAACTCAATCTAGATAAGTTGTCATGTTGGGCTCAAATTTGGCAAATGAGTTTCAATGCGAATAAATGTAATGTAATAATACACATCGGATACCAAAAGGAGAAAGCAAACTATTCGATGAATGGCACTCAGCTTAAGAATGTAAACAGAGAAACCGATCTGGCAGTAACAATATCAAGTAACCTAAAACCGAGTCGACAATGTTCAGAAGTTGTTAAGAAGGCAAACAAAATAATTGGCTTTATAGGCAGGTCATTTGAGCATAAATCCAAAGACGTTATCCTAACCCTTTACAATTCCTTATTCCGCCCTCTTCTGGAATACTGCGTTCAATCCTGGTGCCCTTATTACCAAAAAGATATAGACAAGCTAGAACGAGTTCAACTTAGAGTTACCAAAATTATACCTAGCCCAAAGAACAAACCATTTGAGGAGCGTCTTAGAGAATTAAATCTATTTCCTTTAACCCAGCGCAGATTAAGAGGCGACTTAATTCAAATGTTCAAAATCATCAAAGGCATCGAAAATATGAACTGTACTTCACTATCGACCAATCTAATTTCACGCGGGGAAACGGTTGCAAAATTATTGGTAAATCTTTTAACTCACACGAATCTAAGAATTTCTTCTTCACTCGAGTTGTCAACTTATGGAATGGGCTTCCCCGAGACGTTATAGACTGCAGCACCGTTGATTCATTTAAACTTCGCCTAGACAAATATCTCGCATCAAACCCGCGACTGACTGCGTTTGTAAATGAATAACTTTATTTGATCCCCCCCTCAGTTACTAACCCATCTGTCCCCTACTAACTTCCTAATCCTGCCACGGACATTAGTTCCAGGGCAGTAGTTCCCTTACCCACTCTAAACCACTGTTTGGACACTTGATCCTCAGTGGTTTGGAGGACAAGCAGCCTAGAAGGGTCACTAGATCTGGTGTTGCTTGATTTCCTTTGTACTCTCTCTCTCTCTCTCTCTCTCTCTCTCTCTCTCTCTCTCTCTCTCTCTCTCTCTCTCTCTCTCTCTCTCCTTCCTCTCTCTCTCCTTCCTCTCTCTCTCTCTTCTCCTCTCTTCTCTCTTTCTCTCTCTCTCTCTCTCTCTCTCTCTCTCTCTCTCTCTCTCTCTCTCTCTCTCTCTCTCTCTCTCTCTCTCTCTCTCTCTCTCTCTCTCTCTTTCTTCTCCACGTGTTGTCTCTCCCTTAACAAAAACATAAGAAATAAATGAGTAAGGCATAACCCAAATGGGCCTGGGTCTCTGGGTATTTCTCCTGGACGACCTAGATGTGTGTGATTTTGTGTTTTGTTTTGTTTTTTAATGTGTTGTGATGTCCCCATCGGGCTATGTCTCGAGTCGGCCACCCCTATTAAAAAGAAACACACCTGGGGTAAGTGCCAAAGTATACAGTATACTGTACATACATACATACGTACATATTATATATATATATACCGGTTTATATATACAGTATATATATATATATTTTTTTTTTTTTTTTTTTTTTTTTTTTCCTATGTGAATGAGGGAGACAAAAGGCATAGCTGCCTGCAGCGAGTGCCTCCTCCAGATTTCAGAGTGACAGGGCCGAAATCAAGGGACGTTCGAGCTAAAATGCCTGGACACACGGAGTTTGAAGCAATTTAAGTCATAGGAAGAGGGAAAGACTGATTCTGGGAGAGAGTTCCAGAGCTCAGCAGTTGAATAGAAGAAAGTCTGAGAATAGCGTTTCACTCTTGGGCTGGAGAGTTGCACAGAGTAGGGGTGGGATTGTGTTGCAAGGCGGGTACTACGTACCCTACGTAGAGGAGGTGGTATACATTGGTATATACGGTATATATATATATATATATATATATATAATGTATACAGTATATACAGTATATATACACAGATAAAGAGAGAGTTTCATCTTTTACTTCTTTCCTCATTTATTTTATGTTTGTTAATATTCTTATTCTTATTATTGTTGTATTATTATGTTTATTATTATTGTTGTTGTTGCTGTTGTTGTCAATAGTAATAGTAATGCTATTTAGTCTTGAAACTATCTTACTGGTATTAATTGGAATATTATATTGGGTTTTTGTTCATGATTGTTGAGGTAATTTCTGTCTAACCACCCACACACACACACACACACACACACACACACACACACACACAATAAATTTTCAGATTTAAAGGAACTAGTGTTTACTGAAAATTATGATGTGATTGGTATAACAGAATCTTGGCTCAAAACAGAAGATAGAGACTTTTTAGCAGAGTATTCACTTCCCGGTTATGTAATGTTTGAGAAAAGCCGAATAAATAAAAATGGAGGTGGCGTTTTATTTTATATCAAATAAAGTCTTAACCCGACCCTCTTGCCAAAACCTCAAATTGTGAACGTCAACACATCTTTTGTGCTAATAAAGAATAATAAAGGTACAAAAATAATACTTGCATTAATATACAGACCTCCAGCTCAATCAGTGCAAACTGACCGAGAAATTTATGAACAAATTGCAGATGTAAGTAACTCACAAGATACCGTATTTTTTGGCGACTTTAATTTACCTGTGACCAAGTGGGGCGATACTCTTACTTCACACTCCGGACATGACTTGTACGCGAACTTGCAAGAGAGTTCACTCTATCAATTTGTTCGATCGCCGACCCGTGGTAATAATGTTCTTGACCTTGTACTTGCAACAAAAGAAGAATTAATAGAGAATTTGAATGTTGGTGATGAATTCAGTAACAGCGACCATCGTACAATAACTTTCACTTTAAAGTTTACTAGTAACGAACCAAATAGCAGCATCGAAAAGTCCCTTATTTCAAGAAATCAAACTTTCATAAACTTAGAGCTATGTTTAAAGAAACTGACTGGAGCTTTTTAATTAACAATAACGACATAAATACATCTTGGGAATTATTCGAAACCACTTACCTAAAAGCAGTGCAGGACTGCATACCATCGAAAATACGGCGTCCAGGCCTTAATAATAAGCCCAAATGGTGGAATAAAGATATTTCAAACTGTCTGCTTGCTAAAAAGTTTGCTAATGATAGATTAAAATCCTTACAAAATTACGAAGAACGGGTGAAATTTGTAGAGCTACGACGCAACGCCAAAAAGTTAATTAAGCAAAGTAAAAAGACCCTGGAGTTACATGTTGCGAATCAAAGTAAAACAAACCCGAAAGAATTCTATAGTTATATCAGAAAGAAAAAAGTAGTTACTTCAACTGTTGGACCGTTAGTCGATGAAAATGGAGAATACACCAAAGACGAAGTACAAATGAGTAATGCCCTCAATACCTTCTGTGCATCAGTTTTTACAAAGGAAGACCTTAGTGATATCCCTACACCATCGCCCATTCAGATTGATAATTCAGATGTTCTAAGCAATATCACCGTTACAGAGAGAGAAGTATTGAATTGTTTAGATAAACTCAAGGTAAATAAAACGCCTGGACCTGATAAAATCTCACCTAGAGTCCTAAAGGAAGCTAAGGATGAGCTCTCCAAAACACTGACATTGCTATTTAATAAATCCTTGCAGTCTGGAAATATGCCTGATCAGTGGAAGCTAGCCAACGCAACACCGATATTAAAAAAAGGCAGCAAATCCCCCTTCTTCCACGATATCCTCAACCTCTACGATGAGAGTAAAGCTGTAGATATTATATACCTTGATTTTCAAAAGGCCTTTGACAAAGTTCCCCACAAACGTTTACTGCTAAAACTAAAAGCGCATGGAATACAAGATGGTGTGTTGAAATGGATAGAAAATTGGCTCAGCGACAGAAAGCAAAGAGTAGTCATAAACGGTAAGGCATCTAAATGGACCAATGTAAGTAGCGGGGTACCCCAGGGATCGGTACTAGGACCAATTCTCTTTCTAATTTACATCAACGACATAGATGAGCGCCTCACCTGTACAATCTCAAAATTTGCTGACGATACAAAAATTGCAAATAGCGTACTCTCAAAAGAACAAGTTAACGATATGCAACACAATCTAGATAAGTTATCATTTTGGGCCCAAATTTGGCAAATGAGTTTCAATGCGGATAAATGTAAAGTACTACATATCGGATACCAAAATGAGAAAGCAAACTATTTGATGAATGGCACTCAGCTTAAGAATGTAAACAGAGAAACCGATCTGGGAGTAACAATATCGAGTAACCTAAAACCGAGTCAACAATGTTCAGAAGTTGTTAAGAAGGCAAACAAAATAATTGGCTTTATAGGCAGGTCATTTGAGCATAAATCCAAAGAAGTTATCGTAACCCTTTACAATTCCTTAGTCCGCCCTCTTCTGGAATACTGCGTTCAATCCTGGTGCCCTTATTACCAAAAAGATATACACAAGCTAGAGCGAGTTCAACGTAGAGTTACCAAAATGATACCTAGCCTAAAGAACAAACCATACGAGGAGCGTCTTAGAGAATTAAATCTATTTCCTTTAACCCAGCGCAGATTAAGAGGCGACTTAATTCAAGTGTTCAAAATCATCAAAGGCATCGACAATATGAACTGTAGTAAGTACTTCACTATCGACCAATCTAATTACACGCGGGGAAACGGTTGCAAAATTATTGGTAAATCTTTTAACTCACACGAAGCTAAGAATTTCTTCTTCAATCGAGTTGTCAACTTATGGAATGGGCTTCCCCGAGATGTCATAGGCTGCAGCACCGTTGATTCATTTAAACTTCGCCTAGACAAATATCTCGCATCAAACCCGCAACTGCGTTTGTAAATGAATAACTTTATTTTATCCTCCCCTCAGTTACTAACCCATCTGTCCCCTACTAACTTCCTAATCCTGCCACGGACATTAGTTCCAGGGCAGTAGTTCCCTTTCCAATGTTCCCTTACCCACTCTAAACCACTGTTTGGACACTTGATCCTCAGTGTTTTGGAGGACAAGCAGCCTAGAAGGGTCACTAGACCTGTTGTTGCTTGATTTCCTTTGTACTCCTTTGTACACACCAATTCCCTCATTTAATCTCTCCCAAGGATTTAACTCCCATTATTAGCCTCACCTGACCCTACCAGAACAGTTTTTATATGTATATATGTTTGTTTGCATACGTGAGCGTTTATGTATACGGGCATGTGCACACTTACTGCATGTTCTTATGTTCTTATATATGTATGTATATATATGCGTATGTATGTGTGTACGTATGTGTATATATGTATGTTCTGTATATATATAAGTAAAATAAATATGTACTGTATATGCACTGTAAATCACTTACTCTCATGGTTAATTTATGATAATTTGTATTTTACACTAGCATAATTATTGTATTATTTTTTGTTTTTTAATGTAAAGTATATTATACTCGCCCATTATAAACTGAGCTTACCATTTTCATATCTGTACATCTCATGTTCATTCACTAAATTGTAAAATGTGTATTTTCAGTTCATGAGGCTGCCATTCTTTAATAAACCGTTTATTATTATTATTATTATTACCTCCCGTGGCATAACAGATAGCGCGTCTGGCTCACAACCAGATCCCGAGTTCGAGACCCGGGCGGGGAAGAGACATTTGGGCAAGTCTCTTAACGGTGTAGCCTCTCTTCACCTAGCAGTATAAATAGGAACCTGGATTAAGTGGACGAATTTGTTACGTCCCATCTGGGGTTGGTGATCGGTTACAAGGTGAGATGTATCGTACTGGTCAACCTAAGCCTTCGGGTGAGACTGGTACCGTAGTGAGAATGGTACCGTACAGATTAACCCTAAGCCTTCGTTTCCAGATGTCGCCAATTGGCTAAAATACAGACTACACACATATCCACAGCCATTCCAACGATACATAAACACTTAACATGCATTTCACGCAATACATTCCCAGTTAAGGAGGCGCGATAATAATAGTCCAGTAAATCTAGCAATCATTTAACTGGACCTAGAACAAATTGCAATAGAAGGTTTTTTGGCTTTAACTTGTTTATTAGGTCCCTCTGATGAACATATAAAAAGTCTCCAACTTTTGGACACTGGGAAAGTGGTTAATTTGCATATATTCAAGATGGCCGCCGTCCAAAGCTTCAATTTACAGATAACTTTTTTCTGGTTGCTCCTAGACCCTATAAATGTATTACAAACAACGTTTTTTGGCTTTAACTTGTTTATTAGGTCCCTCTGATGAACATATAAAAAGTCTCCAACTTTTGGACACCTGGAAAGTGGTTAATTTACAGCCGAAAAACCTTACAGACAGGCTGAACTGTCTCTTTCACAAGGGGTGACACAGGCACTTTGTGCTTGTATGGGTTTTTTGACCTGTTGTCCCTCTTTTTTATAAAAAAAAAAAAAAAAAAACCATGACGTAGTATGACGTCATTCAGAGCCAATTATGTAATTCATGATAGGAGTTCGAATTCACTTGGATCATCGGTGCTTGCATCAAAGTTGCTATTTTGACAGAGTCCTTTACATTGACCACATGCACTGGAACATTCAAGCTCATTCCGTTTGCAACTACAGCGTTGAGTGTCACAGTTGCTCTTACACTGACATCTGACCAATTTCAGTAGTGAATCAGGAGCCACTGGCGAATCCATCGTCTTCGGTTCAAGCTGTCCCTTCCGCAGACACCAGCCCCATTTCTCGGGGTCCACACAGTTCCCCATCCATTCCTGGACCTGACAATAAACTCGGAACGAGTGGTATTTGGCTGCATCGGTTGTTGGGGGAAGGCTGTGAACTTCAACGGTAGTTGAACTTTTTGCCACCTTGTTGCAAAACTTTGTCTTTCGCAGTCCGTCAAGGGTGTCATTTCCTTTTCCCCCGTACAAATAAACCAAGGCCTTTTCACCAGCTGATGATATCGCGTCTTTACTTCCACTTTGGCAACAGAATGCTTCTATACATTTCAAGAAACCGTTGTCTTCCCTCACTTTCCTCAAGGCAGCCCCTTTACCAATACCATACAGTCGTGAGGTTGTGTCACATCCACAGAGTGCATGGACAACTGGCAGGACACGACAGATGCTTTCACCGAGAGCTTCTGCTACTGAGTTAATATGCCAACATTTCCCACCTTCCTTGCTCGACTTGAAGTACAAATCATTCATCCCTCGTTCCGCATAATGACACAACAGCACCAACAAGTCTGTGTCCTCACCTATCACATATGTCACGGTTTCCCTTGCATGCTCAATTCCCTTCTTCGCAATCATGACATCTGCATCTGCTGGCGCATTGACACAGTCAATTCCATTTGCCTTGAATGTTTCACACAATAAGTCAATTAAGTTTTGCTTATTGTCCGAGTTTGACAAGAAGTTTTCCTTTTTTGACCGAAGGGGCATGGTTGGAGTGAACATCACCTTTTGACCAAAGACTCCTTTTGATCGTCGATTGTGTGTCATGTCCTTGGTAGTAGGTCCTGATTTATAACCGTCGAATACAACCACCGGGTTGAGAAAGTTTTTGGAAACATGCTTCATGTACATGCTTGCAATGTCCTCAAATGTGTCACCCTTCTTCCATGGAATCCTTTGCAATAAGGAACCACCATCCAGAACATGGGGCACAGTCCTTTCTTCCTCAAATGATTCCAATGACGACTTGGGAACAACAGCAGCTATCTCATCTCCTAGCTGTGGTTTATTGGCTTCCCTGAGCCTCCCCCACTTATCGAACAGAGCAGTAGGGTAGCTAGACAACTCATACGCAAAGACCTCTTCAACACCTAAGTCCCTGTTATTAGCAAAGATGAGGAGCCTCTGGAAAAGGAGCTGTGGGTCGATTGGTACTTTTTCAGCACTGATTGTAACCTTTGCACCCAACGACTCAACTTGATCTTTCTTCTTCCTAAATGAAAAGTCAAAAGCATTGCTACCTTCCATCTTCTGCACAATGTTCATACCAACCTCATACAGTAAATGAGGATTGGCCGAGGCTGGTCCTGTCACACCGTTGGCAATATTCCTGAGTTCATTTGATTCTTGAAATGGATCATAATCCTTGAAGAATGCGAGAACCTTCTCTGTGTCCTTCCTATCTCGTTCACGCCTTGCTTCAGTCATTTCTTTGTGCTGCTCAGAGGTGTGGAAATGCTTCCCTGTCAGTTCTTGCATAACTTCACTCACCTCAGCGCAGGCTGGCATAGCAAGTAACCAGCGCAGGCGTTGCGTTTCCTCCATGCCCCTACCACGTGTCAATCCACCATTCGTTTTCAAAGAGCGCATCAAAACCTGCTCTATAACCAAGTCGCTTGGCAGTCCTGCCCACAGCCGATCACTTCGGCGGATCACAAATAGACCGGAGTTCAATTGACAGAACATGTCTGGGTTGAGCTGCTCAAGTTCAATCATGTCTTGAATGTACACATGGGCTGACTTGGCATAATTGTTATGACCACACGCTGCAAAGTACGGCAACATCTCCTGGAGTGTTCCGAGGTACAGTAGGAAATCGCCCATTCTCAGTGCCCTCAGGAAGCGACGCAGCAGGTCAATCATGTCCATGTATTGAATCCATAGCTTTCCCATCTTATGCTCTGCTAAGGAGCTCTTCTCAGCTTTAAGTTTTTCAGAAATTCTGTTGAAAACGTCTTTACTGCAGACTTCATCCGGTGAAACGTCTTCACGCAACAGCTTATCCAAAAGATCTGCAGCCTCCTGGAAGTCCTTGCATGCGTCACTTTCCTCATCTACCATTGAGAGGTTGACACCGTATGCCCTGCCTAACACAATCGAACTCAAGGCTGTGTCAACCTCTGATTGCTCGTGCATAGGCTTTCCCACTCAGCATTTGGGTCACAGCATTTTCAGCGTATATAAGTTCCAAAACCTCCTTAAGCCCAGATGCTTCCATAACATGGCCCATGCATCCCAAAAAGCTCATCACAGAGTGAAAGCCACCAAGGTTCAAAACAATGGGTTTCAGTTCGCTTCCTTCCTTCTCATGAACAATGATCGTCTTCGCTTTCCAATAAAGCGGTTGGTCGAATGTCAGCATTGGCGTCGTTCCCTGGCGATGGCTTTCCGCAGCAACGAAGTGAAGTGTTGAGTAAATACAACTCATGTCCGTAGGGTCCATGTCAATCATGGGCAAGAAATGGACGGATGATTTCCCTGGGTGTGGTCCATGGCACACACTCTGCATTAAGCCGGACCAGCCTGGTCGTTTTGGTCGAAGCAACCATGACGTTTTCCACAGTATGTCCAGATTTTCAAGCTTGTCAGATGCTGAAATGGGGTCAAGCTTTCTAAATTCGAGAGGCCCACCCTTCTTGCGAACACTGCGGTAGTATTTGATTTCAATTTGAGCTGCCGTGAAGTTGTTTTCAGGTGACTGCAATCTTGGTATTGATGTTGTGTCTCTTACTTCAGGGGTGACAGCAACAATTATACCCATACCATGGTATGTTCCTCGCCCATCAAGCATACGCAAGTTGTGATCAACATTGTCTGCAACGAACTGTCCAAACCTGCCTGCAGTGGATATGTTGGTGCCCCTGAAATTGGCAGCACACTTCGAAAACCTCAAAACTTCTGCGTAAGGCAGACAGAAGCCGTGGCTGTGTAAACTGTCCACAAGAAAGCGGGAACCAAAGTGCTGGTGCATTTGAACCGCCAATCCATACTGAATGGGTGCTACAATGGCCCTTGGTCTGGTAAGTTGCACGATACTTTGTCCAATTGATGCAACTTCAAGATCACATGACTTGCCACTGAACGTCTCTTGCAGCAATATACGAAGGGACTGCGGAACGTACGCCACATTCTTTTCCAGCGACCGGAGTTCAGAAGGATCTGGATAGAAATCTCTACAAGTATCAATGTTCTTTATATCTGCTTTGATCAACCGTGCCACAGCCCTGACTATCTTTCTTTGTTCTGCTTCCTCATCATCAGTCTGTGGTGAGTCTTTGAATTGTTGCAAAATCTTTGCAGCACTTTCTTTGACAGTTACAACATCGCTGCGTCCATGCACGTTACTAATAACCAGTTCATCCCCAAAATATGAAATAAGTTTCTGTTTCATGTATTTTACACTATACGCTTCAACATCAGGGCACAACTGGGACATTCTATCAACGAGATCAACCACTGTAGTCTGTTCATCATCATTGCCACTGACTAGGTCCTCGATTGCGAGTAGAAATGCTTCCTCTCGTGAGGCATCTACTTTGCGACCCTTGCGAGGAGGTTCACTGTCTGCGGAATCACGATATTTGGAGGGGATCTGCCTATGTGTCTGGAAATTTGAGCTGCACTGCTTGTGATATATTGCGTCAGCTGCTGGAAGATCGCGTGCAAAGTTAATTCGGCCTCTAACAGTGTCAGCCCACTCATCAGCCCTGGCATCACATGCAGAAAGTATTGTCCTTTGAAAGTTGAAGGTGCGTACTGGATACACTTCTTCTGAATCATGCTTTGTGTCCAAATAGATTTTTGTACCACAAAAAAAGCAGTTCTCTGTAAAACAAAAGTCTGGTGTCTGAGAACGAAGAGCAGGTTTTTCAGGACGTTTCTTCTGCTTCCCAGGAATTCTATTTGGCTTCGTATTGACATGCTTCTTTCGGCAATCAATGTGCACCGTTTGGCCCTCGGACACGGTAATTGATGGCGTTCCACGTTCAGTACTGGCCTTGTTGATAGTATCTGCTCCCTTCGCCCTCAGCTTGACTGTTTCTCCTTCGTCTAACGTGTTTGAGCAAATGCCGCAGGGATTATGCACCACCTCTTCTTCCATGGCTTCGGTAGATGTCGCACCAATCTGTTGAAACAAGAAACAAGATGATGGGATTAGTATAGGCCTAGGCAAAATGTAATAGACAATAATGTGCAGTAAAGGTAGGGCTTGACCTAGAACAAATTGCAATAGAAGGTTTTTTGGCTGTAAGGTTTTTTGGCTGTAAATTAACCACTTTCCAGGTGTCCAAAAGTTGGAGACTTTTTATATGTTCATCAGAGGGACCTAATAAACAAGTTAAAGCCAAAAAACGTTGTTTGTAATACATTTATAGGGTCTAGGAGCAACCAGAAAAAAGTTATCTGTAAATTGAAGCTTTGGACGGCGGCCATCTTGAATTTATGCAAATTAACCACTTTCCCGGTGTCCAAAAGTTGGAGACTTTTTATATGTTCATCAGAGGGACCTAATAAACAAGTTAAAGCCAAAAAACCTTCTATTGCAATTTGTTCTAAGTCCAGCCCTACTTTGACTGGTCTATAATGAGCTTAGCTCGCATTGCGTGGATTCCCCTTCACGAACAAGCAAGTGAATGAAAGTGAAATCACCTTCATGGCACTGATTAAATACATTTCCTAGATAATTTAAGCGTTGCCAGCATAAATCACCGTGCTCTCTCACTCTCTCTCTCTCTCTCTCTCTCTCTCTCTCTCTCTCTCTCTCTCTCTCTCTCTCTCTCTCTCTCTCTCTCTCTCTCTCTCTCTCCTACTGACAGACAGACTAATATATCCCATTGATGTTATAGGCTTACCTGTCACGCTTCCTTCCTTCCTCCCATTTTCCTTCATCTCTTTCTTTCTTTCTCCCTTCCTTCCTTCCTTCTTTAATTCATTCATTATTTCCTTCTTGTCCTTCCTTCATTCATTCATTAATTCATTCATTCCATCCTTCCTTCCTTTCTTCGTCTCTTTCGTTCTCCCTTCCTTTCTTCCTTTCTCTCTTTCTCCCCTACGTCCTTCCTTACTTTCATTATCCTTCTTTCCTTCCTTCCTTCCTTCCTTCCTTCCATCCTTCCTTCCTTCCTTCATATCTTTATTTCTCCCCTCCGTCCTAGAGATCCTATAGTAAGTACTTACTAAGTACTTAATATAGTAGGCTATCTCTACTCTGTCCTTCCTTCATTTATTCTTCTGTCATTCTTTCCTTCCTCCCCTCCTTCCTTCTTTCCTTCCTTTATCCTTCTTTCTTACTTCCTTTATCCTTCTTTCCTTCCTTCCTGTATCCTTCATTCATTCATTCCTTCTTTCCTTCCTTCCTTCCTGCTTGCCTTCCTTCCTTCCTTCCTTTCATTATTCCAGCTTTTTGTTTTTCCTTCCTTCCATCCTTTCTTCCTTCCTGCCTTCATTCATTTATCTCTTCCTTCCATCCTACTTCTCCCATTCTTCCCATATATATATATATCCCCTATCTCACACACACACACACATGCAAACTCTCCTCATTATTGGTGACTGTTTTTGCGTGTATATGTATACCTTTCTGTGTACGTGTGTGTGTGTGTGTTAGCATGCATGCTGGCAACCCCTTACACCCAAGCACTAGAGGCAGGCGAATGCATCAAAGAAACGCACACAAGGGCCCTCCATGTGCACCCATAATTGTTCACGCATGATTATTAGTATTATTACGTACATACAATTTATTACAGCAGTCATGGTCATATACTCACAGGGGTTTAATACTCTCTCTCTCTCTCTCTCTCTCTCTCTCAAATACGCCTACAGTTTTTTTTCTATCTTGGATCCAGTCTCTCTACTTCCTATATCATTCACTCACTCAAAGAGAGAGAGAGAGAGAGAAAAAAAAAGAGAGAGAGGGAGAGATTTAAAGTTGTAGTGGCGACTTAAAGACCAGAATGAAGGTTGGTCTTTAGGGAGGTGATAACCAACTTAAGTATGTCCAAGAGAGAGAGAGAGAGTGAGAGTGTGCGTGTGCGTGTGTGTATGAGAGAGATATAGAGAGTGAGAGTAAGAGTGAGTTGGGGGGGATGAGAGTGAGAGAGGGTGGAGGGTTGGTGTTAGGGGGGAATATGATAGAAAAATTGCTTATATAGACTGAAACATGGAAAAAGTAACAGAGAGAGAGAGAGAGAGAGAGAGAGAGAGAGAGAGAGAGAGAGGAGGTGGTGGTATAAAAGGAGAATATTAGAGAAAGAATGCTTGTAAATCTGAAACCTGGTAAAAAGCCAAGTTTAAATATAGGATGAGAGAGAAAGTGTGTGTGTGTGTGTGTGTGTGTGTGTGTGTGTGTGTGTGTGTGTGTGTGTGCAAGACGAGGAATATCATATGAATAATACCGGTAATTATAATTCACACGTGTACAATCAACTTTTCTTCCATATACTCAGGGTATCATTAGACAATTTTATGCAGGTTAGGAAGGAATTGTGGGAATCTGAAGTTTAATCGGGATGGATATTACACCTTTGGTTCTTTTAAGTCTTTCCTAAGCTGAACATAATCATCTAATGACAGCCAGAATACAATTAAGATATGTATCTTAACCTTTTCTTTATCGGTGACGTCTATTTAAAGTGGATGCTATTATACAGTATATATATAACAAAACAAAAACAAAACAAAAACAAAAATATATATATACCGGTATATATATATATATATATATATATATATATATATATATAGAGAGAGAGAGAGAGAGAGAGAGAGAGAGAGAGAGAGAGAGAGAGAGAGAGAGAGAGAGAGAGAGAGAGAGAGAGAGAGAGAGAGAGAGAGAGAGAGAGAGAGGAAAATGTGTGCGATTTAAGAAGGATCTGTGGCAGTAAAAATGGTCAGGTGAGATAGTTCGAAGCCTGTTATTTGCTAGAGGTACTTTTTAAACTGAATACAATCGTCAAATAGTACCTAGGATAAATTTAAAAGGACGGCACTGCTATTGAAAGAGTCAACACTGAAAGGGTTAATAACACACACAAAATCAAGTAAGTGAGTAAAGATAATGAGAGAGAATAAAGAGTAAAGATAACAGAAAGAGAGCAGTTGTAAAAAAGGTGATCAAAGAATTATGTTTGTCGAGGGAAGTTTGTTTATTTATTAATTAGTTTGTTGTTCTCAGGCTAAAAAGAACGGCTCCCCAGACCCTCCTGCAAGCTAAGAGAATACAAAAATATATATACTGTAATTATACACAACAATATATCAATATATATACTGTATATACACAACAATGCATCAAATTTAACACTTCTCCTTCATGTTCAGTTTGTTCACGTTTCGGTAAAAAAAATGTCCCGGCCTAAGGCCGTTATCTCCATGTTTTCAGGCTCGCAATCGCTTGCCAGGAAAAAAATCAACACCTAAATGGCACGAAAGGTCTTAACATTGACAAAGAAACGGTGTGAAAGGTCTTAAAATCGCCAAATTAATAGACCGACCGTCTTAAAATCTGAAAGCTATTGGGGCTGCACATGAGGGAGAAGGGGGGGAGGGGAACACTAGCCACGGATAAAATACACCCAAGATAATGATAAAGATTAAACACTAAAGAGAGAACTTAGTAATGAGAGTAAAAATAGTAAAAGAGGTGATAAAAGAGTTATGTTTGCCGAGGGAAGTAATTAGTGGAGGTATGTTCGTGCGTTGGTCATTTGTGTGTGTGTGTAGGGGGGGGGGGGGTCAGTGAAAAATGGTTTGTGTTTATGTTATGTGTATGTATGTACGTATATATGTTTGTATCTATGTATATATGTGTGTGTATGTATGTATTTATGTACCGTATATATGGCGTGTGTGTGTGTGTGTGTGTGTGTGAGAGTAAAAAATATAATAATAATAATAATAATAATAATAATAATAATAATACAAATAATCGGTTTATTTCAAGCCCATAGGTAATATACATAATTCCTTAACCTAAGTTGTCAACAAGTTGACTTTGGCTGCCACAAGAGCACCTACATACCCCGAGAAGCGGTAGGATGTAGGCAGGGAACCAGGTAGGTGATGCCTTGACTCCTAACCTACACAGCCAAAACAAAATTTGACAGAAACCTCTTCCACAGGTAGCTGGGTTGGAACCCGAGCTACCTGGGCCAAGCGGCTAGAGTACAGTGACTCAGTGCGCTCTGTCACTGTTGATGTCAGTGTGTGTGTGTGTGTGTGTGTGTGTGTGTGTGTGTGTGTGTGTGTGTGTGTGTGTGTGTATTGGTGTGGGTGGGTGTATTGGTGTGTGTGGGGGGGGGGCAATAGGTTACAATTAAGACTACACACCCATCTCAACACTCGCTAAAACTTTTCAAAACTTTTCTCATTATAGAAATTTGGCGGACCTGGGGCTATATGAATACTTTATTATGCACACACACACGCACACACACACATACAGTATATATATATATATATATATACCGGGTATATATATATATTTAATTTATTTATTTATTTAAAAACTTACCTTTAATCCTTTTTAAGTTTAGCACACCAAAAACCAGTATTTATCCTTTCACTCAATTATTAATATATTTTGCAAGAAATGAACTGGTGTATGCTTTCAAGGTCAGAAAAACACATTACCTGGAATTGAAAAGCGACTTACATATTATTAACTAGTTCATCATTGAATATCATGCGATTAAAACTTGTTATTTCATCCCAAGGCCGTATAAACTTATAGAAATCAACATTACATACCGCAAAATACTGTACAATATGTATACAGTATATATACAGTGTATATATATACATATATATATATATATATATATATATATATATATATATATATATAGTATCATAGACTACAGTAGATTTGGACTGGACACGAAAATGGAACTTTGCAGTAAGGGACCCAAAATCGAAGAACGAACCCCCAAGTTCGAACCTCGAAACCGCGAAAATGTGATATATCTGACATACGGAGCCCTGTATGTTTATTTCAGAGTTAGAATTAGAGTTGAAGGAGTGCCAAACTACCCAGGTGGCGAAGCAGACCTGCGAGCGAACCTGCGAGTGGGAAACCAGCTCGTCCGCATACCAGCAAACAAGCCTTCACACCTGCGTGCGTCATAGGGGACCCTGCAAACTACTTCGATGACCCGACGCTATGACGTATGATCGACGCCAGGAGACTCCATTGGACCACGCACCTGCTACGCAACTCGAGGAGCTGTGATTGGGGTGCGCACCATATCCTGTCCTGATTCGTACCTACACCATCATTGTTTAGTATATAAGACCTGAGTAGTGGGCATTCAAATCAGTCTCATTTGGAGTTGGGGAAGGTGAACTTGCAGCTGGAGGAAGATGGGGTGAAGTATTATAATGGGATTGTGACTGTCAGTCAGATTATATAAGTGTGTGTTAAGTGTGTTCGGTGTAAACACTTACGTTATGTTGGTTAGTGAGATATGTGATTGGGAATTAACGTTAATGCTACTATTATGTACTTAACTATTTGTTTGGGAATTAACGTTAACGCTACTTTATGTACTTAACTATTTGATTGGGAATTAACGTTAACGCTACTATTATGTACTTAACTATTTGATTGGGAATTAACGTTAACGCTACTATTATGTACTTAACTATTTTAGTTGACTGACTTGTGGACTAAAGCAACTCTTTAAGTAGTTGGGTTATGATGAAAGTAATACTATTGTTTTATATTAATACTTAAGAGTTCTTTCATTTTCTTTTAATTAAGCTTACATTGCTTAACGGTGCTTAGTACGGTAATACTATTGTCTCATATTAGTAATATCGCTTTAGACTAACATGGCTGTTTTAATGTTACTTCTAGTGATTTCCTAAGCTGAAGAAAATTCTTTTAGCTTCAAAATATTATTTTTGCTTTTCATATTATTTGAGTGAGACCTGAATCGAATCTATGAAGCGATCCTGTAACTTAATTTACTCATAATCAAACCTCAATATTACGTGGTTAAGAAATACATTTAACTAATTATTAAATATATATCTAACTTTTTATGTGACTTTGATATTAATCCTGATGATAATAATAATATAATACTATTAACGTAAGACAAGAACCAAGAATAATAACTACATTAAATATAAATAAAAGGACATATAAGAAAACTAGCTATTCATTTAAAAAAGGGTAAGAGACAGAAATATTCTTACCTTAATATTTATCTTTCAAGACTTTTTATAGAATTAATAGTCCTTCTTTAGATATAACTTATTCGGTTCATAACCATAGCCTACTAAGCTTCGGTTAAATAATAATTCTTTATCAATACTACATGACTTTAATTAGTTTCAGTATTTTTTCATAATTAAAGAGTATCAGTCAATAAAGGATACCAAGTCCTAAGATCCAAAAGGAAAGGAAGCAACAACAGGAAATGATTTTATTAGATTTTACTTTTGTTTTGCCTTCAGCTGACTGATACCTTAATATATATCTCTGTGCTATCTAGATTCATCAAGTTAACCACTTGAAGATCAAGATACGTAACAGAAGAGTGGCGACCTTGCCAGGATTCGTTTCATAGTTTCCTTACCGTTTCACTACTTAAAAATCAAATATTAATCATGCCTCATCTAATTAATGACGAAGATGCTCGAGTTTTCATAGAATCAGAACCCACAGCCCCTGATATTGACTGTCTGTCAAAATCCGAACTGAAAGTGCTTGCCTCACATCTCCAATTAACTGTCTCAAACATGTCCAAAGTAGAGGTGGCTCAGACCATAAAAACCCACTTGTTCCCTGTAGAAGGCGAGGAGGGTGACGGTGCAGTTGGTGGGATCCCGAGTAACAATAGCACCAAAAGTTCCTTTAATGCAGGACTCCCGACAGAAGGAGTACCTAGCAGCTAACGTAAACCATCTAGACAGGGGTGTAGTAGCATGTGTGGTGCAACCCACTAGGGTTAAGCCAATAATAATTTCACCATCAGTGCAGGACAGTTACCGTCCCTTTATTTCATCTGGCAACATGAGATTAAATGGTTGTATGCATGAGGTAAAAATTCTGAGAGACACAGGTTCTACTAGCACCCTCATGGTGAATCCTTACACTGAGTGCCCACCTGGCGAACCAGTTGTAATGAGAGGTGCTGGAGGCCAATTTTATGCACACTTGGTAAAAGGCGAAATTGAATGTGAGTTACTACAGGGTGAGGCAACCATAGCTTTGTGTAGGTCCCAAGATATCCCTGTGCCTGGGGTAACGCTCCTTTTGGGGAATGATGTAGCAGGTGAGAAGGTCCGACCAGACCCCATTTTGTCACTTTCCCCTGTTAACGAGCCACTAACCGGTGAGCTCGAAAAGGAGATGCCAACAGTTTTCCCTGTGTGTGCTGTCACACGTTCAATGTCTCAAGTAGCAGTTCCCTCAGACAGAAATGTACCGAATGTAAGAGTTGATGAAAGGAATGATGAGAGTGTGAATGACGCTCCAACTGTGCCTGATGATGTGACTGACATGGATTTATCTGACACCTTTATGGCTCATCTTGACCCTAACGATGACCATGAAACCCCTCCAAATTGTCCTAGTGGCCTGGTAGAGTTACAGAGAGATGATAGTGAATGCAAGGAGTTAGCTGCCAGGGCCGTGAGTGAAGAGGAATGTGAGAAGGAGGGTGGTGAATGTTTCTACCTCAAAGGAGGAGTATTGTGGCGTAGATGGAGACAGCCACACAGACCAATCATTGACGGGGCCTGGGACGTCCATCAAGTAGTAGTCCCCAAACCTTGTCGTAGAGATATCTTGGAAATGGCACATTGTATACCATTGGCAGGACACCTAGGTGTGAGAAAAACTCTAGACAGAATCAGAGCCCACATTTACTGGCCAGGAATGCGTGCAGATAATAATAATAATAATAATAATTCTTTATTCCAGACACATAAGATAGATACAGTATAAATACAGTACGACCTAATGGTCCATATCACATACACTTCTCGTCAGAGCACAGATAATAATTATACACAAAGATATATTAATAAAGACACAATAAAATAAAAAATACAGTAGGCCTATTTACAGAATAGAGCACATATCACATTTTGTCACAATATAACACAGATAGGCTAACTAAGGCTATTGCTCAATGTTGGTTAACACCTATTGCACAGATCATTGCTCATAGTTCAATTAGACCTATATATTACATTACAGTACATACTATGTGTGCAGCAGCTTCTGCCAGTGAGATATAATACGGGATTCATAGATATGATCACTAGACCAAAGAGCTACAATCAGCGTGTTACTGGAGGATTGCAGTCGCTGCGAAAAGCTGTACACCAGTCTCCTGATGACAGCCCGACAGCACTGCACATCCAACAGTGTGCACACCATACTAGTGCTTTCATATTTAGAGAGACCAATGAACATCTTGAGTATATTATGATAGGATGTACACAGACCATTTATGGTGGCTCTCTTATACTTCCACCACAAATGGGCCGTGTACATAGAGGAACAATATGTCCGGAACAAAGTGACTTTAGTTTCCCAATTACACATGTGGAATTTTCTCAAGATGGTGTTACCACGTAAATATAGCTGTCTGCGCTGACGGCCGATATCTGCATCATCTGAGCAATCGTTTGAGATAATGTGTCCCAGGTATTTTATTTTGTTTACTTCTTGAATAATTTGATTATTGAGTGAGAAATTTGGCAGTTTACTTTTATACAGTAATTTTGATCTAAATATAAGAACAGCACTTTTCAGTGGGTTGAATTTAACACAATGTTTACTACCAAAAGATTCACATATATCAAGAAGTTTGCTCAGACCCGCAGAAGACGGTGCAATAATGACCAGATCATCAGCATACATGAGATGGTTGATGATTTTATTCCCACCATAACATCCAATCTGCTCTTTATTCAATTTATCACTTAATTCATCCATATATACATTGAATAAGTAAGGTAAGAGAATACTACCCTGTCTCACTCCATTGGTTACTGTAAAGGAATCCGAAATAATGTTACCCCATCTTACATTAAATGTTTGATTGGCGTACCAGTACTTCAAGATTCTCAGTATATAGGATGGCACTCCCCTTGTTGCTAATTTATCAAACAGGATATTGTGGCAGACTCTGTCAAATGCCTTACTAGCATCAAGAAAGCATGCAAAAATAGAGCTGTTCATTTTGATGTACCCATCCACTAGCTCCTTCAGAGTGTAGATGCACTGGTCCGTACCATGATTCTTTTTAAAACCAAATTGATTACTATTAGTTGAGATATACACTGAGATTCTGTCTAAAATGATTAACTCTAGTATCTTACTTACAATACTGGCAAGGGCAATAGGTCTATAGTTGTCTTTTGATGTAATTTTGCCAGCCTTGTCTTTAATTACTGGTATCAAGGTAACGGACATCATAGATTCTGGTAGGAAACCATGGATTAGAAAGCTGGAAAAGCAACTGCTGAGTTTCTCCAAGAGGAGAGTGGAGGAGTACTTCAAATGTTCAGCATATATACCATCAAAACCACAGGATTTGTTAGCATCTAGCCTACTTATTGCAGCCTTGATTTTTTCACTTGTAACTTTAATTGTGTCATATTTTTCTTCTTTGTTACACTCTGTTGTAGCAGCAATGGTATTTCCTTGGTGCCCAACAGAGTTAAACAAAGTTTGGTAATGTGTTTTCCAAAGATTGGCTATGTTATTAGTACCAGAGATCCCATCTACACTAACGGGTAGAGGTGTGCAGCTATTATGCATTTTTTTAATATCCTTCCAGAAGGCCAATGTGTCTTTGCTAGCAAAGTTTTTGGCCAATGCTTCTCTTCTTAATACATTTTCATTGTTTTTTATATATCTGATTGCATACTTGCATCTAGCCTTTAGTCTGGTGAACATGTCAAAAATGGGTCCCTGTCTCGGTTTGTTATGATCCAGCCATACACTACGAGCATCTCGGGATGCCTGGTATAGTTCTGAAACATGGTCATTCCACCCAGGTTTGTTAAAAGAGTAATTTTTGTTATGCTTGTGAAATACTATGTCACTAGCCTTAGTAAGACAAGATATAATATTATTGTACAGCTTGCTGACTTCTTCTCGATGACTAGCATTAACACAATTGGGGTCTTCACAGGTAATGGCATCCTCACTGCCAGGATCAAGCTCAGAAAGGAGAGTGTGTGTTAAAGTGCAAAATTGCTCACACTCCTCCTCGTCAAGCCCGCCCCATGGCAGTTTTGGATTTACACTATTGTTTGACTGGGTTAATTCTGGCGCTCTTTCCAAACTAGCTGTTAAGGTCAATGGGATATGATCTTCATCTGTATATGTATACTGAATTTCCATATTTGTTATCATATCATGGAAATCAGCACTAGCTACGGTATGATCTAGCCAAGACGTTGAGCCCCATGCTGCACTGACACATGTGTAACTACTATGAGGGAGCATGAGCTGAGAAGAGATAATTAGATCATGCTCACCACAGAAGTTAGTCATATGACTAGCAAACAGAGAGTTACTCATGTCCTTCAGATTAGCATTCCAGTCCCCTATTACAGAGTAGCAGGTGGTATTTAGTTCTTGTAAAAGAGCACTTAGCTCTCCAAGGCATTCCAGGTATTGTTCTTCATTTTCATTACATTGGTAGGGCAAGTACACACTAAGAATAACTACTTTCCGTTGGATATCTTCTATTTCTATACCTGTACACCATGGTAAATTTGTTACAAGTGGTTTAACCCGGCTGTCTAAAGAGTCCCTCCACAAAATAGCTACTCCTCCCGGTGGGTGACCTGCTACTAGACCATCCATAGCATCGGTTGTCGAGACCCCAAACCCATGAAAATTATCACAGATAGTACTGAGGTTACCCAAATCCTGTTTAAAATACCAAGTCTCCTGCAGGCACACAATATCACTGGTATTAAATACGTCTACTACATCAGGGCGTAGGAGAAGCCCTCTGTTGGTTTTAGGGAGCCCCCTACAGTTATAAGTAGCAATACGCAAATTGTTGGGAGATGAAGTAGACTTTATATCCATGATTAAGAGTTGTTGGGAGGGTGGGTTACCGTAGTTATAGAGTCCTCATTTGTTGATACCGGTACCTGTGCCCTACGTTCTCTCCACCAGTACACCGATGCTTCCTCTGGCCAAAGTTCTTCATCCATAAACACCTCGGGATTTGGACACTCGCAGTTTATTCTGAATGAAATATATGTGTGCCTATCAGACCAGGGAATAATTGGTTCAACATCCATACTAAGACTGAGTTTATTGGAGAGATATTCTTTCAAGTCGGATGCCGTCACTCCTGGCTTAAAACCTGTCGCGAATACTTTGGCTATGCGTGATCTTTTCACTTTTTTAACTGTACTTATCCCCGTACTTTTATTTTTACCCTTAATCCCCTGATGCATAAAGTTCCTAGGTTGAATTTGCACAGCCATAGAATTCCTAACATTGTTTGTGGTACCAGTACCGGTACCTCCATTCAGCCTCTGTTCCCCCTCAGGTATGTGATGAGTTTTACCTTTGGTGGAATGTACCCTAAACCATTGTCCTTGAACAGTACCCTCCCCCTTATCACCTGAGGGTGGAGGCGTTGTGATCCTGTCGATAGGGGTTGTCGTCGAGCTCCTTCCCGTCGCAAGTGCTGTAGTGATGCCTTGCGCGTTGCCTGTACTTACAGCTACATTATAGGCCCCAGGTGTTGCTATACTCATTATAGCGGGTGTACCGCTTCCGACGCTCCTCACTGCAGGGTAGACTTCATTAATTTCCTCAGTGGCAGAAGTTACGTTGATGTTAGGCCTACCTCGGGTTGTCTCGTTGGTTCTACTCGTTATGGCTGTGGCTTCCTGTGTGATGGAGGAGGCGCCACTGGCACCTGGTGTGGAGCAGCTGGTGGTGGCATCAGTAATTTCCCCTGTGGCAAAGGTTTCAACGGAGTTAGGCCTCCCTCGGGTTGTCTCGTCGGAGTCGTCGCCGTCGGTTCTGATCGTTGTGTCGTGGACAGTTGTGGATGTGGCCGTGGTCTCCTGTGTAGTGGAGGGGGCGCTATCTGATGTAGTGCGGCTGGTAGTGGACACTGCAGGTGTGGTATTTATAGGCTCTGGATTAGTGTCATTTACAGATGCAGTAGGCCTAGGCCTATTTGAGGGAAAGCCACCTGAAGATATTAAATTTCCTTGGGATTGGCTGTAGTCCTCAATCACTAGCACTCTACTACTCAGATCACCAGTTGCACTCAATAAGTCCTTCATACAGTCATTTTGGGCTGAGGAACACTTTCTCAGATTAGAAACTTCTGACTGAGTTTTCTTGATCTCACTAAGGAGCACAGTAACGTCAACATGATCAAATTGGATGGGTGGGAGTTTACCAAGGTTATGGGCAACAAATGTGGGTATATTATTACCCTTTTCCAGAATCAGCTTAATTATGTCTTTAATATTCTCACTATTTTTGTTGGGACCCTGTCTTTTCCTGTTCCGGTCACTATTGTCGTCAGCACACAGTTCAAACAGTCTATTCTTGGAGGACACAATCACTTCCTCATCATAGAATTCAACACACAATTTTGTTAACACGTCAGTACTCAGAAAATTGGATTTATTAGTCAGGAAACACAGTAGCTCATCGATAATAAGTCCATCTTGGGAGGGGTGAGTTGGTCCCTGGCTTGAGATTGTCTCTTCGGGAGCCATGTTGTTGTGATCACTTTTCGACGGCACTTTATTTAGAGTAAATTCACACACTCCATTAAGAAACTACTATGTCCTTTATCAGAGTGTGAACACTAGGTATTCATGCACCTATATGACAGGTAGAGTACTTGCTGGATGGCCCATTATGTGGAAAATGTGAGGTGAAAACTGGAGTCTAATCACACCGTCACACCATACTTCTTCTTCTTCTGTAAGTAAGTAAGTGTAGTGGAGTGTAGTGGAGTTTTGTAGAGTGTGTCACACTTGCCAGATGACAGGAAAACCCAATCAGAAGGTGCCTGTACATCCTCTGGTGCCCTTGCCCGTTTTCGAGAATCCTTTTACTCGGGTGGTAGTGGACATTGTAGGCCCATTGCCTAAGACTTCCCAAGGTAACATTTATTTATTAACTATCATGGACATGGCAACTCGCTACCCAGAGGCTATACCCTTAAGGACTACCTCTGCTCCAACTGTCATCAAGGAACTGCTCAAATTCTTCACCAGAATGGGTTTCCCCCATGAGGTGCAAAGTGATCAAGGAACTAATTTTACCTCTAAAAAATTTCAGCAGTCCCTGAAGGAGTTGGGTATCGAGCATGTTAAGTCTAGCACCTACCACCCAGAGAGTCAAGGGGTTCTCGAATGATATCACCAGACATTAAAGGGAATGTTACGTAAGTATTGTACAGAGACCGGAGTTGAGTGGGATAAGGGGGTACCTTTTCTTTTATTTGCTACTCGTGAGGTTCCAACTGAATCCCTGGGTTTTTCCCCTAATGAGCTAGTTTTCGGTCACCAGGTAAGAGGTCCTTTGCAACTATTGCAGGATAGCCTAGTTGGCCAGGAGGGGAACCAAAACCTCCTCAAGTATGTTTCAGATTTCAAAACCCGGCTGAGATCCTCATGTGAGTTTGCCGCTCAAAACTTGACAGTGGCTAAAAGCTCCATGAAGACCTGGTATGACAGAAAAGCCCGTGAGAGGGAGTTTCAGCCCGGTGATGAGGTTTTGGTCCTGCTCCCCCTTTTTGGCCAACCTTTATCTGCCAAGTTCAGGGGCCCATATAAGATCATTCAGAGGGTGAGCATTACCGATTATCTAGTAACTACCCCAGACAGGAGAAAGCCCACGCAAGTATTCCATATAAATATGTTGAAACCCTACCATAGGTCCCCTGATTCCTCTCCTCCAGATTCTCCCACTGTGGCAGTGAATGTCAGGACCTGTGGACAGCCTGGTGCGGACGAAGTCTTCAGTTCTCTTACTGACCCGCAACAGACTGTTCCAGAGCCTGAAGGTATCCATGCAGACTTTGACTTGTCATGTAGCCTATCCAACTTTCAGTATAATTCAGTAGCTTGGGGGGAATTACCATCTAAACTATGTCATCTTCCCTCTGATCAAGCGAACCAACTAATCTCTGTTTTATCTCAGTCTCCCAGTGTGTTCCGTGATACTCCAGGGCTCACTTCTTTGGCCGTGCACGACATCGACGTAGGGGATGCAACTCCCATTAAACTATCCCCCTACCGTGTCTCGCCACAACGCAGGAGTATACTGCAGGTCGAGCTTGACTTCATGTTATCTAACGAGCTGATCACAAGGGCCTTAAGCCAGTGGAGTAGTCCGGTCATACTTGTGCCAAAGCCAGACGGGAGCCATAGGTTATGTATGGACTATAGGCAAGTTAATGCTGTCACAAAGAACGATACCTACCCACTGCCACGGATCAAAGATTGCATTTACCTGGTTGGCCTCATACAGCAGTAAGAATAATTTAATGAGAGGATTTTGGCATTTAGCTCTCCCTTGTAGCGAGGTAAATATCATGCTTTAGTAGTGCGCTGTCAAGCCTTCAGCTGTGAGATGCCTTGCAGTTCGAATAGCGCTCCAGCTACGTTCCGGCTATGTTCTGATGTGACACCTGGAGACGTTGCCTACTTTGGGTGATATCGTTATTATATCCTCATTATAATCTTGCTGTTGCCAATCTGGTGGTGAATCTATTTATGTATTATGTTTAATATTATGTACTATACTCCTTAAACTCTTTTCTAGGGGGGAGGTCTGACATACGGAGCCCTGTATGTTTATTTAAGAGTTAGAATTAGAGTTGAAGGAGTGCCAAACTACCCAGGTGGCGAAGCAGACCAGCGAGCGAACCTGCGAGTGGGAAACCAGCTCGTCCGCATACCAGCAAACAAGCCTTCACACCTGCGTGCATCATAGGGGACCCTGCAAACTACTTCGATGACCCGACGCTATGACGTATGATCGACGCCAGGAGACTCCATTGGACCACGCACCTGCTACGCAACTCGAGGAGCTGTGATTGGGGCGCGCACCATATCTCGCCTCCTGATTCGTTCCTACACCATCATTGTTTAGTATATAAGACCCGAGTAGTGGGCATTCAAATCAGTCTCATTTGGAGTTGGGGAAGGTGAACTTGCAGCTGGAGGAAGATGGGGTGAAGTATTATAATGGGATTGTGACTGTCAGTCAGATTATATAAGTGTGTGTTAAGTGTGTTCGGTGTAAACACTTACGTTTTTTTTTTTTTTTTGTTTTTTTTTTTTGAGACAATGAACGGAGGAAGGAAAAACACAGATAAAACAAAAAGGTCCATGTGCCTAAAGGCATCCTCCATTCATAAAATGTTTGTAACAACTGGATTTAAACATTTGTAGATTGTAAGTTTGTGGAAAGCAATTCGAGGGAAGTGAATTCCAAAGAGTAGTAGCTCTGGGGATAAATGAATTCTGATAAGCAGAAGTTCTGCATTGTGGAGGAGAAAGTGTAAATTCATGGACGCTCTCAGCTGCCCTAGTTCTACGGGAAAGATGTGGAGAGGCGGCACAATTGAAGCAAGTTCCTCGGAACAATTGCTGTGAAAATATCTGTAGAATAATGCAAGGGATGCAACGTTTCTTCGTATGGATAATGTAGGAAGGTCCTGTGTGATTGCAGGGTTATTGATTAATCTAATAGCTTTATTTTGAATTTTGTCCAACTGCCTCAATGCAACCACTCCACTTCCACCCCACAGAGGTGAACAGTAATCCATCTGAGAACGCACATGACTTTTATATATCACGGCCAACTGCTCGTCAGTGAAGAATTCTCGAACTCTGTACAGGAGTCCCAGTTTTTTAGAGGCATTCTTAGCAATGCTTCTAACATAATGTGACAACACGTTATGTTGGTTAGTGAGATATGTGATTGGGAATTAACGTTAACGCTACTATTATGTACTTAACTATTTGTTTGGGAAGTAACGTTAACGCTACTATTATGTACTTAACTATTTTATTGGGAATTAACGTTAACGCTACTATTATGTACTTAACTATTTGATTGGGAATTAACGTTAACGCTACTATTATGTACTTAACTATTTTAGTTGACTGACTTGCGGACTAAAGCAACTCTTTAAGTAGTTGGGTTATGATGAAAGTAATACTATTGTTTTATATTAATACTTAAGAGTTTTTTAATTTTCTTTTAATTAAGCTTACATTGCTTAACGGTGCTTAGTACGGTGATACTATTGTCTCATATTAGTAATATCGCTTTAGACTAACATGGCTGTTTTAATGTTACTTCTAGTGATTTCCTAAGCTGAAGAAAATTCTTTTAGCTTCAAAATATTATTTTTGCTTTTCATATTATTTGAGTGAGACCTGAATCGAATCTATGAAGCGATCCTGTAACTTAATTTACTCATAATCAAACCTCAATGTTACGTGGTTAAGAAATACATTTAACTAATTATTAAATATATATCTAACTTTTTATGTGACTTTGATATTAATCCTGATGATAATAATAATATAATACTATTAACGTAAGACAAGAACCAAGAATAATAACTACATTAAATATAAATAAAAGGACATATAAGAAAACTAGCTATTCATTTAAAAAAGGGTAAGAGACAGAAATATTCTTACCTTAATATTTATCTTTCAAGACTTTTTATAGAATTAAAAGTCCTTCTTTAGATATAACTTATTCGGTTCATTACCATAGCCTACTAAGCTTCGGTTAAATAATAATGCTTTATAAATACTACATGACTTTAATTAGTTTCAGTATGTTTTCATAATTAAAGAGTATCAGTCAATAAAGGATACCAAGTCCTAAGATCCAAAAGGAAACTAAGCAACAACAGGAAATAATTGTATTAGATTTTACTTTTGTTTTGCCTTCAGCTGACTGATACCTTAATATATATCTCTGTGCTATCTAGATTCATCAAGTTAACCACTTGAAGATCAAGATACGTAACAATATTTATATATATATATATATATATTTTATTTATTTATTTATTTAAAAACTTACCTTTAATCCAGAATGTTTAGCACGCCATAAACCAGTATTTATCCTTTCACTCAATTATTAATATATTTTGCAAGAAATGAACTGGTGTATGCTTTCAAGGTCAGAAAAATACATTACCTGGAATTGAAAAGCGACTTTCATATTATTAACTAGTTCATCATTGAATATCATGCGATTAAAACTTGTTATTTCATCCCAAGGCCGTATAAACTTATAGAAATCAACATTACATACCGCAAAATACTGTACAATATGTATACAGTATTTATACAGTGTATATATATACATATATATATATATATATATATTCTGACATATGGAGCCCTGTATGTTAATTTAAGAGTTAGAATTAGAGTTGAAGGAGCCAAACTACCCAAACGGTGAAGCAGACTAGCGAGCGAACGAGCGAGTGGGTAAACCAGCTCGCCCGCATACCTGCAAACAAGCCTTCACACCTGCGTGCGTCATAGGGGACCCTGCAAACTACCTCGATGACCGATGCTATGACGTATGATCGACGCCAGGAGCTGTGAGTGGACCAGGCACCTGTTGTGCGACTCGAGGAGCTATGATTGGAGCAGGCACCACCCCCCGCCTCCTGATTCGTTCCTACACCATCATTGTTTGGTATATAAGACTCGAGTTGTGGGCATTCAAATCAGTCTCATTTGGAGTTGGGGAAGGTGAACTTGCAGCTGGAGGAAGACGGGGTGAAGTATTATAATGGGATTGTGACTGTCAGTCAGATTATATAAATGTGTGATAAGTGTGTTCGGTGTAAACACTTACGTTATGTTGGTTAGTGAGATATGTGATTGGGAATTAACGTGAACGCTACTATTATGTGTTTAACTATTTGATTGCGAATTAACGTTAATGCTACTATTATGTGTTTAACTATTTGATTGGGAATTAACGTTAACGCTACTATTATGTGCTTAACTATTTGATTGGGAATTAACGTTAACGCTATTATTATGTACTTAACTATTTTAGTTGACTAACTTGTGGACTAAAGCAACTCTTTAAGTAATTGGGTTATGATGAAAGTAATACTATTGTTTTATATTAATACTTACGAGTTCTTTCATTTTTCTTTGAATTAAGCTTACATTGCTTACGGTGCTTAGTACGGTGATGCTATTGTCTCGTATTAGTAATATCGCCTTAGACTAACATGGCTGTGATAATATTACTTCTAGTGATTTCCTAAGCTGAAGAAAATTCTTTTGCTTCAAAATATTTTATTTTGCTTTTCATATTATTTTCATATTATTTGAGTGAGACCTGAATCGAATCTATGTGTGTGCTGTCACACGTTCAATGTCTCAAGTAGCAGTTCCCTCAGACAGAAATGTACCGAATGTAAGAGTTGATGAAAGGGATGATGAGAGTGTGAATGATGCTCCAACTGTGCCTGATGATGTGACTGAGGTGGATTTATCTGACACCTTTATGGCTCATCTTGACCCTAACGATGACCATGAAACCCCTCCAAATTGTCCTAGTGGCCTGGTAGAGCTACAGAGAGATGATAGTGAATGCAAGGAGTTAGCTGCCAGGTCCGTGAGTGAAGAGGAATGTGAGAAGGAGGGTGGTGAATGTTTCTACCTCAAAGGAGGAGTATTGTGGCGTAGATGGAGACCGCCACACAGACCAATCGATGACGGGGCTTGGGACGTTCATCAAGTAGTAGTCCCCAAACCTTGTCGTAGAGATATCATGGAAATGGCACATAGTATACCATTGGCAGGACACCTAGGTGTGAGAAAAACTCTAGACAGAATCAGAGCCCACTTTTACTGGCCAGGAATGCGTGCAGATGTAGTGGAGTGTTGTAGAGTGTGTCACACTTGCCAGATGACAGGAAAACCCAATCAGAAGGTGCCTGTACATCCTCTGGTGCCCTAGCCCGTTTTCGAGAATCCTTTTACTCGGGTGGTAGTGGACATTGTAGGCCCATTGCCTAAGACTTCCCAAGGTAACATTTATTTATTAACTATCATGGACATGGCAACTCGCTACCCAGAGGCTATACCCTTAAGGACTACCTCTGCTCCAACTGTTATCAAGGAACTGCTCAAATTCTTCACCAGAATGGGTTTCCCCCATGAGGTGCAAAGTGATCAAGGAACTAATTTTACCTCTAACATTTTCCAGCAGTCCCTGAAGGAGTTGGGTATCGAGCATGTAAAGTCTAGCACCTACCACCCAGAGAGTCAAGGGGTTCTCGAACGATATCATCAGACATTAAAGGGAATGTTACGTAAGTATTGTACAGAGACCGGAGTTGAGTGGGATAAGGGGGTACCTTTTCTTTTATTTGCTACTCGTGAGGTTCCAACTGAATCCCTGGGTTTTTCCCCTAATGAGCTAGTTTTCGGTCACCAGGTAAGAGGTCCTTTGCAACTATTGCAGGATAGCCTAGTTGGCCAGGAGGGGAACCAAAACCTCCTCAAGTATGTTTCAGATTTCAAAACCCGGCTGAGATCCTCATGTGAGTTTGCCGCTCAAAACTTGACAGTGGCTAAAAGCTCCATGAAGAAATGGTATGACAGAAAAGCCCGTGAGAGGGAGTTTAAGCCCGGTGATGAGGTTTTGGTCCTGCTCCCCCTTTTTGGCCAACCTTTATCTGCCAAGTTCAGGGGCCCATATAAGATCATTCGGAGGGTGAGCATTACCGATTATCTAGTAACTACCCCAGACAGGAGAAAGCCCACGCAAGTATTCCATATAAATATGTTGAAGCCCTACCATAGGTCCCCTGATTCCTCTCCTCCAGATTCTCCCACTGTGGCAGTGAATGTCAAGACCTGTGAACAGCCTGGTGCGGACGAAGTCTTCAGTTCTCTTACTGACCCGCAACAGACTGTTCCAGAGCCTGAAGGTATCCATGCAGACTTTGACTTGTCATGTAGCCTATCCAACTTTCAGTATAATTCAGTGGCTTGGAGGGAATTACCATCTAAACTATGTCATCTTCCCTCTGATCAAGCGAACCAACTAATCTCTGTTTTATCTCAGTCTCCCAATGTGTTCCGTGATACTCCAGGGCTCACTTCTTTGGCCGTGCACGACATCGACGTAGGGGATGCAACTCTCATTAAACTATCCCCCTACCGTGTCTCACCACAACGCAGGAGTATACTGCAGGTGGAGCTTGACTTCATTTTTTCAAACAAGCTGATCACAAGGGCCTTAAGCCAGTGGAGTAGTCCGATCATACTTGTGCCAAAGCCAGATGGGAGCCATAGGTTTTATAGGGGCTATAGGCAAGTTAATGCTGTCACAAAGAACGATACCTACCCACTGCCACGGATCAAAGATTACATTTACCAGGTTGGCCTCATGCAGCAGTAAGTTTAATTTAATGAGAGGATTTTGGCAATTAGCTCTCCCTTGTAGCGTGGTAAATATCATGCTTTTGTAGTGCGCTTTCAAGCCTTCAGCTGTGAGATAATGCCTTGCAGTTCGAATAAACGCTCCAGCTACGTTCCGGCTATGTTCTGATGTGGTACCTGGAGACATTGCCTACTTTGGGTGATATCCTTATTATATCCTCATTATAATCTTGCTGTTGCCAATCTGGTGGTGAATCTATTTATGTATTATGTTTAATATTATGTACTATACTCCTTAAACTCTTTTCTAGGGGGGAGGTCTGACATACGGAGCCCTGTATGTTAATTTAAGAGTTAGAATTAGAGTTGAAGGAGCCAAACTACCCAAACGGTGAAGCAGACTAGCGAGCGAACGAGCGAGTGGGTAAACCAGCTCGCCCGCATACCTGCAAACAAGCCTTCACACCTGCGTGCATCATAGGGGACCCTGCAAACTACCTCGATGACCGATGCTATGACGTATGATCGACGCCAGGAGCTGTGAGTGGACCAGGCACCTGTTGTGCGACTCGAGGAGCTATGATTGGAGCAGGCACCACCCCCCGCCTCCTGATTCGTTCCTACACCATCATTGTTTGGTATATAAGACTCGAGTTGTGGGCATTCAAATCAGTCTCATTTGGAGTTGGGGCAGGTGAACTTGCAGCTGGAGGAAGACGGGGTGAAGTATTATAATGGGATTGTGACTGTCAGTCAGATTATATAAATGTGTGTTAAGTGTGTTCGGTGTAAACACTTACGTTATGTTGGTTAGTGAGATATGTGATTGGGAATTAACGTGAACGCTACTATTATGTGTTTAACTATTTGATTGCGAATTAACGTTAACGCTACTATTATGTGTTTAACTATTTGATTGGGAATTAACGTTAACGCTACTATTATGTGCTTAACTATTTGATTGGGAATTAACGTTAACGCTATTATTATGTACTTAACTATTTTAGTTGACTAACTTGTGGACTAAAGCAACTCTTTAAGTAATTGGGTTATGATGAAAGTAATACTATTGTTTTATATTAATACCTACGAGTTCTTTCATTTTTCTTTGAATTAAGCTTACATTGCTTACGGTGCTTAGTACGGTGATGCTATTGTCTCGTATTAGTAATATCGCCTTAGACTAACATGGCTGTGATAATATTACTTCTAGTGATTTCCTAAGCTGAAGAAAATTCTTTTGCTTCAAAATATTTTATTTTGCTTTTCATATTATTTTCATATTATTTGAGTGAGACCTGAATCGAATCTATGAAGCGATCCTGATGTTAACCTCAATGTTACGTGGTATAGAAATACATTTAACTAATTATTAAATATATATCTAACTTTTTATGTGACTTTGATATTACTCCTGATGATAATAATAATATAATACTGTTAACGTAAGACAAGAACCAAGAATAATTACCTTAAATATAAATAAAACTACATAGAAGAAAACGATCTATTCATTTCAAAAAGGGTAAGAGACAGAAATATTCTTACTTTAATATTTATCTTTCAAGACTTTTTATAGAATTAATAGTCCTTCTTTAGATATAACTTCTTCGGTTCATAACCATAGCCTACTAAGCTTCGGTTAAATAATAATTCTTTATAAATACAACATGACTTTAATTAGTTTCAGTATTTTTCATAATTAAAGAGTATCAGTCAATAAAGGATACTAAGTCCTAAGATCCAAAAGGAAAGGAAGCAACAACAGGAAATAATGTTATTAGATTTTACTTTTGTTTTGCCTTCAGCTGACTGATACCTTAATATATATCTCTGTGCTATCTAGATTCATCAAGTTAACCACTTGAGGATCAAGATACGTAACTATATATATATATAGTATCATAGACTACAGTAGATCTGGACTGGACACGAAAATGGAACTTTGCAGTAAGGGACCCAAAATCGAAGAACGAACCCCCAAGTTCGAACCTCGAAACCGCGAAAATGTGATATTTTCGCGGTTTCGAGGTTCGAAATTGGGGGGTTCGTTTTCCGATTTTGGATCCCTTACTGCAAAGTTCCATTTTCGTGTCCAGTCCAGATCTACTGTAGTCTATGATAGTATACATATATATATATATATATATATATATATATATATATATATGCTGTATATATATATATATATATATATATATATATATATATATAGAGAGAGAGAGAGAGAGAGATTAGATTTATGCATGTGTGTGTATTAAAGATTATTAATACATAATATAAAGGCAGAAGCACAGGTAGTATTATCACTTAACCCCTTCTGTATCGGCGACGTGTTTTTTACTTTATTTTGGCTACAATTATTTGATTATATTCAGTTTAGAAAGAGCCTCCAACAATAATCAAACTTCGAACTCTCTCCCTTAACCATTTTTACTACCACAGATCCTTCTTAATCTGCACAAAAATTGTCTACATGCAGGTAGAATAACACTACAATAGACGTCGCTGGTACAGAAGGGGTTAGCTAACTATAGATAATGTATGGGCAATATTTTGGGACTAAGCTAATTGTAACAATTGGTGTATATAGCTGGACTGGATGTGTAATATCGCTTAATTCCTATATCAAATATTTGTTGTGTAATGTATATATATATTTTTACACACACACAGACACACATACACACACACACACACACAGACACACACAGGAGGTAGGAATGTCCCCAAGCGAATTCCTATCATAAAAACACACAAAAAAGTACCTAAAAAAGTGACCGTAAAGAAACCATAGCACATTTTGAGGTTCCCCGTATTGGTATAACCTCCCATCGTTGCTACTGTCCAATGTCACCTCTTTGTATAATAAACTCGACGAACTTATTGTGACAGTTAAACAAATTAGTGCTGATATTGTAGCAGTTACTGAAGCATGGCAAATCACCCCAGAAATATGCGTGATACAAGACTATGACCTCTTTCACCTACTTCGGACAGAGAGGAGGGGGGGAGGAGTAGCTATTTTCGCCCGGAAACAGCTGTGTGCATCTCGCCTGGATATTGAGGTCCCGGAGGCATATTTCCGAAGTCAAGACTAGTATATATCATAGGGGAAATTAGGACCAATCAGAGGCCGCACTGGCAGTGACTCACCCACAAGGGGAGGAGCCAGTCTGTCTGTCTCTCTCTCTCTCTCTCTGGGTGAGGAGCCTGCCTGCCTCTCGTTTGTTTATCTCTCTCTCTGGTAAATAGAAGAAGTAAGTCACCTAGTATAACAAGTTATCAATATTTATTCGCGTAGTATCTGTCTAGATTAGTTAAGCATCCAGAGTACAATATGTTATTCCCATTAATTATGGTTTTACTTGAAAAGCAATGAGTAAACAATGAAAATTTTGCGATTCTGGTATCTTTCGTCCCAAGATTTGAGGAGGAGGGTGTTGCCAGTTCTCCTTAGACAGTTAAATTGTTTCAAATAGTTCCTGTTTTATTTATCATTATCATTTAAATTTACATTCATGCACAACGTAAATAAACTATAAATGGTAACTTTTCACTCTCTCTCTCCGCATATGTAATGATCTCATTCCATAATATTATGTATGTAGGCCTACAGATGTATGTCTGTATGTATGGATGTATGTACAGTATGTATGTATACACTCAGGCACATACCCCATAGCTGGGGGTGGCTGAATCGAGACATAGACTAAGGGAATAAGTAAAGATCAATGATAGGAGAGAAAGTGATAGATTGATATGAAGGGAATAACAAAATTTACAATTATATCTCATCGTACATCTGGAATCACAGTCCAACCTTACAGGTGAGTGTAACCTTTATGCCAAATGTCTCACTTCATATCGTATGGTTTCTTTATGTTCAGCGCCTTTCACGATAAAAATCGTTAATATTAGAGAACAGGCTGATTGAACTCATTGTTTTTTGCTTAAAATCATTATTTGTTGTGTTCCCAGTGTCTTGATCAGGATTATTTGTAACATTGTGCTTTATTTAAAAATTACATATTATATTGGCTTAAAGTACCGAGGGCGGTACAATATTGTACCGCCCTGGATATAATGGGGTTAAGAGGTGTTCAAGTAGCCCTAACCACTACTGTACTTATATAAATATTCATTAACATTGTCACATCATAACATATCGACTACAATAAAAGTAATATTTAGCAAAATATAGAAATAGCTGTCATACATAAGAATAAAAGAAAATGGGAGTCTACAGAAAGTCGATTGGCTCACACAAGGCAGATCCCCTTCACACCCAACCCTAATTATAAGGCCTAAGTAGCCTATAGGCCTAGGCCCAACTCACTAACACGTATCGTATAATTATATAGTACTAATTAGCCTTTGGCTCTACCTTATGCACTTAAACCATTAACTATTTCATAACATTTGATGCTTAATATATTTTGTACTATCTGATAATGTTAATGTGTTAATGTCATTTAAAATAAAGTAATGTATAGGCTATGTATATACTGTATATATAACCCTTTAGATATATGAGTGACTTAAGTTCCTTCTTGAAATTATCAGCACAGGTTAACTGCTTAAGTGTCACAGGAATCAATATAGTTCGCCAGTGAAATAATATTGTGCCTTCTAAAATTGTCAAGGAATTTCTGTCCATGGCTGTACAATACGGTAGGCTACTCTTATTTACTCATAACCATAACATAGCACAATCATAATGTATCCTTAATGTAGTTAATATTTAAAATAACTTGTTATACTAGGTGACTTACTTCTTCTATTTACCAGAGAGAGAGAGAGAAACCAAAGAGAGGCAGGCAGGCTCCTCACCCAGAGAGAGAGAGAGAGAGTGACAGACAGACTGGCTCCTCCCCTTGTGGGTGACGTCACTGCCACTGCGGCCTCTGATTGGTCCTAATTTACCCTATGATATATACTAGTCTCGACTTCGGAAATATGCGTCCCGGAGGGAATCGAAGCACTCTGGGTGAGAGTTAATCCCCCCTCCCACCCTCGTCACACTGCCTCCATTATCTACTGTGTGATCTACCACCCACCACGCTCACCCACCGGCCCCGCACTAATCAACCACATCATCGATACATATGATGATCTCAAACTCCAATTTCCATCATCCAAGTTGGTGGTTTGTGGGGATTTCAATGAACTAGACACCTGTGAGATTCAAGAACAGCTGCATCTTTCACAAATTGTTGACTTCCCCACCCACAACCACAACACTCTTGACCTTATTTTGACGGACATGGATGAGCAGTACCTCCCACCTGAACCTTTACCTCCTGTGGGATGCAGCACTCATCTCTCTGTGTTCTGGTCACCTGCCCCTACCACCTCCCATCAACAGACCCCCGTCATCCGGACCTACCGACCAACGCCAGACTCTGCAATGCGGGGGTTCGGGCAATGGTTGGTTCATTACCCGTGGACGGAGGTTCTCACTGAAGAAGATGTTAATGCCAAATGGGACAACTTTGTATCTACCACCACCGAAGCCTACCACCACTTCTTCCCCACCAAGAGGACCAAAATGCACCCCTCTGACGTCCCATGGATTACTCCTCGGATCAAGAGACTGATGCAGAATCGGAACAAGGCCTTCTACACGAACAACAATCGCTACAAGGACCTACGCAACATTCTGATAAGGGAAATCCGTTGGGCGAAGAAGTCCTACTACCCTACAAAGATTCATCATTTAAAACAAACCAATATCAGTCAGTGGTACTCTAAAATTAAGAATCTTTGTGGCTTAAGTAGTGGGACTCCTTCGATCAACTGTGTTTCCCATGTCCCTCGTGTAGATGCACCTGAAATGATAAATAATCACTTCTCTACCATCTGCCAAACCCTCCCCAAACTAGACCGCACCAACCTCCCTGCCTTCCTCCCATCCTCTTCACCCCCAGTAACTGTTCAAGAATATGAAGTGGCCAAAATGCTTTCCAGTTTCAAATAAAAAAGATCAACAACGCCAGTAGACCTACCCCTGAACATATACAAAGAATTTTCGGTGGAATTTGCCACCCCCCTTTGCTCGATAATTAATGCCTCCTTAAGGCAAAGTAAATGCCCTGCAGACTGGAAAACTTCATACGTCACTCCAATTCCCAAAAAACCCTCCCCACATTCTCTTAATGAACTCAGACCAATTGCCATTACGCCCATCCCTAGTCTAATCTGTGAGGACTTTGTATTCACCTGGGCTTACTCACAAATCCGTCACTTGATAGATCCCCAACAGTTTGGCAACGTAAAAACCTCCTCCACCACTTGCTGTCTTATTAGCTTCCTAGATTATATTTACACAAATCTTGAGAAGAGAAAGACTTCCCTCACCCTTGCCTTTATTGACTTCAGGAAAGCATTTGACCTTGTTGACCACACCATCATCATCAACAAGGCCATAAAGTTGGGGCTACATCCTACCCTGGTTGCGTGGTTGACGGACTTCCTTAGTGACAGACCACAAGCAGTGCGATACCAAGGCTTCATCTCCACCTTCCTAGACATCACATGTGGTCCGTGGAGTCCCACAGGGCACAAAGATGGGGCCTCTATTGTTCCTCATCTTGATTAATGATGCCCTAAAGGACACCCCATTCCACTGGAAGTACGCGGACGACTCGACAGTCGGCATTACTGTCGATAACACCTCCCCTAACTATGACTCCCTACAAGACATCCTCGACCGTCTTCAAGCCTGGACCACAGACAATCATGTGACTATCAATCATGACAAGACAGTGGTCATGCACATCAACACCTCCGTTACCGACGTTCCTCCACCCACTGTCACAATTGGTCCTCATGCCCTTCAGCTTGTTGAGTCCACCAAACTCCTCGGAATCACTTTGGACAACAAACTGAACTGGAAGAAACATGTAACTACCACAGTCAGGACCGCCACATACAAGTTGTTTATGCTAAGGCGGTTGAGATCCCTGGGGGCGCCGGAGAATGAGCTGAAGAGTATATATAACACCTTCATACTCCCTAAGCTCACCTACGCCTCTCCCGCCTGGTCCTCCTCTCTAACCCTGACACAACAACGTCAATTGGAGAGAGTGCAGAGGAGGGCATGCAGGATCATCCTGGGTGGCACATATCCAGGGTACGAGGAAGCTCTCACCACCCTTAGCATACCTGCACTTTCAACCCACCACTACAACACACTCAAACAGTTTGCATCTAAGCTGCTTGTTCACCCACGGCACAGAAACTTACTTCCACCAGACGCCCCTAGACTAACACGTGCAGCTCGTCACTTCAACACACTCCAACCAATAAGAGCAAGAACTGACAGATATAAAAATAGTCCTATCCCAACCATTGTAAATATTATTAATAATGTGTAATAACGGCCTGTCACACCATATATACGCGCCCACCTTTAATAATGTATGCATAAGTGTGTGCGCGTGTGTGTATTAGAATATAATTATGTATGTATTTGCTTGAGTTTGTTTATGTATATGTGTATATATGTGTATCTATGTATGTGCAGTATATGTGTATGTATGTGTACATATATGTGTATGTATGTATGCGTTATTTATGTATATATATACACGTATGTGTCTATAGTGTATACTGTTTGTGGTTCGAGCCCGGCTGAGAGTATTAGGTGGATAAGAGAAGAGCATATATGCATGTAATGTGCATATATTTATGTATATGTATGTCTGTGTGTATGTGCTGTCAATGGTTCGAGCCCCGGTTGAGAATATAAGGTATATAATATATATATGTACTGTACATGTATTTGTATAATCATATGCACATATGTATGTAAATATACGTACATATGAGCGAGAACATATTGCTCACTAGCGCAACTTCTGATTATAAATCTATGCATAAGCATTATCTATTATATATTAAGTATTTGTGTATCTTCATCCATGTATTTCCACCCTTAACAATAGAACGCCCAGCTTTTCCACATTTCGCCTTCTATCACACACACACACACACACACGAAGAGCGTCTTAGAGAAATAAATCTATTTCCTTTAACCCAGCGCAGATTAAGAGGTGACTTAATTCAAGTGTTCAAAATCATCAAAGGCATCGACAATATGAACTGTAGTAAGTACTTCACTATCGACCAATCTAATTACACGCGGGGAAACGGTTGCAAAATTATTGGTAAATCTTTTAACTCACACGAATCTAAGAATTTCTTCTTCAATCGAGTTGTCAACTTGTGGAATGGGCTTCCCCGAGACCTTATGGACTGCATCACCGTTGATTCATTTAAACTCCGCCTAGACAAATATCTCGCATCAAACCCGCGACTGACTGCGTTTGTAAATGAATAACTTTATTTTATCCTCCCCTCAGTTACTAACCCATATGTCCCCTACTAACTTCCTAGTCCTGCCACGGACATTACTTCCAGGGCAGTAGTTCCCTTTCCAATGTTTTCTTACCCACTCTAAACCACTGTTTGGACACTTGATCCTCAGTGTTTTGGAGGACAAGCAGCCTAGAAGGGTCACTAGACCTGTTGTTGCTTGATTTCCTTTGTACTCCTTTGTACACACACACGAACAGACACACACACACACACACACCTACACTAAAGAATGTCCTATATACTACAATTCCCCCAAGCTGTCTCTACTGTCTATATCCTTGTTTTGTTCTCTACCGAGGATTAACCTCCCATTGTAGTAGGCTTTACCTGACCCTACCTGTACGGACTTGTATGCCGCTCCCTCTTTACCGTTTTCACCTCATCACCTGACCCTACCAAAACAGTTTTTGTATGTATGTATGTTTGTGTGCATACGTGAGCGTTTGTGTATACGGACATGTGCACACTTACTGCATGTTCTTATGTTCTTATATATGTATGTATATGTATGCGTATGTATTCGCGTATGTACATGTATATATGTATGTTCTGTATATGAGTAAGTAAAATAAATGTGTATATGTACTGTATATATATCACTTACTCTCATGGTTATTTTATGATAATTTGTATTCTGCACCTGCATCATTATTGTATTTATTTATTTATTTTGTAAACTGAGCTTACCATCTTCATATCTGTACATCTCGTGTTCATCCACTAAATTGTAAAATGTGTATTTTCAGCTCATGAGGCTGCCATTCTTTAATAAACCGTTTATTATTATTATTATTATTACATTAAGGACACACTATGAGAGTATATACTGTACATAAAGTATACTCCTTGGGGCAGAAATACGTATATCCTTTTTATGGCTGTGGATTTGAGTCTGCAATTAACTTAACCCCTTGAAGATTATGACGCGTTTGAGAGTTTGTTAATAGCTATTATTAGGCGATTTTATGTTGTATAGGAAGGATCTGTGGCAAGGAAAAGGGCAAAGAGTAGCTCAATTGAACCTCTGACTTCCATGTACACTTGCTAAGCTGAATAAAATCGTCAAATAACAGCCAGAGCAAACTGCCAAAGCGCGTCATAATAATTAAGGGGTAAGTCAAATGGACACGGGTAATTAAATAATGAAATAATTACTCTTTATCTATCTATCTAACTATCTACCTGTCTATGTATCCATTTCTTATTATTTAATCATTATTATCTCTCTCTCTCTCTCTCTCTCTCTCTCTCTCTCTCTCTCAACACATCAAAACCCAAACTCCATAAAGCTTTCTCCATTTAAAACTTGCGCTCCTTAACCTGAGAGAGAGAGAGAGAGAGAGAGAGAGAGAGATCATGCAGTTAGACATCGTTGTTTATCGTTGGGTTATAGGAACTTGGTAGGGTTAACTAAAAATAAATGTATATCGCAAAATCAAGTTAACGAATTGTTTCATCGGAATATTAACAACCAATGTTATTGCCATGGAATCAATGTATAGCTAGATCCATCAATAGGTGCCCAAATCTATTAATCTTAGTAGATATATCTCACTGTCAGGAAAACGATTAAAAACAACAACATATAATTATTAGGTATGGCTGCCTTTAATCATATTAATATACAGTTACATTTTTTACTTAGCATTGAGCTCCCATATTCAGAGAGAGAGAGAGAGAGAGAGAGAGAGCGAGAGCGAGAGAGAGATCTAATGAGACAAAAGGAAGAGAAGTGAGACGAGTGACTGCTAGGATTCATTATTTCACACTTGTGGTGATTCTACAACAAATGTGATATAGTTTCCGTGACACAGTCGTTACGGGAATACCTGTACAATGCTTGAAGGGATGTGAAATAGAATGTAATATCAAAATATTTATAGCAACATTATATTATGAATACACAACATTTTATCATTAACCTAGAAAAATAATACTTCTTTGCTTGGGCGAACGAACCTCCTCGTTTGGGCGAACGGACTGTTTAATGTGGGTGAACGGACTTTGGGCGAAAATACTCGTGGGCGAAAAGACTGTAAACCCATGCAGTACATATAACTAAATGCAAATGTAGTTTGCTAAAATATACAAATATATATATACAGTATATATAATGTATATATATACAGGTATATATATATATACAGTATATATACGTTATACCAGTACTTACTGTATATATACAGCTCTCTCAGTGTATACAACCTCCTCTACCTAGGGTACCCGTCTTGCATCACAATCCCACCCCTACTCTGTGCAACTCTCCAACTCAAGATACGGTACTCCCAATCTTTCTTCTATTCAACAGCTGAGCTCTGGAACTCTCCCTGAATCCATTTTTCCCTCATCCTATGACTTAAATAGCTTTAAACTCCGTGTGTCCAGACATTTTGGATTGACTGTTCCTTAATTTTGGCCTTGCCAGTCTCTCAACTCTGGGGGAGGCACTCGTCACAGGCAGTTTTGCCTTTTGTCTCCCTCATCCACATAGAAAAAGATAATATATATACCGGTATACTGATATTATAACAGAACATAGATAAATAGATAGATAAACGCAATAATTAAATATATACAGTAGATACATACATGAATATAAATATAATAGATAAATAAATCGGCTATAAACACTAGAACACCTAATCTCTGAAAATCCCTCTATGAACCACAGTATATATTCATGTAAATTGGCCGCCCAGTACAAATGTAATCTGCTTCATTATATTATTAAAGTTATGCAGCTCACTGTATGCTGGTGATTAGTGAAGGCGATTTATTGATAGTTTTTCTTCATTTAAATTGTGGAAATTATACATACTTTTGTTTTGTTTTCACTGTTCCAGACAGTGAAAAATGGAACTTGCAAATGTGTATCATTTCGAGCACTGGAAAATTGTGTATGTCCACAGACTAAGAATGGATACACACACACACACACACACACACACACACACACACACACACACATACATACATACATACATACACACACACCTCCCCGTGGCGTAACTGATAGCGCGTCTGGCTCACAACCAGAAGGTCCCGGGTTCGAGACCCGGGCGGGGAAGAGACATTTGGGCAAGTCTCTTAACGGTGTAGCCTCTGTTCACCTAGCAGTATAAATAGGAACCTGGTATAAGTGGACGAAGTTGTGACGTCCCATCTGGGGTTGGTGATCGGTTACAAGGCGAGATTGGTATCGTACTGGTCAACCTAAGCTACTGGTCAACCTAAGCCTTCGGGTGAGACTGGTACCGTAGTGAGAATGGTACCGTACAGGTTAACCCTAAGCCTTCGTATCCAGATGGCGCCAATTGGCTAAAATACAGACTACACACACATCCACAGCCATTCCAACGATACATAAAACACTTAACATGCATTTCACGCAATACATTCCCAGTTAAGGAGGCGCGATAATATGAGCTTAGCTCGCATTGCGTGGATTCCCCTTGACGAACAAGTAACTGAGTAACACACACACACACATACATACATACATACATACATACATACACACACACATACGCACACACACACACTCACTCGCGCACACACACACAGACACACACACACACAGCAAACAACAAATCTTCAGACATAAAACACACACGGTAACAATTATAAAAAAGGTGGCTTCCGCAGATCTTTGTTGATTTTGTATAAAATATTGCTGTGTAAATAATGAGAAATGTTGATGCTGAGAGAGAGAGAGAGAGAGAGAGAGAGAGAGAGAGAGAGAGAGAGAGAGAGGAGGGGGAAGACAACGAGAGAGAGTATGTACAAATAGATTATGAATCGATTGGTTAGGAGATTGATATTCCTATGCAAAACTAGATTAAACTAAATAAGAATATATTTATATAAAGAGTACAGAAAAGTGAAGGGAAATACAAACAAGGAACAGAGACAATAAAGAAAACCAAAAAACATGGACAAATATAATATATATACAGTATAATGTGTAGTATTCTGTGCTTACCAATGGTGTTAATGGTTCGTGGGGAGTGGTGTTTGGCCCCATAATCTACCTTAAGTGAGAGAGAGAGAGAGAGAGAGAGAGAGAGAGAGAGGAGAGGGAGTGAAGAAGAAATGAATATTGAAGTGAAAATAGAAACACTCGAAAAGATATATAAAAGAAACATTAACCAAAGAAGGACGGAATAACAACAACGAAAACAATAAGAATAGTAATAAAAGTAAAGGCGCTTGTAAAAACTGGTTATTTTTCAATGTTGTATGTTTGTACAAGATGTTTATACCGTTCATCTACCGCAATGACTTGGTGTGAGAGAGTTACGCAGAGTTACACAGATACCCAGACCACACAGGCCTAATGGTCTCTGCTAGTTGGTCCGGCCTTAATACTACTAGAGACAGGGATAGTCTATAGTAGAAGAAAAGGACAGGAAAGGAGAAGGCTCTCTCCCAACCCTCCGGCTAAAATGCCGTACCGGAATAATTATAGGATGGAGGAAATGCCCACAAGGAAAGTTATTATATAGGATAGAATGAAAGTAGTCTGAAAGGGAACTTACCTACTGATTCATTCATATTAATCCAATATCCATCAGATGATCGTCCAGTCTCTTCTTAAACGTATCAATGGAATTACTATCGACAGCCTCCCTTAGTAAACTATTCGAGAGAGAGAGAGAGAGAGCGAGAGCGAGAGCAAGCGATGGGGGGGGGGGAGTGGAAGGGGAGAGAAAGGTAGAGAGAGAGGAGGAGAGAGAGTATGTGAGTGTTTGGTGAGTGTGTGTGTAATTGCATGACAATTAAAACAAGAATAATGGAGTAAAAACAAACACGAGAAGATAAAAATATACCGGTATCACATTACAGAAACGATCGAGGGAATGGTATAGTTAATAAAAGTTGATATGAGAGAGAGAGAGAGAGAGAGAGAGAGAGAGAGAGAGAGAGAGAGAGAGAGAGAGAGAGAGAGAGAGAGAGAGAGAGAGAGATATATAAGACTGGGAGAAATAAGAGACTAAAAAGAAGAATAATGGCCAACAAGATAAGAGAGATGGGGGAACTAATATTTATTGTATTTACCTCGTATTTCCCTTTAGTGATATTATTTATGCTGAAATGTAAATATAAGAACATTATATACTGTTCTACTTAATAATAAAAAGCTAGAAGTTTAATAATTTATAAAAAGAAAATCATTTTACTTTTTCTACTGAATAATAAAAGGCTAGATGTTCATTTATTTGTACTGAAATATTAATAAAAGGAAATCATATACTTTTGTTTTACTTGTTATTAAAAGCCTAGATGTTTAATAATGTATAATGAAATGTTAAACAAGATAAAATTATATACTTTTTGAATTGATAATAAAAGACTACAGTAGATGTTTAATAGTATATACTAGAATGTTAATAAAAGATAATATAATATATTAGTTTCTACTAAACAATAGAGGCTCGCTATTGCTCGCCCAGAAAAAAAGTTGACACCTGAATAGGGTGAAGTGTTTTATTATCACCAAAGTAAAGGGGTGAAAGTTCCTAAATCTCCAAAGTAATAGATCGAAGCTGGAGCTTCAAAAAGACGCCCCGTCGGATCAGATAGTGTTAAACCCCTTTGATTGTTGGAGGTACTGATTGGTATAGACTATAGAGCCTGCGATAGATGATAGATGTGGCTATGATAGATGTGTTAAGCTGGTGCCACATCACTGGTATTAATAGTGGAGTGGAAAATATATTGGTTGTGTGGGTGTATGTGTGTGGAGGTGAGAGAGGATTTATGTATAGATGGATTCGATGGTTTGTTTGTGTGTGAGAGAGAGAGAGAAAAGCAGAGTGTGTCTTTTACATATTATATCTAACGCCAGAATATTATATATATATAATTATTATTATCTTACAAACCCTTGTACTCCAGAGGGTTTCGAACCTGCGCTGCCTACCTTTACGACAGGATTCTCCAAGGAGTATAACCATTAAACTGCTGACTGTACAGTAAGTAGCTGGATGGTTAATCCTGAGCATATCCTGATGAATGGCTAGAGAGCGCAGATTCCAGTAGTTTGTAAAGTTATAGACCCCACGAGTACTTTTGTGTTGAAAATTTGCAGAAAAAGAGTCAACATGTTGGATGGAAAGACGTGATGGATATGTATTTTATTGGATTTTAACCCTTTCAAGATACGATGACACATTTCTTTCCTGTTTTCTGGGTATTATTAAGTGATGTTATTCATATTAGGAAGGATATATGAAAGTCAGAGGGTTAATCGAGATAGACTTTACCTGTTTGATTCCTAGAGGGTCTTCCAAAATTAAGCAAAATTGTCTAACAATACCCAGATTTAATAGTCAAAACGCGGCAAACTCCTCAAGGGGGTATATACAGTATTTAGTTATAACCTATCCTAAATCCCTCAGTACATTAACATACCTCCTTCTTGTTATTTCAGATGGTGAGCCTTGCCCAGACCCTAATATTCTCGTGGGTGTTGCTGGAGACCTACCAATCCTTCCAGTCCACTATCTCTGCCTCCTCCAACACCACCTCTGAGAGCGACTCTTCCTCCTCCTCCTACTTTTTCACTTCCGCCACCTGCCCCATCGGCTTCCTCCCCGTCACCAAGTCCAAGAAAGGAAGGAAGAGGTCGAGGAGAGAGGGCGGAGAAGAGACAGAAAAAGAAGAGAATGGGACTCAAATTTCCAGCATCCTACCTTCTTCTATAGTTTCCAGCGAGTCTTCAGGAGTGTCTATAGCGGATGATTCCACGGTCAGTTCTTCAGAAGATGACTCTGTGGGAGTTTCCAATCCTTCTTCAAGAGTCGCAAATAATTCCAAAAATACTTCTTCTTCGGAAGTCTCAAGTAAATCCAAAAGACCATTAAAAGATGCTTTGAGTTATGCCAATAGCCCCTCTTCAGCAGCATCGGGCAATTCCAAAAACACGTCTTCTTCATCTTCGAGGGTTAATGCCCCCTCCGCCACCTCCCCAATGACTATGGAGCTTGTACTGGTAGATGACGAAATGATCTTGTCCTCCCAGCCTTCTGCAACAACGTCAGCGACCGGGGCCCTTGGGGAGGACGCCGAGGGCACGACGGAAGTGTGGCTCTCTTCCCCAGGGCCCTCTTCTTCAACAGCGTCTTCAGGAGGAAGGCCCATGAGTGAAATGGGAAACACCACGGGAAGGAAGGGTGGTGGATCTGATAGCGACAAAACTGAGAGGGTCAACTGTTCTGCTCCAGGTGGGTATGGTAGAAACTTGCTCTAACTCACTCTTGTTTTCTAAATCATCTTTTTCTAAACAAATGTTCTGCATCTATAACTGTCTATCTAAATTTCTCTATCTATCTATCTATCTATTTCTTCTTTACTACCCATGCATTCCGCTTCATGGCAACAACTAGTTGACGATCAAGGAGGAACTGCCTGGTAGGGGCTGCAGCATTTGAACAGCTTGTCAGGGTAATTCATGTGAAAGATTTCTATGATTTCATTTTGTTTTGTTCTAATCATGCATTTACACCTGTTTCCCCCTATTTATAATTATTGTGTTTCTTTTCTGTCTGTTCGGTGATGTAATCGGCAGTTTCCAATTCATCGATATATCAGGTATTCAGCCTTAGAGTCTGTTGTTCTCAGAAATGGGCTTATAATGTATTTCGATATTAATATTATTACTAGTAGTAGTAGTAGTTTGCATTTGGAAACTACTAAATCAATTTTTATATTGTATTCTTCAGCTGCATTATTCATAGTTATCTTATATTCTCTTCATCCATATATTTTTTGTCTAGCTAATAAAATATAACCTTTCTATATATTTCATAACATTTTGACAGAGTACAAAAATTACACCCTCGAATCTGGACATATATATTTTCAGAGCGTTTTAAAATTTCGCACTCTTCATTTATCGGCTATCCATTCACAACTTTCTTTTTGCACACTTGTTTGTATCACTTTTGTATTCAATACAAAAAAAGGGGGGGGATCAGATTTATGGTTATATTTTCTACCATATGTCATGGCCAATTTAGCGAGGGGATATTGAGTTATGGGTTTCTCTCTCTCTCTCTCTCTCTCTCTCTCTCTCTCTCTCTCTCTCTCTCTCTCTCTCTCTCTCTCTCTCTCTAGCTTCAACATAAACTTCATCATTATTGTAATAATTATAAGAACATATATTAACTCAGTCATATAATACAATCACACACATCGCCATTATCACGCACACACACACACACAAGGGTGGGGGGGGTATTTATTTATTTATGTTTATTATATACAGTATATACTGTAGTATTATATAGTTATTTATTTATGTTTATTATATACAGTATATACTGTAGTATTATATAGTTATTTATTTATGTTTATTATATACAGTATATACTGTAGTATTATATAGTTATTTATTTATGTTTATTATATACAGTATATACTGTAGTATTGATAGTTATTTATGTTTATTATATACAGATATACTGTAGTATTATATAGTTATTTATTTATGTTTATTATATACAGTATATACTGTAGTATTATATAGTTATTTTACTTGGCTCCCTAGACCTTTATCAAGCTTTAGAAAACATCACCAAGATCCCCCTTCAAGATAAATGTGTATATTATCAACTCTGCGTAAGCAGAGTGGTATCGTTCCCCCGTATAATGGTACATTGCCAGCCGAAATGTCTGTCATCTGTCTGTCTGTCTGGACGGAAACTCCTAGACAGTTCGACGGATTGTCACCAAACTTCACACGAACATTTGGTGGGTGAATGCGACGGTCAGTCAGAAAGGTTTTTCAATTCGTTTAATAGTTATTGTCCTAGGTCAGAAATATTGTTTAACCCCCCCCCCCCCCCCACACACACACACCAAGGATCCCCCCTCCACAATAGTGATTATGGTACTATAGTCTGTTCATTCTAGGTTGGGCAGAAATCGTAACCTATAACCTCTCATAACTCAAAAATGAATAGAGTAATCGAGCTAATATTTCTACCATTTTGGAAGAGTCAATCATGGAATAGATGTGGAAATGTACAGCCAATTTGCTGGAGCCCTTTTTGAGTTACAGAGGCTAAAGGTAGGTCATGATTTCTCGCCTAATTACCGCGAATAGACTATAGTAGTGATGGTTTTGGTGATTGTGGTAGTATTTGTCATGGTGGTGATGATCTGTAGTGATGACAATATTGTGTCAGAATGTAGTAGTGATAGTTGTGGTGATAATGGTAACAGTTATGATGTTGACATGGGTACTATGGTAGTGATCGTGGTGGTGATTGTGAAAGTAGTTGTGATAGTGGTGGTGATAATAGTAGTGATGATGGTAGTAGTAGTAAGAATGATGGTGGTGGTGATTGTTGTAGCGATGATGGGGATAGTAGTAGTGATGAGGGTGAAAGTATTGGTGATGCTTACTGGAACTCCGAAAACAACTCGCCCAGCATTTATTCTTTATTCGGGGAACTTGCCATGGTTTGGAAAGGTTAGGTTAGGTTAGGTTAGGTTAGGTTAGGTTAGTTTATTTGAAAGTAGCTGTGATGCTATAGTCTATCCATTATAATTAGGCCAAAGCTAATATAATAATATACAGTAATATAAAGTAGACATGCCGTTTTGCCAAAATCAAAACGGCATACCCAACTATGCGATGGGTTACCATCATCACTACTCATACCATCATCAATCACAATCACCATCATCAATACTACTGCCATCATCACTACAACTGCCACAATCATCACAACTACTGTCATCATCACCATTACTATGATCATAATCACTACTACAAATACAATCATCACTACTACTGTCACCATTGTCACTACCATCTTAATCACTACTATCATCATTGATACTACACCTATCAACCATCATTAATACTATCATCACCACCATCTTACAATCATCATTACTACAGTTAACATCATTACCGTACTACTACTATAATCATCATTACTACTGTCACAAGTATTACCATCATGTATCCTACTATCACCATCATCACTACTACTGCCATCATCACCATTACTATGATCTTCATCATCACTACAACTTTCACCATCATCACTACTACTCACCATCATCACTAATACTCACACCATCGTCACTACCATCATCACTACTGTCATCATTATCACTACAACTACCATCAATACTTATCACCATCATCACTACTATTATGGCCATCATCATTACTACTAGTATTGTCACCATCATATCTACTAGTCACCATCATATCTACTACTGTCATCATCATCAATACAACTACAACCATCATCACTACTATCATCAACATCATCACTACTATCACCATCAATCCCACTATTACTTCCATCACTTCTAATATCAACTAAACTAACGTAACCTAGCAAATACGGAGCGAGATGTTTTCGCCCCCAGAACGATGTGTTGTGTGTGTGTGCACAGAACGCCATCATCATAGCTAGGGAGGAGGAGGGGGGGGGGGGGTAAAACCATATTTTGGGTCTAAAAACATTACTATTGCACAAATTCAAAAAATCTTTTTTGACTGACGTTCGCATTCACCCAACAAATATTTGTGTAAAATTTGGTGAAAATCCGTCCAACGGTCTAGGAGGAGTTTCGGGACAGACGGACGATAACAACGACAGATTTTTTTTTTCCGGTGGTACCCACTATACGGGGGGCGATACCAAACTCTGCTTACGCAGAGTTGATAATCAAGCTAATATTTATACCATTTGAATAGTAGTACAGATTATGGTTATAGTAGTGATGATGGTAATAATAGTAGTGATGATGGTGATAATACTAGTAGTAGTGATGATGGTGCTAATACTAGTAGTAGTGATGACAGTAGTGATGATGATGGTAGTAGTACTGATGATGGTGATAGTTGTAGTGATGATGATGGTAGTGACAGTGGTGACAGTAGTAGTTATGATGGTGACAGTAGTAGTGGTGATGGTTACAGTTGTAGGCTAGTGATGATGACAGTTAAAGTGATGATGGTGATAGTATTATTGATGATGGTAATATTAGTACAAAGGAAATCAAGCAACAACAGATCTAGTGACCCTTCTAGGTTGCTTGTCCTCCAAAACACTGAGGATCAAGTGTCCAAACAGTGGTTTAGAGTGGGTAAGGGAACATTGGAAAGGGAATTACTGCCCTGGAACTAATGTCCGTGGCAGGATTAGGAAGTTAGTAGATGGGTTAGTAACTGAGGGGGGGATAAAATAAAGTTATTCATTTACAAACGCAGTCAGTCGCGGGTTTGATGAGAGATATTTGTCTAGGCGGAGTTTAAATGAATCAACGGTGATGCAGTCTATAACGTTTCGGGGAAGCCCATTCCACAAGTTGACAACTCGATTGAAGAAGAAATTCTTAGATTCGTGCGAGTTAAAAGATTTACTAATAATTTTGCAACCGTTTCCCCGCGTGTAATTAGATTGGTCGATAGTGAAGTACTTACTACAGTTCATATTGTCGATGCCTTTGATGATTTTGAACACTTGAATTAAGTCACCTCTTAATCTGCGCTGGGTTAAAGGAAATAGATTTAATTCTCTAAGACGCTCTTCGTATGGTTTGTTCTTTAGGCTAGGTATCATTTTGGTAACTCTACGTTGAACTCATTCTAGCTTGTTTATATCTTTTTGGTAATAAGGGCACCAGGATTGAACGCAGTATTCCAGAAGAGGGCGGACTAAGGAATTGTAAAGGGTTAGGATAACTTCTTTGGATTTATGCTCAAATGACCTGCCTATAAAGCCAATTATTTTGTTTGCCTTCTTAACAACTTCTGAACATTGTTGACTCGGTTTTAGGTTACTCGATATTGTTACTCCCAGATCGGTTTCTCTGTTTACATTCTTAAGCTGAGTGCCATTCATCGAATAGTTTGCTTTCTCATTTAGGTATCCGACATGTAGTACTTTACATTTATCCGCATTGAAACTCATTTGCCAAATTTGGGCCCAACATGACAATTTATCTAGATTGTGTTGCATATCGTCAACTTGTTCTTTTGAGAGTACGCTATTTGCAATTTTTTTATCGTCAGCAAATTTTGAGATTGTACAGGTGAGACCCTCATCTATGTCGTTGATGTAAATTAGAAAGAGAATTGGTCCTAGTACCGATCCCTGGGGTACCCCGCTACTTACATTGGTCCATTTAGATGCCTTACCGTTTATGACTACCCTTTGCTTTCTGTTGCTGAGCCAATTTTCTATCCATTTCAACACACCGTCTTGTATTCCATGCGCTTTTAGTTTTAGCAGTAAACGTTTGTGGGGAACTTTGTCAAAGGCCTTTTGAAAATCAAGGTATATATCTACAGCTTTACTCTCATTGTAGAGGTTGAGGATATCGTGGAAGAAGTCTAAGAGGTTTGTTAAACAGGAACGTTTTTTACGAAAGCCGTGTTGAGTATCTTTAAGTATGTTATTTTCCTCGAAGTGATTTACGAGTCTGTCTCGTATGACCGTTTCTAGCATTTTACATACAACTGAGGTTAAGCTAATTGGACGATAGTTACTGGGTAGGGATTTGCTGCCTTTTTTGAATATCGGTGTTACGTTGGCTATCTTCCACTGATCACGCATAGTTCCAGACTGCAAGGATTTATTGAATAGTAATGTCAGTGGTTTGGAGAGCTCATCCTTAGCTTCCTTTAGAACTCTAGGCGAGATTGTATCAGGTCCTGGCGTTTTATTTACCTTGAGTTTATCTAAACAATTCAATACTTCTCTCTCTGTAACGGTGATATTGCTTAGAACATCTGAATTATCAATCTGAATCGGCGATGGTGTAGGGATATCACTGAGGTCTTCTGTTGTAAAAACTGATGCAAAGAAGGTATTGAGGGCATTACTCATTTGTACTTCGTCTTTGGTGTATTCTCCATTTTCATCGACTAACGGTCCAACAGTTGAAGTAACTACTTTTTTCTTTCTGATATAACTATAGAATTCTTTCGGGTTTGTTTTACTTTGATTCGCAATATGTAACTCTAAGGTCTTTTTACTTTGCTTAATTAACTTTTTGGCTTTGCGTCGTAGCTCTACAAATTTCACCCGTTCTTCGTCATTTTGTGAGGATTTTAATCTATCATTAGCAAAAAAATTTAGCAAGCAGGCAGTTTGAAATATCTTTATTCCACCATTTGGGCTTATTATTATGGCCTGGACGCCGTATTTTCGATGGTATGCAGTCTTGCACTGCTTTTAGGTAAGTGGTTTCGAATAACTTCCAAGATGTATTTATGTCGTTATTGTTAATTAAAAAGCTCCAGTCAGTTTCTTTAAACATAGCTCTAAGTTTATGGAAGTTTGCTTTCTTGAAATTAGGGACTTTTTCGATGCTACTATTTGGTTCGTTACTAGTAAACTTTAAAGTGAAAGTTATCGTACGATGGTCGCTGTTACTGAATTCATCACCAACATTCAAATTCTCTATCAATTCTTCTTTTGTTGCAAGTACAATGTCAAGAACGTTATTACCACGGGTCGGCGTTCGAACAAATTGATAAAGCGAACTCTCTTGCAAGTTCGTATACAAGTCATGTCCGGAGTGTGAAGTAAGAGTATCGCCCCACTTGGTCACAGGTAAATTAAAGTCGCCAAAAATTACGGTATCTTGTGAGTTACTTACATCTGCAATTTGTTCGTAAATTTCTCGGTCAGTTTGCACTGATTGAGCTGGAGGTCTGTATATTAACGCAAGTATTATTTTTGTATCTTTATTATTCTTTATTAGCACAAAAGATATGTCGACGTTCACAATTTGAGGTTTTGACACGAGGGTCGGGTTAAAACTTTCTTTGATATAAAATAAAACGCCACCTCCATTTGTATTTATTCGGCTGTTCTCAAACATTACATAACCGGGAAGTGAATACTCTGCTAAAAAGTCAATCTCTTCTGTATTGAGCCAAGATTCTGTTATGCCAATCACATCATAATTTTCTGTAAACACTAGTTTCTCTAAATCTGAAAATGTATTGCGTATGCTACGAGCGTTTGCATAGAAAACCTTTAAAGTTGCGGTTTTAGAACTCACAGAACGTTCTTTCATTGAATTTTTGGTTCTGGTCGGATCTACATTTACATTCATGGCTGTCCTCGGTCCTCGGTCATTATCCCTGGCGGTTTTGAATTTGGGTCGTGTTGGTGGAGCTTTATCCAAATTCGCGGTTCTTGACGGATTAGTATTTAATTCCTTTGTAGGTTGCCGTCCTCGCTGTCTTCGGTCCTCCTTCCTGGTTGTCCTGTGCTGAGTCGATTTCTTCTCCGAAAATCCTTCACCGCATCGTTGAGAAGACGCCCAAAACGTGCTGCTCCCACCTGGTCAGATGAACTCCATCGTCCGAAAACAAATAGTCATCGTAGTAGAAATTGTCCCAGGTGTCGACGAATCCCACGTTCTCCTTCCTGCAGAGGTTTGCTAGACAACGATTTGTGCTGGTGGCTATGTTGTAAAATCGGCTCTTTACACCGAGCCGGAGGACGATTCCTGAGACGATGATCCTTGATGACTTCTCCTTAAACGACTTGATCAGCTGCTGGTACTTTAAAAGCAAATCTTCCGACCGGGTTCGCTGTACATCGTTGGATCCAACGTGGATGACGTACATTGTATTAGCAGGGGCCAGCTTTGATACTTCGTCAACTGCTGCAACTACGTCGTCCACACCACCACCAGGGATACAAAAATGCTTCCTGGTCTTAGGTGCCCTGGCGCAAAACTCTGTGAGCTGACCACGTATCATCGAGTCTCCCACGAGCTGGACTTCTTCTATTTCCTCTTCGTCATCTGAGTCTGTGAGTATCTGGAAACGGTTTTGACACTCGGTAATCGGTATGTGTTTCCTGGTCTTGGGGCAACGTTGTTCCTCACGACACGGAAGTTGTCTTGAGGGGGAAGAGAGTCACTATTTGTATCTTGAGTATCGGAAACATCAGCTGAAGTGGCTACTGTAGGTGTTGAATTGTTGGCAGTTGACGTTGGGGCGTTGGTGGCTGCTGGAGTTGCGGTGACAATTGAAGTTTGTGGTACTCCAACGTTGAGTGTTACAAACTCTTGGAGTGATTCCAGCTTCATGGTGAGGACGTTGACCTTGTTGTAGGCTTCATCTAATTTCACTGTAAAATTTTCTCGTTGCTGGCAGAGCCGACAGACTTGAAGATCGACAGTAGCAAACATGGACTCACCAAACCTACCGGCGCAGTTCGCACAAGCGCGAGGCATGGTGACAGTCACTTTCTTCAGATCACTTCACTCACTTAAAAAACACTTCACTCACTTTAAAACACTTCACTCACTTTAAAAACACTTCAATCACTTCAACCGAAAACAAATATGCTGAAATACGCAGAAATAGGTTATCAGGGGTGATAGCCTAACCGAAAACAAAAATGTTGAGATACGCAGAATTAGGCTTCCAGGGGCGATAGCCTAACTAAAAGTTTTTTGTTAAATTGAAATACGCAATAATAGGCTACCAGCGTTGAATAGCCTAACCGAAAATAATAAAATTGAAATTCGCAGAAATAGGCTACCAGGTGTGATAACCTAACCTTAAACAAATATATGTATAACAGAATATGTAACTAAATATACAATTCACCAAATAGAGATTATATAAAAATAAAGTGTGACTGCACACAAGGGGTTAATATACTGTGTCAACAGATGGCCCTGGTGTCGCTGTAGCCTAGTAAAGCAGTAGCCTACTCTTTTTAGATAAAAAAAGTGTATCAGTCAAAGGTTATCCAATACATTCCTACGCAGATGACTCAACACTCCACAGTTCCTTCACATTTACCAATTCTTTCACCCAACCCGATCTTATAAAATCAAAAATAAACACTGCAATTTCTCTGAACCAGGACCTTTCTAGAATTAATGAATGGGGACAAGAGAATCTAGTTTCCTTTAATGCACAGAAAACCAAGTACATTCAATTTTCTAACCGACAGAATCTCACTGACTCCCATATATTTTTTAATGATGTAAATATTCCCACTTCCCCTAGTATTGACATTCTCGGTGTAACATTAACTACTAACTTGAGCTGGACACATTATGTTAGAAGCATTGCTAAGAATGCCTCTAAAAAACTGGGACTCCTGTACAGAGTTCGAGAATTCTTCACTGACGAGCAGTTGGCCGTAATATATAAAAGTCATGTGCGCTCTCAGATGGATTACTGTTCACCTCTGTGGGGTGGAAGTGGAGTGGTTGCATTGAGGCAGTTGGACAAAATTCAAAATAAAGCTATTAGATTAATCAATAACCCTGCAATCACACAGGACCTTCCTACATTATCCATACGAAGAAACGTTGCATCCCTTGCATTATTCTACAGATATTTTCACAGCAATTGTTCCGAGGAACTTGCTTCAATTGTGCCGCCTCTCCACATCTTTCCCCGTAGAACTAGGGCAGCTGAGAGCGCCCATGAATTTACACTTTCTCCTCCACAATGCAGAACTTCTGCTTATCAGAATTCATTTATCCCCAGAGCTACTACTCTTTGGAATTCAGTTCCCTCGAATTGCTTTCCACAAACTTACAATCTACAAATGTTTAAATCCAGTTGTTACAAACATTTTATGAATGGAGGATGCCTTTAGGCACATGGACCTTTTTGTTTTATCTGTGTTTTTCCTTCCTCCGTTCATTGTCTCTTCAAAAAAAAAAAAAAAAAAAATCGTGCAAGCAACAACTAAAATTACAGATATATACTGTATAGCTACAGTAGGATACTAAATACAATATCTACAAGAGTTAATAATAAAACGGATTGGCTGGCTATAGGCTAGGCTAGGTTTGGGTTAGGTTAAAAGCTTGGCAGGTTGGGTTAGGCTAGGTTAGTTTGTACAAATACCACCCTTAGCTTAAAGTAAAATCAGTCTGAGGAGAAAAAGTCAAGAATATATCTAGGGGGAAAAGATAAATGAATGCACTTAAATTTGGTACAAAATTTGCTGGAATTTAATATGTATAATCCCCCAAAAAAGTTTGTTTACAAAATGGCGTCGGCGTTAGTCCCTGTAGGCAGGTTAGTTAGTAAACAATATTGTTTATTAGCAAATTAATATGCAAAGCTTTACTTACATACAAGGCAGTTAAATAGATACTTACTACAGTAGGTAATGGGTAAAATTAGGGGCTACGATTTTATATAAAATAGTAATAGGAGATCGTTTGTTTACAAAGCAAAACAAAACAATAGATGGCGCTAGTGGCGCCCTGTCCGAGCAGGAGTCTGATAAACACCAAGTTTATCAGTCAATACACAGCGAAATATCGTGCAGTGTTACTTACTAAGCTACAGGATGGTTAAACGTGCTCTTAACCACCTTTCATGCACAAGAATGAAGAGGATGAGTAGTTAATACTCAAATTATAATCGATACCCTGAGAGCGTTGACAGAGCGTCTGCAGCGTCTGGCGGTAGCACGGGTGAGTGATGATGGTAACCCATCGCAGAGTTTGGTATGCCATTTTGATGTTGGGCAAAACGGTACGTCTACTCCATTCAATAGAAAAATGTCCCGGCCAAAGGCCGATTCCTACTAAGTTACAGGTTCGCTATCGCTCATCGGGAATGGCACGAACGGTTTTAATATTGACAAATGAATGGGGCGAAAAGTTTTAAAATCTCCAAACTAATGTGGAGAACGTATTTAAATCTCATAATAATGGAGCTAAACATGAGGAAGAAGGAGGTCCAGATGAACAAAACGGTACAAGAAATTAACGTAGAGGAACAAATCGGTACACAATATTACAGTGGATGAACAAAACGGTACAATAAATTAACGAAGATGAACAAAACGGTACAAGAAATTACCGTGGATGAACAAAACGGTACAAGAAATTACCGTAGAACAAAACGGTACAAGACATTAACGTAGATGAACAGAACGGTACAGGAAAGTGAAGATAGATGAACAAAACGGTACAAGAAATTAACGTAGATGAACAACACGGCACAAGACATTAACGTAGATGAACAAAAAGGTACTAGAAATTAACGTAGATGAACAAAACGGTACAAGAAATTAACGTAGATGAACAAAACGGTACAAGACATTAACGTAGATGAACAAAAAGGTACTAGAAATTAACGTAGATGAACAAAAAGGTACAAAACATTAACGTAGATGAACAAAACGGTACAAGAAATTAACGTAGATGAACAAAACTGTACAAGAAATTAACGTAGATGAACAACACGGTACAAGACATTAACGTAGATGTACGAAACGGTACAAGAAGTGAACATAGATGAACAGAACAGTACAACACATTAACTTGGATTAACAAAACGGAGAATGAACGTAGATGACCAAAATGGTATCGGAAAGTGAATGTAAATTAACAAAATGTTAAGGGGGGGTCCCTACTTTTGTTATCTTTCTCTCCTTTTCTCTCTTTCTCTGGCTTTTATCCATTCGGCCCCATTCAGACAACTATTTTAAGACGTTTATCCCTATCCAGGTGTCGATTTCTTCCTGGCGAGCGATAAGCGAGCCAGCATTGTATTGAGAAATCCGGCTTCGCCGGAGACATTTTTCTATCGAAAAATGTACAAATTTAGCTTGCTGTAAAAACATAAAATATATATATATTCTGGCTCGATACCGCTCGCCAGGAAAATACTGACACCTGGATAGGGGTAAACGTCTTAAAACAGTAGGCTGAATGAGGCCGAATGGATACAAGCCAAAGAGAGAGGGAAAGAAAGAGAAAAAAGCGAGGTGGGCCCCCTTAACCCGTGGAGCCCCGGCTAGTTTTGTAATGTTTGTTCACCAGAACCCGGCCGGTTTTCAAAAAAAATTTTTATTCCAGAAACAATAGCGAATGGGTTAGGAATGAAGGAAAAACCACGAAAAACCGCTCAAAAAGCTTAAAGAATGGTCCTACAGAGCCCCCGAAAACGTATTTTACAAGAGTAAAAAATTGAAGGCAATTACCCCAAAAAAACAGGTTATTGCGCGCTCACGCGCACGCACGTGGACTTTGAGAGTTTTCAACCATGGGCACGGTTGCGTGGGTTGCGTGGGATACGTACACAGTTCCCATACAAATCTGAGCCCTCTTGAGTGGCTACACCTGAGGTTACGGTCGGCGCAATTAGGGTGACGCGCCAGACGCGTCTCTGGGGCTGTGCGTTACATACATCGCCGACGCGTCAGACGCGTCGCTGGGGCTGTACGGGTTAAAGGAAATTAACGTACGTAGCAATACCAGCAAGTGAACGTAGATATACAGAACGTTTCCAATGATTTCGTTCGCCCGGAGTAAGCGAGCAAATACGGGGCTTATTGTTGATGTTGTACTTACGAGTTACTTACATTGTACTTACGAGTTACTTACTTTGTACTTACGAGTTACTTATGTTGTACCTACGAGTTACTTACGTTGATCTTACGAGTTACTTACGTTGATCTTACAAGTGACTTACGTTTTACTGGTGTTTGTACTAACGTTTTACTTGCATTGTACTTACATTTTACTTACGAGAGTGACTTACATATTACTTGCGTTTTACTTGTTCTATGTTTAAGAAGGAGACAAAAGGCAGGTTGCCTGTAATGAGTGTCTCCCTCAGAGTCAAAAGAGTGACTTACATTATACTTAACATTCCATTGTACTTACGAACAATTGACGTTTTACTTATGGTTAACATTGTACTTACGAGTGACTTATGTTTTACTTACGATTAACGTACTTACGAGTGACTTGTTTTACTTACGATTAACGTTGTACTTACGAGTGACTTGTTTTACTTACGATTAACGTTGTACTTACGAGTGACTTATGTTTTACTTACGATTAACGTTGTACTTACGAGTGACTTATGTTTTACTTACGATTAACGTTGTACTTACGAGTGACTTATGTTTTACTTACGATTAACGTTGTACTTATGAGTGACTTATGTTTTACTAATGACTTATTGTACTGACATCTTACTTACATATTACTTTGTACAGTAAGTGTGATAATATTGTCCTTTTGACTTCCTACTTACGTTGTAGTATTTACAGCTTATATTTTGTTGATCACTCCATTCTTACTTACATCCTAGCATCCTTATGTTATACTTACAAATGACTTACGTCGTACTTACATTTTACTTTGCGCTTGCTTTGTACTTACGACTAACATTCAAATTATTCATATTTACTTAATTTGCCACTTAAATGAAGGTATTTGTTTTTTCTGGACCCCTTCTCCCTTATGTTTAGCCCCGTTAGCTATGAAATTTTAAGACCTTGCGCCCCATTTCTTTGTCAATAATTAGACCTTTCGTGCCATTTAGGTGGCGGTTTTTTTCCTGGCGAGCAATAGCGAGCCTGTAATTTCACAGGAACCGGTCTTCGATCGGGACATTTTTCTACCAAAAAATGTACAAATTTATTTCGAAGGGGGATCTTGAGTGTTTTTTTCAAAGTTTGATAGAGGTATAGGGAGAAAACTAAAACATACTGATAACACTAATAACAAGATAAAAAATAAATGACTTTTGCTTACGATGCAGTTTTGAATACTTACAACTTATTTATTACTTAAAGTTAATAAACTATTTACTTTCGATTTGTATACTGAACAACTTACAACTTGTTCACGTTCATCCTTTACTTATAGCTCAGTTACGACTTACTTACGACTTACTCTCTGCTTGGTTTAAGGGGTGTGACCTGTTTTTGTTCTGTCCTTTTCTATCTTTCTCTGGCTTGTATCCATTTGGCCCCATTCAGCCTACTGTTTTGAGACGTTTATCCCCATCCAGGTGTAACAAATTTACTGGTGAGCGGTAGCGAGCCAGCATATTTTTTATTTTTGTTTGACAGCAGGCTAAATTTGTACATTTTTCGATAGAAAAATTTCTCCGGCGAAGCCGGATTTCTTCATATAATGCTGGCTCGCTATCGCTCGCCAGGAAGAAATCGACACCTAGATGGGGATAAACGTCTTAAAATAGTTGGCTGAATGGGGCCGAATGGATACAAGCCAGAAAAAGAGAGAAAAGGACAGAAATACCAAAAAGCAGGTCAACCCCCTTAATGGTCGACCCAGGCTACAATTACTTGAGATGTTACTACCACCACCACCACCCCCACCCCAACTATCACCACAATAATTACCAATATATATATATATATATATATAGAGAGAGAGAGAGATAGAGAGAGATAGAGAGATAGAGATAGATAGATACACCTCTACAATTCTTATTATCTCATTCATCTGTTCATCAATCTCTCTCTATAACCTGTGACTCTATCCGTGCGTCTACCCCCGCAGGCCAAGGAGTGCTGTGGGCCCTGGTGTTCTTCTCGGCCATCTACACCTTCGTCGGCGGACTTCTGATAGTGGCTGTACTCTCGGTAAGGATATTCCAGAGTTGTTTAAGGAGGTAGTGGTTATTTGTTGGTCTATTTATTTATTTATTTATTTATGTATTTACTTATATTACAGTTTCCTCGCTGGTCCTCAATCAAGCTTTAAACAAAAAAATAGACCCCTTCAAGATAATTGTGTACATTTTTCGGTAGAAAACAGTCTTGGCCAAAGGCCGGTTCCTCCTAGATTTACAGGCTCGCTATCGCTCGCCAGGAAAAAATCGACACCTATATAGCTTGAAAGGGTTTATATATTGACAAAGAAATGGGGCAAAAGGTCTTAACATCGTCAAACTAATGGAACAAACGCCCTCAAATCTCAAAGCTAATGGGACTAAACATGAGGAAGAAAAAGCAACTATCCCTTTCAGTACCGGTGACGTCCTTTTACATTTATTCTGGCTACAATTAGACGACTTTATATGGCCTCTAGCAATTAACAGGCTTCGAACTATCTCACTTAACCATTCTTACTTCCACAGATCCTCCTGAAGCTGCACAAAATCGTCTAAATACATCTAGAATAATATTAAAAAGACATTACCGGTACCGAAGGGGTTAACTCTTCAAGATTATGATGCACTAGCAGGGGTACCCGGCGTTGCCCGGGTAATCACCATAATCACCATCACTACTACCACCACTACTACTACCATAATCAACTACCACAATCATCACAATACTACTACTACCATAATCACCGGCCTCGACCTCCCTGTGCCTCATTAAACGGCGACCTCGATTTCGACCGCTAAATGACCTCCGATTTTGGATCTGACCTCATCCGTACCCCCATTTTGGGGGGCTGCGAACAACTTTCGTTCCATACACCTTTTCGATCGGAGGCCTCCTTCTGCCCCAAACGGCCATCTTTTGTTTAAACCAAAAGCGATTTTTCCGATTTCGCGCCCATTTTCTCCGTCCCTTTCACCCTGGGGAATTCTATTTTTTCACTAAAACCTGCCTAGGGACCCCCTTACTATGCATACCAAGTATGAATGCTCTAGCTTAAAAAATGTGGCAATGCATAAAGAACAGACACACACACACACACACACACACACACACACACACAGACAATCTAAAATATTATATAGATTTTGGAGTTTATTTTGGCTATCATTAGGCAATTATATACAAATTAGGAAGGATCCGTGAGAATTATAAGGGTAAAGGCTATTATGCTTTAGTGTATTCAAGTACATTGGGGTTTGTAATGGATGATAAATGTTAAGAACGGGGTGTTACTTATTAACCCTCTGACTTCCATATACCGTTCCTAATCTGAATACAATCGTCTGATAATAGCCAGAAAACAGGAAAGAAATCCGTCTGGTTCTGGTTCTGATGTTTGTTCGGGGAGATCACCTTTACATCGGCCCCCCCTATTGGCGTTTACTTTTTTATAAGTCTAATTGAGCTTCTTGTTTTCTTAGTATTTCTATTTTCATCCACATACTATGTATTTTTCGTTTCACTTCTTGCTTATTTTCACTGTCTCCAAATAGTATTTGTGCTAATATATTTTCTGTATATGGTCTTTAAACAATTTACTATTATTTCTTATCTGCTGGTAATATTCACAATCAAGTATAAAATGCTCTAAAGTTTCATTTTCTGCCTGGCATGCTAAACACTTGGTGTCTTCCCCACTAAACCTCCTTCGGTCGTTGATCTGTAGAGTATTTGTGCGACATCTGAAAAGGGTCACTGAAGATGGAGTATTTTCGTAAAAGTGTTCTTCCTTAATTTTATTTTTATTTTCTTGGTATAATTTTACGCTAGATTTTAGCTCCAGTTCTTGCTTCCACTGATTGGAGTCCAACGTATTAACTATATCCTTTATTTTCTGTTCACTTATGTCGGCTATTTCTGTGTCTCGGATGTTTACCCTTTCAAATGCCTCCTTAGTTTCTTTCACCCATTCGTCTTTTCTGTGGGATCTTTTCATTTCACCATATGCTGCTTTGACCACTGATCCTTCTTTTTTCTGTATATATTTTACAAAGTTCAATTTATTTTTCATAATCCTTGTTTTCATTTCCGATGCACCAATCTCTCCTCTCAACGTACACGTAGGAGTATGGATAGAGGCCCCAAATATGTATCTATATACTTTGTTCTCAATTTTTTGTAACTTTTTTGTCAGTATTGTTATAATGTATTACTTGGTTGCCATAGAGTACTGCTGGGAGTGCCACCGATTTCCAGTATGCTTTTCCTATGATGACCTTATTACAACTTCTTGCTATGACTGATGGAACCTGGTTAGCTAAGTGTTGTGCTTTTATTAACATGTTTTCTTTATGCTGATTAAAAAGTTTCTTCTTGTTTGTTATGGTTACACCTAGATATACTATTTTGTCTGTGACTCTAATCCCCTCTATTTCATTTGGTGTTTCTTTTGTGTTATATATTAAAATATTGTTTTTTTAGTGTTTATCTCAAGACCATACTCTTTCACCACCCTGTCTATTGTTTGAATATTTATTTTTGTTTCTTCAATAATTTGAGTTAGGCTCGGCCCATCATCCACAAAAAATATAGTATTAAAGTAAAAAGCTAGATCCTTAAACCTATGCCTGTGTCTTCTAGGTGTATAAGTATCATGTATGTTACTATCTTAAATAGGGATGTGGAGCCAGTACAACCCTGCTTGATACCAGTGCTAATTTCTATTTATTTTGAAACATCATTATTTAATTGTAGTAGGGTGTTATCACCGTCATATAATTTTGAAATAATGTCAATTAACCTGGGGTGGATTCTAAATTTAATCATTGATTTTATTAATTTATCTCTGTTTATGGAATCAAAGGCTTTTGTAAAGTCTATTGCAGTTACTATGAGACAATCTTTGTTTTTAAAGCTACTCATGACACAGTATTTTAATAGAAATAAGTTGTCTTCTATTCTACAACCCTTAGAAACCCCTGCCTGTCTATCCATCGTTGCTTTATTAATTTATAAATGTTGTTAAAAAAAATCTCTCACTATTGCCATGAATAGTTTATATGAAATATTTGATAGTGCAATAGGTCGAAAGTTTTTTGCTAATGGTTTGTTACATTTAGGTATCAGTTTTGTGTTAGTTTTTTGTTTTCAATTTACTGGTATGTCTACTTCTCCTATTATTATTTTATTTAAACTTATCTTTATTGCATTTATACAAAATAATATTATTATTAATTAGAAATTTATAAAGTTCAGGCTTTATGCCGTCCGGTCCTGCAGCTTTTTTAGGCTTTATGATCTTCATGATCTTGCGAGTTACGGCCTATAAGGAAGTTGGAGCTGTAGACACGGATATTTAGCAGAATTACCAGTTCAGGGGGGATAGTTGATTTTTCTGGCTCTTCTTCTCCCTCAGGTTTAGCCCCATTAGTTTTCAGATTTTATGACGTTCGGCCCAATAGTTTGGCGATTTTAAAACCTTTCACCCCATTTCTTTATCAATATTAGGACCTTTCGTGGCAATTAGATGTCGATATTTTCCTGGCGAGAGCGAGCCTGTAATTTGAAGAGGAACTGGCCAGGACATTTTGCTACCGGAAAATGTACACATTAATCTCGAAAGTTGAGGATTTTTTTTTTTTTTTTTTTTTTTTTTTTTTTTTTTTTTTTTTTTTTAAAGCTTGATGGAGGCCTTGGGAGGAAACAAAAATAATAACTAAGAAATAAATAAATATGCAAAAAGATAACACCTACCCCCTTAAGGGGATGCAAGATAATTTGATTTGATTTTGGAAGGACCTTACCATTCTCTCTCTCTCTCTCTCTCTCTCTCTCTCTCTCTCTCTCTCTCTCTCTCTCTCTCTCTCTCTCTCTCTCTCTCTCTCTCTCTCTCTCTCTCTCTCACACACACACACACATTTACATGCTCGAAAACTTATTATATCATTAACATTATTATTATTATTATTATTACTTGTATTATTATATTATTATTAGTAGTAGTAATAGTATAAGTACTAGTAGTAGTAGTAGTAGTAGTAGTAGTAGTAGTATAACGTGTGCAAAAAGAGAGAGACCGAGGGTGTAAACATCTCAGCTGTTCCTTCCTCCCCCTAATCCAGTCTCTAATTTCCTACATTGGGAGAGAGAGAGAGAGAGAGTGAGTGAGTGAGTGAGTGAGTGAGGGGTGGGGTGAAGGACAAACAGACAGACAGAGAGGCAGATTTTTTTAGAAGGTTAATAATAAAAGCGAGAGAGAGAGAGAGAATGTTGGTACTCATGGTAGTACTCATTAACGATATAAGATGATGTGGCTGAAGAAAATTAATTGAATTATATAGGAAGTACTACATATAGATTATAAGTAGAAGAAATAAGAACTATAATATATAGACTAAGTAAATGTATAATTATTAGTATGTGTATTATATTAAGAGGTAGAAAAGTACTACACAAATAATATGAAATTAAGTAAGTACATAATAAAAGATTACTGACGAAAAACAGTTGTAAAATATAATTAGGATAGACAAATTAGATTAAAAATATAAAGTAAAGTAATATGATTAAGTGTGTATGATAGTATGTAAGATAGTGAAAGTAAGAAAAAGTAAGATTGATTATGTTAGAAAGATTATTTAAAGATAGAACAAGACATTTAAGATTAAAAATAAAGAGACAACATGAGATTAAAAATATTCAAAGTACAGCAAATATAGAAAATAGGAACAATATTGAAGCTAGTGCAAGAAAGAAAGATTAAAGATAGAGATGGGAAGATATTTCGAAGGTAACGCAAGTGGGAAAGATGAAAGCTAAAGTATATAATACAAATACAATACTGTAGAAGTATAAAGATTAAGTGCGAAAAAATTCTGGATATAACACAAAAGAAAATAAAGGTTGAAGGTAGAAGAAGTATGAAAAAATAAAGATAGGGCAAACAAGAAAACAAATATTCGAGATAAAATAAGTAAGAAAGCAAAAATATGAGATACTACCAGTAAACAAAGAATGATTAAAGATAGAGAAAGTAAAAGATTAGAGATAAAAGGTAGAACACGTAAGAAAATATATATTAAAGATAAAGCCAGTAAGAAAGAATTATTAAAGCTAGAGCAGATAAGAAAACTAATATTTAATGTAAAACAAGTAAGACAATAATTATTGATACAGATAGAAAAAGTATGAAAAGGAAGATTAAAGATAGTAAGAAAATTAAGATTAATGATTGCAAGCAGGAAAGGTTAAAGATACGGCAAGTAAGAAAATACATATTAAAGATAGAATAAATATGCACATCCATAGTAAAGAAAGAAGTAAGACAATTAAAGATAGAGCAGGTTAGAAAAATATAGATAAAATCTAGAACAAGTACAGATATTTAAACTAGAGCAAGTACAAAAATAAAGATAAAAGCTAATACAAGTAATAAATATAAAAGCTAGAACAAGTAAGAACATAAACATAAAAGGTAGAGTAAGTAAGAGAGATTAAAGTTAGAGCAAGTAAGAAAATAAAGATAAATGCTAGAACAACTAAGAAAGATTAAATATAGGGCAAGTACGAAAATAAAGATAAAGGCAAGACAAATAAGAAAATAAAGATACAAGCAAGAACAAGTAAGAACATATATATAAAAGGTAAAACAAGTAAGACAGGTTAAAGCTAGAGCAAGTAAGAAAATAAGATAAAAACTCGTAACAAGTAAGAAAGATTAAAGCTAGAACAAGCAAGACAGATTAAAAATAGGGCAAGTAATAAAATAAAGATAAAAGCTAGAACAAGTTAATAAAGATAAAAGATAGAACAAGTAAGAAGATTAAAGATAAGGCAAGTAAGAAAATAAAGATAAAAGCTAGAACAAGTAAGAAAGATTAAAGATAGGGCAAGTAAGAAAATAAAGATAAAAGCTAGAACAAGTAAGAAAGATTAAAGATAGGGCAAGTAAGAAAATAAAGATAAAAGCTAAGGCAGGAGTGGTTGTGTTGTGTTGGCTGTGAAGGAAATTACTATTATAAGGGAGTATAGGGGGGAGGGGGAGGAACAGTTTGAGATGATTACACACACTCTCTCTCCCTCTATCTAGCTATATATCTATCTGTCTTTCTTTCTTTCTGCCTTTCTTTCTTTCTTTCTATCTATCTATCTATTTATCTTTCTTTTCTTTGTATATCTCTCGCACTCTCTCACTCACACACACTCACTCTCTCTCGCTCTCAGTTTTTATTAGTCGGTAATATGTATGGTTAAATTTAGAACGTCAACTACGAAACAAAGTATATTAAAAAAGTGGAAAATTCACGATGCTATGGCAAGACGATTGGAAAACTAGACCCAGGTAAAGAGGGACCAAGATGACCCGAAACTATCCAGTCTTTGCCATCCTTTATTCATGGCACTGTCAACTTGAATTTCCATCTTTTATTATATACATTTTCTTACAGTTTGCGTCCTAAATCGATTCGACGAGAGAGATTTACATAGATACACTGGCCACACAGACCTTACGATCCAAACGAGGTGGTCAGGACTTAATTCTAGTAGAGATGGCATATCCGATAGAAAAGGAAAGTTGAAGGAAAGGATAGAAAAGAAGAAGGCTCTCTCCCCACCCTCCGTTCCCTCCGGCAATTGCCGTACATGAAAAAGTTGGAAGTGATTAACCTTGCTGGGCTTCGAAATCCCCAGAAGGAATTTACAGGAAAGATTGGAAAAAAAAAAATCATGCAACCCTTCGCCTTAGCAGCATGTAAATTTTGGGGTTAATTGGAATCATCAAACCCATCACCATTAGTAGTATGTACATATTTAGTGATGTTTGTTATTCTTATTTTTTATTTGTGTATTATTTTTTTTCTTTTCTAACGCTCTCTTCAGCTGAACAAATAATAATGGTGATAATTACTGCCTACTCCATACCAATTTTTCTGTAGTATGAGTCTAGATTTTTCTTAAATGTATCTATAGAGGAGCTGTCTATTACTTTATTTGGAAGTTTGTTCCACTCATCAATTACACTGTGAGTGAAGATTTGTTTGTTTGTAGATTCGCTCTCCGACCTAATCATTTTAAATTGTTTCCTCTTGTAGATGTGTCTTCGGCTTTTTTTAATAACTTATCTAGATTAATGTTACTGAATCCTTTTAGAATTTTAAAATACTCTATCAATTGGCCTCTCATCCTTCGTTTCTTAAGTGAAAATAGATCAAGTTCTCTCAGTCTTTCATCATATGATTTATTTCTCAATGAAGGGATTAGAGAGAGAGCGAGAAAGAGAGAGAGAGGTCCAATTCTCTGCTATGCCTCTCACCATCTGTCACACCTGTCAACCTTAGTACCTCTAATCAACACCTGTTGATGTTAATGACTTCACCCTGTAACCTTTTGTAGTAGTAGTAGTAGTAGTAGTAGATTAAGAGTTTTCAATAAAATAATAAAAAGTAGAAGGAACTGTACTTACAGTATATTACTGACATATGTGTGGACATTCAGAAATGGTAGTTGTGGTCGTTCTTCTGTATATCTAAAATTGCTTACTGAAGAGTGGGAAAGTGGTGGGACCTTCTATGTACAAACAAAGATAGTAGTAATAGTAATCAGTAGTAATAGTAGTAGTCATATTAACGGTAGTAGCATCAGGCACGATGAAGTAAGACACTTATCGGCGAACATGCTAAGGGAGGTGTGTCATGATGTGGCGTGCGAACCAACAATCGTCCACTTAAACGGTGAGATTTTGTAGCACAAGATAACAAACACATCAAATGAAGCACAGATGAATGTCAGTCAAAGAGGTTTCTGGATATGAGGACAGCGTGCGTTCTTTGACTTAAGGATATCCCCTCAAATGGCCACTAGCTACAGTGAGCTGTCTCTGGAGGCTGCACATAGGAGGAACGAACAAGAAAAGGTCAGAGCATAATGGGGAAAAGATCATACAGATTCAACAAGGCAGCTTTACCCCACTTATCTTCCTCGCATCTGAAGGGATGGGACCTTGGGCTAACCCCCCTTATTGTAAAACCACACTTAAGTGCTGCCCTAAACTTTCATGAACGAATTAAGCAGAAACAAATAGTGATCTTTCTTAAACTGAATATTAGTACACCTTTATGACAAATAATCACTCAGTTGTATTATCTTCGTATGATATAGTGTTAGGGAAGCACTTAACTGTGGTTCTAAAATATGGGGGTAGTTGCTTCTATTCTAGGCTAGCAACAGTGACAGAGAGTTGCATCAGGAGGCGACTGGATTAAGGTTGCATAGTATAGAATCTAGGAATTGGTCAGGAGCTGATATTTGTAACAATGTAATAAATTAAGAAATTTAAATAAATTTTAAAAAGTAATGCTATTAGTAGTAGTAATAGTAGTAGTAGTAGTAGTAGCAGAAGAAAAAATGGCAGTAGTAGTAGTAATGGTAGATGTGACAGAATTATTGGTAATAGTAGTAGTAGTAATGATAGCAGTAGTATTAATAGTAGCAATAGTAGTAATATCACACCCGTTGAATTAACCCCTTTTTGTCATGTGCCCCATTGTCACCTGTCTCCACTAATGACTCCATCCTGTCACCTCACCTGGAATATTAATTGTCATTCCCACCACCATTATTATTATTATCACCATCATCATCATCACACTATCACCATCGTCAGTATTATCACCATCATTATCATCATCATTACTACCACCATCATCATTCACACCATCATTTTATCCACTACACTATCAACATGACCATCATCGTCCTTATCATCATCATTATCATCACCATCATCACGCCCGTCAACTGTAGCCCTTTTAATGGCATGTTCCAGTGTCACCTGGCTCACTATAACTGTTACGTCACCTCACCTGTCACCTTAATGATCTGTCACGGTAGGGGTCACTCACTATCCCGAAAACATCATCAACAGTTTTATTATATTTTGTTCTTTGTCTGTAATTGTATTTCCTCTGTGTTTTAATCTACTGTAACTTAATATATTTAGTCTATCCGGCTTGTTCTGCATTCAATATTTACTGCTTTCTTTCTTTTCAAAGTTCCGTACTTTTTCTAGAGCCCTTGTTCACTCGGCCTGGTACTATAACCACATAACATAGGCCGGGTCACATTGACCTCCGATGCCATTTGGAAGCAAATGGAGCATTCGTTCGCGTGTTCTCAATCGGCACACTCATCTGTTGTCGCCTTGCCTGCTACTCAGACGCTAACTGCGCAACACTTGTCTGGTCTATGCAGCCTTTAAGGCCATTTAGAGGAGAGAGAAGCAAGCTCTTGCCCTCATCTTATGATATATGTGTATAACGCTGTTGTACAGTCGTGGTTTATTTATTCTGAAAAAGAAAATAATTAAGCCTCGAACCATTAAACGACACCTCGAAATGCATGCACCTGGTAAAGAATAAATATGGAGATCCAATTCATCCAGATTCAGCTTCGAAAATGTATGTATCAACATTAATGATTGTACATATCTATCTTAATATACATTAGTTCTATCTATCTATACTAATCTCCCCCCTCCCCCCCTTTTACAGAACGTGTCCTGGCAGTTATCTATCTGGTTCTTCTACACGGTGGCGTACGACCTGTTCATGTTGATCGTGGCCGTCCTTGATGGAGTGTACACCAGCTTCTCCGACATATCCAGCTACGTCGTCTGTCTCCTCACCATATACTGTGTTATTGTCGTCGATTCTTACTATGAAAAGGTACAGAGAGAGAGAGGGAGAGAGAGTGTGAGCGAAAGTGAGTAAGAGTGAGAGTGAGTGTGTGAAAAGGTAAAGCGAAACAAAGTAAATATATATAAAAAGGTAAAAGTGGGTTGATGAAGTTAGTGAAACAGGGAGAGAGAGATACGTAGATTTACGTGTACTGTTATACACTGACCATACAAGACCTTAGTGTACGACCCAAGCGAGGTAGTCAGGACGTTATGCTGGTAGCTTTAGTAGAACCTCCACACACACACACACACACACAGAGAGAGAGAGAGAGAGAGAGAGAGAGAGAGAGAGAGAGAGAGAGAGAGAGAGAGAGAGAGAGAGACCACCTTTTCCGACATCTCCAGTAATGTTGTGTGTCTTTTCGCTACCTACTCTTACTACGAAAAGGTCAAGCAAAACATAATGAATAAACAAATAAATAAAGAGGAAGGAAAAAATGGGGGTACTAAAGGTAAAGAGCGAGACATTTCCGTAGATGTATATACAGTAGATACATTGACAGCACAGACCTTACGACCCAAGCGAGGTAGTTAGTATTTATTGGATAAAAAACACCATCTGAGGAACAGCACTTTATTAACAACGTTTCGCAGATAGCTTCATCAGGTCACTAACAAATGCTGGTACATAGGAGGCCTTAAATATCCGTCCAGACAGGTGGCGGGGGAGGAGTGGGAGGTGGGGATTGGGAGGGAGGAAGGAGGCAGGACAGGGAGGGGACAGAAGCATGGGGGGAGGGGAGGCGGAGCCTATATATGGGTCAAATACATCAGTAGGAACTATAGGAACTTATAGCAAAAACAGACATACAAACATGCGTACAGGGTAACAACTCTACTAGTACAAAGAAATAAAAATAACTATAACAATAATAATAATAATAAAAATAATAATAACAATAATAATAATAAAATAATAATAATAAAAATAACATTAATAATAATAATACAGATGATAATATTAATCGTAACAATTATAATGAAAACAGTGAAGATAGTGCTATCTTCACTGTTTTCATTATAATTGTTACGATTAATATTATCATCTGTATTATTATTATTAATGTTATTTTTATTATTATTATTTTTATTATTATTATTGTTATTATTATTTTTATTATTATTATTATTGTTATAGTTATTATGAAGATAGTGCTATCTTCACTGTTTTCATTATAATTGTTACGATTAATATTATCATCTGTATTATTATTATTAATGTTATTTTTATTATTATTATTTTTATTATTATTATTGTTATTATTATTTTTATTATTATTATTATTGTTATAGTTATTTTTATTTCTTTGTACTAGTAGAGTTGTTACCCTGTACGCATGTTTGTATGTCTGTTTTTGCTATAAGTTCCTATAGTTCCTACTGATGTATTTGACCCATATATAGGCTCCGCCTCCCCTCCCCCCATGCTTCTGTCCCCTCCCTGTCCTGCCTCCTTCCTCCCTCCCAATCCCCACCTCCCACTCCTCCCCCGCCACCTGTCTGGACGGATATTTAAGGCCTCCTATGTACCAGCATTTGTTAGTGACCTGATGAAGCTATCTGCGAAACGTTGTCAATAAAGTGCTCTTCCTCAGATGGTGTTTTTTATCCATTCTGTCTACTTTTCAAGTACCACTCAACACTTAGTATTTATTCTCTAGTAGATATAGCAGAACCCCCCAAAAAGAAGAGAGAGAGAGAGAGATAAGTCTAGAGTTGATTACGAATGGAGGTAGTATGAGCGAGAGAGAGAGAGAGAGAGAGAGAGAGAGAGAGAGAGAGAGAGAGAGAGAGAGAGAGAGAGAGAGAGAGAGAGAGAGATGGGGGGGGGGGAGAGGGAGAATTTTAGAGTTGATTAAGAATGGAGATAATATGCGAGATACTACTATATTGAGAGAGAGAGAGAGAGAGAGACTGTGTGTGTGTGTGTGTGTGTGAGTGAGTGAGTGAGTGAGAGAAAAAGTGTGTGTGTGTGTTTAGATTAGTCGAAAACGGGTAAGAACAAATGTTAGCCTGATTTTTAAACATGAAGTACTATGTCATTGGCTTCGATCCACAGATAGATACATAGATATATATGATAGATAGATAGATAGATAGGTAGACAAATAACATACATGGATATATAGATAGATGCATAGATAGCCATATACATACATAGATAGATAGCTACATGCATACACACATACATACATACATACATAGATAGAGTAATTGATAGATGTATAGATAGACAGCTAACATAATAGATAGATGTATGGACAGACAAATAACATAGATGGATAGATAGATGCCTATATAGACAGATACATAGATAGATAGATGTATAAATAGGTTGACAGGCAAGTAGATGTGAAGATAGATGTAATATATAGATAGATTACAAAAATAAAGATAGATTGATTGGTTGATGCAGTAGATTGATAAGCTAAAGAAAACGAGGAAATAAATAAATTAGGGTAGACCTATTTATTTGCATCATTCTCGTCGATTTGAATATTAACTCCTTCAGCACCATACCGTCTTTTTACCTTTGATTCTGGCTAAAATGTGACGATATTATGCAGTTTAAGGCGGACCTATGATATTCAGAGGGTTTATTGACATCGTATTTACCCCTTTGAGTCCAAGAGGTAATTTATAAGCTAAGAAAAATCGCCTAATGGTAACCAGAATATGATGAAAATTACGTCATTCTCATCGATTTGAAGATTAATAGAGATAATGGATTGGTCAGTAAACACAGATGTAAAGAAAATTCTCTATAATGAGTTACTACTGACTTTGATTCACAGATAGATAGAAAGATAGATAAATAGAAAGGTAAATGGATAGATAGATAGATAGATAGATAGATAGATATATATAAATAGATAAATAGACAGATAGATAAATTAAAGGATTAGTCAAATTTAGATTGGTTAGTATGACAAACATCTCTATCCTTTGCTTATATATATTGTTTTATAGATATAGATGTATAGAACAGTAAAGACAATTGAATAGAAACTAAAAATGCATGTAAATTAATTATAATTCTCCAACTTAAGTTACTGCGTCATAGACTTCGATTCTTACATACGGGAAAGCTAAAAATATATCGCTCAATAGTAGCTAAAAAAAAAGTTCCCGACGATTTATTTATGTGGTCTGGTGTATTTACTCTTGAATAATTTAACCATGTTAGTATTAGGGAACGCCGTTTTATTTAAGGGTGGATGGTTGAATTTTCTGCCATCATTATATCCAGCTCACTATCATCATCAACATCATCGTCCTTATCACCATTATCATTTGTACTACCGAAAAATGTACTAATATATCTCGACGGGGGGTGTATTTATTTTTGTTTTTCTAAAGCTTGATGGAGGTCTAGCGAGGACAATATATAAATACATAAATAAATAGACCAACATATCAAGCCTACCCCCTTAGCCTATACAGAAGACATCATCACACTGAGAGGGATAATTAACACTCTAATTGGTCCAGGTAAATCATTATAAGACCAGGTAAAGGTAAGGAGAATACTGGAGGACATTCGGTGCAATAGTCTTTTAATTGGCGCCTTTGACACCATTAAAGCTTAATAATAGTACTAATTAACCCTTTGAGTACTAACGACGCATGTCAGATATTATTCTAGCTATATTTAGACGATATTATGCAGCTTATGAAGGATCTGGGGTAGGTATAAGGGTTGGTTGAGATAGTTTGAAGCCTTATTATTGCTAGAGATCCTTCCAAAGCTGAGTAAAATCGTCTAATAGTTGCCAGAATGTGATGAAAAGGGCGTCCCTGGTACAGAATGGGTTAAAAACAAATATATATTTATCGTTCACGCCCCATTTAAGCTTAAACTTATACGACCGCCAGACTTCACAAGCTAGTCTGTAGAAACTTAATTTCAGGCTGCCTATCGCTCGCCAGTTAAACATTGAAACCGGCATAGGGCGAACAGTCTTATAATCGCCTAACTAGTGGGCCAAAATGTTTGAAAATCGCCAAACTAATGGGACAAAACAGACGGGTTCCGGAAAGACCACTATCGGTTTATATTCAGTATATTTAACCCATTCAGTACCGGTGACATCCTTTTTCATTATATTCTGGCAACTATTAGACGATTTAATTCAGTTTAGGAAGGACGTCTACCATTTAAAAGGCTACAGACTATCTTGATCAATCCTTTCAGCTACCCTATATCCTTCCTAAGCTTCATGAAATCGTCAACATGTAGCTGAAATTAAATAAACAAGACGTCACCGGTACTGAATGGGTAGAGAGAATACTACACCCTGTTCCAAATGAGTAGGCCAAAACTCTTAACCTCTATAACTCGCAAACGACTAGAGTAATCGAGCTAACATTTCAACCATTTGGGAAGAGTCAGCCTTCAGGAAATAGGTGTGAATATGTACAGCCCATTTGCTCTAGCCCCCTTTTGAGTTACAGAGGTTAGGGTTCACGATTTCTGGCCTACCTGTTTGGAACCGAGTATAGGACAGCGCGGCGGAAGTTGAAGTACATTCTTGTACAAAATTCCCGGAGCAGTGTTTGGGTTTATTAACATTCCAGAAGCGTGATAAACTGAGGGGGTTCACTTGTTGGATAATTGAGAGAGAGAGAGAGAGAGTGTGTGTGTGTGTGAGAGTATGTGTGTCTGTGCGTGAGTGTGTATGCAAGAGAGAGAGAGAGAAAGAGAGTGTGTGTGTGTCAGTGTTTGCGTGTATGCATTGCTGTGTGTGAGAGAGAGGATAAGTGTATGTGTCTGTGTATATGACGTGTACTACTGTGTGAGAGAGAGAGAGTGAGAGTATAATGTGTGTGAGAGAGAGAGAGTGAGAGTATAATGTGTGTGAGAGAGAGAGAGTGAGAGTATAATGTGTGTGAGAGGGAGGATAAGTGTATGTGTCTGTGTATATGACGTGTACTACTGTGTGAGAGAGAGAGAGAGTGAGAGTATAATGTGTGTGAGAGAGGATAAGTGTATGTGTCTGTGTATATGACGAGTACTACTGTGTGAGAGAGAGAGAGAGAGTGAGAGTATAATGTGTGTGAGAGGGAGGATAAGTGTATGTGTGTGTATATGACGTGTACTACTGTGTGAGAGAGAGAGAGAGAGAGTATAATGTGTGTGAGAGAGGATAAGTGTATGTGTTTGTGTATATGACGTGTACTACTGTGTGAGAGAGAGAGAGAGAGAGAGAGTATAATGTGTGTGAGAGGATAAGTGTATGTGTCTGTGTATATGACGTGTACTACTGTGTGAGAGAGAGAGAGAGTGAGAGTATAATGTGTGTGAGAGGATAAGTGTATGTGTCTGTGTATATGACGTGTACTACTGTGTGAGAGAGAGAGAGAGAGTGAGAGTATAATGTGTGTGAGAGAGGATAAGTGTATGTGTCTGTGTATATGACGTGTACTACTGTGTGAGAGAGAGAGAGTGAGAGTATAATGTGTGTGAGAGAGGATAAGTGTATGTGTCTGTGTATATGACGTGTACTACTGTGTGAGAGAGAGAGAGAGAGTGAGAGTATAATGTGTGTGAGAGAGGATAAGTGTATGTGTCTGTGTATATGACGTGTACTACTGTGAGAGAGAGAGAGAGAGAGAGAGTATAATGTGTGTGAGAGAGGATAAGTGTATGTGTCTGTGTATATGACGTGTACTACTGTGTGAGAGAGAGAGAGAGTGAGAGTATAATGTGTGTGAGAGAGGATAAGTGTATGTGTCTGTGTATATGACGTGTACTACTGTGTGAGAGAGAGTGAGAGTATAATGTGTGTGAGAGGGAGGATAAGTGTATGTGTCTGTGTATATGACGTGTACTACTGTGTGAGAGAGAGAGAGAGTGAGAGTATACTGTGTGTGAGAGAGAGGATAAGTGTATGTGTCTGTGTATATGACGTGTACTACTGTGTGAGAGAGAGAGAGAGAGAGAGAGTGAGAGTATAATGTGTGTGAGAGGGAGAATTCGCAAGTTAATTTGAGATTTCTTTTAAAAAGATGAAGCAATTACCCTAATTGTGCATGTTGCATATCATGAGAGAGAGAGAGAGCGAGAGCGAGCGCTATGTTTACTCTGATGCATATGTGCTAAATTCATGCATATATCATTCACACACACACACGTTCACATACACTTACACATCAACACGAACACACTCACTAATACACATAGCTTACTAAACTCTCATACACAAAATGAGATCACACACACCCACTCACACCAACACAGACACACACACACACACACATCACAACATAACACAACACACAGCACAACACAACAACACACACACACACACACACACACACACACACACACACACACACACACACACACACACACACACACACACACACACACACACACACACACAGCCCGTAGCCTAGTAGGTAGAGCTCTCGTCTCACACACGAGGGGTCGGGGATTCAATCCCCGGCCGGGCGGAGACAAATTGGGCTTGTCTCCTTTCATATGTTAGCCTCAGTTCACCTAGCTGTAAATAGGTACCTGGAATAAGTGGACGACGTTGTGACGTCCCATCTGGGGTTGGCAAAAATGGTACAAGGCGAGATGGGTATCATATGGTTCACCTAAGCTGATGGCTACCTAAGCCTTCGGGCGAGATGGTACCGTCTATAGTGAGAATGGTACCATACAGATCCACCCTAAGCCTTCGTTTCCGATGTCGCCAATTGGCTAAATACAGACTACACACACATCCACAGCCATTCCAACAGTACATAAAACACTTAACATGCATTTCACGCAATACATTCCCAGTTAAGGAGGCGCGATAATAATGAGCTTAGCTCGCATTGCGTGGATTCCCCTTGACGAACAAGTAACTGAGTAACTGAGTAACACACACCCAACACATCACAACACAACACATACAAAACACACACACACACACACAGACACACACGCCGTCTGAGAGTAAAGGTGACTGTGTGAATATTTGATGGTGCTCTAAGCCAGACTCTCCTCCACCACCTGTGTGTGTGTGTGTGTGTGTGTGTGTGTGTGTGTGTCTGTTGTAATATTTTATGTTGATCTAGCCAGGTTCTCCTCCCCCACCAGCGTCAACTGTATGTGTGTGTGTGTTTGAAGCTCTACATGCCCACTCTCACCTACTAATAAACTAGTTAATTGCACAATACCGGAAGTATTCCCTTTATAATGTAAAATGGTTATTTGAAACTAATTCTATGAACTAATTCATAAGACTAAGATACTGATATTAGCATTAAAAACTAATAGCTACCGTATATATATATTGTTTCAGTCGTTAGACAAATGTATAGATATCTGACATGACGTTAATACTAATGTCTTACTTCTAATTGCCACCCCTAACTTATTCACTAATTTGATCTGAAGTAACTATTTTAATATAAGGTGGTTATCCAATACATATTTTCTCGTCATATTGACTTTTGAAAGAAAATAAGGGATCAAATCTGATGGCAGAGGGCTCTCTAAGTGAATGCTAAGGACCTAAGGTTTGTCCCTAGTCTTTCAGACAACGATCCAAAAGATTGAGGTTATAGCAAAGACAGCCATTCTCGCTTGTAAAATTATGAAAGACTGAGGATTTTGATCTTCCAGGCGGGGTTTCTTTCCCTGGGGGTAAGAAGGCCTTAAAATGTTGTGAAGGAAAAGAATATGCCCCCCGTATCCTAATGCATATCGTACAAAGCGACTAAAAGGGGACCAATGGGGTAAGTATGGACCTACGGTCATGCTATAAAAAGGTATGTTATGGCACTGTCTTGTAGCACTGTTAAGGCTGGTGTGGTTGGAGGTGCTGCAGGGGGACTTTATTAAGTCTTGCTGAAGCACTGTTAGCACAATGCCATCATCAGCAACAGTGAAGACATGATAGGGCAGTGTTATGGCAGGACTTTATTGTATTAAACTCCAATGCTGAAAAGCAACCTCATTTGAGGGGGCTAGGAATCCTCATCCCCTTGTAAAATTCACCTAATAGACAAGACAGAGTAATGGGTGAGGGAACGCAAAAGTGGTCCCGGTCCCTAAGAATTGGAACTTTGAATGTTGTTTCTGTTCGGGCTCTGTCTCGAGTCGGCCACCCCCAGCTATGGGGTATGTGCCTGAGTAAATACATACATACATCTATCTATCTATTGTCGGACGCCTTACTCCCCTTACGAGGGTGGCCATACACAGAATGCCCCCAAGTGGACCTATTCCCTGTGAGAGGGACAACCCGAGCCAGTTTATTGAAGGACTTACAGGATTGACCACCCAATTTAGAATCCGTCCGACTCCGAGGCCCTCTGTGTATCTTGTTAGCACTATTTTTCTACAGCGGTGTTCGGCTAATCCATCCACTAACGTGCCTTACCCTTAGGTAAGCTGTACGGATTTGTATCAGGTTTACTCCCCTAGACAGGTTGCCAACCAAGGCTGACGAGTCCCATCCACCCGGATTTGTATAAGGTTGTCTCCCTAGATGAGTTGCCGACCAAGGCTAACGAGTCCCATCCACCATATAATACATACATACATAAATATAATGTATGTAATGGAAAGCAACGCTAAACCATTGTATGTATGTATGCATGATAGGTGTGAAAATGAATGTGTTTTACTTTATTTACCTCGCGTCCACAGCTGCTGAATGATGAACTAGTGACGAAGGCCGGAGGTGGTGGCTCCCGTCGCCGCTCCAGCCTGGTGATCGTGCGCTCATCCCCCGACTCTCCGACCTCCCAGCAGGACATCCCCCCCACCACCTACACCCTCCCCACCTCCACCAACACCCTGGCCCCACCTCCCCTCAGCTTGGGCCCACCAAGTGCAGCCAACCGACTGGGCTACCACCCCGCACCCTCTTCGCCGAGCAAGGAGCCAGTGCAAGCCCGTCATCACCACCATCACGCCTACCACAATAATGTATAAATGACACGCCACTATGTCAAAATATTTCCATAATCTCATCACAGTAATATTATGAATGACGCGAGAGGTTTGAAAATCCCCCGACTTCGGTTGATATTGAAAATATGTGGAGCCCTAAAAGCCTAACACAAAAATGAATTAACAATGCACAGTTGATTTAAATGAACTCCATAATGTATAGAGGACTTGATCGCAGTTAATTCAAAATTATCTTACTTTTGGTGAAACTGGAAGTGTGTGTATCTCTATAAACCTATATCACAAAATTATTATATAGATGATGTTCATTTAAGTCAAAATCAATATATTATGTGAATACCCATACGCCCTTCATGTCTGCCCCAATCATGTATTTATATGATTTACAACCAAGAGTAAAAAAACTTTCACTGGCATCAACAGAAAATGTATTACTGTATTACAATTTACAGACAGTACAGGTCAGATGTGTGACGTCTACCAGCGTTGGCAGAATCGCCTCTCGTTAGCCACTAGCGCTCGCCAGGGCAGTGAAATGGGCTACAGTTTTCAGAGAATGTTGTTCTTTATTTCCTAGTACTCACATTGTCACAGACAGTCCAGTGGTGGTCTTTATTTTTGTCTGTGACAACGGGAGGTATTTTATATCATTGATAGAATATAAGATGCTTTGTGTAGAGTTAAGGAGAAAGAGAGATATAGGCAGCGAGGTGGTAATATGTGCGTGCGTATGTATGTGTTGCCTCGCTCGGAGGAGTTTTCCCGCTCGCGCGGGCTTTCCCTCGCCTTTGATTGGCTGGTGGTTCCTGGCGAGTCCTAGGGGCCTGCTGCCTTGTGACGTATCGGCCCGTGATTGGCCGACCATCGCGCCTTTGTGGGCTCCTGCGGTCCACAGGAGCTGTTCTCCTCAGGACAGGCTTGGCGTGCATGCTTCTAACATCCCTTTGCATACTCTCTCCCGATCACCCCCTTTACCACTGTCTCTCTCTCTGACCTTCTTCTTTTCCATTGCTCCTCACCTTTATTCAATTACTTATCCCCTTGGGTTCTGCATACGGTTTCCATAGCCGGCCCATTGTATTGCATGCGCCGTCCTCTGAGATATTTACATGTACTTAGAATAGGTTTGAGGGTTCTTAGTTAGTAGAGGTTAAGAACTCTGTGTGTTCTCCATTATTGATTTAGTGTTTCTGCTCTTTGATTTAATGCTAGACTGGGATAAGGTAACTGTAGTCGTTGTCCCCGATGTGTGTATGGTTTGCTTATACCTGCACGACTTCGACCGGTCCTGTGGTAGCCTGTGTTGTCTTTTCGCTTGCGTTCTTTACGAGTACAGCATTGTGTTGACTGAGGGTTTTAGCCTGTTCCAGTTCCACACTTTGCTGCCTCTTTGCTTATCTTTTGAGGGTCGCCAGGATAGAACCAGATACTTGTGATCTGGATCTATCAAGAGAGCACCCCAGTCAATTAACGTAACTTAAAGGATGCAGTCTTCAGGACATCGCTAGGCTACGAGCCTGTCTTGCTCAACCACAGTTCCTTACCTAGAGTATTCCAGCTAGACATTATTAATTGAGTAGACACTTGTTAGTATTTAATATAAGCTCTTTGATATGTACGCATTATTATTCACAGCATTTATTAGTCTAGGTTGTTGTTGAGTTGCACAACCATAGCAGACTGTTTCATTGATGAGGAAGTACTTCTTTTAGTGTCGGCATTACTACCGTTGTGCATTTATAGTATTCTCGTGTCAGTTAACATTATATGTCCTATCTTTTAGTGTATTCAGTTTACACGTGTTGTGTCCTGCCTCCTGCCTCCTGCCTTTATATAGTTCAAGATTAGATACGAGCATCTTATGAGCATCAGACTTTCTTCAAAAGTTTCCAGGTCTATGCTGTAGGACTATACTTAACTTTCTTTCAGATAGGAGTGAAGAGTTTATTGTTGTTTAGAGTAACTATATTGAAGCATCTTTTTATTGTATTAAATCTTGCAGTGATTTAATTGATCTTTCCATAGCTTCCCTTTTATGCATTTTAACGTAACTTGCATCTTGTTTGTTATCAGGCTATACCAGTGTGGGTTAGCCTGAAGTAGAGTACATTTATGCCCAGTTAATATACCCCGTTATCGCAGATTAACTCTGGAGGGTATAGGTGTTTTTGTTCGCCGGCATATAAGTTCGAGGGTTTGGATCTAGCGTACCGTTGTTGCATAGTGCCCTATTACTAGTCCAATCATTAAGTACCTTTGTTTTATTCGTAGCGCCGGTTGTAACAGATGCCCAAAAGTCAAAATTTGCACTTCCTTTGGTTGAGTGTTGGAGTCCAAATCCATAAGGTAAGAACACCAGTTATCGTACAGTACCATACACTAAAGGCAAAAATACTGCATATATTTTGTACATTTTACTTCATACCTATTCTATTTTTGAGCTCTTAAAAAGCTATTTTGTATTAAACTATTACATTAATTTTTCAGCCCTTATCCTCAATGTATTTAGGTTTTACTTAGTTTTATTATACCTCACACCAGCTAACATGACATTTGAGTACCTTGCCCTCACAGCCCGCTACCTTGTTTAAATTGTTAAATTAGCTTGTGCAGTATATAAACTCAAATACTGTAGATGGGTAATTGGTACTATATGGTGAATGGGTGCTTTTACCCACCACTTTTTTACAAGTATGGGAGGTACATTACTCTCCCAGTCTAACATTTCCCACATTGACTTTAACACAAGTAAGGCAGAGTGGGACCTTTACCAAAATTTAGATTGTAGCTTAAAATATCTCACTCCAGTTGAAAATGACCTGTGCATGGAACTGGTTACATAGAATATTATTATCTGACTTTCTTGTTTCCTCATAAATCAAAGACAGCTGTGAATAATTATGGACAGTGTATTATTGCATAAAATCTCTCACTTCCTTCAAATGTAAATGGGCAGTGGTTGGAACCAGTTGCATAGAATACTACATGCTGACTTTCTCTTGTCTCCATAAATCTAAGACAGCAAAAGTAAAGACTAGCTATGGACATGCGTGCATTCTTCAGCGAGTGAATGAACCTCTTTACATGATGAAATCTCCGGAGATTGAAAATTTATCTTCGGCAAGTCACCTCTGAATATGCCAAACTTTTACAAACTGAAACCTGTCCCGATCTACTCAATTATGAAAGTGAACTACTTTGGAAAATATAAAACTCCTTTCAGTTCCAGTAACAGTGTATGACGCCCCATTGTAAACTCGGCGTGGGATGCTTGTGAATAATATTTTTTGTATCTTAAGGTGATAACGTGAGTGATAGCCACACAGATGAGGCATTCGTGTACAATTTCTTTATCTCTTCTACCAAGATGTTGCAGTGTGTAATGCCTGTTTTTTTTAATGAGACAATGCTGCAAAAATCTATCTCTACCTTACTTTACGTTGCAAAAAGACAAGTGGTACCTGTTGTGCAGATGATTCAACACTGCAAAAATATATAATTTTTCACAGTTTGGGTAATAGTAAATGTAGTGCCAAGCCTTGAGGGAAATAGATATTTTAATAAACCAAAACTGAAAGCTGTGTAAAGTGTTGTAGTCGACGGTGTTCAGTGTTTCAGATGTAGTCAAAGGCGAATGTTACCTATCCACCTGTTCAGTAAGAGAAATATATACCAAGGCTATTGAAAGCTTGAATACATTATTTGTATTTATTTATATATTTATTTATTGTATAGCTGCTATGTATTCCCATTGAGAGACACAGGTTCTAAGTTGATCTGCTGTCTTCAGTGGTCGATCTGGCCACTAACTGGATGGGTGGTATTATTTTGGTGTCTCTTCAGCCAATCATCAAACTCCCACATTTCTGTGGAGTTGGCTCTCCAGTTGCGCACCTTACCAAATACCAACCTTAAAAGCTTGAATGCATGAACAACTACATCAAAATACTGGAGGCAGCAAGGATAACAGGAGGGTTACAGATATTCAGGCATTCAACCTTTCAGCATAGCCTTGGTTTGACTCCACGCAAATCAAAGGTGGGAAGAAACTTTTGTTTCTGACTGTACTGTAGTGTGTAATGTAAAACTCGCATACGGATTAGTCTGCCCAATTTTTGTACATCATTCCCGGCTTCCTTTGGTAGGGAGGCCGCGAACTATATTTATACGTGGTGAATGTTTGCAGTCTTGGCTGCTGCCCCTAGCTATGATCCTTATTCCTAGACAAACCCCATCACTGTCGGCAGTAAGTACTACAGTATAGTGTTGTACTGCCATATTCCCAGCCAGTCAGTATGATACGCTAGTTGTTATAATTATAATGCAACATTCTAGATCTTTGTTAGAGTACAAGCAGGCTTGGATAGTTTGGGCATGTGGAGAGGATGGATGAACTAAACTGGAGGATAAAATACAAGTCCGAGAATATGGAGGGAATTGCACCAAGGGGTCGAGCTAGAAAGATGTGGAATCAGACTACACGCTCTGATCTTGAATGAAAAAACCTGACAAGTGAAGCAGCTCTGGAGCGCCATCATTAGAATGAGAGACTGGAACCATACTTTGTGTGGAGCACTTGGTTTTTAAATGTACAGTATGTACAATATATAGTGCTGTAGTACCCTCATTGCAGTTACATGTAGCATATCATATTGACTAGGTAGGAATACGGCAAAACTAGTAATTACTGCTGACGATGATGGGGTTTGTCAAGGCATATGAGCCTATATGTCAGCCATAAATATAGTCACTTTCCTTTTGTAATCTATGAAGCAACACCTGATGCTAAGAGTTAATTATTTGTTATTGCTTTTAAGCAGATCACCTATTGCCAAGATCAATTTACAGTACATTGCTAGGAATCTCCATAACTTTCTGATAATGAAAACTTGCTAAACAATTTTTTTTTTAACTTAAACTAAGGTAATAGTTTGCAGACTTCTATAAGGAGACTTTGGTGATCATTGTTTGTAGATCCTGTGCTGTTTCCTGCCTGCCAACTAGTTATGATTTGTGTATAGTAACTATTGGTACTACTGTACTAACCCCTTCAATACAAAGCTTAAAGACATCACTAAATGATAATCACAAGGGGAAGTGCAAATGATGAACAAAGAACTATAGCCCACGAAAGTTCCCAAGTACTCCATCACTCAGGTCAGCCAGACTATGGCTGTATCAGTAGGAAGTCCTATAGGCCAATCCAGCCCCCCCAGCCCCTTGCTCAAAGGAGACAGTAACAGCTCGTAGTGATATGGACAAATTTTGACGCCTTGAGTCAAGTGTGATCCTAAAGTGGAAATGCTAGGATACACTACACCAGTATGAAAGAGAAGTTAGGGAGTGAATATATAGTCAAAGATAATTCCAGTGTTGTTATTATAGCCACATCTATGAATGCTACATCAACAAATGTAATAGGCAGGCTAACATGAATTATTTATGATTTATTCCCTATTTAGCAATTTTCCAAGTCCAAACTAGCGGAAAATTTACCAAGTTCATCCCAGTCTAATATTCTTTGTTGGCCAATACACCAGTGATCATAAAATTATAGTTGCAAATAATGTCATGGGACAATCATAAAATTGTAGTTGGCAGAAATGTTATGAGTCTCAGCACAGGGTTAAAAACAAATAGTACAGTAATAAAATCGCCTAGTTCTCCCAATTGAGTATTTGGCAATGCAGTATAGCTGACAAAAAAACAAAACAGGTGACTGTTTCTTACAAGTGGAAAAACAAGTGACTATTTTCTGCAATTTGTATAGTTGACAAATGAAAAACAAGTGACTGTCAATGTGGCTGTGTGTTGTGTCTGCACCCGCAAGTGCTATGTGTCAACTAGTCGTACAGTAGCTTTGATATTAAGACAGGATGGCAGTAGGGAAGAATGGGGACCATATATTTGCAACAGTTTTGAATTATGTTTCCTCTCTTTCACTGTAGAAAAACGAGGGCAATGAATTAATAACTGTATAGTGTATACCGTATCCTAAAACTCTTATTTTCTTTGGACTTCGGGCAGCTGGAAACCCACATATCCGGTCCACATTTTAATCTTTCTTTTAGACTCAATATATAAAGTAAAAGTCCGAAAAAACAAGGTAAATGTATGAAAAATGGTATAAAGTCTGGACATTTACCTTTTTCTTTTCGACAAGTCTGATATGGTTTATGAGAGTTTATATGATATTAAATTTTTCCAAAGAGAAAAATTACCAGCTCTAATATTGCCATTCATTAATGTCGCCTATTTTCATTCAAAATGTCAGCCAGCGGTAAAGTCGCTAGTCATCATTCTCAAAGTCAGTCTGGAATAATGTGGTCAGTCGCCATTCAACTCCTCCGCCACCCTGAAGGAATCCCTCATGACACGCAACAGAGCTTTCATAGTGTATGTGTTTAGTGATTCCCATGTGTCGCAGCCCTTGTCACTATATATTCATTGTAATTAGGCTGAAAATCTTGACTATTAACCTCTTATAACATAAAAATGACTAGAGGAAATGGCCTGTTAATTCCCACACCTACTTGATATTCGACTCCACCCAAATGGTAATAATATCCGCTTGATTGCTCCAGTCTTTTTTGAGTTACAAATGGTTAATGGTCAAGATTTCTGGCTTAATTATTATAGTGAATGGACTATACCCGCCTTGGAGCATTCTTAGCGGAAGTGATGACATCTCTCTTTTTAACCCTCTCATTACAGAGATGTCTTAATGTATTTTATTCTGGCTATCAATAGATGATAATATACAGGTTGGGGAGTTAGTTATGTAGAGCAGATTAACCAGACCACTGAGGTTGGGGAGTTAGTAGGGATAGTTTTATGTCCCTTTCCTTCCAACAGGTAGAGTTATGAGCACTAATAAGGATACACCCATTTGAATCTTTGAACCTTTAAAGTCAAGTTGTGAAGCATCTGAGATTAAATAAAGCATAGTACTGTACTGTATTGCTCGTTTATGTTCGATAGAGATTCAACTGAGTGCATCGCTTATGATACTCACAGCTGTGCTTCCTAAACTGGGAAAAATTGTTGGATGATAGTCAGAATATTATGATAATTACACCTTTATACTGAAAGAATTAATTTGGCTTCACATCCTCTTGAAAATGCCCATGGATGCCGCCTTTATGTAGATATATGACAACTCTAGTCGTAGCCCACATCTTGTTTACGCTGCGCTGTATTCCGTTGTTCTTTCATGCAGTTAGTCTTTGTGTAATGCCATTTGTGAAGTGATAGATCCGGTGCTCAGATATGTACAGTCGCGGTCATTAATTCTGATACTGTACATACATTTTTGAAGCTGTCTCTGGCTGAAATGAATCTACTTACTAATTTTTACTAAATATTTACAAGTCGGAGGTTTGTTTTATCAGGTTGAAGCTTCAAAATATATTGGAATTAATGACCGCAACTGTACATGTTAATTTTTAGGCCTCCTATAATTTGTGAAGCAAATAGACAAACCCAGTGCACAGTTATGCAAATGTTCATATTGCCATAATTCATAGAGATACAGATTAATGTCCGGATTTATTAACTAATACGAACTACAAGCTCTCACTAACATATCAAACTACAGCTACTCACACAACACAATACCAGACATCTGGAAGCATGGTATCATCATCACATTCCCCAAACCTAACAAAGACCCCACGCTACCCTCCTCACACCGCCCTATCACACTCCTTTACACCCCCTCCAAAGTCATAGAGCGCCTAGTACTACAACTGATGACACCTGACTTACCCCTTTCTCCAACACAACACGGCTTCAGGCCATTGCACTCCACAAACACTCTTCTTACAGACCTTACACAAAGAGCTTTTGACGGCATCAACTCAGCTAGACCACCACACAGATCAGTACTTGCCACACTCGACATTAGTAAAGCCTTCGATGCCATCCCCCGCCACAACCTAACAAACAAAATCTACAACACAAACATGCATAACAACACAAAAATATGGCTGGCCAACTTCTTAGCAGGCAGATGTGCACACGCATCTTTTGCCGGTCAGTCATCTAACATTAGAAATTTCCCAAACGGAGTCCCGCAAGGATCCGTCCTGTCGCCCGCACTCTTCAATCTGTACATGCATGATATAAATACACCAAATTCACCCCAAATAACCATAGCCTCCTACGCAGACGACATAACACTCACAAGCACGCACCAAAACCAAAGACACAGCAACAAGACTCCTTCAAGACTATCTCGACACATTACATGAATGGTGCACTACAAACAGACTCAATCTAGCCCCAACTAAATCCACTGCAACCCTCCTCACAAGCTGGACAGGAGAGCACGATTACATCCCGGGACTCAACATAAACAACACACCCCTAACACACACACACACACACACAAAATCCTAGGAGTAACATACAACACCCAAATGACATTCAAACAGCACACCACAAACACGAAAAAGAAACTGACACCCAGACTTAACGCCCTCAGATCACTTGCCCACACGAAATTTGGACACAACAAAGAAACCACCACCACAGTCTACAAACAATACATAAGATCAGTTATGGAATACGCAAGCCCGGCCTGGGCTTCTAACCTAGCTGAAACACATCATAAGACCTTACAGCCTATTCAAAATAAAGCCCTGAAAATCATCACAGGATGCACAGCTACTACACCCACAGATCACCTACATCAAGAAACCAAAGTCCTCAAAGTCAAAGATCATCTAGACATGAAAGGCACTCAATTCCTGGCAGCAGCCTCCACAAATCAACACCACCCACTACACTACATGGCAACACACCCACAGACACCAAGAAATATCAAAACAACACCCAGCACACGCTATCACACACAAATACTGTCTTCTCTCCCTCCCTGCCCACCCCAAACCAACTTCCGGAAGCACATCCATACTCATATCACTCGCCGTTCCATCCACTCACTCATAGACAACACGCAGCTGCAAGCACGACCTCCCAAAATCCATCCTTCTGAATCCTCCCTTCCTCGCGAGGACAGAGTCCACCTGGCCAGGCTGAGATGCGGGCACCATCCAGCTCTTCTGAGCTATCAGAAGAGACTGGATGACTCCGTCGTCGACACCTGCCCGGGTTGTAACACAGCACCCCATACCATTAAACACATCATAGAAGACTGCATTTCACACAACCACTTACACCAACAACACAATTTACACTCTTTGAGAGCTCTGTGGGAAAGCCCGACCATGGCCATGGCCTTCCTTAAGGACTCGGGGCTGTTCGGCCAGGCAGCTTAGGGAACAACAACAACAACAACAATGTGAACAAGAATGACCGCAAGTGGGAGGAATACAAAGGAATTAACACCTTAGGGGATCATTCATTCGTATCTCCTCCCACTTGTGATTGATTTTACTCTTTCGTTGGTAAGTAAATCCGGGCCTAAGTTCAAAGATACTGTAGGGCAAACATAGCATATTATTGTGAAGCAATATACAGTACTGTACATGCAAAGTGCACAGTCTCACTAATCAGATTATCATATTTAGACATCTAAGGAAGCATTTGTGCTTCAAAAGACAAACCCACAGATAACTAAGGAAACATTCACTTTTAGACAAGAAGCAGTAGGTAGACCAAATGCACAAACAAACTTAAAGTAACATTCACTTGTAGACAGACCCCTATGGTAAATTTCTTAAAGCAATAAAGTGCAATCATTATGCTACTCAACTACTCAAACGAAAATATGCTGGTACACTAGTTCACAGTAGTGTTAAACAAGATGGCGGGTGCAGTTAAACGTTGCCCCGTATCTTTTCCTACAGAAGCTTCTAACTTGCCTCCCCACCCCATCAACCCCTCCTTTCTCCAACCCCCAACCCCTCTTCTGCTACTCGCAGAACTCTCATGGGGTCTTCCGAATTGTTATGCTTAAATGGATGAGGAGAAATGCGCCCGTAGTCTGAAACTGAGGAAGAGTGCCCTCCTATTCCTTCCTTAATTTTACAAGCCTTATACATGTAATGTGGCAATACAGGAGTCATTGTTAAAATGGTTAGTGGTACTTACAGTTTGAGGTTGATACTTTTGGCCGCCATTAATATTTATATTTTTAGTTTGTTATATTATATTATTTGTTTTTCCATATCAAGACCGTTAGAAATACTAGGAAGGGTAAGGGGGATGCCTTTCCAATTTTTTTAACTACGGCTGATAGTGTTAAGGGAAAAAATGCATCTCTTGTGTTTCTGGTAAAAAAAAAAATTTTTTTTAGATAAGCATCTCATTAAATACACGATATAGTATGTATAATTGTATATGTTATATCTATGTTGTGTCTACATAGATAATATATATTAGCTATGGAATGTATTTTGCGAGGTTTCTAGAGAATATTTCCAGCTTGGTATAGACTGAACATGCCTAGCTGTCCGAACATTAACAACACTATAGTGGCCACATTAGTGCAGTACTGACTTTAGTGTTGATAACGTTTGGAACAGAGAGACTTGTACAACTGTATATAGAAATTGAAAGATAAATAGGAATGGCCTGCAGTGCAACAATGGGTGAACTTCCAATACTTATAACCACCAGATGCTATCCCTGTTACTATTACCATTCTAACAGGTATGAGGATTTTCTCATTTCTGGCATTACAAGTCCTTAAGTCTAAATCCAATGCATTATGGTACAGTACTAAGGTTTCCTGGTGGATGATCATCCCTCGATGTCAACCTCTCATTCATCCATCTGGACTTGTGGGGATTAGTTCCAACAGGTCTAGTACAGTATACAGTACAGATGAGGTGATGTTAAGGAAATATCCTCCTCCTCCAGAGAACCTATGAACTGCAATGCTATGAAATATATACTAGTGGACATACAAGGCCAAAAATAAAACCCTAGGCCGTACCTATTACAAGATAAAGTGATGGAGGCGACATTTAGTGATTAGAGGTTTGAAATTCCACCATTCAATGATATCTTACAAACTCTGAAAGCCAGTGAAAGCAGGCAGGAGTAGAATGTCTTCCAACAGAGTGATGAAGTACAGAAGGCTAACGAATGGTTCTGCATTTTTTTGTTTTTTTTCTTATTTAGATAATACATGAAGTAGGAACACAAACATATACATGTAATTCCTCACTTAAAGTTATAGTGACATTCCTCAAAATAAGACTTTAAATGAAAGAACTTTAAGTAAAGCAGCTATTTTTTGTCAGTGTTCTTGCAATTATGCTCTTATTTTGTCTGATGTATAATTTAATAATGAAGCTTTACAATTTTAGTTAATTTTGTTCCCTAATTAATGTAGTGTAATAATGAAACAATTTAAAATGAGACGACTTTAAGTAAGGAGCGTCTGTACTGTACATGTAAAGAGCCTTATCCTCATTCAATGCACAGCTATTCCTAAAACATAATGGGTTGCGGATTCATTTTATGGAATATCTTAAATCCTATCATTTCTTCTGAACTTGAAAATGCTTACTGTATACAACAATGTGAGTTTTGTGGTCTAACATTGCCCAACCAAATAACTAATTATATAATTATACGGTATACAGTGTACAGTACTGTACAATTTATCAGAAGTAAAATAGACCAAAGATATTTTTAAGGGGATATTTTCACTTAAGGGGTTGTTTTTTGTATAGAACCCCCCTTCCTTCATGTTTATCCTCATTACTTTGAGAAGTTAAGACTTTCACCCCATTAGTTTAGTGATTTTAAGACCTTTTGCCCCATATTTGTTGTCAATTTTAAGACCATTTGTGCCATTTAGGAGGATTTTTCTACAGACTAGGTGAAGGTATTGAGGGATAAGCCTTTACAAATTTATCTTGAAGGGAAGTCATGGGGGTATTTTTTTAAGCTTGATGGAGGTCTAGGGAGCAAACTAAAAACCTCCCCTTAAATTTACACATGAACAGCCTGCATACCTCATATCTTTTCGTATTTTTCTGTTACCAAATAGCATATTAATGTTTTAGTATATTTTTATATATAATATTTCTCACAATATTACCCTAACTTACTCGTAGCTCTATAGATTATAGTAGCTTATTTATTTTGGAATTAATATGTAAAATGTTCTTATACATTCCAGATAATAATGTGTAATGGTTTTAACACCTTTATTACTTATATTGTTATATCCTTTATGTTAATGTAATCAAAATATTTACTTTAATTTCTGGTACCGTACTTATTTTAATTTCTTGATGTGTAACTTAAAAATTCCAGTAAAATTAATCTACATTATTTCTGTTGTGATAATATATCAAGTTTTAGAAAACAATTGATCTCATTTGTGATAGTTGCATATACATGTAGGCCTACTGTACACTGTTGTTTTTTCCTAAAGGTTATATCATTTAATTAATTCCAATCAAAATCTATTACATTTATTATATATTATAAGGAATCATATCACTGTTAACCCTTACAGTCAATATCAATAGCCTGTACACTCTAGGACTTAAATTATGGCCATAAATGTTCAAATATATCCCGAACTCAATTAAATATTCTCATTAATTATATGGTAATATACTGTACAGTACTTATAACTGTCTTGATGGTTAGAGAGTGTAATTTCTGTATGTGGTATCCTGGGTTCGAAGCCTGGGAAAATCACATGCTTTCATTAATTTCATTTGGGGTGTTATTGGTGTTAAGAACGATGTTAAAAATAATATCTAATATTTGCATTTCGGAGGTTTCTTTTACTATTCAGGTTGCAGTTTTTAACGCTGTGCATTCCCTTGATTGACAAGGCTAGGACATGCCCTTGTTACAGGGACTTAACTGGACATTTGCCACGAATTGCTAGACTGAGCTGCCCAAACTCTTACCGTCTACCAATGGCATGGCGTGGGATCGAATTGCGAACCCTTCGATCAGCAGTCAGACGCGCTATTGACCATGCCACAGCCCGTGGTACTGGGCCAGGATTTGTGTCTTAAAGTGTACATAAATATATACAATGATTTAACGTCCTTTTCCATTACAACTTGTAGCTTATCCTCCTTGCTCAACACTCAAGATCTTGCCTATCACTTCTACGCTGATGACACTCGATTGTACGTAAAGGTGACAAAAATAATGATACAAATATAAAAATGGAATCCCTAATGTCTGATATAAAGATCTGGATGGCAGTGAGCAAACTTATGCTGAATGACAGCAAAACTGAGATCACCATCATCCGAGGAAATAAAAGGGATAATGATGCTGAGAATGCACTAATCATGGATATGGGTAAATCTCAACTTCGTCCAGTGAGCCCAATCCGAATCTTAGAGTACAGTATACTTCAACTCAAAATTGAATTATAAGGATCATAATTATCAACTAGGTTATCAGAAGTTTTAATCTGCATATTAGAAGCTTAAACAGTTTCTAAATAGATGCTGCCTCCTAACATTGGTTCATTCAATCATCCTGTCTTGTGTAGATTATTGTAATGATTTATGGGTTGGTGTCCTTAATTATTTAATGCAGAAAGTTCAATCAGTGCCAAGTAGAACAGCGAGGCTTATATTTTGTCTTCCATTGGGAACCCTCACTGCTCTACATCTAATAGAGTTGCACTGGCTGCCGATTAAAGCTAGGATAGGATTTAAACTGGGTCTCATGAATTTTAAGGCTCTTAAGTTTGGTCAACCTAAGTATATTGCTGAACTGTTAAAATGTCCGTTGGCACACCCGGATGTGATCCTGCGAAGCAATGATGATCCTTTGCGTCTTGAGGAACCGGGAACCATCCAACAATATTCTTTCTCTGATCGGTCCTTTTCCTATACGAGTCCTAGGTTGCTGCTATCGATGAAACAGTTGAAGCCCTTTGAATATTTTAAGGGACAGCTTAAGAGCTTTCTCTTCCAGAAAAGTTATGATTTTGCGAGTGGCACAGTGACAAATTATTACAGGCTTTAGCTTCTGAAATTTTCACCGTAGTATTAGTCCTTCCCTATGCTGCCTGTCTGAACAGCCCCGACATTTCCACAGTTGCAGTTTAAACTGTATTTGAACAATGCCACATTTTCTCTTAAGTGTGGTGTAACGCGTTCCGAGCGCTAGTGAATTCCCCCAGAAGAACTGGCACTTTCGAGATACTGTACAAAAGACCAGAATATTATTATTATTATTATTATTATTCTATTGCCGGATGTTGTGATCCCCTAGCCTATTAGTATTTTTTATTACTACCCAGCCTGTGACTAGTAATATTTGTTTCATGTCGTAGAAGTGTTGAGTTAATATCCTGTCTTAGAAGTGTCGAGTTCTTTCTATATTTAATATAAATCATCATCAAGGTATTCAACGAACTATTGATTTTGACTGTACTGTATAAAGTGAACCACATATTTTTTATTTCTAAGGATAACTTAAATCGGTTTTAATTAGTATTTTGATGAATTTTTACATTTCGTATATTATAAACTATTTCAAGTATGTTATATTCTATAAAACTGTATTTTTCTATTAGGACCTTCATTTTCAAGTACAGTATTTCAAACAAGTGTAAACATATTTGCCTTATCAAATGATTCCGAGTTGTTGTGAGTTTCAAACAATTATCCGATATTTCTGATCATATACTTTAAAAAAAGTTATTAACAAGAGATGTGGTATGTCCATATCTCTGGATCTTTTACTTAAATACATAGACACATTCAGTACCGGTATATCATGACACATTCTTTAATGATATTCTGGCTATCATTACACAATTTTATGCAGAATAGGAAGGATCTTTGTGATTAAACAAGGTAAATACTATCTTAATTTATCCTCTGGCTCCCTCAAGTCCTTCCCAAACTGAATAAAATAATCTACTGATAACCAGAATAAAAGGAAGAAAGACATCATTGTATATTGAAAGGGTTTACAAAAAGTCGACCAATTCATTAACTCCCTCAATATGAAAATACTGTACCATTCTCATTACACATATTCTGGCTATCACTAAGCAATTTTATTTAGTTGAAGAAGTCCCTAGTAGAATCAAAAGGTTAATCAAGATAGTTGTTACCCATTTGATTCCTAGAGGACCTTTCCAAGCTGAATAATATCCTTTGATGTTGGGCAAAATATAATGGATCAAAGGTGTCACCATAATGAAATTAATCACTAATATGGAAATAACTACAGCCCCTGTACTCCCTATAGTCTGTTGTTTCTTACCTGGCAGGAGATTGTCTTGTCAATCTTAATCCCTCCAGTACTGGCAACGTCTATTTAATTGCATGTTTAGACGATGTTATTCAGTTTAAGAAGGATCTCAATCAAGTAACAGGCTTCGAATTATCTCACTTAACATTTTTTACTACCACAGACCTTTCTTAAACTGCATACAATCTTCTAAATATAGCTAGAATAGAATTAAAAAGATGTCGCCGGTACAGAAAGGGTTAATTGCTCAGCTGTTACAAATTTTGTATACCCAAATATGTTTTGCGTTATGAAAACTTGGCACGTGATGCAAACGCAGATGCAAACGGAGTTTACTATTTTTCCATTAATTATCGAGAAATCAGCTGCAAAAGGACTAAAGTTTCCGCCAGGTGAATATAAATGGTGTGTATTCTTTACTAACGTGTATTCAAGCTAACCGGGCAGAAATTGGTAATGCTGCCTTTCTATACTGTACTTCCTTTCTAAACTGCTTGTGTGATGCCACCTTCATTTAATATTAGCTATAGAAATGTATAGAAAAGCAGCGTTACCAATTTCTGCTATGTTAACTTGAATACACTTTATGTACCGGTATGCAATATCTGAAGAACCATAAATAAAATATTGTATACTGTAGTGCCGAATATTCTGATTTCTCTTAATGCAGGTATTTATAATTAGTATGGTACTGTAATGGATTTATAACTTCTAATGCATATACTGTATCATCACCAAGAAATATTTAATTAGTATGATTAATAATGTTTTGATGACCCTCATGTTATTATAGTTATATATGATCAAGCTCAAAGTCATACATTTATGATACTCAAAATATAATTATAAGTCTATACTTCAACAAAAGCTATAATGTAGCCTTGTCATTCAAAATAATGTGTGTATAACCAATATTATACTGTACAGCTATGTACGGTAGCGATAATAAGTCATGTCTCGGCTGTCATTTCGTTTGGCTCGCTCAGCGCTGTGTTACTGTCTGTCAGATGTTGAATAGGGTGGGTAAGTGTGGGAACATGTTTGTGTAAATCGCTCGAAACGATAAAGTTATAGATATTGCGGATACCAATTATTGATCAAAATATACTTGGTGCCGAGACATGACTTATTTGGCTGACTGTACACTCTAAGACATAAACTGTGACTTCGAGCTTTTGAATCCAACCTTAACTGTAAAATGACCGTACAGTTGCCCACACAAATTCTGTTTCTCTCCATGGTCTTATACATGGAAATATAATGCGCATGATTGAATTACGAGTGTAGTTTCTTATACAGTGGTTGACTCGTCTGATTAGCCAACTGATAATTAACAAACCACACTCGCAATTCATTCATACTATTATACTGTACTTTCATACCTAAGATCACAACAAGGGACAGAACTTATTTGGCCATCTGTACATCTTTACTTACTATTTACGTTTCGGAGGTTCGTTTCATATACGGTCAGGATTTTTGTCTTATGAGTGTACAGGTCTCCCTCACTATCCGCTCCCCCGATTTACGATATTATTATAGGTTTTTAGGTGTTTGTGTTTGAGTTTTGGCTGGTCCGAGAACGCATCCCCATTTACCCCATTAATCTTAGGGTTTGCTATTCGATTTTTCTATTTAAGATCGTTTTTTCAGGAACGTAACTCAATCGTAAATCGAGGGAGACTTGTACACCCTCAGACAAAAATAGTGTCCCACATTCATAACATCATATTAATTGTTTCTCTATAGGTTTAATGGAAAAGTACTCCTGAATCATGCTGAACAAACCTTGAATATACAGTAAAGAGAAGGCTTTGTTAAGTTATTTTGTTTTTTAACCCCCTTCTCCCTCATGTTTAGCCCTAATAGTTTTGAGATTTTAAAACGTTCTCCCCATTAGATTGGCGATTTTAAAACCTTTTTGCCTCATTTCTGTTGATTTTAAGACCTTTCGTACCATTTAAGCGTTGATATTTTCCTGGCGAGCGAGAGCGAGCCTGTAATTTAGGAGGAACTGGCTTTCGGCTGGGATATTTTTCTACCGAAAAATGTACACATTTATCTCAAAGGGGGTTTTGGGAGTACTTAAGCTTGATAGACATCTAGGGAGCAAACTAAAAACCTCCCCTTTTAACCCGGCAACGGCGAAAAAGCTCATAAGAAGTTTTACTGGGCGAGGGTGGCAAAGCTCTTAAGAGGGAAGGCCTAAAAAAAAACATTTTAAACCGCCCCAGTAGCACTAAACAATTTTTTTTTTTTTCCCCCTATACTGTACCTCATATCACTCCTCCACATCCCCGCCTTCCCTCCTTTCCCCTCCCCCTTCAATTATCACCTATTTTCCCTGTTATTCCCTAATTCGTTGGTATATTTTTGTGCTAACATTAGCAAAATGTGTGGAGGATGTGCTTATGTGCCTAGCGGGTGTGTTACACAAGCGAGAGTGTGGATGAGTAAGCTCAGTCAGGCTTGAGGCCTCGTGAAGGGAGGGGAGGGGTTGCCTCAATTTGCTCCAGAATTCATGAATGGGCTGCTCCATGTATATTCGCGATTTTAACCAGAAAAATTATATATCCACTTGTTTTATTGTTGTTACTATCTTCATAGTGAAGGTAAAATAGGCACATATGAATAAGTAATAACGATATTTATCGTAAAATGACGATTATAAGTATGAATGGAGCCTAATGTGCTCGCCCAAGGGCATCGAGTTCAATACCCCCTGCTCGCTGTTTATAGGTTAAGGATCTTTTTTTCACTTACTGGTATAACTAGAGATAATCAAAACTGAAATTATGGAGGTAGGACACGACTTTTGACCATGACTGTACTCGGCTTCTATAAAATGCATAATTAAATATAACTCTTAACCCCTTCAGTACCGGTAACGTACGTTATGTGGTATTCTGGCTAGTGTTAGACTATTTTATTTAGTTTAGGAAAGATGTCTAGCAATAAATTTACTACAGCATATCTCGACCAACTCTTTTAACTACCACAAGTGATGGGCTGATGATGATTGGTGATGGGCTGGTCTATCAGAGTGAGAACTGAGCGATCTCTGCCATACCCATAGCTTACTCTGACTGTTCCTTTTACTTATATATTTTCTAGATCTCAAGTGACGGCGTCTCTTCCGTGGATTGACCTCACAATCTGCCAACCTAGAGGTTGGCAGATTGGAAGCCAAAGCATCATATTTTTCCTTTGCCCCTCAACTTTCTCTTCATAATTGCTGAGGGGCACAAGGCCCTGGGTGGGGCTTTGGTTTCCCGGGCGTTTCCGCACCCTCCTCAGCTCCCTGCCATGGAGTGGCTTCGGTCATCCGGGCTTTATTGTGGTAGGCAGGGAGGGTTCTTTGGGGGCGCTCGGTTATGGCTTTGGCCTTGCTCGGGGCCTTGGGGCTGTTCGGCCAGGCAGCCTGGGGAACAGCAACAACAACAACAACTACCACAAGTCCTTCCTAAGCTGCATAAAATTGTCCAAATATTACTAGATTAAATATAACTTTCATGCCCGGTACTCAAATGGTTAAGAAGCTCAGAAATCAAACATATGGTATAATAAATTTTCATATATGATTCAATGATAGCCCCTCTATATATCGCAGCTTATATATTTCCCTACTCATGATAATTATAGATATCATATAAGGAACAAACAGTCAAAATTAATAGTTTGCCAACAACTTTGCTCTGCTTGATTTGAAGTTACTATATCACTTTTCCTGGAGAGTCCTCATGGGTTTCTAATAATTTACTGTTGTTTCACTCATAATTGGTAAGATGATGATGATGTGAATTTTTATACTAGCCTACCGAGTGAACACCACTTATAAGGCTAGGAGACCAATGATGTGTTCAGAAAATGGGGGGGACAGATCAGAAACAGGTCAGTCAGATTTCATTGAACATATGTATAGCTTTTAGATAGGCGCGGAGTGTAGCAAAGTTAAAAGTAGGAGAATCGCAAAGCAATGCATGAAGAGTCCTGTTACGAAGATAATGCAGTCGTTCATTCATATTTTTTCACCAACCAACTTTACTTCTAAACTCAATTAATGAAATCAACGAATACATGTGGCACTCCAAGGACTCAAACCTAGGATACTCACACCGAAATTCAGCGCATTTATGCATTCGCACAGTAGATGGGCGACAGTGACATCAGTTTGACAGTGCATAATTGGTAAGAGAAGCTGGCAAGGATAATAGCCTGTGATTCGTACTATTTATGACACGTCGTAGAATTCTCAAGTTGACCCTTTCAGTACGAGTAATGTCCTTTGTCACTATATTTTAGCTCTATTTAGACATTTTATGCAGCTTAGCAAGGATAATTGGAACTATGGAGCATACCTTCAAATTTATATATTTATTAATTGTAAATGTAAAACTTGAAACTTGAGATGGTTCGGCCATATAGAACGTATGGAAAGCGAGAGAATGACTAAAGGGGTTATCACACTGGGCCAAATTCTCGTCAATCTCCAATCTCCAGTCTCCGTTTTCAGTCAGTAGCGCCAGCAAATTCTATCACACACGCCAAGCGTCCTGGCTGCGTGAGTCTCCGACACAACAATAACAACGTCCGACCTTAGCCTATATTGGTCCGTTTCACCTATACTGTAATGTATAGCAATATGAATTTACATCTACAATTATAATGCAATATGACTCGATCTACACGTTAGTGTAATTTTTTTTTAAATTTGAAGCTTATATGAGGAAATTTATATTTTGAACTTTTTCGATTCGTACCAATCGCCGTGGCGTAGGCGATCGCCGTGGCGTAGGCGATCGCCGTGGCGTAGGCGATTAAGTGAAACAGTGGTTTCACTTAAACTGTAAAATAATATGGATTGATATTGACAAACTTTGTGTAATAAGACCCAATCTATACGTTAATGTTGCCATGTTTTGTGTGTGAAGCTTATATAAGTAGCTATGAGGAAGTTTTTCGCAAAATATAGGCTATAGCCTGACGGAGCCCCTGTCGTTACCTCGGCACTAAACGATCGTTTATATTGTGCTGTTTCACCAATAATTTAGAGTAATATGGATTTATATCGACACTTATATTTCAATATGACTCAATCTACAAGTTTGCGTGATTATGTTTTATATTTGGAGCATATATGAGGAAATATTTTGAACTTTTCGGAGGTTGTAGGCATAATCCTGAGGTTGTAGGCATAATCCTGTGTATGTAGGTAGACCTGTATTTATCTCAATAATTTGGTAATGTTACAATATATTTTTACATTTTACATTCATAAATAGTCCACTAATATACTAGGTTAGGTTAGGCTAGGTTAAATATATTGTTCAATGATTCTTAGTAAATAGGCATCTGAAAAACAGTTCCTCCTGCTACACAACCGAATTTTTTCGTTTCATACCAATCGCCGTGGCGTAGGTATAGGAAGTGGTTATTTAGCTGCAAGTGGTGTAGCTATTTTAGCATTAATTCACTTAGTTTATGTCTATCCGCAGCCCTTCTCACAATCAAAACACACAATTATGTAGCAAAATATATATTTCGACGTCATATACTTGAGATATCAATGAGATTAAATGCGAGCTGTAAAGAGACTGACACTCTACCTCCATCAAAAACTGGAGCTTCCCACCCAGTGCGGGAAGCATCCTAGCTCCATCAAAGGGTGAGATTTGTGCTGGAGATTGACGGTAGCTCCACTTTTTGCTGAAGTGACGAGAATTGGCCCAGTGTGATAACCCCTTTAGAGGGTGTACGAGAGCGAGGTGGAGGGACAGAGAGGGAGAGGTAGACCGAAAGAGAGGTGGAAGGATGGAGTGAGGAAGTATATGAACGAAGGCGGTGCTGGTTCGGGGGAGGGGCGTCGACTGACCGGGGACAGAGGTGCATGGGGGCGGTTCGTTCGTGGCCACCCCTTCGGGGATTACGGCATCAGGCAATAGATAGATAGATAGAAATGTAAAACTTGCAAAACAAACGAACCAAAACAGGAACTACACAATATAAAGACAAAATAAAGACAAATTATATTGACTAAAAACGAGGGAAATAGTTTTGAGACTGGATAGGAAAAGTAGAAACTAGCTACGAGGTGCCTTTGTAAAGGCTTATCCCTCAATACCTTCACCTGACCTGACTTGTCCCTCTCTAGATTCCACACAAATTATCATCATCAAGGTATGCGGTGAACTATTGATTTTGTCTGTACCTACTTGATAAGCAAAGAAAACGTGCATGTGAGATGATTGCCTTATAGCTCAAACTAGTGTAAAATAATGTAAAAAAGATCATTATTACTGAAGCCGGGTATCATGTGAGAGCTTTTTCTATAATGTAAAAGAGATAATTATTACTGAAGCCGGTATCATGTAAGAGCTTTTTCCTTCAACCTTTTTTTGGCAATTCAGAGCCCGGATTTACTATAGGTAGCACCAGCGAACTTGACAATTATCTTGACCCCTTTGCTTCTTATAACTCAAAATTAATGAAAGCAATCGGGCTGACGTTTTCATTATTTGGGAAGATCCACCAAGAAATAGGTGTGGGTATTTACAGCCAGTTTGCTCCAGGCCCTTTTGAGTTACAAAGATGTCTTGGATCGAGATTATTGTCAAATATGTTGGCGCTACTTATAGTCAACGTACGAGTAAAAGTGACTGCAAGTGGGCAGAGATATGAGAGAATTATCTCTTAAGGTGTTCATTCCTTTGTATCTCCTCCCACTTGCGTCACTTTTGTTTGCATCATATTTTGTACAGTATTAGTAAATCCAGGCCCTGGTCTGATAGTTTATAATTAATTTATTGCATAAGATATTCAACTATTTTCTAATTTAAAAGTTGTATTAAAATTCAGCTACATAAATAATCTGAGCACAGTTTACTTATAGATATCAAAACAAAGATCCCAGAAATGTTGCCGGAAAATTTTGGCAATCGAACATTGACGCTAAAAGTTCTCATGTGATCCCCTCTTTACTTAAGCCATCAACAGAACTTTATATCTATGACCTATATCGAAAGTGTGACATCATTTGGATACTGTGGATACAAACATAATAAACTAATCTAGCAACCAACTTCTGTAACTTAATAGATCGAACACAATAATGATTCCAGTCAAACAATTTATTTACAGTCTGTTTTTATATGCTGGTGAAAAATGGACTTATCCCTATCTTAAGTACTCGGTTATTTCAACATTATTAAAGCCAAAAATCTTGTTAATTGTGAAAACCGGTCCTTAACATGATAGAATGACATCAGTTTCTTATTTTTCCATTAATTATCAAGAATCAGCAGTTATGCCTTGATGCATCAGGAACTTCAGTGAACAGTTGTCACAGATTGCTACCGTCCACCACAGCACTGGCGTCTGCCAAATAGCACATTGGCTGGCCCGAGACTCAAGCGCTCGTCCTTCGACTTCATGGTTTGGAGGCTAGTGCTCTCCCAACTGCACTACGTCCTGTGACAAGAATAATACGATACCATAAAATAAACAAGTTACTAATATTTGTGTGGATATAACCAGATTCTTTGATAACGTGTGTTCTTCGCCAGGTTAACTTTAGTGGTAGACTACTGCCTGGAAATTGGTCATGTGAGGATGATATTCATGGCTGGGATTGTATTATAGCTGTCAAAGAGTTTATTATTTATAATTAGTATGTACTGGTATGTGTACAGTATGTAAAACTGCAAAGTTTAGCAATGTTTGTATCGAGTGCATTCAAGTAATATCATAATCAGGCTTGTGACCATACAACTCAACCAGTAGATCATTTCAATCAGTATCTCTTAACCAGTGCCAAGTCAACCATGATCAACCTAACTAAAGTACACAAGGGAAATGTATAAAATGTAAGTGTCATATGTAAAAGGCAGGATAACAAAATACAGTAATGATAATAAATGTGTAGTGTGAAATCAGCAGTCCTAATCTAATTTAACATTGTATGTATGTATATACTCAGGCACATACCCCCATTGCTTGGGGGTGGCCGATTCGAGACAGAGCCCGAACAGAAAACTATACATTTCCAATTCTTAGGGTCCGGGACCACTTTCGTGGTCCCTCGCCCCCTTTCTCTGTCTCATTGAGTAGGAGAATTTTACAAGGTGAGGAGGATTCCTAGTCTCCTGCCCCCAGAAACAAAAGTAGGACAGTAAAAGAAAGACAGAAACGGCTAAGGTTGGGCAGAGGATGCCAAACCTCACTCTGGATAGGACCAGCCCTCACCCAATAGAACATTTATTTTAACCTGGTGAGTTGCACTTGGTTGATTTGAGCTAACAAAATAATATTTCAGGCTGATTGGCAGATGGTAGCCTACTGTGTCGGTATAACATATTTCAGTGAAAAAAACAAAATACATAGTACCATCAGTCAATCGGCTCAAATTAGAGTTCTCTAGTTCAAAAGGACCTAGTGCAAACTCGAAAGGTTAAAATATATTGACTATTCAGTACTGTACTGTAGTTAGATTGGCACTGGTTCAGATCTATTGTTTGAGCTGTCTAATCAACCCAAGAGAGCATAGTTCCCTTGAACCATATTCAAGAGAACGTTAATCCTGTATCAAAGACTCATAATAAGATATGTCATAACCTTCTTCGGACCTTCTATAAAGAATTCACACCATTATCAAATATCTGTGCTGTAAGAGTATCGGTTTGACCCCACCCTTGATTTTATTTTGTCTTAAGTTAAAGGAATGGGAAATGATGACTACAAATATATTTAAAACAAAACCAATGTATGTAATGGTGTTTGTGTTAGTAACTCAAGATAAATGTTTAGTACAGTGTAGATAAAACATAATTGATATAACAAAAATGGTGATTATAACATATTCTATGTTATTGATATATTCACCATGATTGCAATAATTGTACATCTCGTTAGATTAACAAATAAGAATGCCCATGTAAAACTTCAGAGACATTATATTAAGGTTGATAATGTCTGTTGAAATACTAAAGGAAAGGAAAACCAGAAGTAGTGTATAAAATTGAAAAGGCGTTTGTAAATAACACCGGAATTTGTAAATGGTTGAATTGTGAAAATAACATCAAATGTGGTTTCATTTTGGCTGATACCTGGTGAATTCAACCCCATCAAACTTGTCATTGACTAACCAAACTAATCTAACTAACTTAAGCTGGTCTATTGTATCCCTAGATTGTAATGAATCTCAACCGGTTTTATAGTTTACGGAAAAGCTTGTTTACCCCTTCATAACACCTAATATAACATATTTCTGTACATTTTAACTTATTAATTATCCTGTGCCAGCAATACCAGTTAATACTCAGTCATACTCATAGTTTAAGGGGGGTCACCTGCTTTTTTTATCTTTCTCTCCTTTTCTCTCTTTCTGTGACTTGTATCCATTTGGCCCCATTCAGCCAACTTTTTTGAGACGTTTATTCCCATCCAGGTGTCGATTTCTTCCTGGTGAGCGATAGCGAGCCAGCATTGTATGGAGAAATCCGGCTTCGCTGGAGACATTTTTCTATCGAAAAATGTACAAATTTAGCTTGCTGTAAAACAAAAATGTATATATGCTGGCTCGCTACCGCTCGCCAGGAAAATATTGACACCTGGATGGGGGTAAACATCTTAAAACAGTAGGCTGAATGGGGCCGAATGGATACAAGCCAAAGAGAGAGGGAGAGAAAGAGAATTAAAGCGAGGTGGGCTCCCTTAAGCAAAGTTTATTTGGCTTGTGATCTACACAGGCCTTTAACTCAGACCTAATTAACCAACCATATACTGTATCATCTTTTAACCTCCATCTTTGTAATCTAGGCAATGCACAGACCACCAGGGTAAGCATCTAACCTAATAGTTCAATATATTTTTGTCACATAAATGCATACCCTACTTTACCATAAGAAAAAGTTGACAGGGGTTGTGTTGACCAGGAGTTGAAGTAAAGTGACCAACCAGCAAAGAATGTCAATAGCCGCACCCCGCAAAGCCTTCTCTCTCTCTCTCCACCATTCCCCCCCCCCCCCTCTCTTCACTTCCTCCTCAGTCCCCTCTCCTCCGCTCTGGCTCTCCCATAGTAAAGTGATCTTAATAGTATGTGGTTTTATTGGATATTCCCTGATGTAAGTAATGGACAGCTACCCACACGTCTAGGTGTTACAGGGGCACTTTTACTTATGCCATTTTAGCTACCGTATATATCTGTACAGAAATTAAATACTCAAAATAGTATTAAGAATGTACATAATTGGTTAAGGCTACATCTCCTAAATAGCCAACAAAATAAATCAAAGTAGCTCTGTAACAGTCAGATGTGTGGAGACCTGTATTGCTCTTTTTCTACAAAATGTGTCTTAATTTATTTTTATTTTTTTCAGATGTGACTATTACATTCCTTAACTCTGTTGCCTACCTTGTGTTAGATGAGAAGATATGGTTGAAGAAAATGATGCTTGGATAACAGGGCTGCCCAAGAGCAGCCTTCTGCAGGTTTCCCAAAGAACGTAATACACTGAACTTTGATATTCCCGAAGCTGCGGTACCTGACCTGAAAACAATATCTCTGAGAAAGTAAAGTAAGCTTGTTTTTTAATTTTTCCTTACCAATCCACCTTCGCTTTTACAAAAGAAAGGTAAAGTTAGTGGTATACGCTAGGATGCACAAACCCATGGTCTTAATTTCTGACCGCTGAATAGTTTTTGGACTTACAGTATGTTGTTTTACTTACGGTTTCCTGTGTTCAGCATGCATTTCAGTAAGTTGAGTTTCTTATATTTTACCTTGTTTTTACCCTTTGGAGTTTGTGTTGGACGAGTTACTCAGCCAGGTACACAAGGGCTACTGAATATATTCCAGGATACCGCAGACCGCAGTTTCCCTACCCCAGATGGGATGTCACAAATGTCCACTTAGGGCTGTTATTTGATAAGAATTTGCTGATTAATATAAGGTCAGAAATCAGCCAATAAAATATATCCAGTTATCAGTTCAGATCGGACTTAACCTGTGAATTTATTAGTGGCCCCTTCATCATTGACGATGCGCCTTAACGTAGGTAATGGCCAATCTTGAACTCTAGCTTGCTGTTCAAACCTTCCCACCCGGGGAGAGATCAAATACGATTGCCACACATCGTGAGCGAAACGCTCTTAAAAAAACACTCACGGACTCGTCCTTATGATGTGGGTACCACTACTGAAAAAACTAGTAAAAAATAATTAAAATAAAAAATTAAACTTGATATAGCATGCGCGTCCCTTGCGTCTGCTGTTTTGGGTACGGCACGCCACCCTCTTCGTAGCGGCTGTTCATTCTTATTCTCCCCGGGCCCGCTCAGTGTGGACGTGCGTCCCTGGCACTCCTGCCTACCCTTGTTCGTCACCTTTCCTCGGTGCTGGTGAGTCTTTACTCATTTGTACATGATAGTGCTGAAGTCCGGTTAGATTATCGACTAGGTGTAGGCTGAAGTGTTAAATACGGGCCCTGGAGACTGTTTTTCTGGGTCTAAGCCTTCGTGTTAGATGGAGTTCTTGTTGTGATAAGGCAAGTCTCCCCATGTGTTCTGATTCATTACCCTAGCTCACTATTAGTTCACTATGTAGTCATGAGGCTTCTTTTAGGGTGAACTGGAGCCTGTTGCTCGGTCCCTTCAGGGTGTGCAACAAGTATGCTTCGTGGGCTAGTGCCGTTGGATTTTCTCACTTAGCTGAGGGGTCCGGCACGGAGCCATACTGCTCTGCAATCTTTTTTTTTTTTTTTTTTTTTTAGAGACAATGAACGGAGGAAGGAAAAACACAGGTAAAACAAAAAGGTCCATGTGCCTAAAGGCATCCTCCATTCATAAAATGTTTGTAACAACTGGATTTAAACATTTGCAGATTGTAAGTTTGTGGAAAGCAATTCGAGGGAAGTGAATTCCAAAGAGTAGTAGCTCTGGGGATAAATGAATTCTGATAAGCAGAAGTTCTGCATTGTGGAGGAGAAAGTGTAAATTCATGGGCGCTCTCAGCTGCCCTAGTTCTACGCGGAAAGATGTGGAGAGGCGGCACAATTGAAGCAAGTTCCTCGGAACAATTGCTGTGAAAATATCTGTAGAATAATGCAAGGGATGCAACGTTTCTTCGTATGGATAATGTAGGAAGGTCCCGTGTGATTGCAGGGTTATTGATTAATCTAATAGCTTTATTTTGAATTTTGTCCAACTGCCTCAATGCAACCACTCCCCACTTCCACCCCACAGAGGTGAACAGTAATCCATCTGAGAACGCACATGACTTTTATATATCACGGCCAACTGCTCGTCAGTGAAGAATTCTCGAACTCTGTACAGGAGTCCCAGTTTTTTAGAGGCATTCTTAGCAATGCTTCTAACATAATGTGTCCAGCTCAAGTTAGTAGTTAATGTTACACCGAGAATGTCAATACTAGGGGAAGTGGGAATATTTACATCATTAAAAAATATATGGGAGTCAGTGAGATTCTGTCGGTTAGAAAATTGAATGTATTTGGTTTTCTGTGCATTAAAGGAAACTAGATTCTTTTGTCCCCATCCATTAATTCTAGAAAGGTCCTGGTTCAGAGAAATTGCAGTGTTTATTTTTTAATTTATAAGAATTATAAGAATTGGGTGAAAGAATTGGTAAATGTGAAGGAACTGTGGAGTGTTGAGTCATCTGCGTAGGAATGTATTGGATTATGAGTGGTAGATATGAGATCATTGATATGAATGAGGAACAGAATTGGGGCCAAAACTGATCCCTGGGGAACACCAACATTTATTGAGTGAAATTGAGAATAAAGGCCATCTACCATTACACATATTTTTCTGTTATGAAGATAAGAAGAAATTAGTGGAACTAATGATGCAAGGCCGTAGTGTGACATCTTCGACAATAAGGATTGATGCCAGACTCTATCAAATGCCTTTGATATATCCAGTGCTATTGTATGTGTTTCACCATGTTGGTCTGTAGCTTGGTTGATTTGATGCGTAAGAAGGCAAAGCATGTCTGCAGTTGATCGACATCGTCTAAAACCATATTGCCTATCACTGATTAATTTATTATTCTCAAGATGCTTAATTATGTGATTATTTAATATAATTTCAAAGACTTTACCAAGAGTGGAAGTTATAGCTATTGGTCTGTAGTTTGATGGATCTGAAGAGGCACCTTTTTTAGGAACTGGATGGATGTTTGCTTCTTTCCAGGGTACTGGGAAGCATGAGGTATGAGTACACAGACGGAAAATTTTTGCCAATACAGGAGCGAGCACCAAGGAGCAATTCTTAAGTACTATTGGAGCAATTTCATCTGGACCAGGAGCCTTATCTACTGAGAGATTCTGCAAAATAGTTTTGACATGTCTGGTGTGGATCTTCAGTGAGGGAATTTCAGGCGAATTAAAATTAAGTACAGGGACATCTTGATTTATTTCATCTAAGGTTGAGTTGGTGGAGAAAATATCCGCAAGAAGGTTAGCTTTACCTCGTGGGTCACTTACAAGATTGCCAGTCGGAGATTTTAATGGTGGAATGGATGAAGCAGTAGTGAAGTTGGATTTAAATGAGTTAAGAGTAGACCAAAATATTTTGTTATCATTTGGATTATTTAGAAGTTTATTTGCCTGCTTGTGGAGAAAGTTTGATTTAGTTAGGTTTAATACAGTTTTGGCATGATTTCTGATGTTTCTAAAGTAATTAAAGGCTTCATGAGTTTTTGATCTTGTGTATGCATTGTAGGCTATTGCTTTTTCGTTCAGTTACTCTAGCACAATTATGGTCAAACCATTTAGGTGAATTAGATCTTTTACTGTACTTTTGATGAGGAATAAAAGTTTCCATTCCAATTTTTACAAAATCTTGTATGTGGCTCAAGGTGGAGTGTGCATCATTAGAAAAGAAAGAGGTCCAGGGAATATCAATAAAGAAACCCTGAAGACCCTCCCAGTCTGCCCTATCGTAATGCCATTTAGTCACCAAAACAGGTTCAGAGTGGGAAGGTGTGGTAGGTGATAGACAGGTGGCCTGTATCAGACAGTGATCAGAAGATCCAAGCGGGGACCTCACTGTAACATCATAATTTTCTGAATTGGTTGTTAAAAATAAGTCCAGTAGGTGGGAATTATGATTAGGATTATCTGGTACACGGGTGGGTTGGTTGACTAGTTGAGTGAGATTAAATGAGTCTGCAAATAGCTCACATTCAAGACCAGCATCATCAATCCTGGCTGAATGAGTGAGCCATTCAACATTATGGACATTAAAATCACCCAACACAGTGATTTCAGAAGAAGCATTTAAGTTGAGGACACTGAGTTGTGAGGACAGAGAATCAAAAAGACTTTGCTCTGGAGGAGTATTTGGGGAACGGTAGATGCAACATATGTATTTAAATTTACCAGCAGAAATTAATTTGTATATAGAATAATCAAAATAGGGACAATTGAAACTAGTAACCTCCTCCAGGGCAATTTCAGATTTTGCGAAGCAACATACACCTCCTTTAGGTCTGAAATTTTGGAGCAGTTGATAACCTGGAAAATTAAATCTAGACGTGTCAGATGTGGATGTTACTTGAGTCTCTGTCAAAAAAAGGAGAGTAGGGGATTCTGCTTGAAGAAATTGGTGTACAGAATTGATGTTAGAGTGAAGTCCCCTTATATTGCTAAAGAAAAAGCTGCACCGACGAGCAGCTTTGGGACGTTGCAATGCTCTCGACACAGTCGCATGATGACGACCGGGAGGGCCCTGTGTCAATGACCCAACCCTGCCGGGGGTGGATATCCGAGGGACCACCAGGTTTGCTCTTAACAATTGTACTGCCATATTTATTGGGTAAGGTGTATGGTGTTACATGTATGATATGTAGTGGGAAGAGTAGTGTTTTATGGATAGAGGATAGCAATGTAGGGCAATGTCGTGAAGTTGGATGTGTATGTTATATAAAGAGGGTTTTCCTGATACCCCTGATGTGTGAGGCAGAAAGATATGTATCCAGCTACCAAGGCCTGGGAGAGAAAATGGAATTCAGGCTATTCCCTGAGTCTCCCGAAACCTTGGCGGTAGTACTTCCCTGGGCGGGGCTGCCTACCCCTACTACCTGCAATCTGATCATCGTGTGTTGTACGTGTTGTGTGGTCGACGCTGGATCGCAGGTTTGTGCTATTGACTGAACTCATCGCCACTTGCTCCCATCTAGTTGGCCTCATTAGGTTGCATATACAGGTATATATGGTTAGGAAGTGTTATCATTGATTATTGACCGTTTTTCATGTATAACCATGCCATGTATGTACACGTTGTTCATTCCTATATATTGGAGGGTTGGCCCTTCCGGCGGGATTTGTAATCAAGTGAGACTTACATAACGTGTCTCCGGATGTTTCGCATGGTTTTTCCGCCGGGAAACACCCTGAGTTATGTTAAAATTCAGTTTTCCTCGATTGGTACGGGATTGCAGTTAATTTTGTTTGTGTTGTTTACGGTGTATAGTATGATTCCGGATGAACCGGCATGTTACTAAAACAAATCGGGTTTCGAAGGGTTACGGCTATGCCTTCCCTCGTAATCACCTTTTCCGCCGCCAAAATACTTCACAAAGAAAACTTTCTTTTGCTTGGGACAGACGAATGTTACACCGGCTGATATTAAAAGTGGGGAGCCACTGCCGCCGCGCTAATAACGGCTGAGCCGAGAAACGAACTCACCCATTCCGATCTTGTAGCTTCCAGTTAAACTGTTTTGCGTTATCATTGGTGATTTGTCCGCCGGGATTAGAATCAAATTCCGTTTTAGCGTTGGTCGCCGGGGTTGATTCTTGCATCACAAGACGGGTTAGGTCAGTGTTATAAACTGCTGCCTGGGTTGACGAGTCTCGGTCAGAGGCTGTACCAGCCCCCTCAACCCGGTCACCGGGTTCATACATACACCAACAAGGAGTATATACTGAGGAACTGGCGCCTGGCCAACACCCAGTTTCTCAGCTATCTGGAACGCAGGGCTCAGAGATGTCACAGTCCGCGTCCCAGTCTGATCAGGAGAGTGGGATTTTTGTAGCAAAGGATCAGTTGCAAGAGCCGTTTGATTTTATGAGGCAGGTTAAGTGTGAGCGACAGGCTGTTATTCCAACACCAGTAGCCCCGGCGGTGCGACCTCTTGGGCAAGTGTTAGTGCATCCTCAAGTTACCATAACTTCACCTTCCCCTGCTGTCACTGTCAATCCCGTGGTTCCGACTTCAGGTGCCCCTGCTCTTTTGCCGTCTAACTTGAAATTGTTTTCAGACAACTCTGTAAATTGCTAACTGAATAAATATTATTATTATTATTATTATTATAGAGTTGTTACCCCCTCCACTAGACAAATCCATCCCCAGCAAAAAAGGCCCTATGCCACACTTGTATGGACCGGATACTTCCTGGTCAGTAGTTCAGCCTTTACGCCCCGAGGTCGCACAACCCACGGTTACAGGTGAGTTACCTGTCCCGAGTCACTTGGTTATAGAGGCAAGTGAAGCGAAAAAGTTACGGGCCAAGAACCAGTCGGGAGAGGTACTTGATGTTGTTATTAAGGCCATCCCAACATTTTGTAATCCTGAATTTTTTGTCTACTCGCAATCCCCCGCCTTGCCTCCTACTTCCGCCGGAAAACTGTTTTCTGACTGGACTAAATCTGATGGGATGAATGATTTAAAAGTGTTGCAGGGTTTGACCCCAGAACTAATTCCATTCCTTTCAGGGACTCTCATGGGGCTTCATTAGTTCATGTTCATACAAAAGTAGTCCTCAACTTCCGTCAGAAGACAATCATTGGTTTTCTATGCCAGTAGGCAAGGCGGACGGGATTCCCCAACATATTTTTTATTTTCTTGGGGCCCCGAAACTATCTTTGTGCCAGTTACCTGAACCATTTTGTCCTCACACACAGGTCCAGATCGACAAAGATTATAAAATGAGACAGAAAGCCTGGAGGCTGGCGTCTCAATACCTTCTCAGCCGCCAACTTGGAGCCTCTGGCTCGGACGACTGAGTCGGTTAGGGACGCCGGAACCCAGAAGGCTCTTTCTCTGACCAGACGCCTCTTCCTCCAAAACTCGATTCAGTCTCTCGGCGACGTTCGGACAGCTATCTTTGAGGCTGTACGAGTCTGCCAAGATCTAAGAGTATACTTGGAGAGGAGGCTTCCGGCGGAGATTGGTAGGAGGTTGATCTTATCTAATGTTTTCACATCTACCTTAGTCTCTAGCGAAGCTTGGTAGTTATTTTTCTCCTAGACTCACAACCTGCCACCACTGCTAAATCCAAGGGTGAGCAGGCAGCTAAACCAAATTTCAAAGCTAAGAGTTCCTTTTGTGGCCAGTCACAGTTCAATCAGTCAGACAAGACTTTTACAACCCCTGCTCATACCGGGACACCTGGAGGGCGAGGTCACTCCAGGGGTTGAGGGAGGTGATTTCTTGGTCAATCTAGGGGTAAACCCAGTAGCGATGGTAGCAAGGCCTCTCATCCCCCCATGCCAAAGTCAGAGTCACAATCCTCCTCAAAAACCTGAGACACCACAAGGCTCTCTCACTCCCAGTGCCAAGGCAAGGCGAGACGGATCCGAGAGTAGTACTGCCGGACAAGACCAGTCATGTGACTGGCAACTTCCGAGATTATTTACGGGCATGGCCCCGGCGAACATGGGCAAGGACAGTGGTCCGCAAAGGTCTCTTGTGGCGGTGGTCCCGGCGACCCCGTTTACGTTTCCCCACAGAATTCAATCGTGTTTCATTGGAGGTGGGATCCATTGTCAAAGAGATGGCACAAAAGCAGATCATAATCCCCAGTCCTATGTCAATGCCAGTGTTCATATCCCGGTTGTTTTTGGTGCCAAAGAGGGACAGTGTTCAGATGAGGCCGGTGATCGACCTCTCCTTTCTCAACACTCACATTCACAATCGGTCATTCAGGATGCTGACGGTGAATCAGATCAGGTTGTCACTCCCGCCGCAGGGCTGGATGTGCTCAATAGATCTGACAGATGCCTATTGGCATGTCCCAATCAACAAACGTTTTCAGAAGTTTCTAGCTTTACGCAACGGGGATGAAACGTTTGTCTTTCAAAGAATGCCCTTTGGATTAAATTTAGCACCCCGAGTTTTCACAAAGTTAGTCCGACAGGCTTTGCTACCATTGCTCAAACAGGGAATCATGATTTTATGGTACCTAGATGATTGGCTAGTGGTAGCCCAATCCGAGATAATGTGCCTTCATCATGTTCAACAGGTATTAGATCATGTAGCTGTCTTAGGGTTCAGGGTAAACTTAGCGAAGTCTTCTCTCATTCCCACCAAGAAAATCCAGTGGGTAGGCCTTATCTTGGATACCGAGTTACTAACTCTGAGTCAGAGTGTGGACAACCGTCAGAGATTTCGCAGGAAACTCTTTCGGTTTCTTCATTCTCAGACGACAACGAGGAAGATCTGGGAATCTCTGGTAGGCTCACTCAATTGGATACAGCTGACGGTACCGTTAGGTCGTCTGAAGGTCAAAAGAATTATCTTGGAAGGAAACAGGTGCTTTCCGCTTTCCCCGGCAGAAACACTGAGGACAATTCCAACATTAATCCACAACCTTCTGGCGGCTTGGGCGAAGCCAGAAGTAATTCACTCCTCCTTGACTTAGACAGCTCCGCCTCCGACGGTTTGGGTAGATACAGACGCGTCAGGAACCCTGGGATGGGGTTACCAATCAAACTTAGGCCATCAGGGTCAGGGTCTATGGTCAATATCAAATCATCTTCATATCAATGCCAAGGAGTTGCTAGTCCCACTATTCTTTTTACAGGAGCACGGCATGAGCCAGGCGGGAAAGTCCCTAGCCTTCAGAATGGACAATTTGACTGCAGTGACATGCATTCAAAAGCAAGGGTCAGCGAGATCTCGAGTGTTACAAGGGTTGTCGGAAAAGATATTTCGACTAGCCGCGAGGCTCGGGATTTATCTTCACGCAACGTATCTGCCCGGCGTGGCGAATGTATGGGCGGATGCTCTGTCCCGGAGACAGAGCACTCAAGTAGAATGGGCTCTCAGACAAAACATCTTTCAAGAGATGATTGCCGAACCCTACCATCCACAAGTGGACTTGTTCGCGTCAGAGGCAAACCACAGGGTAACCCACAATAAATGGGTTAATGACGAAGGAGGAAAAGTGAAGGAAGTGGCAATGAAGGAAATCATGGAGGAACAAAAGAAACAATCAGAAAGGGAAAATAAAGATTTAGAATCAGTGGTAGTAAAAGCTATGAGGAGAAATGAACAGGTCCTGCGTGAAACAATAGATAGAAATAAGTGTATTATTGTATTTGGGGATATAGAGGAGCACATTATTGAGAGGAAAGCTAGGGATAAGGAAGAAATTAATAAGGTAAAAACATTGATCAAGCATGTCGATGAAGAAGGAAACAACTGGAGAGATGATATTGAAAAAGTTAGGAGAATGGGTAAATATAGTAAGGGAAACACAAGGCCAATGAGAGTGCAGTTTAGGTCTAGGGTAACAGTGGATGCAATAATGAACGTAACATGGAGACTTAACTTGACTAGCAAGTTTAAGAAAATTACAATTAGAAAAGACATGAGTATTGAGGATCGAAACATAAGAAAGGAATTGCAAACCGAGGCAAATATAAAGAATGGAGAAAGGACGAAAGAAGACGAAAAGAAGTTTTTCTGGAGAGTGTGGGAGGGAAAACTCAAGAAATGGTATATAAAGCGAAGGGACGAAGTAGGGAGGGAAAGGGAGATGGTGCGGGTGACGGGGGAGAAGGCAGAGAGAGGGGAGGTGGAGATAGAGAGAGAAACAGTCCAAGTGGAGGCAGAGGGAGGGGAGGTGGAAACGGAGCGAGAAACAGTCCAGGTGGAGACAAGAGAAGAGGAGACAAGCTAGGAAATAAATTGGGAGGGGCACGTACAAAAAAGAAAGGAACGGGCAGGGACGAGAAAAATAGGGAAAATACTGGAAACGCTAAGTTCATGTATACAAATATTGATGGGTTAATTTCCAAAAAGATTGAGTTTGACGAATATGTAAAGAGAGAGAGGCCCGGGGTAGGACTGAAACTAAGCTTAACCAAGAGGTAGACACGAATATAATTAGTTGTGCAGGATACAGTACATGGAGAAGAGACAGGTTAGGAAAGCTAGGAGGAGGAGTGTTGATCATGGTAGATAATAAAATTACTGCTAAAGAATTAAAGCTTGGTGATAGCATTGCTGAAGTGGTAGCAGTTGAAATTGAGGATAATGATAGGTCAAAATTGGACATTGTATCAATGTATTTACCTCCTAAGACTAAATCTTGGAGCAACGATGAATATAATGAATTAATTTTGGAAACCTTGCGTATGTTAGAAATTATTTGTAAAAGGAAAAATAGACCTATTCTTGCAGGGGACTTTAATTGTGGGGAGGTGGATTGGGAATGTTTGGATGCGGGTTCAAATGAAAATACTTGGGGTAGCAAATTTCTTGAACTAACAATGGGGTATCTATTAACACAACACGTTATGGAAAATACAAGATTTAGAGGAGGTGATGAACCATCAAGACTTGACTTATTATTCACCAAAGACCCCCAAGAAATAAAGAACCTAACATATTTGAGTCCCATGGGAAAAAGCAATCATGCTGTGATTGAATTTGAATTGACAGTGGAATTTCTGGAAGGCAGAGAGGAGGAACATAGGGAATATAGACTAAATTATAGTAAGGCGGATTATGAATCATTACGAGGATACTTTGCAAATATAGATTGGTCATTTATTGAGCAAGAACAAAATATTCAGGTAAAATACACCATGTTACTAGACATTTACAGGGAGGGGGTAGATAAATATGTACCAACATTTAAGGATAGAAAGCTGGCTAAGGAGAAAGAGTGGTTTAACATGCGATGTCACATTGCCCAGAACAAAAAGGACTCTGCATGGAATAAAGTGAGAAGGAGACACACTGAGGAAAAATGGAATGAGTATAAGAATGCTAGAAACAACTATGTCAAGACTATAAGAGAGGAGAAAAAGAACTTTGAAAAAGATATAGTAAACAAATGTAATAAAGAACCCAAACTGTTCTATAGTTATATCAACGGCAAAACAAAATAAAGGACAAAATAACAAAGCTTAGGGTAGAGGGTCAATTATATGAAGACACAGTGGGTATGTGTGAAATTATGAATGATACATTAACATCCGTGTTTGTGGAGGAGGATGACTATGTAGAACCTGTGGTGGAATTGAATGAGATACAGGGACTAGAGTCGATAGAAGTCAACAAGGATGAACTAAAATCATTGTTGGAAGAATTGGACGTGAGAAAATCTATGGGCCCAGATAACATTGCTGGATGGGTATTAAGAGAATGTTCTGAACAACTAGTGAGACCTATTTTTAATATTGTTCAACACTCATTAAACAAGGGGGAACTTCCCTTAGAATGGAAACAAGCAAATATAACTCCAATATATAAAAGTGGAAATAAAGAAGACCCGCTAAATTATCGACCGGTATCCTTAACGAGTGTTATATGCAAGCTTTGTGAAAAGATTATTAGAAAAAGATGGGTGGGTATGTTGGAGGAGAGGGAAATAATTTCAAGCAAGCAGTTCGGGTTCAGAAAAGGTCATTCGTGTACCACAAATTTGTTGAGTTACTATGATAGGGTAATTGACATTGTACAAGGGAGGGAGGGGTGGGTAGATTGTATTTACTTAGATTTTAAGAAGGCATTTGATAAGGTGCCTCATAAGAGATTGTTGTGGAAGCTCAGGACTGTGGGGCGGGTTGAGGGAGTATTATTAAAGTGGATGGAAAACTATTTAATTGGGAGGGAAATGCGAACAGTAATAAAAGGAAAGTTCTCCTCGTGGAAAAGGGTAAAAAGCGGAGTGCCTCAAGGATCGGTGTTGGCCCCAATCATGTTTTTGGTTTTCATCAACGACCTTCAAATGGGAATAGGCTCATATATATCTATGTTTGCTGATGATGCAAAATTAATGAAGCATATTACAAGTAGGAGTAGTTGTGAAGAATTACAGAGAGACCTAGATAAGTTATATGAGTGGAGTCAAACTTGGAAAATGGAATTCAACACGAGTAAGTGTCAGGTTCTTGAGATGGGAAAAAGTAAATATAGACCTTCTTGGGGATATAAAATAGGAGATGAAATAATTAGTAAAGTTGTGAAAGCAAAAGACCTAGGGGTAGTTGTGGCAGACAGCTTGTCACCTGAACAGCATATCAATAAAATAACTGGTGAAACCTATGCAGTGTTGACTAACATGAGAATAGCTCTGAATTATTTAGATGAAGAGATGTTAGCAAAAATAATAGGGACAATAATACGACCAAGACTGGAGTATGCAGCAGTGGTGTGGTCTCCACACCTTATAAAACATAATAAAAAACTGGAAAGAGTTCAGAGAGTTGCCACTAAGATGATAGCTAGCCTTAGAGACCTGCCTTATGAGGAGAGATTGGAGAGGCTAAAGCTGCCAACGCTGAGGGAGAGGAGAGAGAGAGGTGACATGATCATGATGTTTAAGTGTGTGAAAGGTTTTGAGAAGATCGACAAGGGAGATTTTGTGGTGAGGGACGAGGGGAAAACCAGGGGTCATGATTGTAAGTTGAGGAAAGTTATATGTAAGTCTGATGTAAGAAAGTTCAGCTTCCCGTATAGAAGCATTGAGTGTTGGAATAAGTTGGATGGGGAGGTGGTGGGAGCAAGAAATATCCAAACTTTTAAAGCAAAATTGGATAAATGTAGAGAGAGAGACAGGACAACACGAGCTTAGGCTCAAATCCTGTATACTACAATTAGGTGAGTACAGGCTGCCTCAGTACCTCACACGCCGGAGTCTGACTCCGGCGGGGGGTCCGGACGCATTTCTGGTAGAGTGGAACAAATGGAGCTCCATTTGTCTGTTTCCACCTCCAGACGCATCCTTAATGTGCAAAGTAGTTCACAAACTACGGGATTATCGGGGCATGGTCTCGATGATCGCGCCCTTGTGGCCGGCTCAAGTGTGGTACAACCAATTGAAGACGTGGTGCGAGAACCCGGTGTTGCTCCCGATCTCGTACTTCCACTTAGAGACAATTGGAAACCTCAAGATCTCGCTGACTTTTGCCTTGTGGATATTCAGAAGGCCAAGTGGCTAGGCCAGTTTGGGGAAACCGTGACTCACAAGTTGATTAATCAGTATGCTCAGTCAACCCGATGACAGTACCAATCACATTGGAAATTATTTACTACCTGGATTGTAGAAACTGGTCAACAGCAGTCTAAAGTGGCTCTGGTGTTTAACCCTCTCACCACGGAAGGGCTCTTGAACGCCCATAAAAAAGCATATAACAGGTACCCGGATGGTATCTTGAACGCCCAGTGGTTGAAAGCCTGTGAGCTTCGTGTGCGAGGCGTCGGTCCGACGCATGTAAACAACAGCCGGCTGGACCGTCGCCCCGCATCTCCGGCCACAAAAAGGAGAGTGTCGCTTGTTCGTGTGTGCCTGTATGTTGTTGTTAAGTATCGAAAAGTGGTGTAAAGTGGCTGTTTTGGCCATAAAGTTATCTCCAATGAAATCATCATCACAGCTCAACCAGTTGACTTAGAGAGCTCTACTTAATGCCATTCTACAGGTAAATAACACAGCTACGCTTAGGGATGCGCGGGAATGCGGGAAGCAGTCTGATTAACGAATATACGGTAGCCTAGCCTAGACGTTTTTCGGCCAAAACACCCGGGTTTTGAGGAATATATATACAGTATAATACATAGCCGGGGCTGGAGGGTTAATTATTTAAATTACCTATTTGATATTCAAAAGTTGTCAGTTGTCACATTAAGGAATCACCTCACAGCAATTAGGACACCGTTTTTCGATTTAACTGGTCTGTCTGTGCCGGAGGCGGAGGAAAAGGGATTCATGAGGTCTTGCTTCAGGCTTCGCCCTCCTCCTCGTCAACTCACACCCACCTGGTCTCTTGATCTGGCCCTTGAGATGCTTTAGTCCCGTAAATATTGCAAGGATCCTCCCTTTGACTTAATACTTAAAAAGGCCATTTTTCTAATGGCACTGGCTACGGGTGACAGGGTGTCTGAGTTGGCGGCGATGAGTTCGGAGCCAACCTGTTTAAGATTTTCAAGGCGCAACATGGATGTACATATTGCTCCTGCTCCTAACTTCATAGCTAAGAATGAACATTGTAATCATGTATTTACAGAGTTCGAAATTCCGGCTCTGAAACAAGGTGACAGGCACCATTTACTTTGTCCAGTGCAGTCACTTATGTTATTTATGCGGACGTCCCGGCCCTCACAGGCGGGAGCTCTCTGGGTTTCACGGACAGGTAAACGTTTACAAAAACGCCGGCTAGCTGCGTTATTAGTGGAAGTCATTCGTGAGAGTAATCCCGGCGTGTTGGCACGATCACAAGATATCCGTAAATGGGCGGCATCACTTCGATTCCTCCATAATTACTCTCTAGATGATATTCAGCAGACCCAATTGTGGTCATCAAATCATACATTCCTCACACGTTACCTGTCCGTCAATCTCATGAAACCTTCTCGTACATGTGTAGCATTAAGGCAGAAAGTCTAGTTTTAAGCTATTTTTGTAATGAAAAGGAGGGGGGGGGGGGAGTATCCTAGCTAAGGACTCTGCCTGCCTCTGAAGTGATACAAAATGTAACCAGTATTAAGGTCATGTGATAACCTGTTCCTTAGACTAAAGTAAGTCTAGTCAGGAAATTTGTATTTTTATGTTAACACTATGGATGCAATAGAGTTTCCAATATACTCAATAATCTTAAGGATTAGGATTAGAGTGAGAGTACAAATATTTTGGTAATACAGTACCTGAGGCCATAAATATATAGGCCAACATATCAAATTTGGATAACAATGAGATTCTCATTTATTTTTGGATGTATAGCTTGCTGAGGTTGTAAATGGTTTGTTGGGTCGGAAGAACATGGATCCCTGTCCTGCCTCCGTGCCAAGCGCTCGACTGGCCTCTTGATTTTTCTTCATTTTTCACGACTAAGATAACACGCATTAGAAATGAGTTAGATAATACATTGATCAATGACGAGTTTTCGGTGGATTTCCAACCTCCACATGAAATTAATCGTATCCTTTCATCATTCCATCCAGTGGACACAAGTAAAATTATTAGTTATGTCAGAGACATGAAGAAAACTTTCTGCAAGCTTGATCCTATTAATGTATCCAAGATGTCATTTGTCTATCTGCATGTCGCAGACTTCATCTGTAAAATTGTAAACAGATGCTTCATGGAGGGTAACTTTGTTCAATCTGAGAAACAAGCTCTATTGGTGCCTCTTCTAAAGAAACCTGGACTTGATGCTGAGGATATGTCAAGTTACCGACCTGTTTCAAACTTGTAATTTCTTTCAAAAATAATTGAGCGGGCCATACTTGATCAATTGCTACCATTGCTTGAACAGAACAAAGCTGTTTCTCTTGCTCAGTCTACATATAGGAAATACCATTCAACTGAGACCTCTTTATGTAAGATTCAGAATTATTTGGTGGAGAACACATGCAACGGGAAGGCGTCTCTCTTGGTTTTGTTGGATCTTTCTGCGGCCTTCGATACAGTGGACCATGACCTACTGTTAAAAGATCTGCACTCTTACGGTGTTCGTGGAAGAGCACTCTTGCTCCTCAAATCATATTTATCAGATAGATTTCAGCGTGTGGTAATTGGCCATACCATCTCTGACCAAGCCCCCCTGTTGTTTGGAGTTCCTCAGGGATCGGTTCTGGGACCGATCCTCTTTATAGTTTACACTAGCAGCTTGGCATCCTTGCTAGATGCTCATGGTGTTGCCTATCACTTTTATGCTGATGACACTCAGTTGTATGTGAAGATAGAAAACATTAATGATACTAAGACCAAAATGGAATCTTTATTGTCTGACATTAAGATCTGGATGGCAAAGCGGAAACTCAAACTGAATGAGAACAAAACAGAGATCATTATCATTCATGGAAATAGAAGGGGAAATGATGTTGAAAATGTAGTGACCTGGATATGGGAGGTTCTCAACTTCGCCCAGTAAGCTCAGTGCGAAACCTTGGAGTATACTTAAACTCTAAATTGAACTATGAGAATCACATCAATCAGGTCATCAAAATTTGTAATCTTCAAATCAGAAACTTGTATTCAGTTAGACGGTTTCTTACCAAGCGCTGTCTTCTAACATTGGTACACTCAATTATCCTATCATGTGTGGACTATTGTAATGCCATATTGGTTGGCCTTCCTAATTACTTGCTACAAAAAGTTCAGTCCATACTAAATAGAACAGCGAGGCTCATATTTGATCTGCCTCCAAGAACCCCCACTTCTTCACATTTGATAGAGCTGCACTGGTTGCCAGTTAAAGCTAGGATAGAGTTTAAGTTGTGTCTTTTGACTTTTAAGGCACTTATGTTTGGTGAACTTAAGTATCTTGCTGACCTCTTGAGACGCCCTTTAGCACGTTCTGGTGCGATCCTGAGAAGCGGTGATGATGTGCTGCGTCTTGATGAACCGGTAGCTATCCAGCAGTCCTCTTTCTCTGATCGGTCCTTTTCTTTCGTGGCTCCTAGGTTATACAGTATAATTAATTGCCTTTATCAATTAGACAGCTAAACTCCATAGACTCTTTCAAAAAAACAGTTGAAAACCTTTCTCTTCTGTAGGAGTTATGATCTTGCAAGTGGCACAGTGACAGGTCGTTACAGACTCTAACTGCTGCCATGTTAAATAATTGTTGTTGCTTGAACTACAGGTGAACTGCACCACACTTCTCTTGATTGTGGTGCACCGAGTTAAGAGCACTAGTGAATTCCTCTGGAAGAACTGGCGCTTGCGAGAAATAAAAGACTAGATTATTATTATTATTATTATTATTATTATAAGCTAAATGAATAGTTTATTTTTGTGTTACACCAACTGTTCTATCAAATGTAACAGTGCTAACACCACAGGCCTCCTTTAAGAAACGCCGCCTGTAACCCCTTTTTATATTTTGATATTAAACTGATCTGATTAGTACGTGTTTGTTTGGACCTTATCTAGTTTATTAGTGGTATTCGATGTTCATGATGAATGTCCCCCTCCAGTCTTGAGATATCAGGCGCATCGTCAATGATGAAGGGGCCACTAATAAATTATAGGTTTGAGTCCCGAAGGGAAGAAGGAAAACCTAGTATTTAGTAGTGGCCCCGGAATCATTGACGATTTTGGCCCTCCCTTCCATCTCCTTCCCATTCATCTGCTACATTTTGAGAGTCTCGATATGTCAGATTAAGAATGAACAGCCGCTACGAGGAGGGTGGCGTGCCGTACCCAAAACAGCAGACGCAAGGGAAGCGCATTGCTAGATCAAGTTTAATTTTTAATTTTAATTATTTTTTACTAGTTTTTTCTAGTAGTGGTACCCACATCATAAGGACGAGTCCGTGAGTGGTTTTTTAAGAGCGTTTCGCTCACGATGTGTGGCAATCGTATTTGATCTCTCCCCGGGCGGGAAGGTTTGAACAGCAAGCGAGAGTTCAAGATTGGCCATTACCTACGTTAAGGCGCATCGTCAATGATTCCGGAGCCACTACTAAATATTAGGTTTTCCTTCTTCCCTTCGGGACTCAAACCTATAATGTATGTATGTATGTATGTATATGTTCAGGCCCATACCCCATTGCTGGGGGTGGCTGACTCGAGACAGAGCCCGAAAAGAAACAACATTTAAAATTCAAATTCCTAGGTTCCGGGACCACTTTGAAGCACTTTCACATTCCCTCGCCCCTTACTCTGTCTTGTCTAGTAGGTGAATTTTACAAGGGGAGGAGGATTCCTAGCCGCCTGCCTCCAGAAGGAAAAGTAGGACAGTAAAAGAGACAGACAGGAATGGCTAAGGTTGGGTAGAGGATGCCAAACCTCACTCTGGATAGGACCAGCCCTCACCTGGTTATAGTAACAAATATCAATAATACATGTACTAGTCTTTACTCAGGTATTCCCATCTATACTCAACACATGAATCTAATTATATTTGTACATATCTTCTCATAAATGCCATTAAATAATTTTCTACATTTAAATCAAATAATTTGGATATCGTTTCTTGAATTTGCTTCACACATACATTTCCTCATTCTCAATTCATTTTTTGCCAATCAATTTATATCTTCCACACCAAATATAATAAGTACGGTCAATAAAAGAAATGGATATTATTGAAAAACTATTACTATTAAAACACATTACAACTTACAAAACATAATTCTTCATACTTAGTCTATCATTCATCTTCTTCTTCTTCCTCTTCGTCTTCATTAAAGGAGAGGAGGTTGATCTTCTGCTTATTTTTCTTTTTGTCTTTTTTGGAGCGCTTTTCTGATTTCTCCTCATCCTTCAGTATCTCTGTGTCTTCTGTTGCTCCGTCGTCCTCAATGCTGCGTTTGGTTGGCTTGCGGAATATTATCTTGCCGTCTGCGGGAGGCTCTGCAAGAAAATAAAGAGTTAGGTATTATAGTAGATTCAATCATTCCTCCATTTCTCATCAGGTGTATGGAGATTTCTATTCCATTTTCTTATGTGAATGGAAAATATATATATTAATTAATATCCGATACTGTATTCCCAAAAAGATTAGGAGATGGCCTATGACAGTGGATAGAGAAGGTACTGTATGTGGAAAGTACTTAAAATATACGGAGTAGATGGCAAGTTGCTGAAAGCAGTGAAGAGCATGTATGAGGGTGCAAAGGCGGCAGTACGGGTGGAGAATGAGCAGAGCGAGTTCTTTGATCTGAATGTTGGGTTGAAACAGGGGTGTGTGATGTCCCCGTGGTTGTTTACTGTACAGTATATATGGATGGAGTCATGAAAGAAATACAAGGAAGAGCAGTGGATGTTGGTGTATCGCTGATAAGGGAGGGAAACGAGTGGAAGCTACCTGTACTGCTGTTTGCTGATGATACAGTTCTGATGAGCGATAATAAATGGGAGTTGCAGGGTCTGGTAAATATATTTGGAACAGTGTGCGAAAAACGGAATCTGAAGGTAAATGCGGGAAGAGCAAGGTTATGGTCTTCGAAAGGAGTGAAGCCACAGAGTGTGAGGTGAAGTTGAACGGTCAGGCTATGGAGATTGTCAGCTCATTTAAGTACAGTAGGGTCCCACATAGAACGAGAAATTGGTCGATAAACAAGGTCGTTCTATGTGAAATCGCTCTATGTGACACACACGAGAGACGAGTGGGAGCGGACGTCGTTGGCTGGCGCTCCTCAAACTACCATCTGACTTGCCTAAAGTGGGGTATACGGTACAGGAAATGATTGTGTATTGTCCCGCTAATAATATTATTACAGGAAAGTGTTCAGTCAAAGCTATTTAAAAATATGAATGTTTAAACGAAACTTAGAGAGTTTGTTTTGAGAAATCATCTGGTAAGGCTGGTGACGTCACATGACAACAACAATGGCTGACATCGAAGCCACGGATATGAGTGGGGAATGTTTTTATGACGAGGAAGGGGATTATTCAGGCTTTCCTGAAGGTAAGGAGGACCAGATCATCTTCCTGAACAGGAATCTGATGGGGCTGATAAAGTGGAGAAAGGAAATGGAGGGGTGGAGGAAGACCATTGGGACTGTAGTGGAAGAAAGCTGTGTCCCGGGGCAGGGTTTAAATGATCTAACTGCTAGGGTCAACGAATTGGTATCTGAGAATGTGGCTTTAAAAGAACAGATTAAGGAATACAAAGAACATTTAAATGAGAGAGTGAAAGAGATAGATGATGGGTATAGGGAGAGGGCTGAGAGAGAGATTCGTGAATTGAGGGAGGAGAATGCTAGGCTAAAACAAGGAGTGGAAACAAATCAGGACAGGACACAAAAAATGGAGGAAGAGGTATCTCAAATGAAAAATGTCTGGGGTGATCGAGTGGGTGAAGCAGAGGTACAACTAAAAGCAATTATTGAGGAGCAAAAGGGACAGCAGGAGGAGAACCTGAACAAGAGGGTAGTTAATGCCATCAGACAAAATGAGAAACAGGTCAGTGATATTATTGATAAGAAGAGATGTGTAATTATGTTTGGAGATGTAGAAGGGGAAATATTAGATAGAAATACAAGAAAGGGTGTGGAGATGAAGAAAGTTGAGAAGATGATTGATGTGATAGATAGACAAGATAAGGAGGGATGGAAGAGAGAGGTAGAGGATTGTTGGAGACTAGGGAAATACAAGAAAGGAGAAATGAGGCCAATGAAGATTAGATTTAAGTCAACCAAAGTAGCAGAGGAGGTACTCAGATCCAGCTGGAAGTTAAGTCAGGAGGGGGAATACAGAAATGTTAAACTAAGGAAAGATTTAAATGCAGAAGAGAGGGAAAAATTTAGAGAAATAAATAGAGAAGTCAAAGAAAAGAACGATAATAGATCAGAAGTGGAGAAGGGCTTTTTTTTCTACAGAAACATGGATGGGAAAGTAAGGAAGTGGTACCTGAAGAAGGGGGAGAGGATAGGGGCGGAGGGGGGGAGAAAAGAAGTGGTGGTACAGGAAGAAGGATTGGAGGGAGAGGTGCAACAGGAAGGGGAAATAGTAGGATAAAGACAGGGAATATCAATCATAATGGTAAAAGCAACAGGTGCAAGATGGTCTATAGCAATGTGGATGGGCTGCTATCAAAGAAATTAGAAATAAATGATTACATCAGACAGGAAGAGCCCTTAATATTGTGTCTATGTGAAACTAAACTAAATAAAGGGATAAGTTTGGAGGGAATGGGATGGAACAACTATAATATCTGGAGAAGGGATAGAGAAGACAAGATGGGGGGAGGGATGCTAATTCTTACACATAATAAATTGAAAACAAGAATGATTGATCTGAATAATAGTAAAGCGGAAATATTAGCAGTAGAATTGACAGATGATGACAATCAAAAGGCAGATATTGTAGTGGCCTACATGCCGCCCTACACAGGGGCTTGGGAAGAGGAGGAATACAAATTTATCAAAGATGAGATGATTATTTGTATTGAAAAATTAACTCGTAGAAACAATGAATTAATTATAGTAGGGGACTTCAACTGTAAAGAGGTGGATTGGGAGCAGAGAGAAGCTGGTAGCAACGTGAACTTGTGGGGGTATAGGCTACTGGATATGGTAACAGAAAATTTATTAGTGCAAAATATAAAGGAAAATACAAGAAGAAGGGGAAATGATGAAGCATCCAGATTGGACCTAATGTTTACTAGAGACCCAGATGTAATTTCTGATATAAAATACTTACCACCTTTAGGCAAGAGCGATCACGTTGTAATGGATATAGAAATCCTATTGGGTTATTCCAATATGGAGGAGAGGGAGGAGCACAAGGAAACTAGGTTTGACTATGCAAAAGGAGACTACCAATCACTGAGACAATACTTTAGAGATGTTGACTGGAGTGAAATACATCAGAGAAATAGTGTAGACGAGAAGTATGGAGTATTTAAAACAATATATGAAGAAGGAGTTAATAAATATGTCCCTAAACAAGGTAATAGGTCAGCGAAGGAAAAGGATTGGTTTAATGAAAAATGTAGGAAAGCCAAGGAAAAGAGAGACCAAGCGTGGAAGGCAGCTAGAAAAAGGTGTAATAGAGAAACTTGGAACAGATACAAGAGATTAAGAAATGTATATGCTGCAATCAGGAGACAAGAAGCCAGAGAATATGAGAAGAACATTGTGAAAAAATGTAAGAGTGATCCTAAGCTGTTCTATAGGTTTATAAATAGTAAAATGAAGGTAAGGGATAGAATAGTCAGGTTGAAGGTTGAGGGGACCACTTATGATGACGACCAGAATATGTGTGAAATTATGAACAATACACTACACTCAGTATATACTAAAGATGATAACTTTGAAGAAGTACCGGTAGGTGAAATTGGTGATAAACTGGGAGAGATTAATTTTCTCCCAGAGGAGCTAGTAGAAATAATGAAAGGACTAGATGTGAAAAAAGCAGTGGGACCTGACAATGTAGCGGGATGGATTTTGAAAGAATGTGCTGACGAACTAGTGAAACCCTTATATGAGATAATGAAATACTCTCTGGAAGTGGAAAAATTACCAATGGACTGGAAGAGAGCCAACATTGTACCGATTTATAAAGGTGGGAACAGGGAACATCCATTGAATTATCGACCTGTGTCACTTACTAGTATAGTGTGCAAAATCTGTGAGAAAATAATTAAGAAAAGATGGATGATTTACTTGGAAAAGAATAATCTACTATCTAACAGGCAATTTGGATTCAGGGAGGGTACCTCATGTGTTACAAATCTACTCAGTTTTTATGACAGAGTGGTTGACATATTACAAGAGAGAGATGGATGGGTGGATTGCGTATATATTGACATGAAGAAAGCTTTTGACAGAGTATCGCATAGCAGGCTGAAGTGGAAATTAAAAGAGTATGGAGGGATTCAGGGTAGTTTGTTAAATTGGATGGAGGACTATCTTTCAGGGAGACAGATGAGGACTACTATCAGAGATAAATTTTCTACGTGGAAAGATATCACAAGTGGAGTTCCGCAGGGAGCGGTGCTGGCTCCCATAATGTTTCTAATATACATTAACGACATGCCAAAGGATATAAATGCATATATGAATATGTTTGCAGATGATGCCAAGATCATGAAGCGTATAGAAGATGAAAACAGTGGTAGGGAATTACAGAGGGATTTGGATAGGATAGATCAATGGAGCAAGAAGTGGAAAATGGAATTTAACACAAATAAATGTCATGTAGTGGAAATGGGAGTAAGTAAAAGAAGGCATCATACGGAATATAAGTTAGGAGAAAACACTATTAACCCATCAGAGAAAGAAAAGGACTTAGGGATAACTGTTAGGAGTGATCTTTCACCTGAGAATCATATTAATAAGATAGTGGGAGAAACATATGGACTGCTAAACAGAATAAAAATAGCCTTTAACTATATAAACGAGGAGATGCTGGAGAAAATAATAAAAACATTGGTGAGACCAAGACAGCGGCAGTGGTGTGGGCACCACATCTAAAAAAGCATATAAAGAAGCTGGAGAAGGTTCAGAGAGCTGCAACTAGGATGATACCAGAACTGAGAGAATTACCATATGAGGAGAGATTAAAGAAATTAGATTTACCATCTCTAATGGATAGGAGGGAGAGAGGCGATATGATTATGATGTACAAATGTGTGAGAGGACTCGAAAAGGTGGACAAGAAGGGTTATATTGTGAAAGATAATGGTAGAACTAGGGGGCATAGATATAAACTAATGAAAGGAAGATGTAAGTGGAATCAGTTGGAAGAGGAAGTGGTGTGTGCCAAAAACATTCATATTTTTAAGGCAAAGTTAGATAATTGTAACTCAGGAAGCGGGACAATACGAGCCTAAAAAGCTCAACTCCTGTATACTACAAATAGGTAAATACAAATAGGTAAATACATAACCTATGGGAAAATCGATATTGGTCGATCGATCCTTCCGTATGTACCATAGCCTACCCCAAACATTCCCCAATTCCATGTTCACAACAAAATATTCCAGTCAAAACCTGAAAAAAAGAGAGCAAAAATAATGAGACTCGATATCAAACTAGAAAACATATACAAAAACAAATAAACAAGTAAACTGAACTCCATGAATCTGTCACGTCAAGGTGTTTGTTGCTTGGATACGAAATCCGAGTGAATCCGACATCCGACTTCACTTGCGCAAGAAGGAGAAGACCGAACTTCCATTGTGTTGAAAAACCACCTGTTTACAAGATTTGTTCTGCCTAAATATTGTATCTCACATTTATTAGGGCTTTAGTGCATTCAGTGTTGATGAGGGTGGGCCCTGTGGTAATGATGAAAGAATTGAATGCTTGGGACCATGAAAACAGAACATTGGCCAGTCAAGCTGCCTACCTTGTCGGACGAAAGCGGCGGAAATGGACGACTAATTAGGCAAGGCTATAATGACAATGATTTCAAATAAAGTGTGTGGTAAGTAATCTCCTCATAATATGTATTTACAAGTATTTATATGCATTTATAAGTATGTATACTAAAATATTTGTCACGAGTCGGGCGCTCTGTATGATAATAGGGCGCTCTAATAGAGAACTCCCCGGATTTGCCCTACTTTAGAAGCGGAATCGCTTCAACAGAACACATTCGTTCTTAATGAAAATTTTGGAATAATATTTTCGGTCGTTCGCTCTATAGGGGAAACGTTCTATGTGAACACGTTCTATGCGGGACCCTACTGTATCTGGGCAGTGTGCCGAGTACAGAAGGGAGTGTGGATGAAGAAGTGCGGGAGAGGGTGCAACAGGGAAAGAGGGTTGTAGGAATGCTGAAAGCAGTAACAAGAAATAGGGTGGTCAGCATGGAAGTGAAGAAGTCCTTGCATGACAGTGTGATAATCCCGACACTCACTTACGGAAGCGAAGCATGGACGTTGGTGGAGAGACTCGGACCAAGAGTGAGAGGGGTGGAAATGAGTTACTTAAGAAGTGCGTGCGGACTCTACTGCGGAGTTACATGGAGGGATAGACAGACGTATGAGGAAGTAAGAGGGAGGTGTGGTGTGGAGGTAGATGTGCTGGAAAGTGTGAAAAGGAACACCTTGAGATGGTTCGGCCATATGGAACGTATGGGAAGCGAGAGAATGACTAAGAGGGTGTACGAAAGCGAGGTGGAAGGACAGAGCGGGAGGTAAACCAAATGAGAGGTGGAAGGATGGAGTGTCTGAACCTTTACAATGTAAATGGAAAGTGACACTAAACCATTGTATGTTTTCATGTATGTTATGTACAGTATATGTATGAAAAAAAAAAGGAATGGATAGTGGAGTTTCTTGTTCCAACTACCAGGGGAATAGAAAAACAACAGATTACAATACTTAGTAGTACATTTTTTTTTTTTTTTTTTTTTTTTTTAATGATTAGTTTAACCAGACCACTGAGTCACTGCGTGAGACTCTTATAGGGCTGGCCTTAGCTAACGCTAAGGGTTTAGGAATGTTGGGTGTGGATCAGGGTAGTAATGAGAGTGAAACGTCCGGTCCTGGGTATAAGAATGGAAGGAGATGAGACAAATAAAATTATATAAATGAGCAAACAGACTGTAAGAAAACGGACAATACGGTAGATGGAAAAGGTATGAGAATCCGACAGTATATCAGAGTAAGTCTTCCTGCCAAAACATAAAGTACGTTGGTGAGAGTATAGCGGGCATTCAATAAGGACATGACGTATAGAAAGGGGAACATAGCAAGACGTACAGTTGGGGTCATAATTCCCTTTCCACCCCTCGATCCCTAAACCATAGATCTGGCAGCGCTGGGTAAGAGACCGACTTTCTCACTCAGATAATCAGATTTAAGCTGACCACCTGAGTCTGATTATCTGTATTCAGGTCGAGGGTCATGCGGTGATGACATTAAATAGCCACGTGTTAACCTAGTATGGCCAATGCGAAGACGAGTAAGCAGAACCTCCAGAGCTCGGGAGGGCTGGAAAGAGGACTGCAATAGACGGGGAATGCTTAATGGAGCGTAGCTTATTAGTTGGGGATTGTGATGCCCACAACATGTGCCATCGACACCGAATAACAGAGGTCATAGATGCTAGCCAGTCCTCCACCGGGAGACATGTCTGAGAGACCGGTAAATTAACAGCAGCCTTAGCAGTACGATCAGCGTGTTCATTGCCCATAATCCCTACATGAGCAGGAATCCAGCAGACTTGAACCCAGCGGTCAGTGTCGTGTAGACCATGGAGGGAATGTTGTAGGCTGGCAACCAGTTTATGCCTAGGATTATAATGTGCAAGGGCTTCTACGGCACTGCGGGAGTCACTATAGATTATATATCGCCCGGGGGGAGATTGCATGATGATGTCTATAAGCATCCTTGATGGCATTCAATTCAGCGGTATAGATGGAGGCTTGAGTGGGAAAAGAGATCTGGAGACAGTGGGTGGGAGGGCCCGCAGCACTGCCCACACCAGAATCAGATTTGGACCCATCGGTATAAATAGCAGTGTGCCGACCATTACGTCGTATGTGCTCCAGGGTGTGTTGTTGCATGACTGAAGCATTAGGGTTGGACCGTTTGTTTAAGTAAGACATATGCAAACAAACGCGGGGCATATGTCAAACTTTTTTCTACTCAACAGCTGAGCTCTGGAACTCTCTCCCAGAATCAGTCTTTCCCTCTTCCTATGACTTAAATTGCTTCAAACTCCGTGTATCCAGGCATTTTGGCTCGAACGTCCCTTGATTTTGGCCCTGTCACTCTTTCAACTATGGGGGAGGCACTCGCTATAGGCAGTTATGCCTTTTGCCTCCCTCAATCACATAAAAAAAAAAAAAAAAAACAAAAACAAAAAAGTAGGGTCCAAGGGGGATGTGAAGGGGTTGAAGGAGGAAGATCAAGAATAAGAGGTGCGGTATGGAGTAGCTGAGTCGCACGGGCAGGGAAGTCAAAGGAATGAACACTTTGGGGGGCCCCGGTGAGGTCAAAGAGGTGTCTGGTAGGAGAGTCACTATCGATAATATGAAGTACCCTGCGCATCGTCACTAAGTCTCGGTGAAGGAGTAATGGAGGCTCACCGCTATTCGCTAAAATTGAGAAGGTGGGAGACGAACGGAACGCTCCAGTACAGAGACGAAGCCCTTGATGATGAAGTGAGTCCAATGGTTGCAAGGTCCATTCTGAGGCGGCCCCATATATAGGACTGCCATAATCAATGACTGAGAGAACAGTGGCTTTGTACAGCATCAACATGGTGGATCGTCGAGCTCCCCAGGTTGTATGGGACAACTTTTGTAACAGATTGAGGGCGCGCTGATTCTTGGACTTAACATAAGCCACATGGGCTTTCCAATTTAGACGAGTGTCAAAAATTAATCCGAGAAACCGAAGTGTTGGACAAATTTCGAGATTAATGGAGGATAGTGTTAATTCAAGCGATTGACCCTTTAACCAATGTTTGTCACGATAGAATACCATAGCCTTCATCTTAGTAGGGGAAAACTGGAATCCAACTTAGGAGGCCCAAGAACTCGCCCTCGCAATTGCTGTTTGGATGACACGTTGAGCATGGCGAAGATTCTTAGAGGCATAATAAATGGCAAAGTCGTCGACGTATAAACTATGTTTAACACCAGGAGGTAAGTGCGAGGCTATACTATTGATGGCTAAGGCAAAGAGAGTGCTACTGAGGACCCTGCCCTGGGGGACACCACATTGGAGCGGAAACACACCAGAGGCAACGTCCTCCACGCGAACAGTAAAGGTCCGGTCTGACAGGAAATGTGAAATAAAATTTGGAAGACAACCTCTGATGCCAGTAGAGTGGAGGGTACGGAGGATGAGGTGACGCCACGTGGTATCGTAGGCTTTGGTGATGTCAAAGAAAACAGCAACGGTTAGCAGTTTACGTGAGAATCCATCTTTGACATAAGATTCTATATGGGCCAATGAATCGAGGGCGGAGCGATTTGGCTGAGAACCAAACTGGAAGGGTGTTAAGGTACCGGCGTCACTTATAATTAACCATTTTCTCCATAAGTTTACAAATGCAATTGGTCAGGGAGATAGGGCGGTAGTTCACCGGTAAACTAGGGTCTTTATCTGGCTTCGTAAGAGGAACAACCACCGCATGGTGCCAGGAGTCAGGGAAGACGCCAGTGGTCCACAAGTGGTTATAGAATTGCAGTAAATAGGTCTTGGCAAGCGGTGCAAGCTGCTTTAAAAACTCAAAGCTGATACCATCAGGGCCCGGTGCAGAAGTTGTGCAGGAGGAAAGGGCAGATTCTAATTCAGTCAAAGAGAATGGGAGGTTATACGCGAAGTCAGAACGACACCGGAAGTCTAGGGGTCGACTCTCATCAACATCCTTTCGTAAGCGAAAGGACACATTCAAATTATCAACGCCACTGACAGAAGCGAGATGACGACCCAGGATTTCAGCAATTTCCTGGGGAGCATGAATTCGCTGCCCATCCACGGACAAAGCATGTCTGGGAGATTAGAAGTGGGAGCCATTAATACACCCGAACTTGCGCCAGACGGTACGAATGGAAGTGGTAGAGGAGATAGATGAGACATACGCCTTCCAAGATTCTGCTTTAGCATGCCTGACCTCTTTTCGGAACTTTGCAGATAGTCGGTTATATTGCGGACGAAGGGCATGGATACTAAGGAGGATGGTAACTAACGACATAAGGGAAGTGGATGACAAAGGTTGAGCCATCGATAAACGTTGATAACGGGAGTTAAGTCTATGGAGCCTGCGTCCAATGGCACATTTCTGACGAATTAGTGTATTGAGGGAATCATTCCACGAAGGTACGCGTCTTTGCATAGGACGGGATGAAGAGAAGGGAACAGATTTACTGGCCGCCTGTTTAATGAAATCGATGAAGCCATCACTCAGATCATTGTGGTCTCAAGGCACGAAAGGAGGTACCTTCTTGGTGTGACGTCGAAACGTTGACCAGTCAGCTTTTAGAAAGTTGTACCTAGGAGGTGTCGGAGGGGATTGGAAATCTAAAGCCGTTATGAGGATGGGGAAGTGGTCGCTAGAGTACAGGTCGTGTAAGGCATGCCAGCTGAATTGATTGACAACTGTGGGTGAACAGAGAGATATATCAACAGATGAGAAAGTACCATGTGCTTTAGAGAAAAAGGTTGGAATATCTTCCTCATTAAGGCAGCACATGGTACCATCTAGAAGTTGAGCAATGTGGGAACCAGGGACATCGGCTACAGAACATGAGGAATCCCAATCAGGGCTGTGGGCGTTAACATCGCCAACAAAAAGGAGAGGAGGTGGGAAACTATCGAGGAAAGAGCGAAGATGGGATAGGTCATACTGAAATGATGGTTGATTATAGACTTTACACACAGAAAGAAGACCATGTCCTGGGATAAAGATTTGAAGCGCAGAGTATTGTAGGTACATAGAACGAAGTGGGAGTACTGTACAGTAAAAGTCAACTTAGGGTGAACATAAATGGCGGTGCCGTACTGATCGCCAGGCGACAATGAATGGCTCACTAATTTATAATTAAGGCTCGTATCAGCACAAAGCCTCACATGTTGGAGACAAAGGCACATCGGAGAGTATAGTTTGAGGAGACGCTGGACCTCCCCAAGGCGCAGCCGAGCGGAGAGTCCATTAGCGTTCCAACGTACAATGTAAGGTTGAAAGTTCATGTTAAAGGTTTTAGGTTGTGAAGGTTAACAGAACTATTAGTTCTGTGCAGATGCATGTATTGGTGGATATTTTTGGTATCATTGGAAGATGTGGAGGGAGTGGGTTGGTCTGATGGTGGTAAGACAGAGACATCACCTTGAGAACCACAAAAATTAAGGGAGTTAGCGATCTTAGAAACGAAAGCCTCTTGCTGTAGTACAGTATAAGATACAGAAACAGCAAGCCATGGAAGGCAAAGCAACACTTGACCCCTATTTGACAAGATTAGTCCATTAATAAAAGGTATTACAGTACTATATATATTTATATGTGTAAGTATGATAGCATGGATTAGTTTGTGTGGATGCCATGACAATTCTCCAAGAGGAAGAAGAGTAACTGCACTTAAGGACAGAATCAATGCACTGAGAGCCTGGAGTTAAACATGAGGCCAGAGAATGGTGTTTATCATGACTGGATGCCTTATTTGTTGCTAAGCTTGGCCTAGATTCATCAGTGCTACCACCACATCATACTTACTATAAAGTCAGGAGCAGGAGTTTTTAGACAATTATTAGAAGCACAATTATGATACACTGGCAAACCATTTTGATTCATCTGACGGTAAATTGAATCCCTAAAAGCTAATTTTTCTATACTTAATGGAATTTTTTTAAACCTCTATGTCTCTGCATCATATTAACCCACTGAGCCCCAGCTAGTTATAAATAAATGTACCACCAGGGACCGGCAGGTTTTGATTTTAGTTTTTTCCAAAAACAATAGCGAATGGGTTAGGAATGAAGGAAAAACCGCAAAAAACCGATCCCCTAGGTCAAAAAGGGTGCACCCGAAAGTCGATTTTACAAGAGTAAAAAAATTGAAGGCATAAACACCCAAAAACCATGTTTTTGCGCGCTCACGCGCACACGGTTGGACTTAGAGAGTTTTCAATCATCGGCAAAGTTGCGTGGGATACTTACACAGTTCCCATACAAATCTGAGCCCTCTAGGTGCCATAGGACCGGAGTAATTAACATTGATGACACGTTGTCGTCGCTGGGGTTTAGCGTTACATACATTGCCGACGACACGTTGTCGTCGCTGGGGTTCAGTGGGTTAAGACCAAGTTTATATAAGTAGCACCTTATTTCACTAAAAAAAACTTCAAAATAACTGAGAAATCTTGATGGGAACTTTGCAATTTACCGTCTGATGAAAAGAAACAGGGTATAGTTTACGCTCACCATCTTTTCTTTATCATTAGGAGACGTTCAAGTATTCCTGACCACGACTGTACCTTTCCCACTCATCACTGCACTACCACCATCATAAACTCAATATTCATCAACAAAATGGTAAGGATTATGGGATGGTAAATCTAGTAAGCGCATATTTAATCTAGGATAAGTATTAGTGCAGATAAGTATTAGTGCAGATAAGTTTGAGATACCATCGACATTACCAACGATCATGATGGTAAATATTTGATGAATTTGGTCCAAGATAATTGGAAGATATTTAGTACGGTTAGAGATATAAGTCAAACCCCAAGCATTGTTGGTGGTAATGACTGTAATTTTGCTGTACTCCTAGGCAGTCAATATGATAAACTAGTTGTTATAATTGTAACGAGAAGTATGTACTGGTATGTATGTACTGTATATACTAAGGCACACCCCACAGCTAAGGGTGGCCAACTCGAGACGAGCCCTAACAGGGACAACCCAAAACAAGACAAAAAAGAAAATACCAATTCACACACATCTAGGTTGCCCAGAGACCAAGGATCACTAAGGGCCTCCAGCACTCCCTGGCCCCAGACCTCCCGGAGAGGTTCCGATCTCAGCAGGCAGACACGCAGCGGAGCACACCTGAACCCCTCTCCCATCGACCGCGCCATCACTCATCTATTCACAAGAATTCTCCATTCATCCCTATTCATTACCACTTCTCTACAGTCATCCGTCTACCTTCCAACGCTTTTATTACACTATCTCTCCATCTCAACGGAGGTCTTCCTATCCTTCTACCTCCCTTTGTATCTGACTCATATACTCTCTTTGTATTTGAAGCCTTTCGCTCAACATGTCCATACCAGCACAACACCCTTGAACTGTCCACTCTGGCCGACAAGAGTTCCTGCTGCCCCACTCTCCTACGTACTTCTTCATTCCTCAATCTGTCTCTATGCGTCACTCAACATATACTGTACTTCTCAAGCAGTTCATCTCCATCACATTCAACTTTCTTCTCTCTTGTGCCCATGTCTCAGCCCCATACGTCACTGTTGGTACAACTATCCCTTGATACATTGCACTTTTAGCTTTCATTCCGAGATTTCTCACCTTCCACAGTAGGGTCTCACATAGAACGTGTTCGCATAGAACGATTCTCTTATAGAACAAACGACCTAAAATATTGTTCCAAAATTTTCGTTAGGAACGAATGTGATCATATAGAACGATTTCGCCATCAAAGTAGGGCAAATCCGAGGAGTTCTCATATAGAGCGCCGAAATATCGTACAAAACGTCAGGTGACTTGACGTAGGTTGCGCATTGTGACGTCACTGTCATCTGAGACGCTTGGGATGCTGGGCAGGGAGGGAGGAGAGGGAGGCAGTCCGCCATCTTTTTGCCTCAGTGACGAACCCGCACATACGCTCCTGACGGAAATTTACGCTTTCAGTGAACATTGACCATATTGGGCCACCAAAATACCATCCCTATTAGATTTAAGGTAAGCAACAATATGCCTATTTCATAATTTCTATTGTTACGGCTGGATCGGCAATACATATTCGGGATTCTTGATCGTAGGACAGAAATGGCTTAAGTGACAACGACACGCTCGATTCCAGTCCCAAATACTATATGCTCCAGACAACAAAAGCACCAACGCCCTACAGAGTTATCGTCTACGGTAACGAGGTACCTTAACTCGGCGAAAGTGTACAACAGGGGTAGGCTATGAGGCTAAACTCCCTCAGACATTTATAGGTTATTACTAAAGAAATGCAATACTCAAGAAACTACGTTAATATTAAGCCTCTAATAATGTAGAATAGAAGCAGGCTAAAGGTATGACAGTGAAATGCTAAATGACAAATGTACACGCCTACTTGAAAGCGCGTGCACTACACTAACTGTCCCCTACTAACATGCACTAGCATGTAGCATACAAGATGTTCATGATCCAGTAGATACCTAATAATACACATGGGAGGAACATAAACAGTAGTCACTTATTATAATAATGAATCTATACTTGGAATAACTAAAAGGTTGCAGGCAACAGTACTGCGCCGGTAGCCTACTACCGCATAGGCTACTTCGCTTCTCTCACTCTGTCTCCCCTCCGAGTCCGTATGCGCCCTACGCAACAGAACTCCGGACACAGCAGCAAAACGACAGTGCAGTTAATTGATACATGAAAGTATTAATAGTGTTGTCTTGTGTGTGAGTAATGTGTATTGTAAAGTGTTATAGATATATACTTAAAGAGAGCTGCAATGCATAGTAAAATAAAGATATATCCCACTCATCATCCCCATGTGTTCTAGCTAGCAGGCCAAGTCACAGGAACAACGAGTCCCAGCACCGAAAGCGAGAACCCAGGAGAAGACTGTAGAGAACACAAGGACAGATAAATTACGTTACTCTACTATACCGGCACTACGAGCGAGCTGTAGTCTCGGGTGCTACACTCGCTCCTGGCTCGGTATGCAAATCAAGGCTAAGTCCTCGTCCCTCTACAGACAACTCCTGGGCATGGTCGGGCTCTTACACATGGCACCAGTCTAGTCACAAATGGGATGATGAGCGGGGCATATAACTCGTGAACATGTAGAACGTTCACCAACTATCCTCATCAAGAAGATCGCTGTTCACATTAACCCCTTAAATCTAATACAGTACATGTAAATATATGCTTGTCCTAAGAGTAATACGAGAGGTGAGTGCTGAAACTCCTTTAGGACCTCAAGGGAAGGTTATGCATTTAAATAGAGAGAAGAATGAAATGAGAGTAATGTCGTCAGAGAGAAAGAGTGCAACCGTGAGAAGTTGGGAGAGAGAGCTAGGGATGTTAGAATCTCAAAGGTTCTAGGCAACCTGGTCATAGAACACGCAGCCAACCTCCTGGCAGTGTGCTGTACGACAACATGGGCCCAGCCCAGGCAGGCAACAATGGACTACCAACCCTATCGCGCCTAGCTATAAGCGCAAGGCTGCCAACCAGTCCATACGTCTGGCAACCACCCGGCCGGCAGCGCGGCGCGTTGCTACCCTCTTGCTCTGAAGCCTAACTCACTCTCTCTCTGAACTCCCATTGTCCTATCTATCAACTTCTCTATTGATACTACATATTAAATGGAAGGTCTCGACATGGCTTAAAACAAAACCCACCACTGGTTAGCACATGACGAGACCTTTGCAGAGATACAAAGAACATAGTTATAAGTTGTCACACTCAATATACATTGCGGCTGACGGTAGCCAGATCACGGGCGGTACAGTCGAGTACCAAGGAGTACAATCAGGTTGCGTTGCACAGCACTGGGGTGCGTCACAGCCCCCCCAAGATTTTAGATAATCGACCTTAGAAGCATTATCAAAATCTGACAGGCAACCAACCGACCTGCTACCCTTAGCTGCCACTAATTGCAAAAGGTGCACAACAACTGAAGTGTGAATTATACATAAAACACAATATCGCATGCCTCATGCTACAACAATAAAGACCTACAAAACTAAAAAAAAGAAAGAGTTTTCTCGTTGATTTTATTGTTTTATAATCTTTTTGGACGGCGTTATGATAGCCTAATTTTACTCCTGCTCAACCCACACACCGTGCACGACTATCTTGGATCATCAACCCTTGATAGACAATCTGCTATCACGTTCTCACTCCCGGCAATATGCTGAATGTTGAGATTATACTCTTGGAGCATTAGGGACCACCTGGTCAACCGCATATTCCGATTGTGAAACTGATTTAGGAATTTCAAGGGATGATGGTCCGTATAAATCGTCACTACCGGGCCGTAGGCTGGAACATAAACTTCGAAATGTTTGAGCGACAAAACGATAGCCAGAAGCTCCTTCTCTATAGTCGAGTAATTCCTTTGTGCCGAATTAAACTTGCGAGAAAAGAAGCTCACTGGGTGTTCCAAGCCCTCGGAATCAGTCTGCAGTAACACTGCCCCGGCACCCACACCGCTGGCATCAGTCGCCAGCTGAAAACTCCTGGAGAAGTCTGGGGCCCTCAAAATCGGATGTGTACACAGCAGGTGCTTGACTAGGTCAAAAGCCCTCTGACACTGCGCAGCCCAACAGAACTTCACTGACTTCGACAGTAGATCAGTTAACGGTGCTAAGACAGTAGAGTATCCCCGGATGAAGCGCCTATAATAGCCTATCATACCTAGGAACCGCATGACCTGGCGCTTAGTGGTGGGCCTGGGAAACATATTGATAGCCTGTATCTTGCTCAGGGGGGGGGCACACCCGGCCTAACCCGACCACAAAGCCAAGATACTGCACAGTAGCCTTTACAAACTCGCACTTCCTCAGGTTCACCACCAGCCCAGCATCGTGCAACTTCCCAAACAGGGTCTCTAAGTGCCTTAGGTGATTTTCAAAATCGTCATCATATACTATCACGTCATCAAGGTAGACCGTGCAGTTAGGGATTTCGTCACAAATATCGTTCATCAGGTTCTGAAACGTGGCAGGTGCGTTCTTAAGCCCATAAGGCATTACGTTACATTGGTAGGTCTTGCCATCTACCACAAAACCACAAACTTGCTTAGCTCGGTCCGACAGGGGTACTTGCCAGTAGCCTTTTACAAGATCAATTTTAGTAAGGTACTTTGCATTCCCTATCTTGTCCACGCTGTCGTCAACTCGAGGCAAAGGGTAAGGGTTGGTAGTGGTCAAGCCATTTAGCCTACGAAAATCTATGCAGAACCGCACCTTGCCGTCAGGTTTTGGCTGCAACGTGACGGGTGATGTCCACTTCACATAACCTTCAGTGATCATCCCTCTCTCAACCATGTACTTTAACTCCTCCCGTAAAGCTGGCAACTTTACCGGGGGCACACGGTAGGGCACTGACTTGAAGGGCACATTATCACCGACGTCCACGTCGTGCGTTACCTGAGTAGTGAGACCTGGGTGTTCGGCGAAAACAGAGGGGTATGACCTGAACAGGCCTAGGACAGCAGCACCCTGGTGCTCAGGCAGGTGACTTACAGCTTGCCTAGCCTCTTGTTCAGTATTCCCCGCCCACTGTTCCGCGGAAATGACACAGTCCCAGCTATCCTCCTCAGCAGCATGACTGTCCCCACCTCCTTCTCCACCCTGGCCGCTGCAGGCCAGCACAGGGACAGTGAGAGGCTCTGAGGGGCGTCTCACATACTCTTTCATGAGGTTAACATGACATAACTGATGTTTTTTCCTACGGTCAGGTGTTGCAACGAGATAATCAAGGTCGGACAGTTTCTTAGCCACCACATACGGCCCAATGAACTTGGCAGAAAGGGGGTGTCCAGGCAAAGGTAAAAGCAACATTACCTCCTGACCCACCGAAAACTCCCGAAGCTTCACCTTGGCGTCATACTGGTGCTTCATGACCGCCTGTGCATTAACCAAGTTATTACCTGCCGCTGCCATGCAACCTATAAGTCTCTCCCGGCTCTCAAGGACATATTTAAGTACAGACCCCGGCTTCTCTTCGCCCTCCCAGATCTCTTTCACCATACTTAAAGGTCCTCTCACATTATGGCCAAAGACTAGCTGATTTGGACTGAACCCCAGGCTCTCTCCTGGGACTTCACGTGCAGCGAACAGAACATACGGCAGACCCAAATCCCAATCAGTGTCATGTTCTGCACAGTAACAGCGTAGCATACTCTTCAGGGTCGAGTGCCACCGCTCCAAGACTCCCTGACTCTCGGGATGGTAGGCTGACGACACTACAGAACATATACCGTGCAACTGAAGGGTTTGCTTGAACAATTTGGATGTAAAATTGCTCCCCTGGTCTGACTGCACCTCACGTGGAAATCCATAACGGGAACAGAACAATAATAAGTTTTTAACAACTGCCTTTGCCGAGCCGTTTCTCATGGGGTATGCGTCCGGGTATCTCGTAGCCACATCCATGATTGTCAACAGGAATTTATTGCCACTACTAGTAGGCGGGAAAGGGCCAACCAAATCTACTACAACTTTGCTGAACGGAGGCCCGGTGACAGGTATGGGAAACAAAGGTGCCTTCGGGATTGTCTGGTTAGGCTTCCCCGTTGTCTGGCAGGTCGCACACCCAGCCACCCATGCACAGACATCAGCCTTGACCCCAGGCCACCAGAAAAACCTGCCCAATGCCGCCAATGTTTTTGTTACCCCCAAATGACCCGCCACCGGCACATCATGCGCCAGACACAATAAGGACTCTCTATACTTATTTGGAACAACCACCTGGTCTACTACCCTCGCACTGCCCTCCCACTTCGATTTGGGGTCTAAAAATCTGCGGTACAATATCCTGTTGAGCCTAAAGAAATCTCCCGGCTTCGCATCCCCATCTTCCTCCAACTCTATGGCACCATTGCTATAACGAGCTAGGCTAGCGTCTTGCAGCTGCTGCCCACTTATGTCCCCGGGCGTCAATGCATCAAGATGGTTTTGTAATAAGACATTACCCCGGCTAGTAGGCTCTACTGCCTTAGTGGCTCTCGCTACAGCTCTTGCCTCACGCGAAGTCTTACCCAACTCTGCCTTGTTACACACCATATCTGGGCCAGAGTCAACTCCCGTGTTTATTATAGGTCCAAGTACCGAATCACCGAGAAGTGCAGCAGAATCAATGTCCCTTTTCCTGCCCTTAGCAACCTTCTCCTGATCCTTCCTCCACTGTCCCCGAGGTTGAGTGCTAGGCTGTGCAGGAGCCGCAGAGCGAGATCGGGTTACCACACAGGCCATCTCATCCTGTTGGCACCTCCCAACCCATTCCCGATTCTCACCATCCACGTCGGCCGCCCTCTCGGCAACGACTAAGGGTGGAGTCCCGGAAGTGGGCACCGCAAAGTCGTTGCCGAGAAGAAGGTCGACGCCCTCAACTGGCAAACACTCAACGATCCCTACATCCAGCTCCCTGCACACCTCTCCCACTCTCAACTCCAACCTCACAAGTGGGTATGACCTCGTAGCATTTATACCCTGCACCACAACAACTCTGGCTACATTTATCGGTTTCCCTGTGAAGTTCCTCAACAAAGTTTGCGAAGCCCCCGTATCCCTCAACAAGTCAACCCTCCGTAGTTCACTCCCCCAGCTCACAAACCCGTGTCCCCGATGGCTACAGAAAGTGTCCCGGACAGGTGTCGAGCCTTCCGTACGCTTCTTTACCGCGTGTGCCTCAGCTGCTGACAACCTACCCCGGGCAGTTGCTGCAGCCTTCAGAGACACACCGATACTGTGAACCAATGACACCGGCTTAGCGGGAGTGTTACTAGGGCACTCACGTGAATAATGGCCTAGCTTCTGACATTTGTAACATTTCACATCCCCAATGGGCTTCTTCCCTTGTGCGGGCGAAGAAGGGGCCTGACCTTTAGTAAACGGGAGAGGCTTGTGTTTGTAGGTGTTATTAGGTGCAATGCTTTTAGTGTGGTTATGTGTGTCATAGGATTTGTTATTATCGAAAACTCTGGTGGGTGGGGTATTGCACCCCTTCTGCCCTGACTCAGCCCTCTGAGCGGCACCGCAACCACGAATCAATGATAATCTGAGGTCTGCCATCTTGGCAGCCTCCTCTACTGTCTTGGGACATTTTTCCTTAATGTTCAGCGTTAGATCGGTTCCAGTACATTTGTAAAACTGTTCCAGATAGAAAAGTTGCTTAATTTCCTCAGCCGACTCTGCGTGCTCGGACCGAAACCAGTTATTACATGCATCTGTTAAGTCCCGTGCGTGCTCCATAAAACTGACGTCGCTCTTCTTATTCACGCCACGGAACTTCAATCTATAAGTTTCGGGTTGCAGTTCGTAGGCCCGGAGCACAGCCTCCTTCACCAGTCCATACACGACACTCTCGTCCAGTGACAGTGCATCGTAGGCTTTCAACCCCTTACCCACTAGACGTGATGAAACTAATGCTGCCCATTTAACCTCCGGCCAGTCATACTCACGACACTTCTTTTCGAAACGAGCAAAAAACTCAGTCACTGCTGTCTCATCAAATGCGGGTACTAACTTAATTAAATGCGAAAGTGAGTCTGTAACCCGGTGCCCACCACCGAGATGACACCCCGTGGTCTCTACTCTAGACTTCTCGACATCCATTTCAGCCTGGTACCTGGTTGCATCCTGATTGGCTTGGATTCTAGCAACCTCTATGCGTTCTATACTAGCCTGTTGTATCCGAGTCTCCTGCAGCTTAATCCGTTCTATACTAGCCTGTTGTATCCGAGTCTCCTGCAGCTTAATCCGTTCTATACTAGCCTGTTGACTCTCTCGCAACTTAAGCTTAGCTAGTTCTAGCTGAAATAACATCTCAGGAGACAGGCCTGGGGGGGGAGAGCACAAAATGGGGGATCCACACCGAGACGTGTTTACGGGTAAGCCAGCTTGCCATTGAGAACCCTCCTGCTGCATCGTGCTAAGACTCGCTGGCTGAGGGCCCAGCTCAGGGGTAGAGTGGAATGGAGGCTTGGAGGGAACCCCCCAAGACCCCACTCCACCCACCGCCCCATCGCCATCACCCAACAAACATGCCACCAAATTCTTCTTGGGCCAACTGTCAGGACAGTCCCGCCCCAAAACCGTGGCTAAACAGCGAAGACCGTAACAATCAATAGCCTGCAGGCGCTGTTCGGTCAAAGGTGTCTGCAAAAATGCCCGGGCATCCCTCTCTCCACTTATAACACTCACCTCCCTAAATATCTGCTGTACTTGCTGGTCACTAGGCTGTACCGTGTTATCCTCCCCCGTAAATGATGAGTCATTAGACATAGTGCTGGTTATACAATTGCTGTTCAAAAAAAAAAGTGCTTATTACTAATTGCAGTCTCGACTCACAAAATGTTAAAGATGCTTGAATGACTCTACTCTAGACACCTAACGAAACAATCTGCAAGTCCACCAATACAATAATGACACAATAAAAATTCCTCCAATATGCAAGAAAATTCTAGCCAGCTCTACTAGGTAGCATAGAATAGTTCTCCAAAAAACATGTGATAGGATACTACTGAATCTTGTGCAAGGTCGCCATTTTGTTACGGCTGGATCGGCAATACATATTCGGGATTCTTGATCGTAGGACAGAAATGGCTTAAGTGACGACACGCTCGATTCCAGTCCCAAATACTATATGCTCCAGACAACAAAAGCACCAACGCCCTACAGAGTTATCGTCTACAGTAACGAGGTACCTTAACTCGGCGAAAGTGTACAACAGGGGTAGGCTATGAGGCTAAACTCCCTCAGACATTTATAGGTTATGTTATTACTAAAGAAATGCAATACTCAAGAAACTACGTTAATATTAAGCCTCTAATAATGTAGAATAGAAGCAGGCTAAAGGTATGACAGTGAAATGCTAAATGACAAATGTACACGCCTACTTGAAAGCGCGTGCACTACACTAACTGTCCCCTACTAACATGCACTAGCATGTAGCATACAAGATGTTCATGATCCAGTAGATACCTAATAATACACATGGGAGGAACATAAACAGTAGTCACTTATTATAATAATGAATCTATACTTGGAATAACTAAAAGGTTGCAGGCAACAGTACTGCGCCGGTAGCCTACTACCGCATAGGCTACTTCGCTTCTCTCACTCTGTCTCCCCTCCGAGTCCGTATGCGCCCTACGCAACAGAACTCCGGACACAGCAGCAAAACGACAGTGCAGTTAATTGATACATGAAAGTATTAATAGTGTTGTCTTGTGTGTGAGTAATGTGTATTGTAAAGTGTTATAGATATATACTTAAAGAGAGCTGCAATGCATAGTAAAATAAAGATATATCCCACTCATCATCCCCATGTGTTCTAGCTAGCAGGCCAAGTCACAGGAACAACGAGTCCCAGCACCGAAAGCGAGAACCCAGGAGAAGACTGTAGAGAACACAAGGACAGATAAATTACGTTACTCTACTATACCGGCACTACGAGCGAGCTGTAGTCTCGGGTGCTACACTCGCTCCTGGCTCGGTATGCAAATCAAGGCTAAGTCCTCGTCCCTCTACAGACAACTCCTGGGCATGGTCGGGCTCTTACACATGGCACCAGTCTAGTCACAAATGGGATGATGAGCGGGGCATATAACTCGTGAACATGTAGAACGTTCACCAACTATCCTCATCAAGAAGATCGCTGTTCACATTAACCCCTTAAATCTAATACAGTACATGTAAATATATGCTTGTCCTAAGAGTAATACGAGAGGTGAGTGCTGAAACTCCTTTAGGACCTCAAGGGAAGGTTATGCATTTAAATAGAGAGAAGAATGAAATGAGAGTAATGTCGTCAGAGAGAAAGAGTGCAACCGTGAGAAGTTGGGAGAGAGAGCTAGGGATGTTAGAATCTCAAAGGTTCTAGGCAACCTGGTCATAGAACACGCAGCCAACCTCCAGGCAGTGTGCTGTACGACAACATGGGCCCAGCCCAGGCAGGCAACAATGGACTACCAACCCTATCGCGCCTAGCTATAAGCGCAAGGCTGCCAACCAGTCCATACGTCTGGCAACCACCCGGCCGGCAGCGCGTCGCGTTGCTACCCTCTTGCTCTGAAGCCTAACTCACTCTCTCTCTCTGAACTCCCATTGTCCTATCTATCAACTTCTCTATTGATACTACATATTAAATGGAAGGTCTCGACATGGCTTAAAACAAAACCCACCACTGGTTAGCACATGACGAGACCTTTGCAGAGATACAAAGAACATAGTTATAAGTTGTCACACTCAATATACATTGCGGCTGACGGTAGCCAGATCACGGGCGGTACAGTCGAGTACCAAGGAGTACAATCAGGTTGCGTTGCACAGCACTGGGGTGCGTCACACTATGCATAACTTATCATTTATATATGTTTTGGTATGCATGGGTGTGAATGAGTATAAATGTAAGGGTACGTACGGGAGGACCGATCGACCAATATCAATTTTTCCCATAAGGTACGTGTTTCACATAGAGCGAATTCACATAGGTCGACGGTACTACAGCTAATTAAGGTGGTAGATGATTGGATGCAAATTCTAGAAGATGGTGATGTAATAGACGTGGTATATTGCGATTTTATGAAGGCCTTCGATAAGGTCCCACATAAAAGGTTAATAGAGAAAGTTAGAAGCTATAATATAGGGGAGAAATGTGTGAAATGGATAGAAGTCTTCCTGAAAGATCGGAGACAGAGGGTACTGGTGAATGGAATAGGCTCGGGGTGGATGGAAATTACAAGTGGGGTACCTCAGGGATCTGTGTTGGGACCACTGCTGTTCGTTATATTTATCAACGACTTACCTGAAGTTATAACTAATGGAAGTGAGGTATACCTGTATGCGGATGACACTAAGCTGTATAGAAGAGTGAGGAGTAAGGAAGATGTGAGTTTGCTTCAAGGAGATGTGGAGGGCATGAAGGGATGGTCTGAGCATTGGTTAATGCCTTTTCATCCAAAAAAATGCAAGTACATGCGGATTGGGACAAGCAAGATAGACAAGGTAGGATACAGTATGTATGAAGCGATGGAGGAAGTGAATGCAGAAAAGGATATAGGAGTAGTGATAGACAATAAGTTAAATTTCTCAGAACATTTAGCGGAAAAGATAAACAAAGCCAATAGAATTGTAGAATAGATAAGGAGGACATTTGTGTCACTTGACGAAGAAATCTTTAGGAATCTCTATACAGCGCTGGTTAGGCCGCACCTGGAATATCCGAACCAGGTGTGGGCTCCATATATGGTAAAGGATATAGAAGCAGTGGAGAAAGTGCAGAGGAGAGCTAGCAAGCTGGTACCAACGTTGCAGAACGCGGGCTATGAGCAGAGGTTGAGGACACTGGGGCTTCCGACACTGGCATATAGGAGAAAGAGAGGAGATATGATAGAGACTTTTAAGATAGTGTCAGGAAAGTACGATGAGGATGTGTGTGAAGGTATCTTCTTGATGCGGGAGGGAACAAGAACAAGAGGACACTCTAAGAAAATTTATAAAGAGAGAAATAGGCTTGAGAAGGCAAAGAATTCATTTTGTGATAGAGTGGTAAATGAGTGGAACGCACTGCCCCAGTATGTAGTCGATTCCGAATCAATAAGGGAGTTTGAAAGTAATCTTGATAAAGCATGGGGAAGACAAGATTTGAAGTTTGATTATAAAACAAAAATACAGAATAGTAAAATTGTTGCGTCTGCTACCGCCGCCGCCAACACCGTGAACGACCGCAGCAGTGCAAGTACTGGTACTGAGCTGGATACACAGGCCTAGTTTGCCTTTTTCCAGAGGATCTACTGTAAGAAACTGTAAGAATAGAACGACCTCGTTTATCGACCAATTTCTCGTTCTATGTGATACCCTACTGTACTTCCCATTGCTCCGAAATGTTGTCTTCCTTTACATACTCTCTGTCTTACCTCCATTCCCATACTTGTGTCCCTGCTTATCACTCCTCCCAGATATTTAAAACACTCCACTTGTTCCAGTAATTCCCGATCCAGCCGTACATTTAGATTTATCCTACGAGCACCTTCATTACACACCATCACTTTACTTTTATTGACATTCACCCTCAGCTTCCTCCTCCCACATACCACACCAAACTCTTTGACTACTCTCTGCAGCTTCTCCTCAGAATCCGCCACCAATGCTGTGTCATCAGCAAACAGAAACTGATTCAACACCCAATCTCCACCATTATTTCCTACTAAACCCAATCTTCTACCCATAGTTCTCATTTTAACCTCCCTCACCACACCATCTATATACGGTATACATTAAACAACCACGGTGACATTACACAACCCTGTCGCAGACCTGCATTTACCTCAAACCATTCACTCAACTTATTTCCAACTCTAACACACGCTCTGCTCTCTTCATAAAAACTCTTGACTGCTCTTAACAAATTTCCTCCAATTTCATAAATCCTTAGCACCTTCTACACTGCTTCTACGTCCACACGATCATACGCTTTTTCAAATCCTTTAAAGCCCAAAATATCTCCTTATGTTTTTCTAAATACTTCTTGCATAGCGTCTTACTTACTGCAAAAATCTGATCCACACACCCTCTTTCCCTCCTAAAACTGCACTACTCTTCTCCTATTGAACCTTCTGTACCCTTTATTATCCTCACTATCAACACCCTGCCATACAACTTTCCAACAACTGATAATAAACTAACATCTCTATAACTTAAACACTCCTGCTGGTTTCCCTTCCCCTTGTACAACAGCACAATACATGTACTCCTCCAGTTTATTGGTACCATTGACACAACAAAGCACATATTGAATATTCTCACCAGCCAATCTATCTCCACCCTTCTTAATACACTCCACAGAAATACCATCCATACCTTCTGTTTTTCCCACTCTCATTTGTCTCACTGCTTCTTTCACCTCATTCTTCCCAATCCTTTCATTCATTCCCTGTCACCTGGGTAGCCTAACCTATCTCCATCAAAGACTGCTTCAATTGACTGCCTCCTTTCCATCTCTTACATTTAGCAAAGATTAAAAGTACTCAACATATCTTTTCCTTACTTGCACACCTTCCACTACTAACTCTCCATTTGCATCTTTCACCGACTCTTCCCTCTTTTGTTCTCCTTTCCTTACTCTATTTACCTCCTTCCAGAACATCTTTCATTCCTCAAAATTCTCACTCAATCTTTGACCCCACCTTTCATTTGCACTTTTTTTCGCTTCTCTAGTCTTCCATTTCGCCTCTCTCCTTTTCTCCTCGTACCTCTCCCATACCTCAACACTATTATCCTGTAAAACCCTCTCAAACCACTGTCTCCTTCCCTCAACTGCCTTTCTCACCGTCATTCCACCACACGCTTCCCTCTGCCACCTACTTTCCTTTTACCACATACTTCCTCTGCACTTGCTTTCACTCCTTCCTTAAACTGTTTCCATTCATCCTCTATTTCTCTCTCTTCCATCTCTCTCACTTTCATCCATTTTTCATTTAGTCTTTCCTGGTACTCGCTCTCGTTTATACTTTTTTCTAACTCACTAACTTTTATTACCTCTCTTACCTTAGACAACATAAGTAACATACACCTCAGACACCTGGGACCACAAGGCATACAAGCACTCACTAACATATCAAACTACAGCTATTCACACAACACAATACCAGACATTTGGAAGCATGGTATCATCATCACATTCCCCAAACCCAACAAAGACTCCTCGCACCGCCCCATCACACTCCTTTGCTCCCCCTCCAAAGTCATGGAACGCCTAGTATTACAACTAATTACACCCGACCTACCCCTAGCTCCAACACAACATGGCTTTAGGCCACTGCACACCACAAACACTCTTCTCACAGACCTTACACAAAGAGCTTTTGACGGCATCAACTCAGCTAGACCACCACACAGATCACTATTAGCCACACTCGACATTAGTAAAGCCTTCGATGCCATCCCCCGCCACAACCTAACAAACAAAATCTACAACACAAACATGCACAACAACACAAAAAGGTGGCTGGCCAACTTCCTAGCAGGCAGATGTGCACACGTATCTTTTGCCGGTCAGTCATCTAAAATCAGAAACTTTCCAAACGGAGTCCCACAAGGATCCGTCCTATCGCCCGCACTCTTCAATCTGTACATGCACGATATAACTACACCCAATACGCCCCAAATAAACTTAGCCTCCTATGCAGATGACATAACACTCACATGCACACACCATGACCCAAAAAGAGCAACAGATCTCCTTCAACCCTATCTCAACACACTACATTACTACACACTACATGCTACATGTATATTACTTGCGTTAATATACAGACCTCCAGCTCAATCAGTGCAAACTGACCGAGAAATTTACGAACAAATTGCAGATATAAGTAACTCACAAGATACCGTAATTTTTGGCGACTTTAATTTACCTGTGACCAAGTGGGGCGATACTCTTACTTCACACTCCGGACATGACTTGTATACGAACTTGCAAGAGAGTTCGCTTTATCAATTTGTTCGAATGCCGACCCGTGGTAATAACGTTCTTGACATTGTACTTGCAACAAAAGAAGAATTGATAGAGAATTTGAATGTTGGTGATGAATTCAGTAACAGCGACCATCGTACGATAACTTTCACTTTAAAGTTTACTAGTAACGAACCAAATAGTAGCATCGAAAAAGTCCCTAATTTCAAGAAAGCAAACTTCCATAAACTTAGAGCTATGTTTAAAGAAACTGACTGGAGCTTTTTAATTAACAATAACGACATAAATACATCTTGGAAGTTATTCGAAACCACTTACCTAAAAGCAGTGCAAGACTGCATACCATCGAAAATACGGCGTCCAGGCCATAATAATAAGCCCAAATGGTGGAATAAAGATATTTCAAACTGCCTGCTTGCTAAAAAATTTGCTAATGATAGATTAAAATCCTCACAAAATGACGAAGAACGGGTGTGAAAGTTGTAGAGCTACGACGCAAAGCCAAAAAGTTAATTAAGCAAAGTAAAAAGACCTTAGAGTTACATATTGCGAATCAAAGTAAAACAAACCCGAAAGAATTCTATAGTTATATCAGAAAGAAAAAAGTAGTTACTTCAACTGTTGGACCGTTAGTCGATGAAAAAGGAGAATACACCAAAGACGAAGTACAAATGAGTAATGCCCTCAATACCTTCTTTGCATCAGTTTTTACAACAGAAGACCTCAGTGATATCCCTACACCATCGCCGATTCAGATTGATAATTCAGATGTTCTAAGCAATATCACCGTTACAGAGAGAGAAGTATTGAATTGTTTAGATAAACTCAATGTAAATAAAACGCCAGGACCTGATACAATCTCGCCTAGAGTTCTAAAGGAAGCTAAGAATGAGCTCTCCAAACCACTGACATTACTATTCAATAAATCCTTGCAGTCTGGAACTATGCCTGATCAGTGGAAGCTAGCCAACGTAACACCGATATTCAAAAAAGGCAGCAAATCCCTACCCAGTAACTATCGTCCAATTAGCTTAACCTCAGTTGTATGTAAAATGCTAGAAACGGTCATACGAGACAGACTCGTAAATCACTTAGAGGAAAATAACATACTTAAAGATACTCAACACGGCTTTCGTAAAAAACGTTCCTGTTTAACAAACCTCTTAGACTTCTTCCACGATATCCTCAACCTCTACGATGAGAGTAAAGCTGTAGATATTATATACCTTGATTTTCAAAAGGCCTTTGACAAAGTTCCCCACAAACGTTTACTGCTAAAACTAAAAGCGCATGGAATACAAGACGGTGTGTTGAAATGGATAGAAAATTGGCTCAGCAACAGAAAGCAAAGGGTAGTCATAAACGGTAAGGCATCTAAATGGACCAATGTAAGTAGCGGGGTACCCCAGGGATCGGTACTAGGACCAATTCTCTTTCTAATTTACATCAACGACATAGATGAGGGTCTCACCTGCACAATCTCAAAATTTGCTGACGATACAAAAATTGCAAATAGCGTACTCTCAAAAGAACAAGTTGACGATATGCAACACAATCTAGATAAATTGTCATGTTGGGCCCAAATTTGGCAAATGAGTTTCAATGCGGATAAATGTAAAGTACTACATGTCGGATACCTAAATGAGAAAGCAAACTATTCGATGAATGGCACTCAGCTTAAGAATGTAAACAGAGAAACTGATCTGGGAGTAACAATATCGAGTAACCTAAAACCGAGTCAACAATGTTCAGAAGTTGTTAAGAAGGCAAACAAAATAATTGGCTTTATAGGCAGGTCATTTGAGCATAAATCCAAAGAAGTTATCCTAACCCTTTACAATTCCTTAGTCCGCCCTCTTCTGGAATACTGCGTTCAATCCTGGTGCCCTTATTACCAAAAAGATATAAACAAGCTAGAACGAGTTCAACGTAGAGTTACCAAAATGATACCTAGCCTAAAGAACAAACCATACGAAGAGCGTCTTAGAGAATTAAATCTATTTCCTTTAACCCAGCGCAGATTAAGAGGCGACTTAATTCAAGTGTTCAAAATCATCAAAGGCATCGACAATATGAACTGTAGTAAGTACTTCACTATCGACCAATCTAATTACACGCGGGGAAACGGTTGCAAAATTATTGGTAAATCTTTTAACTCGCACGAATCTAAGAATTTCTTCTTCAATCGAGTTGTCAACTTGTGGAATGGGCTTCCCCGAGACGTTATAGACTGCAGCACCGTTGATTCATTTAAATTCCGCCTAGACAAATATCTCGCATCAAACCCGCGACTGACTGCGTTTGTAAATGAATAACTTTATCCTCCCCTCAGTTACTAACCCATATGTCCCCTACTAACTTCCTAGTCCTGCCACGTTAGTGGCAGGGCAGTAGTTCCCTTTCCAATGTTCCCTTACCCACTCTAAACCACTGTTTGGACACTTGATCCTCAGTGTTTTGGAGGACAAGCAACCTAGAAGGGTCACTAGACCTGTTGTTGCTTGATTTCCTTTGATTTCCTTTGTACTACATGGCTGGTGCACTACAAACAGACTTAATCTAGCCCCAGCCAAATCCACCGCAACCCTGCTCACAAGCTGGACAGGAGAACACGAATAGATCCCTCAACTCACCATAAACAATACACCCCTAACACATACACACACACACAAAATCCTAGGAGTAACATATGATACTCATATGACATTCAAACAGCACACCACAAACATTAAAAAGAAACTGACACCCAGACTTAATGCCCTCAGGTCACTTGCTCACACAAAATTTGGACACAACAAAGAAACTACCACCACAGTATATAAACAATACATAAGATCAGTGATGGAATACACAAGCCCAGCCTGGGCTTCTAACCTAGCTGAAACACATCATAAGACCTTACAGACTATTCAAAACAAAGCCCTGAAGATCATTACAGGCTGCACAGCTACTGCACCCACAGATCACCTACATCAAGAAACCAAAATCCTCAAAGTCAAAGACCATCTGGACATGAGAGGCATTCAATTCCTGGCAGCAGCCTCCACGAACCAAGACCACCCACTAAACTACATGGCAACACACCCACAGACACCAAGAAATATCAAAACAACACCCAGCACACGGTATCACACACAATTATTGTCCTCTCTCCCTCCCTGCCCACCCCGAACCAACTTCCAGAAGCACATCCATACTCATATCTCTCGCCGATCCATCCACTCACTCACAGACAACACGCAGCTGCATGCACGACCTCCAGAAATCCATCCTTTCGAATCCTCCCTTCCTCGCGAGGACAAGATCCACCTGGCCAGGCTGAGATGCGGACACCATCCAGCTCTCCTGAGCTATCAGAAGAGACTGGATGACTCCGTTGTCGACGCCTGCCCGGGATGTAACACAGCACCCCATACCATTAAACACATCATAGAAGACTGCATTTCACACAACCACTTACACCAACAACACAAGATTGGAGTATGCAGCAGTGGTGTGGTCCCCGCATCTAAAGAAGCATATTCACAAGTTAGAAAGAATCCAGAGAGCAGTTACTAGATTGGTTCCAAGTCTCAGAGAACTGCCATATGAAGGGAGGCTAGACAAATTAAATCTACCGAGTCTAAAAGAGAGGAGAGAGAGGGGAGACATGATAATGATGTACAAATGCACCCAGGGGCTGGAGAGGCTGGATAGGGTGGATATATTAATTATGGATACAGGAATAACTAGAGGCCACAGCTACAAAGTAAAAAGACCTACCTGCAAGAACGATATCAGGAAGTTTAGCTTCCCCTATAGATGTATTGACAAATGGAATGGGCTGGAGGAGGAGGTGGTAGGGGCAAGGAACATCCATATTTTCAAGAAAAAATTGGATAAAAATAGACTGAGAGACGGGACAACACGAGCTTAGCTCAACTCCTGTAAACTACAATTAGGTAAATACAATCTACACTCAATGAGAGCTCTGTGGGAAAGCCCGATCGTGGCCATGCCTTCCTCAGGGACTCGGGGCTGTTCGGCCAGGCAGCTTAGGGAACAACAACAACAACCTCTCTTACTTCACGCTTGTCTCGCATTCTCCTGTAACTCCACATACATTACACAACCTCTCAGCTTTCCCTCCAACAGTTAATGATCAGACATACCCTCTGCCTCACCTCTCAGCACATTCACATCCATCAGTCTACAGTGAGAAGTACTGGAGCATTATTATAGAACTCTGATTGCGATTGCAATTACAACAAATGGTATATCATATTGACTGGCTACGAATACGGCAAAATTATAGTAAATACCAACGACAATGATTAGGTTTGTTTAGAGACATCAAAATATGGGAGGCAAGGGATTATCAAATCAACATTCTAAAACTGGAAAGAACTGTATGCGGTTAGGTTTGTGAAAAGGATCCTGCTTCATGAAGTCCAAGTAACATAAGTAATTTTCACTTCTAGATAACAGCTTGTATTATGTCGCTTATATTTATTAAAACCAGAAAAAATAACAAATACAGGTATTCCTAAAAATGACTACCGGTATAACTAAATGCAAATCAAGCCAACTTGAAAGCTAATCCATGTACCTTCATGACTCGACCTGGGATTCGGCCTGAGCTTCCTGTGCTGTTGGCCGCCGTCACTCGCACTTAAGAAGGAGAGCCTCGTCCTGGATCGAGACATGAGAGTGCGTGGCTTACCTCTCAAGCTGGCTGGCGGTCCGTACAGTAGCAGATACTATACTCCATTCATTATAAGTTTGGCCAGAAACTGTGATCCCTAACCTCTTATACCTAAGAAAATAATTTAATAACAATGTGGCAGCTCACACGTAGCAATTTGTTGTTCAATTCAATTGATTAATGGCTAGATACTGTATGGGCCTTAGCGGACACTCAAAATATCTTGCCAGGCCCCATCAATGTTATTTAAAATCCTTGCTGCTTCTACCTGTTGATCTTGGATGATGTTATTGATCAAATGTAAGATTTTGAATGAGGTAAACAAGTATCTGTGCTACAGGCCATAGCGCAGTTGCTAGAGCACTCGCCTGCAAACTGTAAGGTTGAGGGTTCGAGTCTCGGGTCATTTTAAACCACTTACCGGTATCACATGACTTAAACACATGATCCGTGTGTGCAAACTCGCCCATTTAGCTGACATTTCTACCATATGGAAAGATTGAAACAAGAAATAGATGTGGAATTATACAGCCATGCCAGGTTGCTCCAGCCTGTTTTGGAAATACATTACAAGAGTATAAGGATCAACATTTCTGGCCAAATTAGAGAATAGGATATAGATTTCAATACAAATGTGCTGTTAAAAGTACTCTTGTAACTCCTGCTCTTTACCTTCTTCTTCCCTCTGCTTACAGCCTTGTACTTCCCCCTGCTCTTCACCCTTCAGTAGTTCATCTAGTTTGCCCTCCTCCCGTAGTCGGCAAATTTCTTCTTGTGTCAGGTCACCGGAGTGCAAACTCACAACCTAGAGGCATCATAGGGGAATTAATAATAGTCCATACTCATACTTCACATCACTATACTGAACAATTGGTTAATTATAATAAACCTCATGCAACTTATTAATATTATTATTTTCAGTACTGTACTGTATGGTAATTTTGGTAATGCAAAGAAGTGCCAAATAATGGCAAATTCTGAGTACCGGTATGTAATTGCTGAAATCAAGAGGGCTTACTGTATAACATTGTATCAAAAGCTATATCTAAAATTCTAGAGTTAATGAATATTAATTCAAGGGATATTGGGGCAAATAGTGAAAGTAGCAATATAGAACAGCCAAAAGAAGTAGGCTATGTCTGGAAAAGGTTTGGAGCCCTTTTCTCATCATATCCATCCTTTAGCGGAAACCTCTTGGGACCCAGGAGGAAGCAAGCAGTGGAGATGAAAATAATGACCTGTCAGTTGTTGTTGTTGTTGTTGTTGTTCCCCAAGCTGCCTGGTCGAACAGCCCCAAGGCCCCGAGCAAGGCCGAGGCCATAACCGAGCGCCCCCACAGAACCCTCCCTGCCGACCACAATAAAGCCTGGGTGACCAAAGCCACTCCATGGCGGGGAGCTGAGGAGGATGCGGAAACGCCCGGGAAACCAAAGACCCACCCAGGGCCCTATGCCCCTCGGCAATTATGAAGAGAAAGTTGAGGGGCAAAGGAAAAATGTGACGCTTTGGCTTCCAATCTTGGTAGATTGGGAGGTCAATCCACGGAAGAGACGCCGTCACTTGAGATCTAGAAAATATATAAGTAAAAGGAACAGTCAGAGTAAGCTATGGGTATGGCAGAGATCGCTCAGTTCTCATTCTGATAGACCAGCCCATCACCACATGACCATATGACCTGTCAGTAATATCCTGTAGCTAAACTTTGCTCTGGATCTTGGTCACACAAAACACAATATATCCAACTTTTTTTTTTTCATCTGCCTGTACTTCTGTCAGGTACCGGTACCATATTTTCAAAAGATTTGTACGGAAACTCCTGTATACAGCATTTGGCCCAAAACCATTGTTTCAAATACAAGTATTAACATTAAGCAGCTTAGAAGGCAGGCATGACTACTGGCTGTCAAAGTATTCATCACATACCGGGTACGAAGAGAGATATAGATACAAGCAAATAAATTTAACTGGAATTTGCATTGACATGTATTGGTATGATGCACTCACTTTTAGTACTTCATTTCAGGCTAATATATAGAGCAAATTTGGTTACTGTATACAATTTATATTAGTATATTATGAAATATAGTTTACCATTATGATAAGTAGGCTAGGCAGAAGTTACTTGAGCAGATAAGCAGGCGAACAGACATGTAAGCGAAATAATAGTTAGGCTAGGCTAACCAATTGAAGTCTCTTTCAGAATTATAAATTCATGATACTATAAGCATATTAGGGGAGGTGTGGTGGAGTGGTCATGCCACTGGATTGGTAATCCAATGGACCCGGGTTCAAATCCCTATATGTCAATGGGAAGATATTATTGGGATTGAATTTGTGCTGTACCTAGTATCAGTGCATTACCACAAAGCCCACCGAAATGCCAAAAAAATACCCTCATTGTTCCCTGATTAAATAACACTGTATGAATATTCCCATATTCAAAATATGTTACAGGGGGACAATGCCTAGTGAGTTCACTGCTCAATAGGTGGCATTCTGAGAGTGAGGGTCTGAGTCTGGAGGGTGAGACGGTGAAGCACTTGAGCGAAGCAACCAGCCGCTTCAGAGATGGAGCTGCTTCACATGTCTCACTCCCCAGACTGGAACAAGACCTCACGGGCTTCACCGTGTTGAGCGGTGGAATCTACAGGCTCTCAGCCTATGCCCGAGAGGGAGTAGTTGGAATATAGAAAAAAAGAAAAAAAATATATATAAATGACAAACTTATGGAAAAAGGTTCTAGATTTGCTCTGTCTTTTTTAATCACTTCATCCAGGTCAAATGCCCTAAAATAGGGAAATACACTGTGCGCCGACGCAAAATAATACGTTAGGCTAGGCTAACCATTTGAAGTCCTTTCAGCAATTATGAATTAATAACAACAATAAAATTATGTCCTTACCATGAGCCAAATTGGTTGAGTGTTGAGAGGGTGTGGGGCTAGGCTAGCCTTCGGTAAAAAGTTTATTAAAACAAATTTTGGAGCTTGTTAAGTGAGCGAAGGGTAATAAAGTACGATCTACATTAAACCAAATTTAAGTTATATGAACGTTTGCAAATCAAGGGTCCACTGTAGCCTATACTGTAGTAGATACGGTATACATCATAATTACCAAGATAAAGGCCTACACAATAGGCTTACTAGTACTGAAATACTGTAGTTCTATGGTGTGTTGAGTATGTTAATTGGATGACAAAAAAATAATATATATACCGTACAGTACAGTATACAGTATATATAGGCCTATAACTGTATATATATATATATACTGTATAAAAAGAATCACCATTCAATATTGAAGATTAATACTGACTCGTCTTAGATTTATTTGACTTTTACTGGTACCGGTATGGAATAAATTCTGCAGTTAATTAAAATGTGACAGACCTGTGGAAGCTCATCATCTTTGTCGGCCAAATCATCTTCTGTAGCATCTGGCATCACTGCAAACTGGAATAAAACATATTATTATAAATTTTGTCTAGGCTATGTGTATAAAGGGAACAAAAGGTAAAGCTGTCTGTAACAAGTGTCTCCCCAAAGTTGAAAGTGATAAGAGATCCAATGTCAAAATACGTTAGAGTCAAAATGTCTGAACACACGGAGCTTGAAGCAGTTTAAGTCATAGGATGAGGGAAAGACAGATTGAGGGAGAGAGTTCCAGAGTTCAAGAATAATGGGATTATGATTTTATCAAGTAGGCTTATAAACTGTATATGAATAACTCTTAATACAAAGTATAAGTATTTAGAGCATAACCAGATAATAATAACCAAAATAGTACAATACTCTCATAGAACCATGTGAAATCACTTGCAAATTAAGTTATTATCATAATTATACAGTAACTTCATAAGTTCATAGGGGAAATAAGGGTTGCAGCGAGGTTGGCCGCCATCTTGGACATTGGCTGAGTTTGCTCTCATTTGTGATTTTGTGGATAATTATTTATGCTCACTTTTCGTCCACTGACAGTAAGAAAATTAATCTACACCTATACTCCCCTATTTTTCGCTAAACTGTAGCTCAGAATAGGTCAATGTGCTTATCAGACTTTGTATACTGTGATGAAGCTCGGAGAGGTGTTTTAAATCAAATTAATGTATTTATTATTTTGTTGTTGTTGTTGTTGTTGTTGTTCCCCAAGCTGCCTGGCCGAACAGCCCCAAGGCCCCGAGCAAGGCCAAGGCCATAACCGAGCGCCCCCACAGAACCCTCCCCGCCGACCACAATAAAGCCTGGGTGACCGAAGCCACTCCATGGCGGGGAGCTGAGGAGGGTGCGGAAATGCCCGGGAAACCATAGCCCCACCCAGGGCCCTGTGTCCCTCAGCAATTATGAAGAGAAAGTTGAGGGGCAAGGGAAAAATGTGACGCTTTGGCTTCCAATCTTGGTAGATTGGGAGGTCAATCCACGTTAGAGACGCCGTCACTTGAGATCTAGAAAATATATAAGTAAAAGGAACAGTCAGAGTAAGCTATGGGTATGGCAGAGATTGCTCAGTTCTCACTCTGATAGACCATCCCATCACCACATGACTAGAACCCAATCCTCTCAGCATCAGCTAGGAAAGGCCCTAGAAAGCCGCCTATGGCGGGGGGATAGCTCCCCTATTTCAACCCTTTTCGGGGTTGGGCACCCGCCCTTATTTTGTTGTAATATACAGTATGTGTATCCTAATGTGGTTAGTGAAGGGTACAGCATGGTGGACAGAAGAGGTAAAACTAGCTGTGGAAGACAAGAAGAAAGCGTATAGAGAGTGGTTGGGTAGTAGAGGGAATGAAGATTTGGAGAGACAGAAACGAGCGAGATACTTGGAGAAAAAGAGAGTGGTGCAGAGAGTAGTGAAGGAAAGTAAAAGAAGAGTAGATGAGGAATTTGGAAGGAATCTGAGTGTAAAATGGAAGGAGTGAAAGAAACTGTTCTGGAAAGAAGTCAAGAAAGTTAGGGAAGGTACGGTAGTAAGGGAAACAGTAAGGGTGTGAAAGATAAGAATGGGCGAGTGCTAGCCGAGAAGCAAGAGAGAGTCGAAAGATGGAGGGAGCACTTCAACGAATTGCTGAATGTAAGGAATGAAGCGCCAGCAAACATAGTTGGATGGGGTATGGGAAGGAGAAAAAGAGAAGTAGTGGAGGAGGAGGTGGGGGTCAGAAGTGTGTGAAGCCATGAAAAGAGTGAAGTTGGGGAAAGCACCAGGAATAGATGGAGTGTGTGGGGAAATGCTGAGGTATGGTGGTGAGATAGTGATCGAATGGGTATGGAAAATGTGCAAACTAGCATGGGAGAAGGGGAGTGCACCTGATGACTGGAAGACAGGCATAATAGTCCCCCTATATAAGGGTAAAGTGGAAAGAGGAGTGTGTGATAACCACCGAGGAATATGTCTTCTAAACGTAGTAGGGAAGGTGTACAGTAGGGTAGTGATTGAGAGAGAGAACGGAAAAATGGATAGGTGACGAGCAGGGCGGATTTAGGAAGGGAAGAGGATGTGTAGATCAGATTTTTACCCTGAAATGTGTTGTGGAGAAATATCTGGAGAAGCAACAAAAGCTGTATGTTGCCTTTATGGACTTGGAGAAGGCCTATGACAAAGTGGATAGAGAAGGTATGTGGAAAGTATACGGAGTAGATGGCAAGTTGCTGAAAGCAGTGAAGAGCATGTATGAGGGTGCAAAGGCGGCAGTATGTGTGGAGAATGAGCAGAGCGAGTCCTTTGATCTGAATGTTGGGCTGAAACAGGGGTGTGTGATGTCCCTGTGGTTGTTTACTGTATATATGGATGTATTCATGAAAGAAATACAAGGAAGAGTAGTGGATGTTGGTGTATCGCTGATAATGGAGGGAAACGAGTGGAAGCTACCTATACTGCTGTTTGCTGATGATACAGTTCTGATAAGCGATAATGAATGGGAGTTGCAGGGTCTGGTAAATATATTTGGAATAATGTGCAAAAAACGGAATCTGAAGGTAAATGCGGGGAAGAGCAAGGTTATGGTCTTCGAAAGGGGTTGTTCCCTAAGCTGCCTGGCCGAACAGCCCCGAGTCCCTAAGGAAGGCCATGGCCACGGTCGGGCTTTCCCACAGAGCTCTCATTGAGTGTAGATTGTGTTGTTGACATAAGTGGTTGTGTGAAGTGCAGTCTTCTATGATGTGTTTAATAGTATGGGGTGCTGTGTTACAACCTGGGCAGGAGTCGACGACGGAGTCATCCAGTCTCTTCTGATAGCTCAGAAGGGCTTGATGGTGTCCGCATCTCAGCCTGGCCAGGTGGACTCTGTCCTCGCGAGGAAGGGAGGATTCAGAAGGATGGATTTCGGGAGGTCGTGCCTGCAGCTGTTTGTTGTCTATGAGTGAGTGGATGGAACGGCGAGAGATGTGAGTATGGATGTGCTTCTGGAAGCTGGTTTGGGGTGGGCAGGAAGGGAGAGAAGATAGTATTTGTGTGTGATAGCATGTGCTGGGTGTTGTTTTAATATTTCATGCTGTCTGTGGATGTGTTGCCATGTAGTGTAGTGGGTGGTGTTGGTTCGTGGAGGCTGCTGCCAGGAATTGAGTGCCTCTCATGTCCAGATGGTCTTTGACTTTGAGGACTTTGGTTTCTTGATGTAGGTGATCTGAAGGTGAAGTAGCTGTGCAGCCTGTGATGAATTTTGGGGCTTTATTTTGAATAGTCTGTAAGGTCTTATTATGTGTTTCGAAAGGGGTGAAGCCACAGAGTGAGGTGAAATTGAACGGTCAGGCTATGGAGATTGTCAGCTAATTTAAGTATCTGGGCAGTGTGCTCAGTAAAGATGGGAGTATGGATGAAGAAGTGCGGGAGAGGGTGCAACAGGGGAAGAGGGTTGTAAGAACGCTGAAAGCAGTAACAAGAAATAGGGTGGTCAGTATGGAAGTGAAGAAGTCCTTGCATGACAGTGTGGTAATCCCGACACTGATTTACAGAAGCTAAGCATGGACGTTGGTGGAGAAACTCAGACCAAGAGTGAGAGGGGTGGAAATGAGTTACTTGATAAGTACGTGCAGAGTTACATGGAGGGATAGACAGACGAATGAGGAAGTAAGAAAGAGGTGTGGTGTGGAGGTAGATGTGCTGGAAAGTGTGAAAAAGAACACCTTGAGATGGTTCGGCCATATGGAATATATGGGAAGCGAGAGAATGACTAAGAGGGTGTATGAGAGCGAGGTGGAAGGACAGAGAGGGAGAGGTGGAAGGATGGAGTGAAGTACGGTATATGAATGAAGGCAGTACTGGTTGGGAGGAGGGGCGTCGAATGACTGGGGACAGAGGTGCATGGGGGCGTTTCGTTCGTGGCCACCCCTTCAGGGATCCCGGTGTCAGGCAATAGATAGATAGATAGATAGTGGGCAATGATAATCTCCCGGAGGATGAGTTTACCCAAAACCCCTGTATTCTGTTGACCCATTTCTTACAACACACGATCTCGGAGGTGTTTTTCACTCTCCTGCAGTACTTTTAGTAATTTTACATCTTCTACATCCTTTTTGAGAGAAACAGGGGTTTGAGGGAGGCAGCCCCCAGGTTAGTTTAGGTTGTCACGTTAGATTAAAACGATAATATGGTCGTTGGAGGAGGCAGGTGAGGGTTTGTTTACGTCCGCGAGTACCGGTACCTGCCTCGCCGACTCACATTGTCAATGCAAGAATTAACCTAACCTGACAACCTAACCTAACCTGGGGGTTGCTGTCCCCAGACCCCCACTATCTGAGATTCAGTAGGGATTCCTGAACAAGTTAAGTTTAAATAAAAATTAGTTCCCAAAGGGAAACACCAAAAAGTGGGAGAACAAAGCTGTAGAATTACTGGTAAGATTAGGTTAAGTTAGTTAAGCTAGGATAGGTTTTTACCAGAAGTAGGCCTAATGTTAGTTTTTATGGTTGGCGAGACTCGAGAGTGATAGGTCCTAGCCTCTAGGACCCAGGACCTAAATCCTAGTGTACATACACTCGGGCCGCAGTATGACTGAGCCACACACCATGCTCGTCGAAAAACAAAAACTCTCCCTCTTGACAGCGTCGGTGCCAAAATTGTGGGGTAACACTCTAATTAGGCCCTCTACTGTCAGAATAGATGCTGATTTAAATAAGTCACGGGCCCCCCTCAACCAATTTTGTATCTTGTGGCAACGACCGCGGCCTAAGCATCACACGACCCAATTGTGCTGCGGCCCGAGCGTCATGGGACCAGTTAGCTTAGAGTTTTCCAATGGTTTTTGGTGTAATTTTTTTCAATTATTACTTCAATGTAATTCGAAAATCACTTTTCCTCCTCCACCCAAATCTAACCAGCCTAAACTCCTTAGCCTAACTAACCTAGGCTAGGTCCAGGCTATGTCAGGTTATAATATAAAACTTGTAAAATAAACAAACCAAAACAGGAATGGCACAATATAAAGACAAAAGAACTTACCAAAGTCAGGTGAATGTTGGGGATTTAGCCTAGCCTATACCGGTAGGCTATATAGTTGCCTTCGCTTACTCGTTTAGGCCTAGTCTAAATTTCTTTGTGAGCAATTTTGCATGGTTCATTGAGTAGGAATAATCTATATCACGCAATAAGGTCAATATAGGTTTTGTGCACCAGTGCAGCATCCCATTGCATTGTGCATTGTTATATGTGCGATCAGTTTGCTTGGGAACCAAATTGACTTGCTCATGTAGTTGTGTACACCCTATGTGGTGGATTGTGTTCTTTTATTTCAAAATTTTATTTTATTAAGCGTTATTTCCTCATAGCGATTTTGATTAGTTCTTTTGCATTAATCTTGTATCGTCCCAGTTTTGGTTTGTTTATTTTGCAAGTTTTACATTCTAATTATAATTTAGTCCTATACCGGTAGCCTATATTTTGTTTTTTAGATTTTTTTAGTTTTTCATGGTTTTATAATATTGCAGACTACCGGAAATTAGTATTTACCCATTATCCATCAATCTGAATATGTGGCCCTCACTAGTGGGCAGGGCTAGGAATCAGAGAAAAATACAGGGCAAGAGTTGTGTTATCGGGCGTATCACCTACGGTACCTCTGACCCGGTATATCCTAGTACAGTGTATTTACTATACCCCTTTGAAAGGACATTAGCCTAACCTAACAACCTTACCTAACCTATCCTAGTACAATATTATGGGTGGGGGCTGCCGCCTGCCGCCCCCACACCCCCGCGGTTTGACATCAACTTACGTGTTTACAAGACGTATGCCCGGTAACACAACTCATTCCAAATACAGCTAGGCCTATATTTTATATAGGCTATTTTTGTAGGCTAGGCTATATTTGGTTTTGTAGTTTTTCGTTTTTCATGTTTTTTTTAATAGGCTATTGCAAACCACTGAAAGTTAGTAGGCCTACTTACCTATTAGGCTATCCATCAATCTAACAATGGCGGGTGAGTCAAGCTCACACCAATCGCTCGTTTACAGTAAGTGAGGGAAATTGTGGGGTAAATTGGATACCGGTACATGAGTAACATGACGGGTTGAGGGAGGGAGGGGGGGCGCTAAGCCTGACCCCCCTCAGTCCTCACCTCCCCGTAACTTGTCATCATCACATATGTAACTATGTTGATCGGCAAGGGGATAAAAACAGGTTGCCGGTTCTTTGTTTTGGTGTTTTGTTGTTGTTGCCGTTCCCCAAGCTGCCTGGCCGAACAGCCCCAAGGCCCCGAGCAAGGCCAAGGCCACAACCGAGCGCCCCCACAGAACCCTCCCTGCCGACCACACTAAAGCCTGGGTGACCGAAGCCACTCCATGGCGGGGAGCTGAGGAGGGTGAGGAAACGCCTGGGAAACCAAAGCCCCACCCAGGGCCCTGTGCCCCTCAGCAATTATGAAGAGAAAGTTGAGAGGCAAAGGAAAAATGTGACGCTTTGGCTTCCAATCTTGGTAGATTGGGAGGTCAATCCACGGAAGAGACGCCGTCACTTGAGATCTAGAAAATATATAAGTAAAAGAAACAGTCAGAGTAAGCTATGGGTATGGCAGAGATCGCTCAGTTCTCACTCTGATAGACCAGCCCATCACTACAGGCTGTTTTGGTGTGTAGGGTGTAGGCTAATAGCTATGGCGGGTGAGTCACACTCGCGCCATAGCCTATAGCCTATTGGGTAAATTGCCAAATTTGGCCCAATTTTCCACTTGCAAGTTTCAGGCTAGGCTAGCCTATAAGGAAGTTGGAGCATTTTATATCAACATTTAGCCTAACAGAATAACGAGGTAAAACATGGTTGTATTCCATATAAAAATAGGCCTAGGCCTATGTAAAACCAAATAGGCCTATAGGCTAGCAACTTTTCTATCCAATTCCATCACAAAGTTACAGGCTTTAAGTTTATATTTAGGCTAGCCTAGGCTAGGCCTATGTTAAATATGGATGTTTATGATGCCAACTTCCTTATAGCTTGAAACTCGCAAGTGGTCAATTAACCATGATGTAGGATAGGCTATAGCCTATAGGCTAGCCTACTAAGCCTAGCCTAGATAGGCTAGTTAGCCTACCTTGTCTCCGAGGCCACCATCTTCCTTGTAGCCAACTTGTTCTTTGAATCTCTTCAGAAATGCTGGTTCCTCGGGTTTAGAAAATGATACATTAGCTTTCTTGCCTGTCCAACCTGCCATTTTTAATACAAACCCCTAAAATGTTCTAAAAATTTGGTGATTGTTTGTTTACGTTTTCGAAGACGTAGGCAAGATGTTTCTTGTCAGATTTCGGACATTCTAATTTGTCGTTACCTAGCACTATTATTACAATAACAAGCCAATGAAAAGATTACTAGCATACCATGAAACTTAATTCATGATATATTTTATATTATTAGCTTAATTACAGTAATTAATAATAGTAAACTAAATTCAAGATTTAAAAATTTTACCTTCCACTTATCGACTTTTCCAAACCATCCCAAATTTACCCAAAACAACCCACACACAATAATTTTTCAAATATTAACCCTCTCAGTACCTCTATTTTGTATTTAATATCATTAGACGCTTCTATTCAGAGGCCTGCAGGAGTTAGGCCTATACGGTTCACACAATTCTCGCATATACCATTTTCTAAGTACTATATATAGGCCTACTGTATATATATATATATATATATATATATATATATATAGAGAGAGAGAGAGAGGGGGGGGAGGGGGTACGTGTGGAGAAGTGTGGGTGTGTGCGAAAGTGAGTGTGAATGTGGGTTTGTAACCGTTTAATTAATTATCAATGGAAGCGTCATGCCGTAAGACCGTATAATGAATCATAGCAGTCATGCAGTGTTATCCACCTCCACAGTCCTGCAGCACGCCACTTTGCCGTGGTTGACAACTATTTTGTGCATCCTAGTTGAAAATAAAAACACATAGGCTACAGTACTTTAAATTATTCCAGTTCCAGACCGCAGACTTGAGAATGCACATAGGCCTACGGACTTTGACGAATGTTCGGTGTTTTGTAGACCCAATGTTGAGCAATAAGAACATGAATACATTAAAATAGGTCCCAAATAAATTGATACACTTACACTTTGTTACACTTTGTTGTATTCCGTCCGTTAGTGACACAGTTGAGCTGGGGCTCCACTGCGACCAGGCAGCTCCCTTTCTTCCACTCTCCATTCCAGAAGTCGGTTGGAGTTGGTGCTGGGGTATCCTGGTGTTGGTGGCCGGTCCGGTATTTTGGCCAGCCACATGTCCAAGTGTTTCTTGAAGGTGTCTGGAGACACCCCGGTCATGTTCCCTGAGAGGGGCTGGTATACAGTTGAACAGTCTGGTTTGGTGATGGCCTGGTCTATCAGAGTGAGAACTGAGCGATCTCTACCATACCCATAGCTTACTCTGACTGTTCCTTTTACTTACATAGTTTCTAGATCTCAAGTGACGACGTCTCTTCCGTGGATTGACCTCCCAATCTACCAAGACTGGAAGCCAAAGCGTCACATTTTTCCTTTGCCCCTCAACTTTCTCTTCATAATTGCTGAGGGGCACAGGGCCCTGGGTGGGGCTTTGGTTTCCCGGGCGTTTCCGCACCCTCCTCAGTTCCTCGCCATGGAGTGGCTTCGGTCACCCAGGCTTTATTGTGGTCGGCAGGGAGGGTTCTGTGGGGGCGCTCAGTTATGGCCTTGGCCTTGCTCGGGGCCTTGGGGCTGTTCGGCCAGGCAGCTTGGGGAACAACAACAACAACAATCTGGTTCCATTGTATGCAAAGCTGTGATGGATCAGGGATTTGATTTTTTGTGTTGATCCCGGCATAGTCCTCACATAGCACAGCCTCCCTCGCCTTTGGTGTGGAGTCTCTTGGATGTTTGGATTTGGTACCTTTTTTTCCAAAATCTTCCAGACGTAGATGATGATGTATCTCTCCCTACGTCTTTGAAGTGAGTACAGCTGCAGCTCCTTGGAGTCTCTCCCAGTAGTTAAAGTGTTGAAACCCATGGATTTTACTGGTGAATGTCCTCTGGGTGGCTTCAATTTCTGTTATTTCTCCTACTTTTTGGGGAGACCAGAGCTGAGAGCAGTACTCCAGTCGTGGTAGGACCAGTGACTTCCACAGCGTTAACATACACCTCTCATTTCTTGTGTGGAAGGTTCTCAGGATCCAGCCTGCTATTTGTTTTGCTGTTGTTGTGGCTTTGGTAATATGCTGGGAAAAAGTGGCATCACTGCTCATATTTACTCCCAAGTCCTTCACTGTGTCCTTGGCGGTAATTTCTTGCTGTCCACTTTTGTAGTTGGTGGCGTATTGTAGTGCTCTCTTGTTCCCGTACCTTAGAAGCTCGAACTTGTCTCCGTTTAGGGCCATGTTGTGTTCTTCTGCCCACTTCAGGATTTTGTCCAAGTCTTGTTGTAGTAACTGTGCATCATGTTGTGAGGTGATTTTCTTCATGAGTCTGGTATTGTCTGCAAACGATGAGGCTGTTGAGTGTTCCAGGTCCCTGTCGATTTCTCCTATCATGATGAGGAATAGGAGAGGTCCCAGTACTGATCCTTGTGGTACTCCGCTGATGACCCCACCTGCTTCTGATAGGCTTCCTTGAACCGTGACTCTTTGTTTTCTGTTGGTGATGAAACTGTGGAGCCATCTTCCAAGGTTTCCCCCTATTCCCAGTGATTTGAGTTTATGTAGAAGGATCCCATGATCCACCTTGTCAAAAGCTTTGGCAAAATCTAGATATATGACGTCTACATTTTCTCCGTCTTGAATATCCTGTAGGATTTTGTCGTAGTGTGATAGTAGTTGTGAAAGGCAGGAGCGGCCTTGTCTAAAGCCATGTTGACCCTCGTTGAATGCCTCGTTATCTTCCAGGTAGCTGACCATCTTAACTCGTATTGTTCTTTCTATGATTTTAATAAGATGTGACGTCAGCACCACTGGTCTGTAATTTTTGGCTATGCCTTTACTACCCCCTTTGTGGATTGGTGTGACAGTACCTTCTTTTAGGGATTGTGGTACATATCCAGTTTGGAGGGACTTGCTCCACAGCAGTTTTAGAGGCAAGGCTAGCTGATGTTTGCAGTTTTTTAGCAGTTGGGCATGAAAGCCGTCTGGTCCTGCTGCAGAGTTTGGTCCAATCTTGTCGATGGCTGCTATTATGTCCTCTGTTGATACTGTTACCGAGGAGAGTTGATGTGGTGTCCCAGGAGCGTTGTCAAAGAAGGTCGTTGCATTATCGATTTTCTTGTCTTCATTTGGCGGGCTGAAGACACTTTCGTATTGCTGTTTGAGTATCTTGGCCATTTCGGTTGGGTCACTCTCAAGTTCGCCCGTAGGTTTTGCAAGCAGGAAGCAGATAAAACAGATTCCCAGAGATAGAAAAATACTAATGAAGAAAAGGACGTACTTGAGAGCCAAGCAAAGGAAGACCAGCCATGCGCACACTATCACCAAACTACAAGAAGAGCTCGATGAAGTTGAACGAAAACTCATCCAGTCACACCAAGAGCAAAGAACACGTGAAGAACTCCAACCAGTTGCAAACATACGAGTAAATAGCAAATTCTTCTATGCATACGCAAAAAGGAGACTCAGGAACACCTCAACAATAGGACCTATTGTTGAGGTGTTCCTGAGTCTCCTTTTTGCGTATGCATAGAAGAATTTGCTATTTACTCGTATGTTTGCAACTGCTTGGAGTTCTTCACGTGTTCTTTGCTCTTGGTGTGACTGGATGAGTTTTCGTTCAACTTCATCGAGCTCTTCTTGTAGTTTGGTGATAGTGTGCGCATGGCTGGTCTTCCTTTGCTTGGCTCTCAAGTACGGCCGTTTCTTCATTAGTATTTTTCTATCTCTGGGAATCTGTTTTATCTGCTTCCTGCTTGATTTGGGTGGTATGGTGTATTTACAGGTCTCCAGGCATTGTTTCTGGAGGATAATAATCCTTGTCGTAGTGTGATAGTAGTTGTGAAAGGCAGGAGCCTTTGTGAGCGTTTCGTCGACGTTTTTATCTTCGAATAGTGCCCTCCAGTCAGTTACTGCCAGTTCTGCTCTCAGTCTGTCCCAGTCTATTTCTTTGCTGTAGAAGTTGAGATCTTTCAGAGAGGTTCGGGGGATTTGGCTTGATTCCTGTTGACATCTTCTGGGTGGTGTGGTGTAGGGGTTCTAACTTAGATGAGGCTGTGGTCGGACATTATAGTTTTTACAGTTTCGTACGAGTGTACCAGGTCGAAGTTGTTGCCAAATAGTAAGTCCAGTGTGTTGTTGCCTCTTGTAGGTTCCTCGATGTATTGCTTCATGTATGCAGTGTCCATGATAGTCATTAGCTCCTTGGCTATAATTATATGGAATTAGGCTAAGTTTATAAACAAAACATTTATGATATCGCATCTCTCTGTGTCTGATGTTACTTGACATTCTTAGGTATGATTTGAGCGATTTTTGTATATTTTGTTTAATGTTGAATGCACAATGGCACATCACTAGTTCACTACACAGTACACAGTGAGAGGTGTCATGGCGGAGGGTGATGTCAACACTTCATCCCTCTCTAGTATTATTTGTGTTTTGTGACGATATCGCGCGTTGTGTGGAGCTAGGATTGGCAACAATAATCTAGGATACCCTTGACCTTTTAGTGGTAAGCTGAGAAGGTTCTACGTTTCGTATATATTGAGGAATGTACACGTGAAGAGCCAGGATATTGTTTACATTCACGTTTTTTTTTTCAGGACCGCTCATCCCTGATATATTGGCTTATGTCTACCAAAACCAGCAGAACTATCCTGAATGCTTGAGTAAAATAGGGTATAGGTCTATAATTGCACCTATACGAGCTAAACAAATTAATATTGTATTTAACAGGAAGGTAGGCCTATGATGAGGTTAAGGTAAGTGATGTGGTATAGCCTAATAACAAATATTGTATTTAACAGAAAGGTACAACGAGGTAAGTGATGTGGTATAGGTGGCAATATGCGGAAATGGATTATAAGGGCATTCCGCCCCCCTCTGACAAAAGTCTATCAATCTAGATGTGACATGGATTTACAAGGTTTCAGAGAGACATTAGCCTAACCTAACAACCTTACCTAACCTAACCTAGTATTATGGGTGGGGGCTGCCGCCCCCACACCCCCACTGGTTGGGTAAAACGGTAGAAATCAGGGTAAAATTCTAGTTTCACGTACACAGCGACAAAAGGGAGGCGCCGTTGTAAAGGCATAGCTTCCCGACCAACTATGAAGATCAGGGAAATTGCTGGGTAAAAGACGTAATATAATGATAATAAACTACATTAACGACATTAGCCTAACCTAACAACCTTACCTAACCTAACCTAGTATTATGTAATAGCTATGGTGCCGCATATGGGGAGATTTTTTTTTTTTTTTTTTACAGTAGGTATAATTCCTTATAATGCATTTCCGCCGCTTTGGACATATATAGGAATTAAGTATGGTATATGACAACTCTAAAGTAGCCATAGAAATTTATGAGTATGCTGTGAAAGCGAAACTAGAATTAAACCGAAATCAGTTGGGGTGGACTGTGGAGTGAATAACCTTAGATTTTCGGGTAATTCTGCATAACTACTACTCCTGTTATTTTAGGTTTTATTTATTTTCTATATGTATTTTAATGCATTGTAAGTGTGTATTTTATTGTTAGAAAGTGCGGAAAGCACTTTTTATTAGCATTTGCATTGTTAATTGTAATTATTCAGATACCCCAACAATCTAGGAGTTTACTCGATATAGTCAACTTTGAAAAGACATTAGCCTAACCTAACAACCTTACCTAACCTATCCTAGTATTATGGGTGGGGGCTGCCGCCCCCACACCCCCGCTGATTAGGTATTAAAACCATACAAAATTGATGGGATAAAGTCTATGGTGTTTACTCTGCAATCTTCAGCTTTGGCTGTCTATAACAGGAAAGTACCATTAAAAATGTACGGACTTCTTGTAGGTTAAGCTACACTCTGATTGGCTACTAAACATCGGGGAGGAGCCTCCATGGAGGCTAGAATGTAAACAAAATGTCCTGGACTTGCTGTACAAAAATAACTCTGATAATGTTATATGGGAGTAAAAATCAAATTGACAAAATAAGAAAAGTAGCACTTATCCGCACATCAGTAAGGTCCCCTGAGTAAGGTAAGAGCAAAACAAAATAATTCCACGAGACAGGAATCCCGTAATCGAGGAGTAGTTGTTCTGCAGAATAGCCGATTTTCGTAAGGGGGTAAGAGGGGGGCAGAATGCCCTTAGGCTATAATCCATTTCCGCATATTGCCACCTATACCACATCACTTACCTCGTCGTACCTTCCTGTTAAATACAATAATAATTTGTTTAGCTCGTATAGGTGCAATTATAGAATAATACCACATCGAGATTGATAGACTTTTGTCAGAGGGGGCGGAATGCCTTTATAATCCATTTCCGCATATTGCCACCTATACCACATCACTTACCTCGTCGTACCTTCCTGTTAAATACAATAATATATTTTTTAGCTCGTATAGGCCTAGGTGCAATTATAGAAATTTACCTAAAATAGTAAGAATGAATATCGAATAGGATAATATTCAAGGACACAAGTGCGACGTTATGAGAAACAATTTATTAGGGAAAATAGGCACCAATAGATTCGCCATATTTTTCTCCATAGGCCTATAGGATTTTCGTTATCAACAAATTGAAAAATACCCACTTCACAGACAAATACACCAAAAATCTAAGTCAAAGCGGGGGTGTGGGGGCAGCAGCCCCCACCTATAATATTAGGTTAGGTTAGGTTAGGTAAGGTTGTTAGGTTAGGCTAATGTCCTTTCAAAGGGGTATAGGGTAGTAAACACTAGGAGAGCCTATACCCGGTCAGAGGTAAGAAGAAGAAGAAGAAGAAGAAAAGTCCTGCTGTAGTCTCCTTGAATACTACCTAGAATAGGCCTATAATAGAATAATTGGTAGCATTCAAGGAGACTACAGCTGGACTCTTCTTCTTCTTCTTCTTACCTCTGTCCTCTGACCAGGTATAGCCTAGGCTATCTATAGTGTTTACTAGCCTATACCCCTTTGAAAGGACATTAGCCTAATCTAACAAGCTTACCTAACCTATCCTAGTATTATGGGTGGCGGGTGGGGGCTGCTGCCCCCACACCCCCGCTATTTGACATCTTTGACAGATTATTTGGGTTCAATGTTATTTTAATACCACGAATTTTGTTGATATATTTGAAGATAAATAATGAATCTATATGCTCTAAAGATCATAAGAAAATTTGTTTTAACCCTCGGCAAAACCTAATAAAAAAGTATGGTACTAAAATGTCCTTTTCGTAATAAGATTTTCAATACGGTACTTTCAGTCATCGATAGCTCTAAAGATCATATGAAAATGTGTTAAACTCTCGGAAAAACCTAATATATAAGTATGGTACTAAAATTTAATTTTCGTAACAAGGTTGTTAATACGGTACTTTCCCGTTATCAATGTACAATCAAGCTGAAGATTGCAGAGTAAACACCATAGACTTCATCGACTTTTCTTTCACCTTCGTATAATTGACAGCCAAATTTTTTGTTTTTTTTATTAAGGGATTAGTACTCAACCAGCGGGGGTGTGGGGGCGGCAGCCCCCACCCATAATACTAGGTTAGGTTAGGTAAGGTAGTTAGGTTAGGCTAATGTCTTTTCAAATCACTATCGGGGAGCGAGCGTGTCTCAACATCGATCGATAGGCCTAATGGGGAAAATAGGTTTTCCCGAGATTTCTAATTAATTACAAACACTATATATTGATGCAAATGACCAATTTTGTTTATAAAAAACACTCGGAAAGTTTGTGGTATTAAAATAAAAAAAATCAGATTTTTGGTGTAATTTTCTGTGAAATCGGGTTTTTTCAAGTGTCGATAACAAAATTCCTCCATGCGGACTATAATGAGAAAAATATGACGAGTCTATTGGTCCCTATTTTCCCTAATAAATTGTTTCTAATAAGGCGGATGTAGTGTCCTTGAAGATTTTCGAATAATTAACTTTGGCGGAAATAACTAGGCGGTAATTCTGCATAACTACAACTCCTGTTATTTTAGGTTTTATTTCTTTTCTTTTTGTATTTTAATGCTTTGTAAGTGTGTATTTTATTATTAGAGAGTGCGGAAAGCACTTTTTATTAGCATTTGCATTGTTAATTGTAATTCAGATAGGCTACACCAACAATCTAGGAGTTGACTCGATTTAGTCAACTTTGAAAAGACATTAGCCTAACCTATCCTATCCTATCCTAGTACAGTATTATGAGTGGGGGCTGCGCCGCTGCCGCCCCCACACCCCCGCTGCTTGGGTATTAAAACTATAAAAATTTGATGGGATAAAGTCTATGGTGTTTACTCTGCAATCTTCAGCTTTGGCTGTCGATAATAGGAAAGTGCCAATAAAAATGTACCGGTACTGACTTCTTGTAGGTGAAGCTCCACTCTGATTGGCTACTAAACATCGGGGAGGAGCCTCCAATGTAAATAAAGTGTCCTGGACTGGGTGTACAAAAATAACTCTGATAATGTTATAGGGGAGTGAAAATCAAATTGACAAAATAAAAAAAGTAGCACTTATCCGCACATCAGTAAGGTCCCCTGAGTAAGGTAGGAGCAAAACAAAATTAATTCCATGAGACAGGAATCCCGTAATCGAGGAGTTGTTGTTCTGCAGAATAGCCGAAGTTGGAGTTGTAGACATCGATATTTAGCAGAATTACTGGAATGGGTACGATTTTAGTTACTGGACACCTATTTGACAGGTACTGCCAACGATTTAATACATTTTTTTTTGGTTTCCACGCATCCAACACCAAGCTACACCCTTTTCTGGTATACGGAACACTAAAAAAGCAATGGGGACACTTTAATAATGATAATATGAGACAAAATATAAAGACAACTCTGTTGCGTTCGTGGAAGTAGCGTCGCTTTGTTTACTTTACGCTCGGAGTGACTTCCCGGCGCCTTGGCGGTCGACTTAAAATGGCTAAGCTTATAACCAGTTGTTGGGTCCATTATTTTATAAAGACTTGCGTTATAGGCCGTGGGATATAGGACAGGGTTGAGGGGGGGCTCTGCCCCCCCCCCCCCGTGAATTATAATAATCATCATCTATGTGGCCAGAAGGGGGCAAGTAAAACAGCTGGCCGTAACCTCGAGTGTCCTGGGTAAACAAACCGCGACGATCCGAAGCGATGACGGACTCCCGCCGCCGATTTTCGGCACAAACGCCCCGTTTTATTCTCGTCGAAAACCACATTTAAAAAGTTATTATATCATTTTCAATACTATTACCGGACCAGAAAAAGGTGTAGCTTGGTGTTGGATGCGTGGAAACCGGAAAAAAATATGTATTAAATCCTTGGTGGCACCTGTCAAATAGGTGTTCAGTAACTAAAATCGTACCCCGGAATGAGTTATGTTACCGGGCGTACATCGTGTAAACACGTAAGTTGATGTCAAACAGCGTGGGGGCGGGGGTGTGGGGTCGGTAACCCCCGGCCCCCCCACCCATAATACTATAGGGATAGGTTAGGTAAGGTTGTTAGGTTACTTAGGCTAATGTCCTTTCAAAGGGGTAGGCTATAGGCTAGTAAACACTAAGATATAGGCCTACCCAGTCAGAGGTAGGTGATACGCCCGATAACACAACTCTTGCTTCAGAAACCTACATTATTATTGCATTTCTGTTTAATATCGATGTTTACGGCACCAAATTCCGTATAGCCTGAAACTCGCAAGTGGTCAATTGCTAGGCTATATCGCCATCCTGATTACTCGACTATTACCAAGATTTTGTAGGGAAATATGTTGCTAATTGTGAAAACTTGGCAATAATATGGGTAGCATTCAAGGAGACTACAGCAGGACTCTTCGTCTTACCTCTGACTGGGTATAAGCTATCCTAGTGTTTACTAGCCTATACCCCTTTGAAAGGACATTAGCCTAACCTAACAACCTTACCTAACCTATCCTAGTATTATGGGTGGGGGCTGCCGCCCCCACACCCCCGCTATTTGACATCTTTGACAGATTTTTGGTGTATTTTTCTGTGAAAAGGGTATTTTTTCAATTTGTCGATAACGAAAATCCTCCATGCGGACTATATGGAGAAAAATATGGCGAATCTGCTGGTGCCTATTTTCCCTAATAAATTGTTTCTAATAAGGCGGATGTAGTGTCCTTGAAGATTATCATAATATGACGTAGAAACATAGTACAGTAGTATCATGTTTTTTTTTTTTAATTATAGGGAATAGGCTCGCAGCCTTATTATACATAATTTATTAGGGACAATGTAGTTCTATGGAATCCTTATACTGTACTCATGTATAATCCACTGTGGGAGAATAGTTTTGATCACATTTATAAAACCGGATATTAATAGAAGAAACGCCCATTCTAATCCTATGTATCTTGTTCTTATCAATCTCAGAGCTCTTTCGGACATCCTCGCTGTTTACAAATGCCTTCTTTATGCAGTATAGGCTAATCGATATTTACCCCCTGCTGGCATCATACGGTACTGTAGAATCGTAGATGACGATTTCAATAATTTATGGGGGGGGGGGGGGGGAGGCAACCCATCGTGTATCCCACATTGGAATTATAACTAAGACCATGAAAACACTCATTTCTCAAAATATGGAGGAAAAAACATGAAAAATATGGGTGAGCCTATTCCCTATAATTACCTCTTCAAAATTATCTCGATCATTTGCATGAGTGGTCCATAAATTGGCAGATGGGTTTCAATGTAGGTAAATGTAAGGTATTAAGGATTGGAAATCATAATTTAGATGCGAAATTCAAACTAGACAATGTTGTTGTTGTTGTTCCCCAAGCTGCCTGGCCGAACAACCCGAAGGCCCCGAGCAAGGCCAAGGCCATAACCGAGCGCCCCCACAGAACTCTCCCTGAAGACCAAAGCCTGGGTGACCGAAGCCACTCCATGGCGGGGAGCTGAGAAGGGTGAGGAAACGCCCGGAAAACCAAAGCCCCACCCAGGGCCCTGTGCCCCTCGGCAATTATAAAGAGAATGTTGATGGGCAAAGGAAAAATGTGACGCTTTGGCTTCCAATCTTGGTAGATTGGGAGGTCAATCCACGGAAGAGACGCCGTCACTTGAGATCTAGAAAATATATAAGTAAAAGGAACAGTCAGAGTAAGCTATGGGTATGGCAGAGAACGCTCAGTTCTCACTCTGATAGATCAGCCCATCACCACATTCTAGACAATGTAGAATTGGATACCGGTAACTCAGAGTGTGAGAAGGATCTGGGGGTGCTCGTTTGACGTTAGTAATGATCTGAAACCCAGAAAACAATGTATAAGTGTTAGGAACAGGGCAAATAGAATTCTAGGATTAATATCTAGGAGTGTTAGTAACAGGACTGCTGAAGTTTTCTTAAAAAACTATACTTAGCACTAGTAAGACCTCATTTAGACTATGCTGTTAAATTTTGGTGCCCTTATTACAGAATGGGGGATGGATGTAGTTACCGGGTGTACCACTACCGACATACAACATAAATCATCTATAATACTAGGTTAGGTTTGGTTAGGTTATTTGGTTAGGGTCATGTATTTTTGTATCCAAAGGCAGTCAAAATAGACGGGAACATGATAGTGAGCGTCCGCGTAGTGTAAAAAAGACGGGCGGTACACCCGGTAACTACATTCTTGCCCAGAATGGATATCGACCCTTTAGAGGCAGTCCAAAGAAGAATGACTAAAAAGATACATAATATTATAAATTTATCGTATGAGGAGAGGTTGAAAGTCTTAGGCTTGCACTCACTAGCAAGACGAAGATGTAGGGGAGACATGATAGAGGTATTTAAATGGATAAATTTTTTAAATAAGGGCGATATAGAATGAGGTATTTAAGCTAAAGAACGGTGACATAACCCGCTCAAATAGTTTCAAGTTAGAGAAGTTTAGGTTTAGGAAAGATATAGGAAAGCACTGGTTTGGGAATAGAGTTGTTAACATGTGGAATGCACTGCCCAGAACAGTAATTAGCTCAGAAAAAGTTGAAAGCTTTAAGCATAAGTTGGATTTCCATATGGGTGATATGGGCTGGGTGTGAATGGGAGCTGCCTAATGTGGGCCGCATGGCCATATGCAGTTTCCCGCGATCTTATGACCTTATGTTCTTATGTAATTGGGGTTGGGTGTGACAGGGATCTGCCTTGTGTGGGCCGATCGGCTTTTTGCAGACTCCCACTTTCTTATGTTCTAACTGTCTCACATCATTTAACATTCGTGTAAGCCAAGAAGATAAATCTACAGTTATACTACCCCTATTTTGTCGTTATTCTGTTGGTAGTAATGGATTAATATTATTAGTAGTAGACTTAGTATGGTTTGATGATGCGCGGAAATGTATATTTGACTTGAAATAGATACATTGAAGTCTTACAAACCTTCGCGAACCCATAAACAGGGAACGTGAGCTGGGTTTAGACCATCGCGCACCCATAAACAGGGAACGTGAGCTGGGTTTAGACCGTCAGCGATACAGGTTAGTTTTCGGTTAGGTTAGGCTAATGTTAAAAATACTAAAATGCGATGGTCCTCGGTATTAAACAACACTAGGCTATATCAAATACAAAATAAAAAAACAACAAAATATTACCTGAAAAACTCTTATCTGGTTGGTGATACATTTTTATCAAAATACGTTTTTTTCAGTTTCCGCGTCTACTGAACCATCCAAAAACACGCTAAAAGGCGTGTTTTGAAGGGGGGAGGTGGTGGGGGAGGGGTAGTATAACTGTAGAATTACCGAAAAGAAAAGAAAAAAATGTATGAAAAATTTATAGAAATAGTCGATCGATTTCTTGTCCGAAGCATAAGGATATTTGCATAATTCATTATGAAACTGTTCAAAAAGTATATGAAACTCGTGAATCGCGAAGCTCTGTAGGTTCGGCGATTCAAAACAAGACAAAGAGGTGCCTATGAAAAGGCATTACTTTCCAGCACAATGAACCTGACATAAAACAAGAAAGACAAAAAGATGTTTAGAAAGGCCTAGAAAGATTCAACATTAATTTGGAATTGGATAACAGGGTGGTAATTGAGTACGATCTGTCTTAGGTACGAGTTGTCTAAAAAGTGAGTACGAGTTGTCTTTTGAAGGTACGAGATGTCTCGAGTACGAGTTGTCTCGGGTACGAGTTGATATATATCCCTAAAATACAACGGTCCTTAGTATATTAAACCATGGTAAATGAAAGAAAATAATGAAAACAAAATATTTAGTAACTTAAAAAAATCGAATCGGGCACGTTCTAGATTATTAGCCTACCAATTGACCATCAACTGGATAGTCCTATACGCTACATGAAATTTGACAAATGGGTACCGTACCTCAATACATCTCACATGCGCATGTGCAGTGACCTGCATAGTGTACACACATAGGCTATAGTTCGTCATGGTCTACAGGGATATTAACCCACTGAGCACCAGCTAATTAATAATAAATGTACACCCCAGGACCAGCAGGTTGTAAAAAAAATCTTTCTCCAGAAAACACCAGGAATGGGTTAGAAATGAAAGAAAACCCACAAAAAACCGATCCCCTAGGTCATTAAGGGGTCCTACGGTGCGCCCGAAAGTCAGAATTAACATGGGGAAATGGGTAGGCAAAAACAGGTTTTTGCGCGCTCATTCGCACGCGGTTGGACTTTGAGAGTTTAAAACCATCGGCATTGTTGCGCGAGATTTTTACACAGTTCCCATACAAATCTGAGCCCTCTAGGCGCCATAGGACAGGAGTAATTAACCAGGACGCACCTTATGCGTCGCTGGGGTTTAGCGTTACATACATTTTGGACGCAAACGCTGCGTCGCTGGGGTTCTGGGGGTTAATATTGTTCGGGCATGTGATGAGGATTGAGGGAGGAAATTGGGTGGATAAGCTCAAATATTTAATAACATGCGAACTGACGCGTAGCCTAGATGAAATAGGCAGGGTCTCGTTCATTGATTGTGTCTTTATCTATTCCGGTGTAGCCTATGCATATGTGTGTTTAAGAGGGGTGGGGTGATGTTCGTGTCCCAACCAAGCATATTCGGGTCAACATTAAGTTTAGCTCACAATTTTTGTTTTTCTTGTAGGCTAATTTTCATGTAATTTAGTGTTATTTGGGGTGTGATTTCCACTGCAACTGAATTTTTAGCCATTATCCAAAAAATTAAGACACGCCCTCCGAAAACCATACCATATGTCATTAACCCAACGTGGATGCTGCCGCTCCCAGACCCTGCTAGCCAGTGGTCTTTGATATAGAGGGTGAACACACAGTACTTAAAATAGGCCTACAGTAGATAAGTGAAGAAAATTAGTTCTCCACTAATTCAAGATGGCCACCTTGCTTGCTTCCACCCTTATTAACCCATAGTCTAATGAAAAAAAAAAAAAAAATGCAGCGGTAATGACATAATATAGGCCTATAGCAATGAATTATAAGGTATGGCAGACCTATAAGGAACGATTAAATTTATGGCTAAAATGTGTGAGTTACCTTATTGTCCCAAATTCGTACCTAACCTAACTTATTTACCATAATACCTGTACTACTGGAACCTTAATTGTGTGCACAAGAGATAATACTATTGTCATGGATATCTGAACCACTGTACTACAATTCGTAGAGGTAAAATTTTCCTTTTCCTTACTTATTTGTTCAGTATAGGCTACATTACTCTACCAACACTTTTAGTATTATTATTTTGTCTTGTTTTTGTATTGGCCATAGGCCTACATTCTTCAACATTCTTCCCTATCCTATTTTTACCACCCAGAAGCTGGGTGTGCTGAACCGCCTCAAGGAGTTCTTTAGCCCTGCACAGCTTTTTGCTTTGTACAGGGGCACAGTGCATCCTTGTATTGAGTATTGTTCACATGTGTGGGGAGGATCCTCTCACACCACACTCCTAGACAAAGTAGAAAGGAAAGCCTTCCGTATCATTAACTCCCGTCCACTCACTAACTCTCTGCAATATCTCTCTCTTCGCTGCAATGTTGCATCTCTCTCTCTATTCTATTGCTACTACAATAATCAATGTTCCTTAGAGCTTTCCCAGTGTAGCCTATACCACCTCCTCTACGTAGGGTAGGCTACGTAGTACCCATCTTGCAACAAAATCCCACCCCTACTCTGTGCAACTCTCCAACCCAAGAGTGAAATGTTATCATTCTACTATTCAACTGCTGAGCTCTGGAAGTCTCTCCCAGAATCAGTCTTTCCCTCTTCCTATGACTTAAATTGCTTAAAACTCCTTGGCCCGAATTCAGAATAGTGGTTTAAACCTCGGATTTCGGGGCAGGTTTAAACCCAGGATTGAAATTACTCGATCCTGGATCGAACACAAAGGTTTATCCGTATTCAGAACATGGGATTGAGATCGAGATCGAGTAATCCACGGCTTAAAACTCTGTTTAAGTCGAAGGTTTGCAACAGCCATGCACAGTGCTGTACGGAATGCAGTTAGCCAATAAGCACATGAATGAGCCATTTTATCTATATTATATATTTAATGCCGTCACTGCCTATTTTAAAAGTGTAATACGTGAAGCATGGCCTGTGATTGGCTAAGAGGCATGGGCCCGAGTCCAGTCAGTCTACTCTCTACCTTACTTGTTGGTTTATTTATTTTTTATTTCGCTTGTGTTTACTTTATGATATATTCATTATTATTGTGTTTCCTGTGATATTTAATAGCTCTTTAGATTCGGATAGCACTGTAATTTATCAAGTAATCATTACAATTGCTTACACATATCTAGTTTAATGAATAAATAAGGAATAATACAGATAATAAGTAAATTATCAGGATACTGATAAACTAGCCAATCATGAGCGTGCTACTGCTTCCACTGACTTTCACTTTTACTGACATAGGCTACGTAGATTCATGTCGCTTGTTTTAAGTAATAGCGAGCAATATAGTAATACTTACCATGGTTTTTATATATGCTCAACTTTATCATAGGGATTGTGATATATTAATAGCATGACGGGAAGATAAAGCGGCCGAATTAACCCTTAACTGGCGGCGCGCATTATATGTCGAGTGAAAGAAATTTGGACTATGTGGCGGCTCACAACATAAGTCGTGTGGCATTTTCAGCACGTAATATTGCTGAGAGAGAGAGACAAGTGGTGGCAGGAGAGTAGCGAGCGTATGACTGCTCCAGACCACCGCGGTGGACCAACTGACATGAATCCCACCCTCCTCCACCCTCTCACACTCGCTACACAGTGAATTGTTTAGGGAAAGTACCGAATTACATGGTTTTTGCACTCGTGTTGCGCGATTGTTGCAAGAAAACTAGCGGTCATACAAGGATCGTTGGGGTGTCATTGGAAAGCTCTGTTTATGCCCTTTCAGGGATAGATACTTGTTTTACGCTCTGGGTCTTATTTAGGCATGAAAATGATCATGTAAACAGCCCTATTTTGGGTAAAAACACCCCGCTGGTGGCTACATATTATTTACCGCCTAGGCCGCTTGTTAGGTGTGAAGACCAATTAATTTCGAAGTGAGAACGAAAGTGTAGGCTACATGAAATAGGCCTAGTGGCATTACAATCTGTGTTACGAGCAACTCTATTCCACCCCTTAAACCAAACTTATACTCTGTTACTACATCTACCGCATGCTCAGTGCTGTTAATACCTAGTCAAATGGACAAATATATATAGTATACATAGCTCAACTGAAATACGTTGTAACCATTAACTATGTAGGCGAAAACAAGTAGCCTAACCAATGTGACTCGTTATATAAACTATGCATCACTACAACCTACTAGGCTATTAAAGAGACAACTCATGTCTCAAATAACTCTTATCCTACTTGTTAAATGCATTTTAAAATAATGGTTCACTTGTGATTCTTTATATATTTTAAGCTATATATTTTAATTCGTACAAAGGATTAACATTGTGCATGGATACAGTATATACTTATATTTGCTGTGCAACATGTAATGGACTAATAATATTGGTTATATGGTAACCTAATACATGTGTATCGTATCTAATAAATGTTCGCGGACATTTAATATATTTGTATTATTCAGCTTAGAAGCATCTCGGGTTATCAATACATTAACAACTATTATCGAATAACTACATCAGTGGTTAGGCTACGGCAGTGCTTCGTTCGTTTTGCACCTATTATATAATTATTAGTATGCTTCGACAATTTCCAACGTAATTTAAAAGCTGTTGCCGTTTTTTTACAATATAATGGAATCGGTTAATGCCAGTTTGAGTTAGTTGGAAATAATAATATGATATTTTATCGGCGAGTAGAAAGAAGCCTTCGATCGATCGTCTGTCAAGCCTCCCGCTGGTTTAAACCTCGGATTGACTGCCTGAGCTGCATTCTTACACTTGTCTTTACTTATTAATATAATCCTTGCTTAGAATGCCTCCAAACACTCTCCAAATAATCAGTGCCAGTCTTTGTTATTTTTTATTATGGGTTCCTTATGGATTAGTGTAAGCAATCATGAGTAATTTAAGGTTTTTATAACTTCGATCTAGAGTCAAACCTACCTTCCCGCAGGTTTAAACCTCGGATCGAGTAAGCCGCGGATTGACTTGATAAGCGGCTCAGGATTTCATTCTGAATACCGATAGTCCTGGATTGAGTTTCAATCTCGGGTTTAAACCACTGTTCTGAATTCGGGCCCGTGTGTCCAGGCATTTTGGCTCGAACGTCCCTTGATTTTGGCCCTGTCACTCTTTCAACTCTGGGGAGGCACTCGATACAGGCAGTTCTGCCTTTTGTCTCGCTCACAAAAAAAAATAAATAAAAAAAAAAAATAAAAAAATATATATATATATATATATATATATATATATATATATATATATATATATATATATATATATATACCGGTATATATATATATATATATAATATATATATATATATAATTATATATATATATATATATATATATATATATGTATATATACCCGGTATATATATATATATATATATATATATATATATATATATATATATATATATATATATATATATATATATATATATATACTGTATATATATATATATATATATATATATATATATATATATATATATATATATATATATATATATATATATATATACTGTATATATAATGTTTCTATATGCATACATTATTGGTGCTATAAAGGAAGAGGTAAACTAGGATAATTTAACTTAATAATTTATTTACTTCGCCTACATGTTTCGTAAATTTATAACTACCGGACATTATCGCTTTTCACATGACATTCCTTACAAACAAACAGTTATGTTATTATACCAGTATAATATTAATTATTATTTTGTTTTACTATAGATTTATTTATTTAACAATTCACAAGAAAACTAAACATCATTGTTAAGCGTTCAAATATTATCTCCTATGATATTACAAAGTAATTCTGGTAATCAGTAAAACTACACGATACTCATTCTTTAGACCATAGGCTAATACTGAAAGTTTGACTATAGGGGGGTTTATTATATATACAGTATATATGTAGGCCTATACCAGGTACATATTTTTTCGTTTGCTCCCTAGACCTCTATCAGGCTTTTACAAAACACCCAAAACACCGCTTCAAGATAAGTTTGTAAATTTTTCCTACACAATTACAGGCTCGCTATCGCTCATCAGAAAAATATCGACACCTGAATGGCACAAAAGGTCTTATATTGACAACAAATGGAGCGAAAGGTTTTAAAATCGCCAAATTAATGGGGCGAGCTATTTCAAATATACGTTGTTATAATAGTAGTTTATATACAGTTGACATTACTTGATTATGCAAAAAATTCAAATATATAGGCCTAAAGTGAAGATATTTTGGAAAGTACCGTATCTTATAAATAATGCATAATGCATTAATAGTAGGCTAATATAAATTATGGTACAACCGATATTTGGCAAACAAAGAAAACAGAAACAAAAAGTATAATGTGTTTGGGCGGCAGATTATATATTATGGTGCCAGAAACTTGATCTAATGGTAAACGTTTTCTTCCATTATTGTCTATTGGTTATTGGCGTCCTCAGTTTGTCTGTTGTTGATTCGGGTCCTCAGTTGTTTTCTGTTGTTGATTCGGTTCCTCAGTTGCTCTGTTGTTGATTCCGGTCCCCGGTTTCTGTCTGTTGGTGAGTGGAGTCCTCGGTTACTGTCTGCTGTCGATCGGTGTCCTCAGTTGCTGTCTGTTGATCGGTGTCCTCAGTTGGTGATTGTTGGCAGTTCATGGCCTCATTTGTTGTATGCTGTTGATTGGAGTCCTCATTTGTTGTTTGTTGTTGATTGAAGCCCTCGGATACTGTCTGTTGGTGGGAGTGTTCCTCTGCCTGAGTGTCACCACGAATTATAGTCACAGGTAAAACTGAGACTGGTGCAGCACTGACAGTTAACAGACCGTCTTTGAGTGTAGCTGTGAGGGTGTCTGGATTGATGTGGTGAGGCAGAGTGGTGACGTGACGAACCATCATCTGTGAGTCACCATTCTGTCCTCGTCCCTCCACTGTTATCTTGCCGGAGTCTCTCGTGGCTTTCACCTGATCACAACCATGAAGGTCCATACTAAACTGCCACTTGTTGTTTATACCGCTTGTGGGGGCCACCTTGGTAGTGTTGGCTGGAACTGTCTCACTCTTCTTATTGTTGTCAGCAGCTGGTGCATCATTGTTGTTAGCAGCTGGTTTTCCATTGTTGTCAGCAGGTTGTTTGTTCTTGGTGTTGGTGTTTGTGGGCAGTGTAGTCCTGTTGTTATGACCACACCTGCCCTCCACATGAATATGAGGCATCACCAACACTCTCTTGCCACTCACACCATCACCACCAATGGCACCAAGCAGGGACTTGTAGGGGAAACAGCGTCCACCAGGTCTCACCATGACTTGAGGTCTCCTTACTGGATCCATTGTTCCTCTCACCAGGTTTATCGGTCCACCCCATCCCTCCACCAGGTCCATCGCCTCCTCCACCCAGTCTCCTGCCTCCATCAGGAAGGGCAGTGGACCAGGTCTGATGGTCATCACTCCTCCAAACATGGTGCTAGTTGCTCTAAGTTCAGACTAGTACACAATTATGTTATGCTATGAGCTTTATATTGCAGCGATCTCCAGATGTTGTTTATTCAAGTTCGAACTGATACAGTGGAGAGCTTCTTATGACAGCGAATGTACGTATAAGATCAACAGCTGCAATGTAGTTGCTTCTCAGAGGTCAGCAGGAGGAACTGTACGTGCTTGGTAGTAGGTTGTCTCGTCACGACTGTTGGGTTTGTTCTGAGTTACCCCTGGCTCTCCGTCACTTTATATACCGTTTTCTGATGCAATGTGTTGCTAGTCCAGAGAAAACGACGGTAATCTGGAAGGGTCTAGACATGGGGTGATCATTCAAGAATGATGACAAGTTATATCCATTAGCCTGTACACTGACATTAGGAAGGTAATTTGTGGCCTGGTCTTGAACGTTCTTCAACATTAAGTGCATGACAAGGTTATTATTTGTTTATTATATAAACATAGAAACATGTAATTTGATATAGCCTACAGTACCTGCATACGGTAATATTATATGCAGCAGTATAACCCATGGTGTTTTATTCTCATTAAATATATATAAAACACCCACATTTCATTAGTTAGGTTTATTTGTAAATTAATTGGTAGGTTGATGAAAACAAATATATATATATACCGGTATATATATATATATATATATATATATATATATATATATATATATATATATATATATATATATATATATACGGTATATATATATATATATATATATATAATTTATATATAATTTATATTTGTATGTATATACTGTACATGTTCAACATGAACATTGCCTTGGTGTTGTCTTGAATAAAAAGTAGACTAAAAATGTTTTTATATGAACTACTGCAGCCTTCGTTAGATTGTAAAAACATACTTAATTATCATAACAATTACTGTAGTTAGTCAGAAAACGTACCGGTATATAATATATAACACATTAGCAATGATTTATTGTTTTTCGTGATGCATTGAGCAGATGAATCTACTCCCTACGTAGTACGTACAATATCAAGCTTTATAATATTCACTAGTAGGCCTACGTTTGTATATTAAGAATTCAGTACTAACTACTTAAGTTTACCCATTGCACATTGGCATTTACTATATGTATTACAATTACATTGACATACACATTTACTGCAGTATTGGCCTCCAATTGATTGATTCGCCGCATCCCTTACGTTTTGTTTATCTTTGACACGGTAGTCTATGCAGGGTGTCATACCGGGACAATTGTGTTTTAAGATTGGATTAATTATGAGAAATAATAGGGGAAAATTTACATAAAGTTGCATTAATTTATTAATTTATTTATTTTTTGCCATTTTATCATTTTCAAGGGCATATTAAGAACTGTGAACCATAAATTTATCACTGTATATTTATTGATGATGACTGAACAGAAAGGAAATAATCTGGTTTGACACATTATGCAATAGCTACACTACAGCTCCACAAGGAAATTGAGAATATACCAATTAAGCAGGGGGTAAGACAGGGCGACACAATATCACCAGAACTGTTCATCGCGTGTTTGGAAGGCATATTTAGGAATCTTTATAGGGCAAATATGGGAATAGATGTTAATGGAGAAGACCTAATCAATCTCGAATTTGCTGATGACTTCTTTTCAAAGCAACTCGGACAAAGATTTACAATAAATAATGGACGATTTAAACAGAAAACCTTAAGGTAGGGCCAAAAATGAATAGAAAGAAAACCAAAATTACGTTTAATAATATTGTGCAACCATAACACTTAAAGATAGAAGATAAGGTAATAGAAGCATTTGAAGAATACATATACCTAGGTCAGGTTTTAAAGGCAAACTTCGATCACTCTAGATATATCAAACGAAGGATAGACATGGGATGGAGTGCATTTGGTAAACAAATCTCTATTATGAAAAGCAAGCTACCCCTTTCTTTAAAAGACAAATTTACAACCCATGTGTCCTCCCTGTACTAATGTATTGATAAGAACATTGGAGTAAAACAAAGTGTCTAGAACGTAATGTTAGGCATAAATTAGAGAGACCGTAATAACAAAAAATAAAGAGGGAATGATGCTGGGCAGGTAATTTATTTAAAAAAGATGATAACAGATGAACTATCAGAGCAACATAATAAGAAAAGAAAATGGGAGTCTTCAAAAAGCCGATTGGCTAACACAAGGCAGATCCCTTTCACACCCAACCCATCACGTCCATGTGCCTATCTAATTTTGTCTTGAAGCTCTCTATCATTTTTGATCTTATAGTACCGGTACTATTCTAAATATCTGCAACTCTGTTACCAAGCTAGTGCTTGCCTGTATCTTTTCTGAAACGAAAATTATCTAATTGGAAACCATTTGTTCGAGTTCTTAGGCTTTCACTGAGCTTCAGTACATCTTTCAATTCCCCCTTTTTAATTCCACTTACCCACTTAAACACCTCGATCATATCCCCTCTAACTCTACGCCTCTAAAGAATGCAAACCTAGTTTTTATAACCTTTCATCATTGCATTGGTTTCAGATCATTGCTGACGATGACTCCCAAATTTGTTTTCACTATCTGAGTTACTTATATCTATGTTATCTAACTACTTATATCCTGCATTTTCTATCGATTTCCCAATTTTCACTACACTGCATTTATCTCCATTGAACTTCATCTGCCAATTTACTACCCATTCGTGTAGTGTATCTAAATTTCTTTGGAGAGCCTGAGTATCATTATCAAAATTAATGTCTTAACTATTTTGGAATAGGAACTTAGAGATGGAGCTAGAGGAAGGGGTAGACACAACCAGATGGAGGGATGAGATCCAAAAGTTTGCTAGGATGGAATGGCCGGTTAGAGTGGACACGATTGGGAGAGGCTTTTGTCCTGCAGTGGACTAACACAGGATGATGTTGATGAGGATGACGCATTCAGTATTATATGCCATAGTATTTATGCTTATTATTGTTACCATCAAACTATTGTATTCAGTCTAGAAGGGATATGTGGGGGTTAAAAGAGGAATTGAGAATCCCTCACCCCTATCGATTAATGGAATAAGCTGCCTCGAGACGATAATGTTAAGTACGAGACTATATCGACTTTTATATACTTTTCGATAAATGTATGCCATCAAACCACGGTCAAAATGCGCGTCCCACCTTGACAATAGGCGCCTTCACAACAGCCACATGTCCGATTGGTTTACTTGCTGGCTAGATATGGGCCACAGCGGACAAGGGAACAATATTACCAGGGCCTATCAATGTACTGTATTAAGGGGGAAGTGGCTATTTGTTTGGTCTATTAGTTCATTTATTCAATTATTTGTTAGTTTAGTTTAGTTTCCTTAAGGGGGGATGAGCGATTTATTTGTTCATCTATGAATCTTTTTAATATTTTTAGTTAGTTTCCTCGCTAGACCTCCATCAAGTTTAGAAAAACACCCTCTAGACCTCCTTTCAAGATAAAATTGTATATTTTTCGGTAGAAAAATGTCCCGGCCGAAGGCCGCTTCCTTTTAAAATTACAGGCTCGTTATCGCTCGCCAGGAAAATATCGACACCTAAATGGCACGAAAGGACTTAACATTGACAACGAAATGGGGCGAAAGGTGTTAAAATCGCCAAACTAATGGGCCGAACGTCTTAAAATCTGAAAACTAATGGGGCAAAACATGAGGAAGAAGGGGGACCAGAAAACCGGCCCATACCCCCTTCAGTACCAGCGACGTCTTATTTATTTGATTTTAGCTACATTTAGATAATTTTAAGAAGCTTAGGGAAGATATATGGTACGGTAGATAAAAGGATTAATTGAGATAGTCTGTAGCCTTTTAATTGCTAGACGTCCTTCCTAAGCTAATTAAAATCGTCAAATAGTTACCAGAACATAATGAAAATGTCGTCACCGGTACTGAAAGGGTTAAACATACTTACTGTTTCTACCTATTGATCTTAAATGGCGTCGTTGAGCAAATGTAAGCTTTTAACCCCTTCCGTACCGTCGATTTTTTCCTGGCGAGCGAAAGCGAGCCTGTAATTTAAGAGGAACTGGCCTTCGGTCTGAACATTTTTCTATCTAAAAATGTACAAATTTATCTTGAAGGAAGGTCTTGGGAGTGTTTTTTTAAGCTTGATGGAGGTCTAGGGAGGAAACTAAACAAAATAATGAAAAGATACATAAGTGAGCACATAAATACCGTACGCCCATCTCCCACTTAAGGAATACCCTCCTATTCATTTAATTACTCTTAACAAGCACACCAGGCATCTTTCCAAAACATCTAAATGACCTATACTGTTCCTTGATTCTGGCTCTTTGTCACTCTTTCAACGTTTGGAGGAGACTTGTTACACTGTTTTGCTTTTTGTCTCCTTCATAAACATAGGAAAACATTTACTAGAGACGTAGCCGGAGGTAGCTTAACAAATATTGTAATCATCTAATCAAAAGGGTTAAGGTGTAGCATGTGACTATTGAACGCGACTGTACTGTACTGAATTATTATGTTTTGTTTACACCAACCAACTTCACATCTAAACTCAATTAATGAAATCAACAAATACATGTGGCACTCCGAAGACTCGAACTTGGATACTCACATCGAAATTCCGCGCACTATGCATTAGAATAGGGAGACAAATAATCTTCACAAAATGGGCAGTATCACATTTTCTTTCACAAATCAGCACTCAGTTTCTTAAGGGGAGATTTTTAAATTATTGTTTTATTTATTATTTATTATATTTTTTTAGTTTCCTCCCAACACCTCCATCTTAAAAAAATACCCCCAAGATTTTTTTTTTGGGGGGGGCGGGGGGCAGGAAAATGGCCCGACCAAAGGCCAGTTCCTCCTAAATTGCAGGCTCGTGGTCGCTCGCCAGAAAACAATCAACACCTATATGACACGAAAGGTTTTACAATCGCCAGAATAGTGGGGGCGAACGTTTTGAAAACTCAAAACTAATGGGGAGAAGGGGGCGCAGAAAAGCCAAAAACTTCACCCCTTCAAGCAGATGACGCCGTGTATGCTTCATTCTGACTATATAGAGGCGATTTTGCTCCACTTATCAAAAACATTTAAGAATGAATATAACCCTTTAATGTTGACAAGTCCTTCCTAAGTTGAATAAAATGACCTGGAGGTATTGAGAGTTTATCCTAAATGAATATCTAAATCAACGCATTGACAGATCCTTCCTAAGTTGAATGAAGTCACCGTGAGTTATATAGAATAGGCTAATCATAAATAATCATCTTCTGATTAAAGGGGTTACTTACCTTCAGGACCACCTTTGTTGCCTTTCCTGTGCTGCAGGCTCGCTGGCTCTCCCAAGGAAAAAATCGACACCTAAATAGCACGACAGTTCTTGAAATTGAAATAAAGATGGGGCGAAAGGTCTGAAAATAGCCAAACTAATGAGGTGAACGTAGAATTACAGTTAACGAACGCCATAATACCGGTACTGAATGTGTGCGTTATATTCGGTACATTTCCCTTTATGTATTCATCTATATCTATCTATCTATCTATATATACAGTGTATAATATATATATATATATATATATATATATATATATATATATATATATATATATATATATATAATCTCTCAGTGGGGTTCGAAACATTTAGTGGCTCACGTGTATTTGTGATATATATATATATATATATACAGTATATATATATATATATATATATATATATATATATATATTATACTGTATAGTATAATGTGTGTCTGTGATATTAAACCTTTTATAGCTTATGCCACCCAGCCACATAGATTAAAACAAATTACGTCATATTAATATATTAATTACGGACATATGCCCGTGTAAATAGCTAATGTATGAAATTCATACATCCGTTAGTGTATAAGGTACCAAAAGTTTAGAATATAATTATGTATGATCAGTTCGTAATTTTAACAGTCATGCAAATAATATTTATTCGAGAACATTCATGAATGCATCTTAAATTGCATCACTATTGTCAGTATAGACTGGTAATCACTATTCACTACCAATAAATCATCGTCATTCTGGAAAAATCTACACGTTTCTATACTCTTCAAGATTATCTTCGTTTTCTCTGGACTAACATCACGTTGCGTCAGAAAACTGTATATAAAGTGACGGAGAGCGAGGGGTAACTCAGAACAAACCCAACTGCCGTGACGAGACAACCTCCTACCAACCACAGGACCTCCTGTTGAACTAAGAAGAATAACAAGCCTGCAATTTGTGATTTGATACGTACATTCGTTGTCATAAGAAGCTATTGACATAATATCGTGATCAGTTCGAACTTGAAGAAACTACTTACTTGAGAGATAGGATACATTGAATCTTTGACAGGATACATTGAATCGCTGTCAAAACAAAAACAATCTAACCATAACTTCTGTGTATGGTTTAAGTCCAAACTTATAGAAAATAGCACTATGTTGGGAGGAGTGATGACCTTCAGACCTGGTCCACTGCCCTTCCTGATGGAGGCAGGAGATTGGGTGGAGGGATGGGGTGGACCGATGAACCTGGTGAGAGGACCAATGGACCCGGCGAGGAGACCTCAAGTCCTGGTGAAACCTGGTGGACGCTGTTGCCCCTACAAGTCACTGCTTGGTGCCATTGGTGGTGATGGTGTGAGTGGCAAGAGAGTGTTGGTGATGCCTCATGTTCATGTGGAGGGCAGGTGTGGTCATAACAACAGGACTACACAGCCCACAAACACCAACACCAACACCAACACCAAGAACAAACAACCTGCTGACAACAATGGAAAACCAGCTGCTAACAACAATGATGCACCAGCTGCTGACAACAATAAGAAGAGTGAGACAGTTCCAGCCAACACTACCAAGGTGGCCCCCACAAGCGGTATAAACAACAAGTGGCAGTTTAGTGTGGACCTTCATGGTTGTGATCAGGTGAAAGCCACGACAGAATCCGACAAGATAACAGTGGAGGGACGAGGACAGAATGGTGACTCACAGATGATGCTTCGTCACGTCACCACTCTGCCTCACCACATCAACCCAGACACTCTCACAGCTACACTCAAAGACGGTCTGTTAACTGTCAGTGCTGCACCAGTCACAGTTGTACCTGTGACTATAATTCGTAGTGACACTCAGGCAGAGGAACACACCCATCAACAGACAGTATCCGAAGACCCCAATCACCATCAGACAACAAATGAGGACCCCAATCAACAACATACACCACATGAGGACATCACTTGCCAAGAGACATCAGCTGAGGGCCCTAATCAACAGCAGACATCAGCTGATGGCCCTAATCAACAGCAAACAATACATGAGCACTCCACTCAACATCAGACAACTGAGGGCCTCAATCAACAATAGACGACAACTGGGGTCTCCACTCATCAACATACATCACAAACATGATGAGATACTCCTCACTCCAACAGACTTGAGAAGATTCGATACAGACTCCTGGATGAGAACCCCACTTTCCAAAATGTTATGCATGGGACATGGAGTTGATGTTATTCCCATTAATCATTTAAGATACCGGTAATACATCCATTAACGTCATTATTCAACCATCTTTATTATGTAGCTGAGCACCATATTGTTATCAGTATTACTCATGGTATCTTATATTATTTATCAGTAACAGTGACCTTTATTGCATTCCATATCACTGTATTAATTTTTGTAGGATATTCATTTTGCTTTATATACATATTTTATTGTATCTAATACATGATACTTATTTTTTTTGTATTGCAGTTACTATGTTGGAAAATAAATAATTACTTTTAAAATGTATTATGTTTATCAATGTTCCTTACTATTTCATTTATATGCTTGTTATATGAGTAAAAGATAAATCTCCCACTTTCCTTTTGGTATAATTCACTCGAACATTATTTAGTATAAAGTGTTTGATACGGTTTATAAAACTGCAAGTGCTTACATTTCTACGAATCTATGCCTATTATTTATAATTGTGTTCAATGTATTTATTGGATGCTTAAGGAATATTATATGGAAATATGAGGGTATGTGGATGTATGCCATCTCTCTAATATAATTGAGAATGCTTATAAGAGAACTATTATGACTATTTATATCGAGATGATTATCGTTCTATCAGGATTGTAAATTAATTAAAAGAAAGCTCACTTTTCACGGGCAAGTTTTTGAAAATAGTTATAAGAATAGTATTATGAATATTAATACTAAAATGAGAGAGAGAGAGATTGATAAATATTTTAGATAGACCCACTGGCCACACACATCTAACAATCCCTGCTAGGTGGAGATAGCAACCCTAAGAGTAAGGGAAAGTGGAAGGAAAGGATAACAAAGATGAAGGCTCTCTCCCCATTTATGCACAAGTTTGTTTGCCATCTGTGTCTTTCCTTTTCTTTTCCACACGCGTCAGTAAGAAAGGATGATTCGGATAGTGATTTAGTAAAGGCAGAATAAATAAAAAATAATCGCCCAACGTGGGGCTCGAACCCACGACCCCGAGATTAAGAGTCTCGTGCTCTACCGACTGAGCTAGCCGGGCTGCATGGGCGTCAAGAAAATTGTATTTAGTAAAGTCAATTTTACTATGTTGGTTGTATTTGGTAATAGTGTAAGCTATATTAAGATCTCGAAAAATAACGTGATAATCGCGAAATAGACAAGAAAAGTGTAAACGTGCAAAGGTAATGTACAGTACATAGACAAAACAAAAAAAGAGAAAATAAAAACATTCGCCCAACGTGGGGCTCGAACCCATGACCCCGAAATTAAGAGTCTCGTGCTCTACCGACTGAGCTAGCCGGGCAGTGGGACAGTGAGGTTAATAATATCAAGTATAGCCAATTTGATTGAATTGTCCTTTTTTATTATTGGAACTGGATAGATTTGATGTAGTACCGGTAGTTACTATAAGATCTGGTAATTGACTCATGGTAAGCAAGATATTAGGCTAGCTTAAATTATTTGTTGACTTTAGGTAGGATATATAAGTTAGGTTAGCTACAGATTAGGTGAGATAAATGTTATTATAACCTCTTTGGGATTATGACCCATTTTGAATTTATTTATATTATTAGACTCTTCTGGACAGGGAGGACTTGTGAGAGCTAGAGGGTAAAATTATATTTTCTACCCATTTACTTCCTTGACAAACCTTCCTAAATTGCATAAACTCGTCAATTGATAAGCAAAATAAATTGTAAAAATGCGTCCTCCACAATTGAAAGAGTAAATAAGAGACTTGTAGGCTAACGTTATAAGGTGATGTAGGCTTATGGTCAACAACTATAGTCTATATATATTTACCTGGCGAATTTGTGCTTGATCACTGGGTTTTAGGGGAGCTGGTTAATTTTTTGGCCCCTTTCTCCCCCATTAGTTTTCAGATTACAAATCATCCATTAGTTCAAGATAAATTTGTAGGCTACATTTTTCGGTAGAAAATTGTACCGGCCAAATGCCAGTTCCTCCTATAATTACTGGCTCGCTATCGCTCGCCAGCAAAACATCGACACGTAAATGGCGCGAAAGGTCAAAATATTGACAAAGTGGGGCGAAAAGTCTTAAAATCACCAAACTAATAGGCTTAACGTCTTAAAATCTGAAAACTAATTGGGGATAAACACGAGGGAGATGTGGTCCAGAAAAAAACAACCTTACCCCCTTAAACAGCTCTTAATAGGCTTCTGCAGGTTTCCATTGTTCTCATGTTCTGAATGATAAGAGGCAATGATACTGTACCAGCGATGCGTTATATTTTATTCTACCGATATTTAGACGTTATTATGCAGCTCAGGAAGGATCTGTTCTAGTTGTAAGAGTTGGTCGAATTTAAGCCATATTATTGTTAGACGTCCTTCCTAAGCTGAATAAAATCGTCTAATAGTTGCCAGAATATGATGAAAAGGACGTCCCTTGTACGGAATGAGTTAACTAGTGAATTTGAGTAGATTGGTCTCCGTGGCTCATACAGATTTCCAAAATATTTCGCCGATGTACAGGGTGTCTCAATATAAATGTGACCCATTAATAGGTTCATGATTTATTGCCCAGACAAGAAACTCAAAAAAATATTACATTTCCTAGAAGCTGACATGATAACAATTAAAATAAATTTTTATTTGGTATCTCTTGCTCAAAAGCTACATTTTTACAGCACATGTTCTAAATGTGTGCCTCTGCGCTGATGACACACTTGTAGCCTACGAGCGAAGTTATCGATAACCCTCACATACTCTTGCTTCTGTAAGGCACGTATCTGGGTTATGGCCACTTTCAGCTCGGCAATAGATTGAGGATTGTTCCCATACACGTTGTCCTTCAAGAACCCCCAGAGATAAAAATCCGGGGGGGTTCAGATCGGGTAAACGCGGAGACCACTCTGGTTCGCGGCGTCTGCTGATCAGCCGATTAGGGAATCGATGATCGAGCCATTCCATTGTGATGTTAGCAGTATGTGGAGTTGCCCCATCTTGTTGAAACCATTGCACACCTCGATTCACTCCACGACGTGCTCCAAGTGTCCTCCAGAACTTGTTTAACACCACAATGTAACGCTCCTTTGTGACAGTGACTGTCTCCCCGGCTTCATTTTCAAACCAAAATGGTCCAATTATGCCATGTTTTGAGATGGCCACCCAAGCAGTGCATTTCACAGAGTGCAATGGTCTCTGAAGAACCTCGTCTGGTGATTGTGATCCCCAGAACACCGAGTTCTTGCTATTGACATGTCCGCAGAGTGAGAAGTGTGCTTCGTCGCTGAACCAAACATTATCGAGAAAGTCAGAATCCTCTTCGATCTTGGTCTCGAACCACTGGCACATCACAGCACGTTTTTCCATGTCGGCTGGCGTGAGTTTCTGCATAATCTGGATTCTGTATGGATTGAGTTTAAGGTCCTTCTTCAAGATTCTGTGCACTGACGCACGAGAAAGACCCATCTCTTGGGAACGTCTTCGGATGGACTTTTTTGGACTCCTTCCGACAGAATCTCTCACCGCATCCACATTTTCAGGACATCTTGCAGTCAACTTCCTGCCACGTGTGGATTGTTCTGCTTTTTTTACTGAGCTTGTTTAATGATCCTGTTGCTTTAAATTTGTTTACCCAATGGGTAATTTGGAATTTATGGGGATAGTTATTAAAGTTGAATTCCCTGCGGAATTTTGCCTGTACCGATTTGAAGGATTTTGTCTTCAGATAAGCAGTGACACACATAGTTTTTTCCTCTATTGTCCAAGGCATTTTGATAGATGATTTTTCAATGTTATGCTATGATCTTCCAAACCTGAAAAAAAGAGAATAATGTCATTAATATTGGCAGAGTTATTAACAGTCAAATGGGTCACATTTATATTGATAATAATTAAATCATAATTATTGTGCCCCAAAAATGTGTCCAGAAATTCCTGTCTACGACCGTACCACTTATCAGTGGTTCGTGTAAGCTGTTTGAGAAGTTAGAAAAAGCCGGCTAAAATGTGTGTCCTTGAGTGTAGCCTACATAGTGAATGAGAAGATTCGATTCAGTCCGAGAAGCTTCTAACGTTTAAGGGGAGATCTCCACTTGAGGGATTTTTTTCTTGACCTCTTTCTCCCTCATGTTTAGCCCCATTGCTTTTGATATTATAAAACGTTTGCCCCATTAGTTTAGCGATGTTAAGAACTTTCACCCCATATTAAGACCTTTCGTGCAATTCAGGTGTCGATTTTATCCTGGCGAGCGATAGCGAGCCTGTAATTTAAGAGGAACCGGCCTTCGGCCAGGACATTTTTCTACCGAAAAATGTACAAATTTATCTTGAAAGGGACTCAAGGGGGTGTAATTTTAAGCTTGATGGAGGTCTAGGGAACAAACTAAATACTTCCCCTTACGTCATTGAAGGAATAAGATAATAAAGTAAAGCTATAAATAGGCCTATACAGATGCACAGTGAAAGAAATATAAAGATGCACAAAGAAAGAGAAAGGGACAAAACAAAAGGGACAGCATTGGTGTCTTTAGGTGTTAATGGGAAAGAACAAAGTATTCGTTTGTGCTTCCAACGAGACGGACGGTTCAATGTGTGTTTCGAATCCCGCCAGCAGTGTCTTGCTTGTAGTTCTTGAGGAAACAGTGTTTAGGTTATCCCGGGACAATTTGGTTTAAAGGGGATGTTTTTTCTGGACCCCCTTCTCCAGCCCCATTAGTTTTGATATTATAAGGCGTTGGCCCTTTAGTTAGGCGATTTTAAGACCTTCCCGGTGCCATATTATAGGGCTAAACATGAGGGAGAAGGGTGTGAAGAATCCTCCACCCCCTTAAATATTAGAAGACTCGTGGAGATGACGTTAGAATTGCCAAACTTAGAGTTGCATCCTCGAGCAGTTGGTGTGGTCACGCAGGTGATTTTTTTTGTTTTTTGTATTCTATTACAGTATATCTTGGCTGATCACAAGCATCATGGAGTGCGGGGATTATGCAGGGGAGACTACTAGAGCACTTGCCCCGAAAACAAATCGCCCTGACCTTTTTCTCCCCGAAGCGAAGTTGCCTATGATTATATTATATTAGTTTTGGTAATTATAGAGCATAGGCTCGCACCCTTATTTTTCATGTTTTTTCCTTCAGATTTTGAGAAATGGGTGTTTTCATGGTCTTAGTTATATTTCCAATGTGGGATACACGATGGGTTGAGGGGGGGCGTTGCCCCTCCCCCTCATCCCCCCACGACTTATTGTCATCATCATATATGTTGCCAGCAGGGGGCAAAAACAGAATAAAACAAAAACAAAAGCGAAACCGCGTGTACGACCTATGTAAACATGACGACCGTAGCCGGATACTACATCCTTAGCTTTTTTGTTAGTTATTTAGGGCGTATATTATAATGAATTACCGGTTGTTTGGACATATATGGCAATGAAGTACATGACATAACTAATATATTTGCCTAAATAATATGTCGATGGTTTCGACCCGGTGTTAACACCTAACTGTCGGTATCCGTCATATGACGGGCTAGAGAACAATGGACAATGTGGCGGTACTCGTCATATGACGGGCGGCATTTTGAGCACATTATCGGCTCTGAGAGAGAGTCCACGCATTGGGAGGACGATAGGCGGGCTCTGTCCGTTCGGCCCGACCACAGAACCGCGACAGAGCTCCCCACTGCAACATTCCACACCCACTGCCTCGCGAGACCAGGAAAAACTGTGGAAATTACCTTATTTTAAGGTTTTTCACCTCTCGTTGCGCGATCGCTACAGGATAACCCGTGGTCGTACAAGGATGATTCAGGGGTCATTGGAAAGCTCTATTACCGGTATCGCCCTTTCACGGATACATAATTGTATTACGCTCTGGCTCTTTTTTTATGCATGAAAAAGAGCATGGAATGAAGCTCGTTTAGGGTAAATATGCCCGCTTGGCAGGAAGGCTCACTCATTCAGCCAGGACTGATGATGCTGGTCTTGAATGTGAGCTATTTGCAGACTCATTTAATCTCATTCAACTAGTCAACCAACCCACCCGTGTACCAGATAATCCTAATCATAATTCCCACCTACTGGACTTATTTTTAACAACCAATTCAGAAAATTATGATGTTACAGTGAGGTCCCCACTTGGATCTTCTGATCACTGTCTGATACAGGCCACCTGTCTATCACCTACCACACCTTCCCACTCTGACCTGTTTTGGTGACTAAATGGCATTACGATAGGGCAGACTGGGAGGGTCTTCAAGGTTTCTTTATTGATATTCCCTGGACCTCTTTCTTTTCTAATGATGCACACTCCACCTTGAGCCACATACAAGATTTTGTAAACATTGGAATGGAAACTTTTATTCCCTCATCAAAAGTACAGTAAAAGATCTAATTCACCTAAATGGTTTGACCATAATTGTGCTAGAGTAACTGAACAAAAAGCAATAGCCTACAATGCATACACAAGATCAAAAAACACATGAAGCCTTTAATTACTTTAGAAACATCAGAAATCATGCCAAAACTGTATTAAACCTAACTAAATCAAACTTTCTCCATAAGCAGGCAAATAAACTTCTAAATAATCAACATGATAACAAAATATTTTGGTCTACTCTTAACTCATTCAAATCCAACTTCACTACTGCTTCATCCATTCCACCATTAAAATCTCCGACTGGCAATCTTGTAAGTGACCCACGAGGTAAAGCTAACCTTCTTGCAGATATTTACTCCACCAACTCAACCTTAGATGAAATAAATCAAGATGTCCCTGTTCTTAATTTTAATTCACCTGAAATTCCCTCACTTAAGATCCACACCAGACATGTCAAAACTATTTTGCAGAATCTCTCAGTAGATAAGGCTCCTGGTCCAGATGAAATTCCTCCAATAGTACTTAAGAATTGCTCCTTGGTGCTCGCTCCTGTATTGGCAAAAATTTTCCGTCTGTGTACTCATACCTCATGCTTCCCAGTACCCTGGAAAGAAGCAAACATCCATCCAGTTCCTAAAAAAGGTGCCTCTTCAGATCCATCAAACTACAGACCAATAGCTATAACTTCCACTCTTGGCAAAGTTTTTGAAATTATATTAAATAATCACATAATTAAGCATCTTGAGAATAATAAATTAATCAGTGATAGGCAATATGGTTTTTAGACGATGTCGATCAACTGCAGACATTCTTTTGCCTTCTTACGCATCAAATCAACCAAGCTACAGACCAACATGGTGAAACACATACAATAGCACTGGATATATCAAAGGCATTTGATGAGTCTGGCATCAATCCTTATTGTCGAAGATGTCACACTACGGCCTTGCATCATTAGTTCCACTAATTTCTTCTTATCTTCATAACAGAAAAAATATGTGTAATGGTAGATGGCCTTTATTCTCAATTTCACTCAATAAATGCTGGTGTTCCCCAGGGATCACATTTGGGCCCCAACTCTCTGTTCCTCATTCATATCAATGATCTCATATCTACCACTCATAATCCAATACATTCCTACGCAGATGACTCACACTCCACAGTTCCTTCACATTTACCAATTCTTTCACCCAACCCGCTCTTATAAATTCAAAAAATAAACACTGCAATTACTCTGAACCAAGAGCATTCTAGAATTAATGAATGGGGACAAGAGAATCTAGTTTTTCCTTTAATGCACAGAAAACCAAGTACATTCAATTTTCTAACCGACAGAATCTCACTGACTCCCATATATTTTTTAATGATGTAATATTCCCACTTCCCCTAGTATTGACATTCTCGTGTAACATTAACTACTAACTTGAGCTGGACACATTATGTTAGAAGCATTGCTAAGAATGCCTCTAAAAAACTGGGACTCCTGTACAGAGTTCGAGAATTCTTCACTGACGAGCAGTTGGCCGTAATATATAAAAGTCATGTGCGCTCTCAGATGGATTACTGTTCACCTCTGTGGGGTGGAAGTGGAGTGGTTGCATTGAGGCAGTTGGACAAAATTCAAAATAAAGCTATTAGATTAATCAATAACCCTGCAATACACAGGACCTTCCTACATTAGCCATACGAAGAAACGTTGCATCCCTTGCATTATTCTACAGATATTTTCACAGCAATTGTTCCGAGGAACTTGCTTCAATTGTGCCGCCTCTCCACATCTTTCCCCGTAGAACTAGGGCAGCTGAGAGCGCCCATGAATTTACACTTTCTCCTCCACAATGCAGAACTTCTGCTTATCAGAATTCATTTATTCCCAGAGCTACTACTCTTTGGAATTCACTTCCCTCGAATTGCTTTCCACAAACTTACAATCAACAAATGTTTAAATCCAGTTGTTACAAACATTTTATGAATGGAGGATGCCTTTAGGCACATGGACCTTTTTGTTTTATCTGTGTTTTTCCTTCCTCCGTTCATTGTCTCTTAAAAAAAAAAAAAAAAAAAGTAGATGTTATAAACGGCCCCGCTCTTTGGTAGTTAAACTAGATAAATTCCGTTTTTTGTATTATTATTCTTTTTCTCATCAGTTCCTTCATTGATTAGTGTGTTTTAAGGTATTTTTTCTTCTGCAAATGCATTTTACCCATTATATAGCAATATTCAATAAATCTACAGTTATACTACCCCTATTTTGTCGCTATTCTGTTGGTACTAATGGGTTAATATTATTAGTAGTAGACTTAGTATGGTTTGATGATGCGCGGAAATGTATATTTGACTTAAAATAGATACATTGAAGTATTACAAACCTTCGCAAACTCATAAACAGGGAACCTGAGCAGGGTTTAGACCGTCGCGCACCCATAAACAGGGAATGTGAGGGGGAGTTTAGACCGTCGCGGAGACAGGTTACTTTTCGGTTAGGCTAATGTTAAAAATACTAAAATGCGACGGTCCTCGGTACTAAACAACACTGTATATCAAAGAAAACATTAAAAACAACAACAAATTACCTGAAAACTCTTATCTGGTTGGTGATCAAAATAAGTTTTTTTCCAGTTTCCGCGTCTGCTGAACCATCCAAAAACACGCTAAAAGGCGTGTTTTGAAGGGGGGAGGTGGTGGGGGGTAGTGGGGGAGGGGTAGTATAACTGTAGATTTACCCAATATTCAAACACGCCCCACCGAAAATCATATGGCAAGAATGTAGTGTACCGGGTGTATCGCCCGTCTTGTTTACACTATGCGGACGCTCACCATCATGTTCCCGTCTATTTTGACTGCCTTTGGATACAAAAATACATTACCCTAGGCCTAACCAAACAACCTAACCTAACCTAATCTAGTATTATAGATTTATAAGTATTTATTTTATTATAAGTATTTGTAGATGATTTATGTTGTATGTCGGTAGTGGTACACCCGGTAACTACATCCATCCCAATCATATTTTGTCATTACCCTAACCTAACAACCTAACCTAACCTTAGACCCCCGCTGGGTTAGCATTGATATAGAAGATAACAAAGTAAAGACATATATTGCGGTGACTAATACTGTAAAGGCGGTATCCCACTGCGCGAACTTTCGATGGCGAAGGCCTTGCAACTGGTTTTTTTCTATGTCCGTTAATTCGCGGCGAATAGGGCGTATTCAGAAGCGAATGAAGTCGAACAAGGCGAATTATGTCGATTGCAGTGCGACGGAAGTACGATCACAGTGCGATTGTGGCGACTATTTAGACATTTTAGGCGATGATGACGAATGATGTGCGACAATTGATGGCGAATCAGGTCGAATGTGGCGATCGATGATGGCGACAGTAGCGATTGCAGGGCGAATGTTGGACGATGTTATGCGAAACACCACGGAGGTTGTGCGAATATGGCGAATGCCATGTGTGTGTGTGTGTGTGTGTGTGTGTTTGTGTGTGAAAAGGCGAAATGTGGAAAAGCTGGACATTCTGTGTGTGTGCATGTATGCGTGCTGTAGTGAGTGTGTGTGTGTGTGAAAAGGCGAAATGTGGAAAAGCTGGACATTCTGTGTGTGTGTGTATGTGTGTGTGGGAAGAGGCAAAATGTGGAAAAGCTGGACATTCTGTGTGTGTGTGTGTGTGTGTGTGTGTGTGTGTATCTATGGATCAATGTGTACAAGCCTGCCTTATCTTGGAATATCTGAACAATAGCCTACTTGGGAGACCAACAATGATACACTGACGAATTATTCAGAACAATTAATAGAGAACATTAACTTTATTTTTATATTATCATTCGAAGTTCACAATCTCGTTTACATAATAAGGTCTATTACAAAAATATGTGCATCTATGGAATAGGTGTATTCCCACTCAAGATACAATTATGGATTTATTTTTTGTTTCCTAGCAATTGTAAGACTATTATATTCAGATTAGGAAGTGTATATGGAGGTCAGAGGGTTAATTGAGATACGCTTTACCCTTCTAGTTACCACAGATAATTCCTAAGCTGGATAAAATCGTCTAAAGGTAGTCAGAATATACTGTCAAAATGCGTCCTAATCTTCAAAGGGTTGAGTAGAAGTAACTATTAAATTAACACATTCACTATTATAATAGTTTGTTTCCTCTAATTCGAGTTATCATTTGTCGATTTAAGGGGAGATTTCCACTTAAAGGATTTTATTCTAAACCCCTTTCTCTGTCATGTTTAGCACCATTCCTTTTGAAATTTTAAGACGTTCGCCCCATTCGAACGTTCCCTTAAATACAGCTTAGACAGGGCCTTTTGAAATAACTATGCCTCACATACACACAACACACTCGACATAGCCACACAACAATAACACACACAACACGGGTTTCGGTAATGGTTCCGGTACACTGACTTTTAATTTGAACCATATTTGAACTTATAACTCGTGTTATTTAAGTTTATTATGAAATATTACGAAGAATTAATTAGGTAAGTATACATAACCTACTGTTATGTATATATATTACTTATGATTAAATTATCGTATTTCGGCGATTTTGGTCACTCGAAAAATCAGCTGATGAATCTCGGCGCTCCAAATTCACTTGCATTGAAATTATATTCTTTGTAAAAGACCACCCATGGTTTTGGAGGGTTTATTAAGGCTTAGAAATTTTTCTTTATACGCCGGTATATACGGTATACTCAGTTTAATTTCATCTGACGGTATTGAATCCCTAATGTCTCGATACTTAATAGAAAAATATGAAACCATGTCTCTGCATCATATGAAGTCCAAGTTTATATAATTAGCACCACATTTCACTACAAAATCTTCAAAATAACTGAAAAATCCTGATGGGAACTTGCATTTTTTTTACCGTCAGTTAAAAAGAATCGGAGTATAGTGAGAGACACATCAACAGTCACATAAAAACCCACCTATCGCCTCAGTTCGCCACATATCGCATGCATGTCATTCGTATGGCATTGGCAATAATTCGTCGACACATTCGCTGCATTCGCGCTACTGTCGCCCTATTCACTCAAAAAGCAGCGTTGCCAATAATTGGAATTTGCAAATTGGCGAATCAGACGACAATGGTACGAATTGTGCGACTCGTGCGAGCCAAGATGAATGCTGTGAGTCAAATTCGCCAACATTTTCAGTTCGCCGCCGGATTTTAAACATGCTCAAAATTAACGGCATATCTGGGTGAATTTGGGCGAACAGGGGCGAAGCTACAACGAATGATGTGCGCTTTCCGCGACATTTGGAGAATACTAGAGCGAATATGGGGAACTTTGGAACAGACAAAAAAACACAGTCGCAAGCCTTTCGCCATCGAAAATTTGTGCAATGGGATAGCCGCTTAAGAGAAAGCTAAAGAAAACCCTAATAGAGTTATATCCCCTACGTGGCCTAAAATGCATATTGTACCAAAAGACTAAAAATATGGTAGAAAATGAAAACAAAATTGATCTCCACTGATTCCAGATGGCCGCCTCTCTTGGTTCCACCCTTATTTAACCCACTAAGTCTAATGAAATATATTTAATTTCTGATGGTAATGACATATATAGGAATGATATATGAGTCATAAAGATTAGATATCAAAAACCTTTTGAGTATCAGCGATGCACGTTATGCCTCGCCTATGTATGTAACGCTATGCCCCAGCGACGCAATGGTTGCGTTCGCGTTAATTACTCTTGTCCTATGGCACATAGAGGGTTCAGATTTGTATGGGAACTGCTTTAGTATACCACGCAACCCCCACTAATGGGCTATTCAGTGGGGATGTGGGGGCGGCAGTCCTTATTAATAATACTAGGTTAGGACTTCGGTGAGACTTTTTCTATTGCACTAGACGTATCGAAAGCCTTCGATAGAGTCTGGCATAAATCTTTAATTTCTAAACTACCCTCCTTCGGTTTCTATCCTTCCATCTGTGCCTTTGTCTCTAATTTCCTTTCCGGCCGTTCCATAGCTGCGGTTGTGGACGGCCATTGTTCACTTCCTCACCCTATAAACTCCGGTGTTCCTCAGGGCTCTGTCCTATCTCCTATTCTTTCTAATTTTTATAAATGATCTCCTTAACTGTACCTTAATTCCCATCCATTCATACGCAGACGACTGAACCTTACACTACTCCATTAGTTTTTCAGAACGCCCCAGCCAGCAGTCCCTCAACGACAAACGTAATGAAGCCATAGAACTCTTAAATTCTGATCTAAATACTATTTCCAATTGGGGCAGAGAAAACCTTGTTAACTTTAATGCTTCCAAAAACCAATTTCTCCATCTATCTACCCGTCAGGATCTCCCAGCGGACTATCCCTTATTCTTCAACAATACAAAAATCAACCCTTCATCTTCTCTCAATATTCTTGGTGTCTTTTTCTTCTGCTCTCATTTGGAAGGACCATATTACCAGTCTTGCTAAGGCAGCCTCCCAGAAGCTGGGTGTGCTCAACCGCCTTAGGGGGTTCTTTTCCCCTGCACAGCTTCTTGCTCTGTACAGGGGCATAGTGCGCCCTTGTATTGAGTATTGTTCACATGTGTGGGGAGGTTCCTCTCACACCGCTCTCCTAGACAAAGTTGAAAGGAAGGCCTTTCGTATCATTAACTCCCGTCCACTCACCAACTCTCTCTGCAATCTCTCTCTCTCCGCCGCAATGTTGCATCTCTCTCGCTATTCTATCGCTACTATAATAATCAGTGTTCCTCAGAGCTATCCCAGTGCATACCACCTCCTTTACGTAGGGCACATGGTACCCGTCTTGCAACTCAATCCCACCCCTACTCTGTGCAACTCTCCAACCCAAGAGTGAAACGTTACTCTCAAACTTTCTTCTACTCAACATCTGAGCTCTGGAACTCTCTCCCAGAATCAGTCTTTCCCTCTTCCTATGACTTAAATTGCTTCAAGCTCCGTGTGTCCAGGCATTTTGGCTCGAACGTCCCTTGATTTTGGCCCTGTCACTCTTTCAACTATGGGGGAGGCACTCGCTATAGGCAGTTATGCCTTTTGCCTCCCTCAATCACATAGAAAAAAAAAAAAAAAAAAAAAAAAAAAAAAAAAGGTAAGGTTAAGGATATTTAGATGATTTATGCCTTAATTTCTGAAAAAAAATAGTTAAATTAAGGGGAGGTAGTTGGTCTGGTAAGGGTTGTGTTAGTGAGCCTACCGTCGCTTTGTTTAAATAAGTCGTAGGTTCGCAGTTATGTTCGCTTCTAATTTGACTAATTTTATTTTTCGAAATTATCCCACATCCAGCTGTTATTTGCCCCCTACTGGTAATATATATGATGGTAACAGTAATTAGTTATGGGGGTGAGGGGCCTTTGTCATTATTGTATCCCATGGCCAGCTGTTGACTAAATTGTTTTGTTACCGGCCGTGGGATACAATAATAGGTTGAATGGGGCTTTGCCCCCCCTCACTCTCTATGACTTATTGTCATCATCATATATATTACCAGCAGGGGGCACGGCGTGTTTGATATGCCTGAATCTGTGCGTGTATAATTATGTGAGTGGGTATTTGATGTCTGAATGCGTACATATGTTTGTGACGTGGTTGTTATGTCTGAGATCTGAGTGCATGCGTGCGTGCGATAGAGGAGGTCTTGAAGAGACTGAGTGATAGAGGTAGAGCCCCAAAGAGTGTCCACTGTGTTAGAGAGAGAGAGAGATAGAGATGAAATATAGTATAGATAACCTGGAACAAGGGGTTGGTCTGTATCTCTATAAATTACTATAAGGTACTGGTGTGTGTGTGTGTGGGGGGGGGGGGGGGGGGGGGATATCAATGGGGCACACACAGGAGGGTTCAGTATCGCTTTGACTAGTAGTTCTCTCTCTCTCTCTCTCTCTCTCTCTCTCTCTCTCTCTCTCTCTCTCTCTCTCTCTCTCTCTCTCTCTCGCTCTCTCTCTCTCTTCTCTCTCTCTCTCTCTCTCTCTCTCTCTCTCTCTCTCTCTCTCTCTCTCTCTCTCTCTCTCTCTCTCTCTCTCCTCTCTCTCTCTCTCTCTCTCTCTCTCTCTCTCGCTCGCTCTCTCTCTCTCTCTCTCTCTCTCTCTCTCTCTCTCTCTCTCTCTCTCTCTCTCTCTCTTCTCTCTCTCTTCTTCTCTCTCTCTCTCTCTCTCTCTCTCTCTCTCTCTCTCTCTCTCTCTCTCTCTCTCTCTCTCTCTCTCTCTCTCTCTCTCTCTCTCTCTCTCTCTCTCTCTCTCTCTCTCTTCTCTCTCTCTCTCTCTCTCTCTCTCTCTCTCTCTCTCTCTCTCTCTCTCTCTCTGTCTCTCTCTCTCTCTCTCTCTCTCTCTCTCTCTCTCTCTCTCTCTCTCTCTCTCTCTCTCAGGTAAGCCCCAGTACAGCCAGAGCCCCCCCCCCCCCAATGACGTCACTAGGTGCTGGCTCTTCTCCCAGAATAAAACCATTGGCAAAGGGGAAGGGGGGGAGCCCCCTCCTTTTTTTGTTATCTCGAGTTTGGTTTTACCCTGGGTTTGAGTGGTATTAATTGTGTCTGTCTGTCTTTCTTCTCTTTCTACGCCTTTCATTTATTTATTTATTTTTTGTCATATACTTTCTCTTCGTGTCTTTTTCCTAGGTCTATCTCTTATCATCCTGTGTCTATGTATCTTTCTTTTACTCCCCAACCCTCATTGATCTCGCTCTCTCTCTCTCTCTCTCTCTCTCTCTCTCTCTCTCTCTCTCTCTCTCTCTCTCTCTCTCTCTCTCTCTCTCTCTCTCTCTCTCTCTCTCTCTCTGCTCCTATAATAACATCATTAGGAAGGGGGGATAGCTGTTTTTATCCTTACCTTGGCTTGTTTTTATCTGTAGATTACATTTCCACCCTGTTAAACCTTTTCTATTACATGACGCCAATTTTATTATTTTCTAGCTACCTGTAGATTGTTTTATTATGCTTAGAAAATACCTCTTGACATCAGCAGGTTAACCCCTACTGTACCGGCGACGTCTAAATAATTTTATTCTAGCTTTATTTAGATGATTTTGTGCAGTTTAAGAAGAATCTGTGGTAGTAATAAGGGTTAAGTGACATAGTACGAAATTTCTTCATTGCTGGAGGCCTTCTTGAACCGATTACAATTTTTTAGTAGTAGCCAGAATACAGTTAAAAGGACGTTACCGGTTGGTTTGAAGACTAGCTCAATTAACCCTATAACAAGCAAACACTCTCATCAATCACTTCTCAGTGTCAGCCACCTAAAAACCCACAAAGACGACCGACGTGTCATCCGACGTAAGAGACAATTCCCCACAGACCCTGACTATACACCCTTCACCAATCACCAGACAAAGCACATCATTAACAATCTCAAGCACTCACCCGCCTTTGGCCTAGACAACATAAGCAACATACACCTCAGAGACCTGGGACCACAAGGCATACAAGCACTCACTAACATATCAAACTACAGGTAATCACACAACACAATACCAGACATCTGGAAGCATGGTATTATCATCACATTCCCTAAACCCAACAAAGACCCCACACTACCCTCCTCACACCGCCCCATCACACTCCTTTGCACCCCCTCCAAAGTCATGGAACGCCTTGTACTACAACTAATTACACCCGACCTACCCCTAGCTCCAACACAACATGGCTTCAGGCCACTGCACTCCACAAACAATCTTCTCACAGACCTTACACAAAGAGCTTTTGACGGCATCAACTCAGCTAGACCACCACACAGATCACTACTAGCCACACTCGACATTAGTAAAGCCTTCGATGCCATCCCCCGCCACAACCTAACAAACAAAATCTACAACACAAACATGCACAACAACACAAAAAGGTGGCTGGCCAGCTTTCTAGCAGGCAGATGTGCACACGTATCTTTTGCCGGTCAATCATCTAGAATCAGAAACTTTCCAAACGGAGTCCCACAAGCATCCGTCCTATCGCCCGCACTCTTCAATCTGTACATGCACGACATAAATATACCCAATACACCCCAAATAAACTTAGCCTCCTATGCAGACGACATAACACTCACATGCACACACCATGACCCAAACACAGCAACAGATCTCCTTCAACCCTATCTCAACACACTACATGGCTGGTGCACTACAAACAGACTTAATCTAGCCCCAGCCAAATCCACCGCAACCCTGCTCACAAGCTGGACAGGAGAACACGAATACATCCCTCGACTCGCCATAAACAACACACCCCTAACACATACACACTCACCCAAAATCCTAGGAGTAACATATGGTACTCATATGACATTCAAACAGCACACCACAAACACGAAAAATAAACTGACACCCAGACTTAACGCCCTCAGGTCACTTGCTCACACAAAATTTGGACACAACAAAGAAACCACCACCACAGTTTATAAACAATACATAAGATCAGTGATGGAATACGCAAGCCCAGCCTGGGCTTCTAACCTAGCTGAAACACATCACAAGACCTTACAGACTATTCAAAACAAAGCCCTAAAAATCATTACAGGCTGCACAGCTACTACACCCACAGATCACCTACATCAAGAAACCAAAATCCTCAAAGTCAAAGACCATCTGGACATGAGAGGCACTCAATTTCTGGCAGCAGCCTCTACGAACCAAAACCACCCACTACACTACATGGCAACACACCCACAGACACCAAGAAATATCAAAACAACACCCAGCACACGGTATCACATACAAATACTGTCCTCTCTCGCTCCCTGCCCACCCCAAACAAACTTCCAGAAGCACATCCATACTCATATCTCTCGCCGATCCATCCACTCACTCATAGACAACACGCAGCTGCAAGCATGACCTCCCGAAATCCATCCTTCCGAATCCTCCCTTCCTCGCGAGGACAGAGTCCACCTGCCAGGCTGAGATGCAGACTCCATCCAGCTCTTCTGAGCTATCAGAAGAGACTGGATGACTCCGTCGTCGACACCTGCCCAGGATGTAACACAGCACCCCATACCATCAAACACATCATAGAAGAGTGCATTTCACACAACCACTTACGCCAACAACACAATCTACACTCAATGAAAACTATGTGGGAAAGCCCGATCGCGGCCATGGCCTTCCTCAGGGACTCGGGGCTGTTCGGCCAGGCAGCTTAGGGAACAACAACAACCCTATAACTCTGACGTATATTTCTTAAATTGAATGAAATTGTCGGTAGATAGCCATAATGTAACGCTAAATATATTAGTGTTTTTACATTTCGAAACCCCATTAGACAGTACACTAGACTCATATGATTAAAAGGGTTAATTTGGCTGGCAGGTCTATTTACCATTTCTATACGATGGGGGCGTCTATTCCTGTCGCCATGGCTATCATTAGACGATTATATCTAGTTTAGGAAGGACCTGTGGGAGTGTCAGGAGTATTGTCTGCGATCGTAGCTATTTACCCTCTTGATTCATACAGACACTACTCTTTGATGGTGTTGTGTGTGTGTGTGTTGTGTTGTGTGTGTGTTTGTTGTGTGTGTGTGTGTGTGTGTGTGTGTTTGTGTTTGTGTTTGTGTGGGTGAGAGAGAGAGATAGAGAGATAGACAAGATAAACTATTGCCATGTGTTATTCTGGCAGGCTAAGAATCGTCTAGGGGTCGCTTTGGCACCGACCCTTAACCCCTTCTGTACCGGCAACTTCTTTTTAGCTTTAATCTGGCTACTGTTAGACGATTTTATTCAGTTTCAAACGGGCCTCCAGCAATTGACAGGCTTCGAACTATCTCACTTAACCATTTTTACCATCATAGATCCTTCTTGAACTGCACACATTCGTTTAAACATTGCTAGAATATTATTAACCTCTTGAAGCTCTGACGCGTTTTAGCAGTTTATTTTGGCTATCATTAGGCGATTTTGTGCAGCTTAGGAAGGATCTGTGGGTATTAAAAGGGTAAATACTATCTCAATCAAACCTTTGACTTCCATATACCGTTACTAATCTAAATAAAATCGTCTAATAGTAGCTAGAAAATGGAACAGAAACGCGTATTGGAGCTTGAAAGGGTTAAAAAGAGGACGCCGGTACAGAAGTGGTTAAATAAACACCGACCTGACAACCTAACAGAGTAAGGGGGGATGGGCCGGTTTTCTGGACCACTTTCTCCCTCATGTTTAGCCCCATTAGTTTGCAGATGTTAAAATGTTTGCCCCATTAGTTAGTCGAATTTAAGACCTTTCGTCCCATTTCTTCGTCAATATTTAGACCTTTCGTGCTATTTAGGTGTCGATTTTTTCCCTGGCGAACGATAGTGAGCCTGTAATGTTGGAAGAACCGGCCTTCGATCGGGACATTTTTTCTACCGAAAAATGTACAAATTAATCTAGAAGGGGGATCTAATGGATGTTTCTTTTCAATTTAATGGAGGTCTAGGGAAGAAACTAGAAAAATAATGAATACATGCAAAAGTCGCCCAAAAGGTGAACCATCCCCCCTTAATACGGTAGATAAATAGATAGGACGGTTAAGAGGAGATTTCCACTTTGAGGGATTGTTTCTTGACCTCTTTCTCCATCATGTTTAGCCCCATTGCTTTTGAGATTTAAAGACGTTCGGCCCATTAGTTTGGCGATTTTAAGAACTTTCGCCCCATTTCTGTCAATTTGAAGACCTTTTGCGCCATTTAGGTGTTGATATTTTACTGGCGAGCGATAGCGAGCCTGTAATTTAAGAGGAACAGGCCTTCGGCCGGGACATTTTTCTACCGAAAAATGTACAAATTAATCTTGAAAGGGGCTCAAGGGGGTGTAATTTTAAGCTTGATGGAGGTCTAGGGAAGAACCTAAAAACCTCCCCTTATTAACAGAGATAGGCTATAGGTAGATACTCTGTAGCCTATACTTGGCACATTTACGACGTGAATCATATATTACTAGTCACGGCCAATTCACCACTTGCAAGATTCAGGCTATGAAGAAGTTGGAGTCGTAAACATCTATATAAAACACATTCAATACTAATGGAGTTTTCTTTTGTATAGCACGTATGATTTATTTAGTTTTATGTATAAATAAATGAACTACAACCTTATTTTAGCTGGCAATGCTACATCTTCAACTTCCTTATAGCTTGAAACTCGCAAGTGATCACTTAAAAACACAGGGATTGTCAAAGAAAATATACAGTAACTTAAGGGGAGGTTTCCAGTTTGTTTCCTACTCCTCCAGCAATCTTAAAATGTCACCCCCTTGACCCTCTTTCAAGATAAATTTGTACATTTTTCGGTAGAAAAATGTCCCGGCTGAAAGCCGGTTTCTCTTAAATTACAGGCTCGCTATTGCTCGCCAGGATAAAATCGACACCTAAATGGCACGAAAGGTCTTAAAATTGACAGAAATGGGTTGAAAGTTCTTAAAATCGTCAAAATAATGGGGCGAACGTCTTAACATTAGGAAAACAATGGGGCTAAACATGAGGGAGAAAGGAGTCAAGAAAAAAAATCTCAAGTGGAAATCTCCCCTTAAAAGTGTACAGTTTATTAGCAAGGTCATCGGCGAACTAAATATGTATATTTCTGGCCGCGATTGTACAGTTTCTCACATCAGTTCGTACGGGGGGTACGAACTGATGTGAGAATTGGACGTGATATTGGGTATAAAAGGAACAATAGCTTGATTGATATACGAATTATTTTGTTTGTTATGATGCAGAGGTTCTTCATCAGATCCATTATCAGTTTGATTATTATTTAGTCATCCATATATTTATGTATTTGATTATTTATTTTATTCATTATTGTGGAAATTGATTATATTTAGGCTATTTGTATTATCTTATTTACTCTTGTTGGCGAATTTAAGACGTTCCTCCCTTCTAGCTTGGTAAGGATTATTAGACGCTTTGCCCCATTCAGGTGTCGATTATTTTTTCGGGCGAGCGAAAGCGAGCTTGCAACTTAGGAGAAATCTCGATCAATCCTACTTTTCTCACTTCCATATATAGAATCCCGGGTCGGGTACGAATTTATGTGGGTAACTGTACATCAATACAGGCAAAAAATTAAAGGCCCCCACCAGACTTCTTAGAACCTGAAGGGGTTGTGGTGGTGATGGGGTTTCTTGGAAGGTCTGGCCCTGCTCTACACTTGTTACTCTCTCTCTCTCTCTCTCTCTCTCTCTCTCTCTCTCTCTCTCTCTCTCTCTCTTTCTCTCTCTCTCTCTCTCTCTCTCTCTCGCTCTCTCTCTCTCTCTCTCTCTCTCTCTCTCTCTCTCTCTCTCTCTCTCTCTCTCGCTCTCTCTCTCTCTCTCTCTCTCTCTCTCTCTCTCTCTCTCTCTCTCTCTCTCTCTCTCTCTCTCTCTCTCTCTCATGTACTAATGAAAGGTATGCAGTATAAGATCATTGGCTATATTGTTAGTGATTTACCTTTCTAACTGGTATAAGATGGGTTGATTACTGCCAATATATCAATACAAGGGTAGATTATTATGGACACTTTATATACCCTTTTCATACCCATAATGTGTTGAGGTAGGCTTCTTTCTCTGATTTATTTTGTATATTGATTAACCCTTCCAAGATACGTGGACGCGTTTATTCCTTTTATTCTGGCTATGGGTAGACGATTTTATTCAGTTTAAGAAGACATTGTGGGAGTCCGAGGTTTAATTGAGATCGATATTACCTAACTGATTCTTAGAGGGACTTCCAAACCTGTGTAAAACCGTCTGGTGTTAGCCAAAATTATGTGAAAAAGCTTCCGCAATAACTGAAAGGGTCAAATCCATTTTCTGTGATCTCGATTATTTGGTTCACCATTTTCTTTTTAGTGATCTCGTTTATCCTCGACCCTGATTTCGTTTTCTGTGCCTGTTTATCGCGTGTTTTCCTTAAATTAGATATATTCCTGTGATATAATTTGCTTGATATTGCTCTTTTGCTAAGTCTAGTGACGTGAAGTTTGGTTTGTGCGTAGTATGCACACATACACAAACACACATATATATATAATTATATATATACCGGTATATATATATATATATATATATATATATATATATATATATATATATATATATATATATATATATATATATATATATATATATATATATATATATATATACTGTATATGTATTCTTGGTGTCTCTTTTTCTTCTCATCTCACTTGGAAAGACCATATTACCGGTACCACCCTTGCTAAAACAACTTCCCAGAAGCTGGGTGTGCTCAACTGCCTCCGGGGTTTCTTTACCCCTGCACAGCTTCTTGCTCTGTACAGGTGCACAGTGCATCTATGTATTGAGTATTGTTCGCATGTGTGGGGAGGATCCTCTCACACAGCTCTTCTTGACAAAGTACAAAAGAAAACCTTTCGTCTCACTAACTCACGTCCACTTAACGACTCTTTGCAATCTCTCTCTCTCTCTCTCTTCGCCGCAATGTTGCTTCTCTCTCTATTGTGCCGCTATTCCAATAATCAGTATTCCTCATAGCTCTCTCTCTCACACACCACCAATACCATAGCACATATCGAGGGTAAGCCATAATACAACATACTTCCGCTGCCCTCCACTCCATGTTGATTGTTGCATTCCTGACCTGCTTGCATTCCTATCCCTCTCTCTCTTGAAGTGTATTAATGTCTTCAAGTGTCATTCACGGATCATATGGGATTCTATTTTTGGCAATAGATTGAAGTAGTGGATCTTACTAATTTTGCGATGGAACTTCAAATACCTTATGCATATTAATGGCACAATCTAAAGAGATTGTGGGGAATTAGTAAGAAGTGGTGAGATGGAAAGCTTTGGACTCTACCCTTTCGAGAAGTGTGGTATGGGGGGGGGGGGGAAGGGGAGACTTACCCCACACATGCGAACAATACTCAATACATAGTCGCATCATGCCCCTGTACAGAGCAAGAAGCTGTGCAGGGGTAAAGAACCTACAAAGATGGTTGAGCACACCCAACTTCTGAGCCGTTTTAGCAAGATTGTTTATATGACTTTTTCCAGGAAAGTTTAGAGTAAAAGGAGACACTAAGGATATGAGGGGTGGATTTGTGTATTAAATAGAACAAGGGTAACTGTATTTAGCTCAGACTGTGTATACAGCATGGATCACATAATTTAGACAGTTTAAAACAATATCTTTGATATTTTGAAAACAAAAATAGTACATTATTGAAAGATTAATGACATAATTACAGTATACTATACACATGAATAATTGCATACACATACAACACACATTAGTAAAACAAATTAATTATACATATTTAAAGTATATACTTATTACAAATTTTTAGTATTATCATATACTGCGAAACAATTGGTATTGCTCCTTTAATTATACTATCATACTAATATGCAGTAAATTCCTTTTATATATATTTAGCTCAGTAAGCTTTCATCCTTAGATCCTTACACCAAAAATATCATACCCATGCAGTCTATTTATATAAATGGAATATTTGCCCTACAGTATATTATACCAGAATTAATATGATTTTGGCAGTTAATTTTAGGAGGTTGCATAATTTAACAAGAATGCTGTGTTTATTAGAGTTTAGTAGTTTTACTAGTTTAGACATATTCGTCAATCTCATGTACATACATACATACATACATACAATTTTAAGACTGAGTGTTCCACACATAAGTGCAGTTTCAGTCTCTTGTCCTAATGGCGGCGTTCCAGGCAACCCTGTTAAGGGCTGCTTCACTTGTCAAGTTCTTGGATTTGAGATCGGCGCGTATAGTCCGATCCCAGGTCTTCCTCGGTCCACCCCTTGGTGCAGCTCCCTCCACAATCACAGACCTGCATTTTTTCACCCAATTTTGTTCATCCATTCTCTCCACATGTCCATACCATTCCAGTCTACTTGTACGCATCACCTCGCTAATACTCTTTATACCTAAACGTCTCCTCAGCTCAACATTTGTTATTCTATCCTGTAGCCTGGCCCCATACATCCATCTCACCATTCTCATCTCATTACGCTCCATTCTGTTGACATCCTCTACTTTAACGGCCCATGTTTCTGAGGCATACGTCATTGCACTTCTAACACATGAGGTATACACCTTTCCCATCATGTTTGAGAGATACTTTTCCCTGTATTCTTGTATGTGTGGATTGCTGCTACACTCAAATAGTAAATGGAATTCATGCCAATATATTGTGAATTGCAGAGTTTGCACAATTTCTCGTTTACATTACGGTTTGGTTCATTGGTATTACTTTTTTCTAGTTCAGTTTCAGTGATTATATTTGCTTTTCGTTCTGGTGCTGTTATTTTTATATCTACTAGTTGTGATAGCTAGTCTGTTATTAATTGTTCTCAACTTGGTTAATGCACGTCTATTAGTGTACAAAAGCAAAACCAAATACTGATCTAAAACAAGTTACATTTGTATTTATGTAGATCACATGAAGTGTGACTCTAGTTCCGCTCTTCACTGTTGCACATATTGGCCTTCAGGCTTTGTTCAACTGTACCTCTTACATTATTTGATCACTACTTCATTAGTTATTAAGTTCTGATATAACCATGCTTCCGATATACCGCAATTATCTAGAATCTGGTGACGTAGATGTAGACTGACGTATAATTCCCGAGAAATGCAATAGAGAGAGGCATCCCAGGCAGTCGACGCTACAGTGCTTGGTCTGACAGTATAAACAGATGGTCTGGTCAGTACACCCCCCCCCCCCCCCCTCCCCTATTCTCTGCTCTCTCTCTTTGATATGGTGATACAGAGACAGTTTTAAATGTTAATAAATGTGTGTATTACTCTATATAAATACTTGTGTATACACTTGCACTTGTAAGTGAATGCTTACCTTATGTGATCCTCTGTGTAGCCGTAGAGTATAATATACGGGTATACTTGGGTGTTCTGTGTGTGTGTTTATATTATGCGAACATATTTTTTATCTTCACTCATTCAGTCGTAATTGAATACACCGCATGGATCTGATTGTTTCTAGTTATGTTTTATTACCAAATGTTCATGTTTCTAGTTATGTTTCTAGTTATGTTTAATTACCAAATTTTTCTGCTTGTAACCATGATTTTTTTTTATTTGTAAGTGCTCCATACTGTATGTATACGGTCTGAGCAATAAACTTATTCTATTATATTATATTATATTATATTATATTATATTATATTATATTCTATTCTATTCCTCTCTCTCTCTCTCTCTCTCTCTCTCTCTCTCTCTCTCTCTCTCTCTCTCTCTCTCTCTCTCACGTATCATTTGGGCAAGAAACTGTCTGAATCTTTATGAGGTGGGTGACAAGCCAAGTAAACCTCATTGCTGGGCATCAGTGAGAGAGAGAGAGAGAGAATGAATGTGTGTGTGTGTGTGTGAGAGAGATTATAGATAGATAATATGTAAATTAATTCCCTTTGTCTTGTAAGCTTGAAAGTATTCTCTTGTGGTGCCAACAAGCTCTTCAATTTCCACTAATGTCAAGAGCTAATCGCAATATCACGCTCTTCTCCGTGCTATTACATCAGTAGTAAATCATGTTGCAAGATTTAGCAAGATTTTCTGTTTCTTAAGTATCACAAATAACACGAAAATGGACGAAATCATCTCCATATATCATATATTATCATAATTCTGGAAATATTATAACAAACCCGGTGACCCTTTCACTACGAAAACTATCTCTTAAGGGGAGATGGGTCGTTTTTCTGGTCCCCCTTCCTCGTGTTTAGCTCCATTAATTTTCAGATTTTAATACGTTCACCCCATTAGTTTGTCGATTATAAAACCGTTCGTTCCATATCTATATCAATATCAAGACCTTTCGTGCCATTTATGTGTCAATTTTCTCCTGGCGAGCGATAATGAGTCTGTAATTTTAGAAGGAATTGGCTTGCGGCCGGGACATTTTTCTACCGAAAAATGTACAAATGATCTTGAAAGGGGTCTAATTTTTTTTTTTTTTTTTTAACTTGATTGAGGTCTAGCTAGGAAACTAAATAAATAACTGAATATATATATAAATAAACCCAAACAAATAACCATGTCCCCTTAAGTCTGAATATCGTTTAGTGGTAGCCAAAATAAAGTACAGTAGGCCGTTGTTGTATTGAACTCGACGCACTGACTACGGGACATCATTCCTAAGCCCTTGAGGGTTGCAGACCGTCACACATTCACGATTTGAACCATGACATGACAGGACAAGCTGTTCTCGTTACATATCGTGACGTGTCGCGGTGTCTCTTGCTATCTCGTGGAAGGCTACGAAATTTGAACGTGTTCACTAAAATTGCATAGCATCTCCTGACCTGACTTTTTATCATAGTATTTCTGTATGAACATGTAACAAGTTCGTATACTACAGTGTGGCGTCGTTGTGCATTCGCAAATTGTTGTGGTAAGTCGCGCGACGTCACACCGAAAAAAAAAGACGTTGCGTTGCGACTAGACTATTCTACGAGAACAGCTTGTATTCATCACGTACTGTCACGTAACCACACCGAACACTACGAAAGCACACCAACAATATCTCAAAATAACTACGTAAATAGTACAAATGAATAGAAAACAAATAAAAGAAAAAGCATGAAAAAGTTTTGATAGTTATATATATTATCGCACACTTTATCGCTTGCATGGACCTAACGACCTCTTCCTCCCTATCTATCTCCTGTATCTAATTATCTCCCTTGTAAATGGACATAATTATTTGTTGTTTGATGTTTTTTTAATCACTGTTTAGTTTCAACTGCCATGGAATTGAAAAATATATTATCCTACCATTACAATAATAATTATTATGACAAAAGTGTACAATATAATTTGTTACCCAGTCTTCTCTGTTGGCTGAATGTAAGGTGTTGACAACTTATCGTTTCAAAAATTAAGTCTGTTTCATATATTTCGCACAGTATAGATCCCATGAACCTAACGACCTTTAAAGATTGGGGTATAAAACGTTTAAATATTTTTAATTGACATATGTCATTTTGCTCATTATGTGTTAGTGGAATAATAATTTTATTTATCCCATCAAATCAGAAATGATTCACAGATTCCATTGAGATCAAACAAATATAAGTGCTGATAAATAAGGGAGATATAAATAAATACAGTTGATAGAAATATAAGTAATAGAGAGAGAGAAAGCAGATGACAGGAGAAATGATAATGAGAAATGTACACAAATAACTAGGGTCATCGAGGTTACAATGTTTTCGGTCTGTTTTCTAAAGGGTCACTGCAATCTATTTTATCGTAAATATCGTCCACAATATCAAAACGTAATTTTTTCATAGTATAGGCATGAAAGAGTCTTATTTTAGCAACCTGTTCTTAACTCCAAAATTCCTTATACTGAATTCTCCACAAAGTTACACTTAAATATATATATATAAATAATGTCCAAAGTTGCATGAGTTTACGGGTATGTATTACCCCAACAGTTATATAAGAGGTTAATGATAGTTTATAATATGTACTCGGTAACATTAATTTAGATCATGCAATTACATATATTACAGAAATGGGGTGTGATATGGTCACGAAACAACCTGTACGCTATCTGCACGTAACGATCATGACACATACTGGGTACGTTGTAAGTACGTGTGACTTTCGGGATGTTCTTGTGACTTTCGTGTGGTTCGGACTCTGATTGCCTCCTTATACTGTGTTAGTTGCAGGGAGGTAGGGATTGCTCATAATCATACGTGGTGTGTTCGGTTTACTTACATATATGGTTGTAGTCAGTATGAGATGGCTTTGTAAGGTGGCTTTATCGTGATAGAATTCACCGACATTGCCAACATTCGATTCGTGTCATGTCGTGGTACAAATCGTGAATGTGTAACAGGGCCATAACTCACCCTAACACCAATCAGTTATCTTTCTAGCCGTAAGTCACCATACTATCACCGTTCTGACACAGGGCCAAGGAGCTTATTGGGTGTCACAGTAGGAGTGCCACAGTGTCACCCTGATACCACTCCGGCCTCATCAGTGCCAGGGACGCAACAACATGTACAGTCACGATCAAAAATCCCATCTCACTTGCGTAATGCCTTCTTTTATTTCCTGAATATATAAAACTGATCATCCTTAACACCTTATTGGCGGGCTAGGCGGTCTATTTGACCGTACCGCACAGCGTTTTTTTTTTTACCCTAAATAGGGTTGTTTACGTGATCATTTTCATGCCTAAATAAGACCCAGAGCGTAAAACAAATATCTATCCCTGAAAGGGCGTAAATAGAGATTTCCAATGACACCCGAACCATCCTTGTATGACCACTGGTTCTCTTGCAACGATCGTGCAACACGAGTGCAAAAACCTTGAAATAAGGTAATTTCCTTACATAATTCCCTGTGTAGCGAGTGAGAAAGGAGGGGGGAAAGTAGAATACAGTTCAGTATGTCCACGGTGGTCGTGGGGAGAGGTCATAGGGTTGCTACGCTCGTCCCACCGCTCAGTTCTCTCTCTCAGCAACATTACGTGCTGAAAATGGCACTCGACAGATGTCGCGCGCCACCACTTAGGCCAGATTTATTTCATTCCACATATGTTGCGCGCCGCCAGTTAAGGGTTAAGGGGGGATGGGCGTATTTATTTGCTCATAAATGAGCAAATAAATACGCCCATCCCCCCTTAAGTTTTTTTTAGTTTCCTCCCTAGACCTCCATCAAGCTTAAAAAAAACATCCGACAAAGACCCTCCTTCAATATAAATTTGTACATTTTTCGATAGAAAAATGTCCCGACCGAAGGCCGGTTCCTCTTAAAATGCAGACTCGCTATCGCTCGCCAGGAAAAAATCGACACCTAAATGTCACAATAAGTCTTAATATTGACAAAGAAATGGGGCAGAAGGTCTTAAAATCGCCAAACTAACGGGGCGCGCCAAACTAATGGGCCGAACATCTAAAAGTCTGAAAACTAATGGGGCTAAACATGAGGAAGGAGGGGGACCAGAAAAACGACCCATCTCCCCTTAACATAACAGACCAACATTTACATTACCTTCTTCATCCCCCCCCCCCCCCCCTTAATGTCACTATCCTGTATTTTCCCATCATATCCACACAGTTTCCTTATTCGTTTAGTGATATGATTTATATGTGTTGTGCTAGTGTCATAATCCCCTTTGTTCTATCATTTATCCACAGTACCATATTCGATTAGCTATTTTATTTTTACAGTGCCGGTGCCTTAAGCCCATATTTTCCTATAATTAACCCAGAGTGCCACTCCATTTCACCATTTCTACAAAGGCACAATACCTCATTTTCCAACTTTTTGTATACAGTGCCAACATCACTTATTATTCATGATGCCTTTGTCGTTCATAGTTTAATGATACCTTGTCTAGCCCTAATCCTTCAGATTCATATAATTTATACACCGCCAAAATCGTTAGTATTTTAGTGATACTATTTCTACAGTGCCACAATTCCTATATTCCTACCTTGTCTACAGTGCCACAATCGTTTAGTGATACCAATTTACTGTGTCCCTACACCGTGTACAAGAAACGTAAACAAAGATCTACAGTGCGCCACAATTCCTTATGTTCATACCATATACAGTATGTACTTACGCTTTAGTCGTCGTTACTTTTTCTTTACTGTCATACTCCCTCCTATTCCTACCATTATTTACAGTCGTTTAGTTTTACAATTATGCTATCATTTTCCTCAATGCTACAGTCTTGTTCCTACCGTATATACATGATGCAGGGCCACTCCTTTTCAGTTGCCGACAATTTCTAGTGTCATAATCCTTCAATAACCTAGGCCTATCATTTTTACAGTGATACAATCCCTTCATTCCCATGTCTGCATAGCGTCACAAAAATGTATCTATTAACTAACACCCTGTTCTTAACATTAATCATCAATTACAAACCCCAATGCACTTGCATAAACTAATGAAAGCATATACTAATCATAAAATGCTATAGTGCTACAATCCCTCCTATTGCTATAATATCTGGACAATGCCACCCTGAAGGTCACACCCGTGATGGCATCCTTACATCACCACCACCACCCTGTCGGCACCTACACAGTTTACCAGTGTACCGCCTGGCCCCCTGCACTGTGTACGCACAAGAGGGTAGTGCTTGTGTTTTGGTCTATTTTTTTATCTATTAATATATGTTTTAGTTTCCTCGCTAGACCTCCACAAGCTTAAAAAACACCCCCCTAGACCCCCTTTCAAGATAAATTTGTAAATTTTTCGGTAGAAATATGTTCCGGCTGAAGGCCAGTTCCTTCTAAAATTACAGGCTCGCTATTGATCGCCAGGAAAAAATCGGCCCCTAAATGGCACGTTAAAGGTCTTAAGATTGACAAAGAAATGGGGCGCAAGGTCTCAATATCGCCAAACTAATGGAAAGAACGTCTTAAAATCTCGAAACTAATACCGGTGTGCTAAACATGAGGGAGAAGGGGGTCCAGAAAGAGCAACTACCTCCCCCTTAAACAAAATCTACAGTGCCACAATTCCATATTTTCATACTAGTTCCGTTCGTGTGTTGTAGTCGTTAACCCGTTCAGTACCAGAGACGCCCTTTGTATCATATTCTGGCAACTACTAGACGATTTTATTCTGCTTAGGAAGGACCTCGCAATAATAAGGCTTCAAATTGTCTCAACCAACCCTTTTAACTACCCTAGATCCTTCCTAAGTTGCATAATATCGTCCAAATACAACTAGAATAAAATATAACCCACGTCGCTGGTACTCAAAGGGTTAATCGTTTAGAGATACATCAGATACCTTTTTAACTGTGCCATGCTCCCTCATTGTTAATTATTTGTTTGCAATCGTTTGGTGCCCCAACTCTACTGCCATGTTTCTATGATGCCACAATATTGTTTTACTATATCATACAGTGCTCCTCTTGTTCACTTGTCTACAATTCCTTCAGTGTCATATTCCCCTAATTTCATTTCATTTCTACAGTGACACAATCCCATTAATAATTACCTACTATTTCTGTAAAGTGTCGCAAAAATGTGTAGTGACACAATCCTTTTAATAATTACCTACTATTTCTGTATACGGTCACAAAAATGTCTACAGTGACACATTCCCTTTATTAATTACCAACTATGTCTGTATAGTGTCACAAAAATATAGTGATACCAATTAAATATTGCCACAATCCATAATTTTCCTATTATATCTGGACAGTGCCACTCTGAAGATCACATCCGTGGTGGCATCCTTACATCACCTCTACCACCCTGTCGGCATCCTCTCACATATTACCAGTGTACCGCCCTGGCCCCCTGCACTGTGTACAAGAAACGTAAACAAACATGTAGTAAAAAAAAAAAAAAAAAAAAAAAAAAAAAAAAAAAAAAAAAGAGAGAGAGAGAGAGAGAGAGAGAGAGAATGTGTGAGAGAGTGAGAGAGTGAGAAAGATGGTGTGGTGGTGGTGGGGAGGTTGGGGTCGGATTTACACGAACGTCTTTGCCTTGCCATTTTTATTAGAGCAATTATTATGGTCTTTTAGCTTCTGAATTAAGGGGGGAAGGGTCTTATTGGCCGATATACAGTATATATATATACCGGTATATTATATATTTTATTTTTTATTTTTTTTTGGGGGGGTTCCTCACTAGACAACCATCAAGCTTAAACAAACGTCCCTAAGATCCCCCTTCTAGATAAATTTGTACATTTTTCGGAAGTAAAAATTCCCGGCCGAAGGCCGATTCCTCCCAAGTTACAGGCTTGCTATTTGCCTATAATGGCACGAGAAGATCATAATATTGACAAAGAAATTGGGTGAATGATCTTAAAATCGCCAAACTAATGGGCCGAACGTTTTAAAATTTGATAACTAATGTGGTTAAAAATGAGACAAGGGGGGGGGGGAACCCAGCCATCCCCCCTTAATCTAATAAAGAAAACCCTGTCACATTGATTTATCTACCTACAATTTAGTCGCCACTACCGGTGCAATATTGTCCTGAAATGTTGCTAGAATTACATTGCCGATTGAAAAGTTGCCGGAAAAGTGCTCGTGTGAAATGGTCTTTAAATATATATCACACGAGAGTTTGCATAGTCAACCTTTGATCTGCAAATTCATTCTAGCAATATTTTGAGGCTATTTTGCACTGGTATCGGTAACTAGGCTGGATGTAGATAATAATAGGCGATTTTATTAATATATAAGTGTATTTCTTAAGCTGCCAGATCAGAATTGCGGATAAATATTGCCTGGATTATCGTGTGGTGTGAATTGGTGTTACGGGTGCCAAGATCTGAGCCTCTGCACTTGGCACCCTCACTGCCTGGGAAGTCCCGTGAGGTGTGTTGAGGGGTGCCACACTTCCACAATACACCATACTACCATACACTACCATCCACTACATTATACTACCATTCACTACCACACTACATTATACAGTACTACCATCCACTATACTACCATTTACTATCATTTACTACCATTCACTACCATACTACCATTCACTACCACACTACATTATACTACCATACACTACCATTATACTACCATTCACTACCATACCTTACTGAACATTATACTACCATTCACTACCACACTATCATTCACTACCACACTGAAACTGAAAAATATTTTATTTGGTCTAAGGCATACATAGGTTGCATATTGGTTGGAAATAAACAATACAAATACAGACCAAGCCCTTTGATGAAAACAATTCATCTTAAAGAGCCCTATATATAAATAATTTTACTAACATGACTGCAGTTTTGTTTTTCTTAGTTACCTATGCATATATTTATTGGACATATAGGATCAATACATGAAGTAGAGTATTAATCTAACGAGAACAGTTCAGACATTGGAAATTGAATACCTAGAACATTGACACCTTCCCTACCGTTGGTAATTATTGATAATAAGCTTGACTTAAAACTCCCTATCGTAGATTTGGATTTTAATTCTTCAGATAAACTTTTAAATATTTTTACTCCATGGTACCGTATATTACTTTGAGATTGCCGAGACATCATTAATGGTAGTTTGAGATTATTTTGGTTTCGTAGTGGGTATCTATTGTTAGTATTAATGTTGTAGTAATTATCATTGTCTATTAGTTTATGTAAGCACTTATATACAAAAGTAGCACTCTGAACCACATTTATATCATTATATTTGAGCATTTTTAGAGATGGAAATATGTTAGCTGTGTGGTCTCTATAATTGAGGCCAGCAATAACTCTAATGGCCCGCTTTTGAACTATAACTAGTGGGTTAAGAACGCTCTTACTCGCGCCTCCCCATACAGTGTGGCAATAAAGAAGATGACTGTATATAAGAGAGTAGTAAATCAGGGTAAGTGCTTCTCTATCAAGGTAATCACGAGTTAGATATAGGATTCCGCAAATTTTAGCAATTTTATTTCTCACTGAATTAATATGATCATGCCAACTTAAATGCTGCTCTAATATTACACCAAGGAACTTCGCCTTGGTGGCGTACGTTAGTACTAAATTGTTGATTTTTATTGGTGGCAATGGGTACATAATTTGTTTTTCTTTCTATGAAAGATCATATAACTTGATTTGTTTATATTAAGAGTTAATTTATTGGACAAGAGCCATTCGTTTACTAATCTTAATTCATTATTTACCGTGTTAATAAGATCAAAAATATCTGAGTGACTTAGGTAAAGAGTTGTATCATCGGCAAACAATTTATAGTTCAGAGTTTTACTTGAGTTTACCAGATCATTAATATAAATTAAAAACAGGAGTGGTCCCAAAATGGAACCCTGGGGTACACCAAAACAATTTACAAGTGTATTGGAACATGTCTGCCCTATCTTAACAAATTGTTTACGACCTGATAGGTAGCTACTGAACCAAGAATATGTTACTCCTCTTACTCCATTGTGCTTCAGTTTTTTCAAAAGGATTCGATGATCGACTGTATCGAACGCCTTGGACAAATCAAGAAAAACGCTGACAGTGTACTTGTTTTCATCGAAAACGCTCAAGACTTCATCCGTAAAACCCAACAAAGCAGTCTCAGTTGATCGTTTAGGTCTAAAACCAAATTGATAATTTGTTAAAATATTATTTTGAGTGATGAAATTATATAGTCTGGAATATACTGCTTTTTCTAAAATTTTACTTAATGATGGAAGTACCGATATTGGTCTAAAGTTATTTGTATCATTTTTGGATCCTGCTTTGTGAATTGGGGTAATTTGTGCCGTCTTTAATGGATCGGGAAATATGCCTGTTGTTAGGGAAACATTACATAAGAGGGGCGATTATATCAACTGTTCTTTTTATCAAGAACATGGGAATATTGTCATGTCCTGCAGCACTATCTCGTAGAGAGTTTATTATATTAGTTATCTCATCTGCAGTTACGGGTGAAAAATGTAAGGTATTGTCATTAGCTGGGGGTAAATAAGTAGTGAAGCATGTGTGAGTCGGAACTACATATTGTGAAAGGGTTTGCCCTATATTTGCGAAATATTCGTTAAACATATTGGGTGTTGGACCATTAATAGGATTATTCGTATTGGATGCATTCCTTTTCAGTGAGTTTCGTTTCAATACAGAGTTAATAACATTCAATTTTTTTTTTTTTTGTTACCTGAGAGTCTTTCAATTTATCTTTATTATACTTACATTTAGCATTTTTTATTAGTTGACTAATTCTATTCCTAAGATTCCGATATTCGTCTCCATATGTTATGGGTTTTTTGTAAATTTTGTGTTGGAGTTGATTTCTTTACTTAATAAGGGATTGGATTTCTGTTGAAATATAGGGCTTATCACTAGGCTATACTGTTATTTTATTGATATAGTTTTTATTGGAAAATTAATGTCATGATAGTTAGAGAGTTTGTTATTAAGGAGTGAATAGCATGTTGCTGCATCATTTAAGTGATAGAAATTTGTCCAGTCTTCTTCACTTATATCTTTTTTAAATTTGTCTATATTATGACTATTGTAGACTCGGTATGACTTATTTATTTTATTATTGCTCATATTTTGTATTGTACTGTACTTAGTGTATGACATGAGAAAACGGGGAAATGATCCGAAAGTTCACATAAAACTGTTCCATTTACGGTGTTGGTGGATAGTTCGTTGGTCCAAATGTGGTCGAGTAGCGTTGCAGTGTTGTTGGTTACTCTGGTAGCACGAGTGATTGTACACAGTAGACAAAATTACTGTTGAACATAGATACTAGATCGGAGACTGGTTTGTTATTTTCTGATTGGAAAAGATCTAGGTTAAAGTTACCCATTAAAAAGTATATTTTGTTTTCTTGTTGTAATGCGTGAAGTAGTGTACTGAAAGAGTTGAAAAAACTATCTATGCTGGTATTTGGTCTACGGTAAATAACACCAACGACCACAGCTTTGGGCTGCTTCGCTATCTCGACAAACAGAGTTTCTAAATTGGGGAGACTGCCAAGTAAGTTCCGGTCTGGTTTTTACTGTATGTTCAGAGCGTACATATATAGTAATTCCTCCACTGCTCCTAGATACACTATTGCTAAACATATTATAGAACGGAATACCGTACAGATGCTCAATATTTTTAGAGAGCTTGGTTTCACAAAAACCAAGGATGTCGAATTTATTTTCAACAAATGGTTTACATACATCATGGAATTAATCTAATTTTAATGGAATGTTATTAATATTTAAGCACATAAAGTTAAAATTGATATCGTTATAGTTACTAAATAGGTTATTTAGTTCACCCGGAAAATAGTTATTACATTTTGGGCTTGTTATTCTTAGGGTATTTTGTAGGGTATATTATACACTACATTATACTACCATTCACTACCACACTACATTATACTACCATTCACTACCACACTACATTATACTACCATTCCCTACCACACTACTACATTATACTACCATTCACTACATTATACTACCATTCACTACCACACTACATTATACTACCATTCACTACCACACTCGATTATACTACCATTCACTACCACACTACATTATACTACCATTCACTACCACACTACATTATACTACCATTCACTACCACACTACATTATACTACCATTCACTACCACACTACATTATACTACCATTCACTACCACACTACTACATTATACTACCATTCACTACCACACTACATTATACTACCATTCACTACCACACTAAATTATACTACCATTCACTACATTATACTACCATTCACTACCACACTCGATTATACTACCATTCACTACCACACTCGATTATACTACCATTCACTACCACACTCGATTATACTACCATTCCCTACCACACTCGATTATACTACCATTCCCTACCACACTCGATTATACTACCATTCACTACCACACTACATTATACTACCATTCACTACCACACTCGATTATACTACCATTCACTACCATACTACCATTCACTACCACACTGCATTATACTACCATTCACTACCACACTACATTATACTACCATTCACTACCACACTACATTATTCATTATTAGAATTCAGCGTAGAATGACAAAAATGATCCATAATATTAGAAATTTTCCGTATGAAGAAAGGTTGAAGAAATTAGGTTTACATTCGTTAGAGAGACGCAGAGTTAGAGGGGATATGATAGAGGTGTTCAAGTGGGTTAGTGGGATTAACAAAGGGGACATGACAAATGTACTAAAGCTCAGTGATAGCGAAAGAACTCGTACCAATGGTTTCAAATTAGATAAATTTCGTTTCAGAAAAGATATAGGCAAATATTGGTTTGGTAACAGAGTTGTAGATGGGTGGAATAGGCTACCAAGTGATATAGTGGGATCAAGAACGATAGGGAGCTTTAAGAAAAAATTGGATAAGCATATGGACGAGAAGGGTTGGGTGTGAAGGGGGATCAGCCGGGTTGGGCCAATCAGCGCTCTGCAGACCCCCGTAATCCTGCGTTAATCTCTAACCGGTTTGGTAAGATGATCCTCAGGGTATTAGAGTGTTGAGCCTATAATTGGGCTTTGTAATTGGGGTTGTGTGGGACAGGGATCTGCCTTGCTTAGGCCAATCGGCTTTCTGCAGACTCCCATTTTCTTATGTTCTTATGTTCTTATTATACTACCATTCACTACCACACTACATTATACTACCATTCACTACCACACTACATTATACTACCATTCACTACCACACTACATTATACTACCATTCACTACCACACTACATTATACTACCATTCACTACCACACTACATTATACTACCATTCACTACCACACTACATTATACTACCATTCACTACCACACTCGATTATACTACCATTCACTACCACACTCGATTATACTACCATTCCCTACCACACTCGATTATACTACCATTCCCTACCACACTCGATTATACTACCATTCCCTACCACACTACATTATACTACCATTCCCTACCACACTACATTATACTACCATTCACTACCACACTCGATTATACTACCACACTACATTATACTACCATTCACTACCACACTACATTATACTACCATACTACATTATACTACCATTCACTACCACACTCGATTATACTACCATTCACTACCACACTACATTATACTACCATTCACTACCACACTACATTATACTACCATTCACTACCACACTCGATTATACTACCATTCACTACCACACTACATTATACTACCATTCACTACCACACTACATTATACTACCATTCACTACATTATACTACCACACTACATTATACTACCATTCACTACCACACTACATTATACTACCATTCACTACATTATACTACCATTCACTACCACACTACATTATACTACCATTCACTACCACACTACATTATACTACCATTCACTACCACACTACATTATACTACCATTCACTACCACACTACATTATACTACCATTCACTACCACACTACATTATACTACCATTCACTACCACACTACATTATACTACCATTCACTACCACACTACATTATACTACCATTCACTACCACACTCGATTATACTACCATTCACTACCACACTACATTATACTACCATTCACTACCACACTACATTATACTACCATTCACTACCACACTACATTATACTACCACACTACATTATACTACCATTCACTACCACACTACATTATACTACCATTCACTACCACACTACATTATACTACCATTCACTACCACACTACATTATACAACCATTCACTACCACACTACATTATACTACCATTCACTACCACACTACATTATACTACCATTCACTACCACACTCGATTATACTACCATTCACTACCACACTACATTATACTACCATTCACTACATTATACTACCATTCACTACCACACTACATTATACTACCACACTACATTATACTACCATTCAGATTGATAATTCAGATGTTCTAAGCAATATCACCGTTACAGAGAGAGAAGTATTGAATTGTTTAGATAAACTCAAGGTAAATAAAACGCCTGGACCTGATACAATCTCGCCTAGAGTTCTAAAGGAAGCTAAGGATGAGCTCTCCAAACCACTGACATTACTATTCAATAAATCCTTGCAGTCTGGAACTATGCCTGATCAGTGGAAGATAGCCAACGTAACACCGATATTCAAAAAAGGCAGCAAATCCCTACCCAGTAACTATCGTCCAATTAGCTTAACTTCAGTTGTATGTAAAATGCTAGAAACGGTCATAAGAGACAGACTCGTAAATCACTTAGAGGAAAATAACATACTTAAAGATACTCAACACGGCTTTTCGTAAAAAACGTTCCTGTTTAACAAACCTCTTAGACTTCTTCCACGATATCCTCAACCTCTACGATGAGAGTAAAGCTGTAGATATTATATACCTTGATTTTCAAAAGGCCTTTGACAAAGTTCCCCACAAACGTTTACTACTAAAACTAAAAGCGCATGGAATACAAGACGGTGTGTTGAAATGGATAGAAAATTGGCTCAGCGACAGAAAGCAAAGAGTAGTCATAAACGGTAAGGCATCTAAATGGATCAATGTAAGTAGCGGGGTACCCCAGGGATCGGTACTAGGACCAATTCTCTTTCTAATTTACATCAACGACATAGATGAGGGTCTCACCTGTACAATCTAAAAATTTGCTGACGATACAAAAATTGCAAATAGCGTACTCTCAAAAGATCAAGTTGACGATATGCAACACAATCTAGATAAATTGTCACATTGGGCCCAAATTTGGCAAATGAGTTTCAATGCGGATAAATGTAAAGTACTACATATCGGATACCTAAATGAGAAAGCAAACTATTCGATGAATGGCACTCAGCTTAAGAATGTAAACAGAGAAACCGATCTGGGAGTAACAATATCGAGGCATCGACAATATGAACTGTAGTAAGTACTTCACTATCGACCAATCTAATTACACGCGGGGAAACGGTTGCAAAATTATTGGTAAATCTTTTAACTCACACGAATCTAAGAATTTCTTCTTCAATGGAGTTGTCAACTTGTGGAATGGGCTTCCCAGAGACGTTATAGACTGCAGCACCGTTGATTCATTTAAACTCCGCTTAGACAAATATCTCGCATCAAACCCGCGACTGACTGCGTTTGTAAATGAATAACTTTATTTTATCCTCCCCTCCATTACTAACCCATATGTCCCCTACTAACTTCCTAGTCCTGCCACGGACATTAGTTCCAGGGCAGTAGTTCCCTTTCCAATGTTCCCTTACCCACTCTAAACCACTGTTTGGACACTTGATCCTCAGTGTTTTGGAGGACAAGCAGCCTAGAAGCGTCACTAGACCTGTTGTTGCTTGATTTCCTTTGTACTACCACACTACATTATACTACCATTCCCTACCACACTACATTATACTACTATTCACTACCATTGGCGATGGGCTGGTCTATCAGAGTGAGACCTGAGCGATCTCTGCCATACCCATAGCTTACTCGGACTGTTCCTTTTACTTATATATTTTCTAAATCTCAAGTGACGGCGTCTCTTCCGTGGATTGACCTCCCAATCTACCAAGATTGGAAGCTAAAGCGTCACATTATTCCTTTGCCCCTCAACTTTCTCTTCATAATTGCTGAGGGGCACAGGGCCCTGGGTGGGGCTTTGGTTTCCCGGGCGTTTACGCACCCTCTCAGCTCCCCGCCATGGAGTGGCTTCGGTCACCCAGGCTTTATTGTGGTCGGCAGGGAGGGTTCTGTGGGGGCGCTCGTTTATGGCCTTGGCCTTACTCGGGGCCTTGGGGCTGTTCGGCCAGGCAGCTTGGGGAACAACAACAACAACAACAACTATTCACTACCACACTACATTATACTACCATTCACTACCACACTACATTATATTACCATTCCCTACCACACTACATTATACTACCATTCCCTACCACACTACATTATACTACTATTCACTACCACACTCGATTATGCTACCATTCACTACCACACTACATTATACTACTGTTCACTACCACACTACATTATACCACCATTCATTACCACACTACATTATACTACTGTTCACTACCACACTACATTATACCACCATTCCCTACCACACTACATTATACTACCATTCCCTACCACACTACATTATACTACTGTTCACTACCACACTACATTATACCACCATTCACTACCACACTACATTATACTACTGTTCACTACCACACTACATTATACTACTGTTCACTACCACACTACATTATACTACCATTCCGTACCACACTACATTATACTACTGTTCACTACCACACTACATTTTACCACCATTCACTACATTATACTACTGTTCACTACCACACTACATTATACTACTGTTCACTACCACACTACATTATACTACCATTCCCTACCACACTACATTATACTACTGTTCACTACCACACTACATTATACCACCATTCACTACCACACTACATTATACTACTGTTCACTACCACACTACATTATACCACCATTCACTACCACACTACATTATACTACTGTTCACTACCACACTACATTATACCACCATTCACTACCACACTACATTATACCACCATTCACTACCACACTACATTATACTACCATTCACTACCACACTACATTATAGTACCATTCACTACCACACTCGATTATACTACCATTCCCTACCACACTCGATTATACTACCATTCCCTACCACACTACATTATACTACCATTCCCTACCACACTACATTATACTACCATTCACTACCACACTACATTATACTACTATTCACTACCACACTACATTATACTACCATTCCCTACCACACTACATTATACTACCATTCACTACCACACTCGATTATACTACCATTCACTACCACACTACATTATACTACCATTCACTACCACACTACATTATACTACTGTTCACTACCACACTACATTATACTACCATTCACTACCACACTACATTATACTACCATTCACTACCACACTACACTATACTACTGTTCACTACCACACTACATTATACTACCATTCACTACCACACTACATTATACTACCATTCACTACCACACTACATTATACCACCATTCACTACCACACTACATTATACTACCATTCCCTACCACACTACATTATACTACCATTCACTACCACACTACATTATACTACCATTCACTACCACACTACATTATACCACCATTCACTACCACACTACATTATACTACCATTCCCTACCACACTACATTATACTACCATTCACTACCACACTACATTATACTACCATTCCCTACCACACTACATTATACTACCATTCACTACCACACTACATTATACCACCATTCACTACCACACTACATTATACTACCATTCCCTACCACACTACATTATACTACCATTCCCTACCACACTACATTATACTACCATTCACTACCACACTACATTATACCACCATTCACTACCACACTACATTATACTACCATTCCCTACCACACTACATTATACTACCATTCCCTACCACACTACATTATACTACCATTCACTACCACACTACATTATACTACCATTCACTACCACACTACATTATACTACCATTCCCTACCACACTACATTATACTACCATTCACTACCACACTACATTATACTACCATTCCCTACCACACTACATTATACTACCATTCACTACCACACTACATTATACCACCATTCACTACCACACTACATTATACTACCATTCCCTACCACACTACATTATACTACCATTCCCTACCACACTACATTATACTACCATTCACTACCACACTACATTATACCACCATTCACTACCACACTACATTATACTACCATTCCCTACCACACTACATTATACCACCATTCACTACCACACTACCATTCACTACTACACTACATAATACTACCATTCACTACCACACTACCATTCCCTACCACACTACATTATACTACTATTCACTACCACACTCGATTATACTACCATTCCCTACCACACTACATTATACTACTGTTCACTACCACACTACATTATACCACCATTCACTACCACACTACATTATACTACCATTCCCTACCACACTATATTATACCACCATTCACTACCACACTACCATTCACTACTACACTACATAATACTACCATTCACTACCACACTACCATTCCCTACCACACTACATAATACTGCCATTCACTACCACCATGCTACCTCCTACCACACAGTTCCCTTTGAGTACCAGCGACGTGTTATATTTTATTCTAACTATATTTAGACGATGTTATGCAGCTTAGGAAGGATCTGCGGTAGTTCAAAGGGTTGGTTGAGATAGTTTTAAGCTTTATTGTTACTAGAGGCCCTTCGTAAGCTGAATAAAATCGTCTAATAATTGCCAGAATATGATGAAAAGGACGTCCCCGGTACTGAATGGGATAAATAGCCACACATTAGCTGGCACTGGTTGAGAGCTACTGGAAGAAATGGGCTACTTGGTTGAGTTGACCAGTATCCCTACAATTAGCTACGATTTACTAAAGATCATATTAGTAAACACTCATGAACTTAAACTTTCAATCCAGTTTATTTAACTGATTGGAAAGTAGTTATTGTGTCGTTAATTCCATCATCGTATTGGAAGTGGTTACGGTTCTATATATATATATATATATATATATATATATATATATATATATATATATATATATATGTATATATTGTTTAAGTGTATATTTGTATATTTATTAATTATTTGTCATTCATTATTTTTATGCAATGTTTAATCGTTTATGAGAAAACGTGATATAGACTTATTTCCACCTTAGGAATCTGCGCTAATTGTCAACTGTAATGCCTCTCCATTGGGCAAACATTATCCTTAGCTCTATATACAATACTTAAGTAATAAGCAATGGACACAGAATACATACAAAGCGGTTTTACACTTGTTATTCCTTAGTAACTAGGGTACAATCTCAATATGTCTCTGGAAGAATAATCATAACATTTATATAAATAGAATAATAAAGTTATAATTGAACATACAATGAATAACATAATAGACGAATAGTCTCAAATCACAATAAATAAAGTCCTGATATAAATATACAAGCTCTCAAATACGGCTTGACAAAAGTATAGATAATAGTTACTGCGAGGTAAATAACGTAGCACTGATAAGTATGGAAAATAGGACAGTATTTGATCTATAAACGAACAATAAGTCTAAGCGAATGAAACAGGCAATTTAATGGAATAAACTCAGTCATATATATGAATTAGAAACTCATAAACATGTAATAAATATAATAGTAAATATGTATGACTGAGGAGCAGATTACTCGCGACTTGAACTATTCACTATTGGACTTGTACCCTGACGAGACGTAGCGTATGAACGAAGGTCTGAGTAAGCGTTCAAGTTGACGTGTAATATGTATGTATTTATTCCCCGGATAATGTTTGTATATTTCTACACTAATGAACATAGGAGCCTATATTCGTAGAAGTATATAAATATTTTCCGCCTTATAGCAATGTAATTGTTCTCCCACAAATGGAGCAACGGGTGATAAAGGAATAGAGGGAAGAATGGAAAATCTTCTAGTATTACGTTAATATTGAGTGAACCTTATCATACCTTGGTCTAGACCCTCACAACAATCATCGTTACCTAATACGAACATAAGAAACACTTAAATGATTTATGTAGAGAGAGGAGGCACTGGTAGATCGAGTATGGTGCACTGATGTAGTTTGTAGTTGTCCCGACACGTGTTGCTACAGGGCCTGTGGCTTCACACGCCGCAGGAAGGTTCTGGCCCGAACAGCTGTAGGGCACGCTCGTCTCTCTCTTTCTTTCCCTGGCTCGACACAACCTTGGCCACAATCTGCACTGAGTCTAATGGGAGGATAAAGAATCCCCTACACTTGGAATACTGAAGGTATTAACAGGCATAGGCGGATATGTCAAAGGTAAACTATTTGGAACTTCGAAAGAGTACAGTGATGCAAATGCAGTCTGATAAAGGTTATCTACGCTTGCATTGAAAGTACTAGAGTCATTTAATATGCTCTGATCAAAGGGTGTCTCAACCAATAAATCAATCTCAGCACTGTGGATAAACAGAGAGTCTTGAAAAGACTTGAGTGGCTGGTCTGTGAGAAGTCGAGGGTTTCTTTTGCAAGTTCGCATTATAACGTTACTTGCAAGAGAACTAGTTCCTGGGCTCCTAATATACGGATGCGAATCAGTAACTAAGGAATGACGTTCTACACCTTGACTTGTACCTTTGATTTCCAAACCCAAAATGGTATCTAAAACTGAGGCCTGAAGGCTTGCTTTTTCTATCCCCAACGGGCATAGTGACTCTGATTTGGTCGGCATCAAGGAGACCGGACTCTGAGGCAAGAGGGACACGTGTGAACCTCTGTTATTGTTTGTTTCTTGCGAGTCGGTCGCACTAACTTGGGTTATCTTTTCTACCTTGTGGGTGGAGGGGATGGGAAGCCTTTGATCATGAATTGGGGGTGGTAGAGGTATTTGTGCAAGGTTTAAATTAACTCTTTGGCCCTGGTCGATGATGACATTATCTTGGGTAGGAGTATTAACGCTATTATTCGGAATAGGGTTGATTTGGGAGAAATGGTGAATAGGCTTACTTCCTCTAACACTGGATCATTCACAAGGATAGGGGCACACAGATAGCTTTGATCTGTAATGCTAATTTGTCTATGTTTAGGGTTGGCCATATGTTTGTCAAAGTGGTTAGGATAGTCCCTCCCATTATCTACGTTTTCTATGCACTCTAGGGGACTCTGGTTTTCTATGACTGACCGGGTTTTAGGTGAGTTACCCATTTTCACTTTGCACAGGTTTCTCTTGGTTTTTCTGTACACCTCGATGATGCCGAGTTGTGGGGGAGCGCAGCTCCACGTTGTGTTGGGTGGTTATGCAAGCAAGGCGTAACGGAGGGTTTGAGGTGGTGTTGGTTGTGGTTTGGTGCTGGAGGGGAATGGTTGGCATTTCCTTTCCCTGTCGCATCTCAATTATCTATATATTTATTTATGTATTTGTTTATATACTATTTACTTATATATATATTTATTTTATTACATATCTAGCCAATATTGACAGTTTGGAGTTAGTACATGCCCTTTGAACGTGACTGTACGACTGGGTAAGCCTTGTTGACATAATGATGATGGTGATGGAAGAGCTATCAGGCCTCATAGTATAAGGACGGGGCTGGTTAGTAGTAGTCTATAGAAGTATCTGGCTATCCTCTTTAGGTCTCGTTATGTCCTGTCAATCTGCATATTTATATAACTTGTTTAGCTAGTCTCTCTCTCTCTCTCTCTCTCTCTCTCTCTCTCTCTCTCTCTCTCTCTCTCTCTCTCTCTCTCTCTCTCTCTCTCTCTCTCTCTCTCTCTCTCTCTCTCTCTCTCTCTCTCTCTCTCTCCCCCCTTTGGTATGGATTACACCTGATAATTACACACCTCCCATGCACACCCACAGCAGAACAACCTACCCTTGTAGTGGGGAGAGAGATAGATAGATAGGCAGATATAGATAGATATATATATAGAGAGAGAGATATTGGCCTCAAACTGTGAATACGCAGACTACAGTACCTAATTATAAGCATGATATTCTCTTACTCTTTGCTTCACTGCTTTCTCCCGCATGCCTTCAGTAAATTCCTAAATGCCTGTGTCAAGCCAAAATGATAAGAGACAAATAATACCTTTTCTCTTCTGCATGCATAAGGACGTTCAGATTAGGCACTCGATTTGCATAGATATATGAGAGAGAGAGAGAGTGGGGGATGATATATACGATATACAGTATACATATAAATTGATAAGATAGATAAACAGATAGTTAGATTATCTATATAAAGCAAGATAAAAACCAGTAGATAGAGAAAAAACTTGATTGAAATAGAGTAGAACCCTTGCTTTTAGGGGGTCAAAAAACTTGCCTTAACCTTTTCACTATTGCTTCTAAGCCTGAATACAAAAGAAAGAGATGCGACCTTTATTTACTGTAGTATCTTACAGTAAGATAGATGTACCTTACAGTGTTCATACGGACACACTTTAACCCCTTCAGTACTATGACGCCTTGTTACCTTTGATTCTGGCTAATTTTAGACAATTATATGCAGTTTAAGAGGGACCTATGTTATTCAGAGGGTCTATTGAGATCGTATTTACCCACTGGAGTTCTAGAGGTAGATTATATGCCAAAGAAAATCGTCTAATGGTAACCAGAATGTGATGACAATTAAGGGGAGGTTTTTAGTTTGGTCTCTAGATATCCATCAAGCTTAAGATTACACCCCCTTGAGCCCCTTTCAAGATAAATTTGTACATTTTTCGGTAGAAAAATGTCCCGGCTGAAAGCCGGTTCCTCTTAAATTACAGGCTCGCTATCGCTCGCCAGGATAAAATCGACACCTAAATTGCACGAAAGGTCTTAAAATTGACGGAAATGGGGCGAAAGTTCTTAAAATCGCCAAACTAATGGGGCGACTGTCTTAAAATCTCAAAAACAATGG
>CM064485.1:15402606-15510106 GCA_032716605.1 Paralithodes platypus
TATTTGCTTGTTTTCAAGTGTCCCTTGAGCAGGCATTTTCATAATTTTTCAAAAAAATTCAATTCATTCTAGCTCTATCAAACAAAAGGTTAAGGAAAACAAAAAAATGTATGGAAGAAAGTATGTGTTTTTTTACTTGTACCGAAACACCAAAAGCTCGTTCCCAGCTCCACAGTGACGACAGGAAGTGAAAGTGTGTTTGCATGGAAATCCAGGGTCGATCTGTGACTGCTTGTACTAGCATGAACTGGCTCCAATGGTTCGTGGGGTACTGAGGTCACGCAGGTTGGGCAGCTTGATGGCCCCTATACCCTGTTACACATAAGTAGGCCAACACTCTTTAACATTAACCTCTAATTCACAAAATACTAGAGTAATCAAGCTAATATTGATAACATTTGGGAAGGGTCAGACAGGGAATAGGTGTGAAAATTTACAGGCCATTTGCTCTTGCCCTTTTTGAGTTACAGAGGTTAGGGTTCACAATATCTAGCCTACCTATTTGGAACAGGGTATCATAACCCTGGTATTCACTCGGTATTACCACATGTCACCCCGGGAACATTTTTTGCCGCAGGAAATACAAAACAAATACGTATGGTACCCGGGGCAATGCACGGGAACGTTTGATAATATTACCGACTTGGAAGTGTTAATCACTTCAAGGGCTCAAAATGTATCAGAACTTGTGACAGCGCCTGTACACCCACCGATAAAAGCGGTGTCCCACCTTCATAACTTAAAATTAATGTTATTCTACGGATTATAAAACAAGTACTTCTCAACTACACGGAACAAACCATGAATATAAAGGCTTTGTTAATGTCTGTTAAGGACTTTTTTCACTTATAACTAGAGAGATAAACCAAAACCATCCATATAAAGGCTTTGTTTATGCCTGTAAGGGAGCCCACCTCGCTTTTTTTCTCTTTCTCTCCCTCTCTCTTTGGCTTGTATCCTTGATTAATAAATTAATCAGTGATAGGCAATATGGTTTTAGACGATGTCGATCAACTGCAGACATTCTTTGCCTTCTTACGCATCAAATCAACCAAGCTACAGACCAACATGGTGAAACACATACAATAGCACTGGATATATCAAAGGCATTTGATAGAGTCTGGCATCAATCCTTATTGTCGAAGATGTCACACTACGGCCTTGCATCATTAGTTCCACTAATTTCTTCTTATCTTCATAACAGAAAAATACGTGTAATGGTAGATGGCCTTTATTCTCAATTTCACTCAATAAATGCTGGTGTTCCCCAGGGATCAGTTTTGGCCCCAACTCTGTTCCTCATTCATATCAATGATCTCATATCTACCACTCATAATCCAATACATTCCTACGCAGATGACTCAACACTCCACAGTTCCTTCACATTTACCAATTCTTTCACCCAACCCGATCTTATAAATTCAAAAATAAACACTGCAATTTCTCTGAACCGGGACCTTTCTAGAATTAATGAATGGGGACAAGAGAATCTAGTTTCCTTTAATGCACAGAAAACCAAGTACATTCAATTTTCTAACCGACAGAATCTCACTGACTCCCATATATTTTTAATGATGTAAATATTCCCACTTCCCCTAGTATTGACATTCTCGGTGTAACATTAACTACTAACTTGAGCTGGACACATTATGTTAGAGGCATTGCTAAGAATGCCTCTAAAAAACTGGGACTCCTGTACAGAGTTCGAGAATTCTTCACTGACGAGCAGTTGGCCGTAATATATAAAAGTCATGTGCGCTCTCAGATGGATTACTGTTCACCTCTGTGGGGTGGAAGTGGAGTGGTTGCATTGAGGCAGTTGGACAAAATTCAAAATAAAGCTATTAGATTAATCAATAACCCTGCAATCACACAGGACCTTCCTACATTAGCCATACGAAGAAACGTTGCATCCCTTGCATTATTCTACAGATATTTTCACAGCAATTGTTCCGAGGAACTTGCTTCAATTGTGCCGCCTCTCCACATCTTTCCCCGTAGAACTAGGGCAGCTGAGAGCGCCCATGAATTTACACTTTCTCCTCCACAATGCAGAACTTCTGCTTATCAGAATTCATTTATCCCCAGAGCTACTACTCTTTGGAATTCACTTCCCTCGAATTGCTTTCCACAAACTTACAATCAACAAATGTTTAAATCCAGTTGTTACAAACATTTTATGAATGGAGGATGCCTTTAGGCACATGGACCTTTTTGTTTTATCTGTGTTTTTCCTTCCTCCGTTCATTGTCTCTTAAAAAAAAAAAAAAAAAAAAAAAATTCGGCCCCATTCAGCCTACTGTTTTAAGACGTTTAACCCCATCCAGGTGTCAATATTTTCCTGGCAAGCAGTAGCGAGCCAGCATATTTATATATTTTTGTTTTGACAGCAAGCTAAATTTGTACATTTTTCGATAGAAAAATTTCTCCGGCAAAGCCGGATTTCTCCATACAATGCTGGCTGGCTATCACTCGCCAGGAAGAAATCGACATATGGATGGGGTTAAACGTCTTAAAACAGTTGGCTAAACGGGGCCGAATGGATACAAGCCAGGGGAAGAGAGAAAAAGATAAAAAGATAAAAAAAAACGGTGACCCCCCATAAGGATTATAATTTTTCACTTATAGCTTGAAAGTTGAGAGATAACCAGTTTAAATTGCGGAGGTAGGACGCAAGTTTTGACCATGAAATTGCGGAGGTACGACGCAAGTTTTGACCATGAAATTGCGGAGGTAGGACGCAAGTTTTGACCATGAAATTGCGGAGGTAGGACGCAAGTTTTGACCATGACATTGCGGAGGTAGGACGCAAGTTTTGACCATGAAATTGCGGAGGTACGACGCAAGTTTTGACCATGAAATGAGGAATTCTTTATACTGGTATTTGATCAATATATTTGTACACTTTTATTGTAGTTCTTTTTTCATTCATAACCTATGGAAGCACTAATGGTCACTCTCCTAAACGGCCACACTCCTAAACGGCCTCACACACAAACTCGCTCAAACACACACACACTAACTCTCCTCTCTCTCACACACACACTCACACACACACACACGCACTCACTCTCCTCTCTCTCTCTCACACACACACACACACACACACACACACACACACACACACACACACACACACACACACACACACACACACACACACACACACACACACAGACCGAAACGCACGCCTACGAGTATCAAATTACTGATCACACATTTTTGCCGCAACCATGCACAAACAATGAGGCTCCAGAAAAATGATAATACAAAAATGGTTCTGCTATGTGGGTACAGTCGCCCACTGAAATTTTGCACACACTCCTGAATTTTATGTGTGCGAGGAAAATTATTGTATGGTTGAATTAGTGTATTTAATGAGTGCGATTGAATTAGAAGTGTATTCAAATGAGTACGATTAAATTAGAAGTGTATTAAAATGAGTGCGATTGAATTAAAAGTGTGTTAAAATGAGTATGATTGAATTAGAAGTGTATTTAAATGAGTACGATTGAGTTAGGAGTTTATTATAATGAGTACGATTGAATTAGAAGTGTATTTTTTTGCAGTAGTTAGTTAATATGATCAGTTAAGGGAGAATTTGTATATTGTTGTATGTATGTATTTATTTATTTATTTATATATTTATATATTTATATAAATTATATATTTATTAGTTATTATTATTTTTTCCCCTCCCTAACTCTCCATCAAGTTTACTAAAATACCCCCAAGACTCCCCTTCGAAATAAATATGCAGTTGTCGGCAGAAAAGTGCCGAATGCCAGTTCTTCCTACATTGCAGGCTCGCTATAGCTCGCCAGGAAAACAAATGACACCTAAATGACACGAAAAGTCTTAAGATAGAGACAAAAATTGGGCGAAAGGTGTAAAAATAGCCAAACTAATGGGTTGAACGTCTTAAAATATTTATACTAATGGGGCTAAACATGAGGAAGAAGGGGGTCCACAAAAAAAACTAAAAACACTTTTTTGTTCTTTGTCATACTAAAATCGTATTGCTAGTCAAACTATTGCCATGTCCGTTTTGTTAATATAAATTATACTATTAACGTTAATATCAGATACCAGTACAGACGTACAGCATACACACACACGTACTATATAAACTGAGCATACATAAATACAAATACAAGTGCTGCTACATTAATTCACTTGTCATACAGTATACAGTATTTACAGGTGCATAACACGTATTTATTTAGTTTATGGTTGACATTCTAAATATACTACTTACCAAAACAAGAACCTCTACCACCTCCAACAACAACAACAACAACAACAACAACGACCAAACGCCTTCACCACCACCACTAACAACAAAAAGACCATCACCACCACTAGTAACGCCACTAACAACAACAATACAACACCAACAACAAAAGCAACACCACCTCCACCAACAAAAGCAACACCACCACCACCACCAATTACAACATCAACACCAAGAACACCACCACCACCACCACCAACAACAACAACAACAACAACACGACCACCTACTCCAACAATAACACTACCACCACCACCAACAACATCAACAACAATAACAACAACAGCATAACTTCATATTTTTGCATACCACCGATTATGCGTCAGTTTTTTCTTGGCTACAGATCTTGAACTTTTACCATAAGCCATAATAGCAAGGGTGTACCGTTTCAATGCTGGCCAATTGTTGTTTTACATCTAAACAAAAAACAAAAAAGTATTATATGATGGGCATTGTTCGATGGCCTAGTATTCTGTGGCTGGTACAAATATGTAAGGTAGGCTATATGATTGTTGTGATATGTTTAGTTTGGTGGATAATACTAATAATAATATTATTAGGGGTTCGAGCCCTGCGGGGAACCCCTACTGTAATCATTAAATCTTCTTATTCTTCCAAATTATTTTTCCACGCCTGTTTTTACGCATTAACTCCAGAACCACTTTTTGGATCGGGATCAAACTTTAACACAAGGTGAGTTTTTGTATTGGGCAACTTTTGATATGCTAAACATCCGAAATGGCAGCCAAACAGGTCCATGGCAGCCTATTTCCCGAAAAATTTGAAACCTAAATACCGTCTCTCCCACTCATAGGAAATGATTGGGCTTTGGCATATGGACTCCACTACTAATGCTCCGCAAATGTTATGGAAAAGGTTTTGCTTTGCACGTGGGGTTTTTCCGGCAATCTTGAAAAAAACTTTAAAACACTTAAAAATCCACATCTTGAAAACTACGCAGATGATCAAAGCCGTGTTTGCGTAGTTGGGTGAGGCTCGCAATTCCGAACGTTTTGGTACCAAAAGAATAGAAATTGGTGGAATAGTTTGGCTGCAGCATTGAAAATTGTCTATTCATAAATTACTTTAAAACCGTGTGAGGTACCCACACAACGTTTTCAGTCTTCAGTCTATAGGCTTCCCCGCATCCCCTAGTTTTGCTTAATAATAGTTATATTAATCATTCAGATCCATGCATTTTTTAAATTTAACTCTCTCAAAATAGTTAGAGTCCCTACGAATTCCAGCAATTATTTAACCAACCTACCTACACATACCTACCCTACCAAATAATAATGATAATTCAAATTTATTTTCGGTGAATAGCAGAGTATTGGCTAAGGTTTTTAACAATTTCTCCTTTTGCCAAATACTTAGTTTATTAACAAAGTTCTAGACCTTCAAAGTTTTGACAATTTTTGGTGGGGTGTGACTTACCTTCCCTCCTCCCTCAAACAGCAAGCAATGTCTTCAGGGGTTCAAGAGTATTTCATTCTTCCATAAAAATATATATAGTCCGGTTTTTACGCAGTAACTCCGGAACTGCTTGTCGGATCGGGACCAAACTTTGACACAAGGTGCATTTTTGTATTGTGCAACTTTTGTTATGATATCCAAAATGGTGGCCAGACATGCCCGTGGCAGCCTTTCACACCCAACCCTTCTCGTCCTATCTAATTTTATGTTGAACTCTATTGTTCTTGATCCCACTATAGGATTCGGTAGCCTATTCCACATATCTACAACTCTGTTACTAAACGAATAGAGGCAGATCCCTTACACACCCAGTCTCTCTCTGTCGCTCGTTTGTTTGCACACCGGTACAGATGAGGCAGATCCCTTACACATGCAACTAAGATGAACATGGGAATCTGCAGAGAGACAACTGGCCCACAAAAGGCAGATCCCTTTCACATCCAACCCATTTCGTCCATATGACTATCTGATTTTATCTTGAAATTCTCTATTGTTCTTGATCTCACTATAGCACTAGGTAGCCTATTTCACATTCTACGACTGCTACGAGAGAGGCAGATATTTATCGCTATCTTCCTTACGTTTACGACATCCTATTCGCTCTTGCCATACTCTCTCTCTCCCTCACAAATGAGAACATAAAAATGTAAGAAAACAGGAGTCTGCAGAGAGCCGATTGCCCTACACACACCCAACCCATCTCGTTCTATCTAATTTCAAGTCGAAGCTCTATTGTTCTTGATCCCATTATAGCACTCGGTAGCCTATTCCACATATCTACAACTCTGTTACTAAACGAATAGAGGCAGATCCCTTATACAGCCAATCTCTCCCTCTCTCGTTCTTGTTTGTTTGCACAATCTGTTCCTTCTGTCGTTTCTCCATGCCCGATAAGGTAAATGATCTTTTGATATCTGTGACACAGCTTTTGTATCCAACACAATACCCTGCTTGCAAAACCGCTCGAACCCCGGACAACGTTGCTTGCAACTTTAATTATTATTATTATTATTATTATTATCAATAATAATAATAATTTTGGTCATTTTCGGCGGCAAATTTATCCTGAGTAATTCGCTGGCGCTTGTGATAAATACGTTATATACATAAATATATAAATCATTAAATTTTGTAAATAAATTAATTCTATCACGAATAGTAATGCTTTGGAGTTTATCGTTATAACACCTTCCATTACAAAAATCTTTTTGTAATCTAGTAGGCTATAATCTAATATAACTAACACAAATGAAACACAGTGTTTGATTAGTTTAAATTTTTTTTTTTTTTTTTTTTTTTTTTTTTAAGAGACAATGAACGGAGGAAGGAAAAACACAGATAAAACAAAAAGGTCCATGTGCCTAAAGGCATCCTCCATTCATAAAATGTTTGTAACAACTGGATTTAAACATTTGTTGATTGTAAGTTTGTGGAAAGCAATTCGAGGGAAGTGAATTCCAAAGAGTAGTAGCTCTGGGGATAAATGAATTCTGATAAGCAGAAGTTCTGCATTGTGGAGGAGAAAGTGTAAATTCATGGGCGCTCTCAGCTGCCCTAGTTCTACGGGGAAAGATGTGGAGAGGCGGCACAATTGAAGCAAGTTCCTCGGAACAATTGCTGTGAAAATATCTGTAGAATAATGCAAGGGATGCAACGTTTCTTCGTATGGCTAATGTAGGAAGGTCCTGTGTGATTGCAGGGTTATTGATTAATCTAATAGCTTTATTTTGAATTTTGTCCAACTGCCTCAATGCAACCACTCCACTTCCACCCCACAGAGGTGAACAGTAATCCATCTGAGAGCGCACATGACTTTTATATATTACGGCCAACTGCTCGTCATTGAAGAATTCTCGAACTCTGTACAGGAGTCCCAGTTTTTAGAGGCATTCTTAGCAATGATTCTAACATAATGTGGTCAGCTCAAGTTAGTAGTTAATGTTACACCGAGAATGTCAATACTAGGGGAAGTGGGAATATTTACATCATTAAAAAATATATGGGAGTCAGTGAGATTCTGTCGGTTAGAAAATTGAATGTACTTGGTTTTCTGTGCATTAAAGGAAACTAGATTCTCTTGTCCCCATTCATTAATTCTAGAAAGGTCCTGGTTCAGAGAAATTGCAGTGTTTATTTTTGAATTTATAAGATCGGGTTGGGTGAAAGAATTGGTAAATGTGAAGGAACTGTGGAGTGTTGAGTCATCTGCGTAGGAATGTATTGGATTATGAGTGGTAGATATGAGATCATTGATATGAATGAGGAACAGAGTTGGGGCCAAAACTGATCCCTGGGGAACACCAGCATTTATTGAGTGAAATTGAGAATAAAGGCCATCTACCATTACACGTATTTTTCTGTTATGAAGATAAGAAGAAATTAGTGGAACTAATGATGCAAGGCCGTAGTGTGACATCTTCGACAATAAGGATTGATGCCAGACTCTATCAAATGCCTTTGATATATCCAGTGCTATTGTATGTGTTTCACCATGTTGGTCTGTAGCTTGGTTGATTTGATGCGTAAGAAGGCAAAGAATGTCTGCAGTTGATCGACATCGTCTAAAACCATATTGCCTATCACTGATTAATTTATTATTCTCCAGATGCTTAATTATGTGATTATTTAATATAATTTCAAAAACTTTGCCAAGAGTGGAAGTTATAGCTATTGGTCTGTAGTTTGATGGATCTGAAGAGGCACCTTTTTTAGGAACTGGATGGATGTTTGCTTCTTTCCAGGGTACTGGGAAGCATGAGGTATGAGTACACAGACGGAAAAATTTTGCCAATACAGGAGCGAGCACCAAGGAGCAATTCTTAAGTACTATTGGAGGAATTTCATCTGGACCAGGAGCCTTATCTACTGAGAGATTCTGCAAAATAGTTTTGACATGTCTGGTGTGGATCTTAAGTGAGGGAATTTCAGGTGAATTAAAATTAAGTACAGGGACATCTTGATTTATTTCATCTAAGGTTGAGTTGGTGGAGAAAATATCTGCAAGAAGGTTAGCTTTACCTCGTGGGTCACTTACAAGATTGCCAGTCGGAGATTTTAATGGTGGAATGGATGAAGCAGTAGTGAAGTTGGATTTGAATGAGTTAAGAGTAGACCAAAATATTTTGTTATCATTTGGATTATTTAGAAGTTTATTTGCCTGCTTATGGAGAAAGTTTGATTTAGTTAGGTTTAATACAGTTTTGGCATGATTTCTGATGTTTCTAAAGTAATTAAAGGCTTCATGTGTTTTTGATCTTGTGTATGCATTGTAGGCTATTGCTTTTTGTTCAGTTACTCTAGCACAATTATGGTCAAACCATTTAGGTGAATTAGATCTTTTACTGTACTTTTGATGAGGAATAAAAGTTTCAAGATGTATTAGTTTAGATGTATTAGATGTATTAGATGTATTAGTTTGCACATGTACACCTATTGTGCATTACAAAACTATCGGTGAGTGCCAGATATCTATACAATTGAACATTTAATGTTATGTTTTCTGGACCCCCTTCTCCCTCAAGCTTAGCCCCATTATCTTTGAGATTTTAAGACCTTTCGCCTCATTTCTTTGTCAATATTATGATCATTCATGCCATTTAGGTGTCGATTTATTTCCTGGCGTCGATTGCAAGCCTATAATTTAGGAGGAATTTGTCTACAAATGTAAAAATTTATCTTGAAGGAGGGTCTTGGGGGTATATTATCTTGAAGGAGGGTCTTGGGGGTATATTATCTTGAAGGAGGGTCTTGGGGGTATATTATCTTGAAGGAGGGTCTTGGGGGTATATTTCTTGAAGGAGGGTCTTGGGGGTATATTATCTTGAAGGAGGGTCTTGGGGGTATATTATCTTGAAGGAGGGTCTTGGGGGTATATTATCTTGAAGGAGGGTCTTGGGGGTATATTATCTTGAAGGAGGGTCTTGGGGGTATATTATCTTGAAGGAGGGTCTTGGGGGTATATTATCTTGAAGGAGGGTCTTGGGGGTATATTATCTTGAAGGAGGGTCTTGGGGGTATATTATCTTGAAGGAGGGTCTTGGGGGTATATTATCTTGAAGGAGGGTCTTGGGGGTATTTATGTCGAAGGAGGGTCTTGGGGATATATTTATGTCGAAGGAGGGTCTTGGGGATATATTTATGTCGAAGGAGGGTCTTGGGGATATATTTATGTCGAAGGAGGGTCTTGGGGGTATATTATCTTGAAGGAGGGTCTTGGGGGTATATTATCTTGAAGGAGGGTCTTGGGGGTATATTATCTTGAAGGAGGGTCTTGGGGGTATATTATTAATGCTTGATGAGCTTGATGGTGGTCTAGGCACGAAAATTAAAATGTATATAGTAATTACAGAAATTAATAAGTAATTTAATATATATATGAATATATAAAACATTCTCCCCTAAAATTGCCTATTGGTACACATAAAAGTATTACATTAATTTATTTGCACCAGTTTACACATTTTAACTGATTACTATAATACAAATATAACCTTTTTTTATTGCAGTTTAAATAATGTCAGTTTGTGCTAGGTATTTTCATAATTGAATACTCGATTTACAAATGGTAAATATAAATATAAAGTTCAGTTAAATTACATGCATTAGTTTTCAAATATAACCGAGTATTGTTTAGAAATACCTGCACATATTTAATATTATATAAGAGTTAGTATGTGCCAAATATTTGTTATAATTAAATACGTAAATTGACAAATGGTGCGCATACAAAGTTACAAATTAGTTAACATATACTAGTTTACAAGTATAAACTCATTAATATTTATACATGTTGAACAAAAATATTCAACTACGTGCATGCCAGATATATTAATAATACAAACAAATAGTTAGCAAATTCACAGTAGACTCAAGATTATCGTGTATGCCAGATATATTAATAATGCAAAAATAGTTGGTATATATAGACCCATTAAAATGTATACACGTTGAACAGTAGATAAATATAATCCGTGTATATCAGGTATATTCATAATCAAAGACTTAAAGGGGGGAGGGGGGGGGTTGCTTTTTCTGGACCCCTTCTCCCTCATGATTAGCCCGGTTAGTTTTGAAAATTTAAATGTTTTGCCCCATTAGTTTGTCAATTTTAAGACCTTTCACTCCATTTCTTTGTCAATGCCATTTAGGTGTCAATGTTTTCCTGGCGTGCGATAGCGAGCCTGTAATCTTAAATGGAATCGGCCTTTGGCCGGGACGTTTTTCTACCAAAAAATTTACAAATATAACTCGAAGGGGTGTAGGGGGTGTTATTTTAAGCTTGATGGAGTTCTAGCGAGGAAACTATAAAATAAATCAATCAATATAAATAAATATATAAATTGACCAATAAATAGGCCCTTCCCCCCCCCCCCCCCTTAAATTCACAGCCGGTGATTAGCACGGGCTCGCACACCGCCGCATCATTCTATTTCCGGTATTCATATTGGAAGGCCGGATCATTGTACAACTTTGGCTTTTATCAACTAACCATGTCGTTGTATTAATATCACAAATGCCGACATACTTTTGGGCCCGCCGCTAAATGTGAAATAATAATCGTCATCGCCACCACCAACGCGGGTTTTTAAAAGGAGATTTGATATTATTACTCGTTTTACTTATATAGGCCTATATATATTGTTTTCGATAGGCCTATGTTTACTTATATACCTATATATATTGTTTTACTTATATAGGCCTATATATATTGTTTTACTTATATAGGCCTATATATATTGTTTTACTTATATAGGCCTATATATATTGTTTTACTTATATAGGCCTATATATATTGTTTTACTTATATAGGCCTATATATATGTTTTACTTATATAGGCCTATATATATTGTTTTACTTATATAGGCCTATATATATTGTTTTACTTATATAGGCCTATATATATTGTTTTACTTATATAGGCCTATATATATTGTTTTTTCTTTTAGTTCCTCCCTAGACCTCTATCAAGCTTTAAAAAAATACCCCTAAGACCCCCCTTCGAGATAAATGTATAAAGTTTTTGGTAGAAAAATGTCCTGCCACACAGCCGGTTCGTCCTATATCGCAGGCTCGCTATCGCTCGCCAGAAAAAAAACTGAACACCTAAATGGCACCTAAGGTCTTAAAATTGACAAACAAATCGGGTGAATGGTCTTGAAATAGCCAAACTAACGGTGCAAACTTCTTAAATATTCTGAATAAATGGGAATAAACTAACCGTGTAGTTTTATTAATATCCCAAATGCCAACATACTTTAGGGCCCGCCGCTAAATGTGACATGATAATAATTGTCATCGCCACCACCAACGCGGCTCGTTAACCCTGTCATGCCGCGTGCTTTAATTTATATTCTGGCTATCATTAGACGATTTGATTAAGCTTTTCAATATTCGATGCCACCTGCTTTCTGCTTCAAGTCTACCATTAAACGATTTTGTTTGTGTTTTGTTTTTTGTTTTTTTATAAGGACCTGAGCTAGCCAAAGGGTTAATTTATATAGTGTATTCCCCTTTGATTCCTAGAGATATTCCCAATATAAAAAATATCGTCTATTATTAGCCGGAACTAAATGAAAATGGTGCCATCATATATACCGAAGGGGTTAAATTTCGGAAGGGTCTGTTGGTATTCGATGGATTAATTGATAGTTTCGGAAGGGTCTGTTGGTATTCGATGGATTAATTGGTAGTTTCGGAAGGGTTTGTGGGTATTCAATGGATTAATTGATAGTTTCGGAAGGGTTTGTGGTTATTCAATGGATTAATTGATAGTTTCGGAAGGGTCTGTTGGTATTCAATGGATTAATTGATAGTTTTGAAAGGGTCTGTGGGTATTCAATGGATTAATTGACAGTTTCGGAAGGGTTTGTGGGTATTCAATGGATTAATTGATAGTTTCGGAAGGGTCTGTTTGTATTCAATGGATTAATTGATAGTTTTGAAAGGGTCTGTGGGTATTCAATGGATTAATTGATAGTTTCGGAAGGGTCTGGTTATTCAATGGATTAATTGATAGTTTCGGAAGGGTCTGTGGTTATTCAATGGATTAATTGATAGTTTCGGAAGGGTCTGTTGGTATTCGATGGATTAATTGATAGTTTCGGAAGGGTCTGTGGTTATTCAATGGATTAATTGATAGTTTCGGAAGGGTCTGTTGGTATTCAATGGATTAATTGATAGTTTTGAAAGGGTCTGTGGGTATTCAATGGATTAATTGATAGTTTCGGAAGGGTCTGTGGTTATTCAATGGATTAATTGATAGTTTCGGAAGGGTCTGTGGTTATTCAATGGATTAATTGATAGTTTCGGAAGGGTCTGTTGGTATTCGATGGATTAATTGATAGTTTCGGAAGGGTCTGTGGTTATTCAATGGATTAATTGATAGTTTCGGAAGGGTCTGTTGGTATTCAATGGATTAATTGATAGTTTCGGAAGGGTCTGTGGTTATTCAATGGATTAATTGATAGTTTCGGAAGGGTCTGTTGGTATTCAATGGATTAATTGATAGTTTCGGAAGGGTCTGTGGTTATTCAATGGCTTAATTGATAGTTTCGGAAGGGTCTGTAGTTATTCAATGGATTAATTGATAGTTTCGGAAGGGTCTGTGGTTATTCAATGGATTAATTGATAGTTTCGGAAGGGTCTGTGGTTATTCAATGGATTAATTGATAGTTTCGGAAGGGTCTGTGGTTATTCAATGGATTAATTAATAGTTTCGGAAGGGTCTGTGGTTATTCAATGGATTAATTAATAGTTTCGGAAGGGTCTGTGGGTAGTCGATGGATTAATTGATAGTTTCGGAAGGGTCTGTTTCGGAAGGGTCTGTGGGTAGTCGATGGATTAATTGATAGTTTCGGAAGGGTCTGTGGGTAGTCGATGGATTAATTGATAGTTTCGGAAGGGTCTGTGGTTACTCAATGGATTAATTGATGTAGCTTTTACCCCTTTTAGTTCTTAGAGATCCGTCCTCAGCTATGTGAAATCGCCTAATGTTAGCTGGAATGGCATGACATATCCGCCATGCTAATTAAATCGTTGACTGATATAGCATTGACCTCTTCAGCTCTTAGAGGTCCTTCCTAAGCTAAATATAATCCTCTACTGTCAGCAAGAAATACATGGAGAAGTACACTATGCTAATGAAAGGGTTAATTGAGATAGATTTTACCCCTTCACTTCCTAGAGGTCTTCAAAAAATCGTATACAAAAATAAGCAAAATTATCTAATGTAAGCCAAAATAAAAATACATCATGCATCCTGGTATTACTGAAAGGGTTAAACTGTGGTGTTGATGAACCTAATTACTACATCACAACCTGACCAGCATCGCACTATAATTATCTAAGCTCAAACACACCTTTACACCATCACAATATTATTACATCACCACAACCACATCTATAAGCCCTTTAGTACACATCTTCATCTCTAGAAACACCACCACCACCACCACCAACAACAACACTTCAACTGTGCATTACTCAACCATACTAGAAAATGTATACTCGTCAGCATCATCAACACAATCACTATTTTCTTCAATATATGCTATAATAATACAATGATTCAATTAACCCCTTTTGTACCGGCGACGTATGTTTTATTTTATTCCAGCTACCGGTATATGTAGACGACTTTGTGCTGCTTAAGAAGGATCTGTGGTAGTAGCAAGAGTTTAGTGAGATAGTTCGAAGCCTGTTTATTGCTGGAGGCCCATTTTTTGTAATGAAAATAACAGTCTAATAGTAGCCAGAATGAAGTTGAAAGGACGTCGCCGGTACAGTTGCCCAAATAAGTGATGGTGCGGCACCAAGTATATTTCGATCAACAATTGGTATCAGCACTATATAAGCACTAATTCATCGTTTCGAGTGAGATATACTTATCTTTACACACCCTATTCAACATCTGACAGACATTAATACAGTATACAGGGAGCAAAACGTAATGACAGCGGCGGCACGACTTATTTGGCCAACTGTACATAAGGGGTTAACGGCACCATCTTCTGTACGACATCACACAAGATCACAACATCACCACTATCAGCTTCACCACTGCTCACCACAACACGACGGCAGCATCACCAGAACAATCCCATCACCACACCATCAACACTCCATCTCATCACACCGCCATCACCACCATCTGACTCAAGACACATCACCATCACCACACCAGTCCATCTCATCACACCGCCAACACCACTACCATCACCACCATTTGACTCATCAAGACACACATCACAATCACCACACCATCCTCAGTCCATCTCACCAACAACACCACTACCATCACCACCATCCGACCCGACGAGTCACCACTAACACAATCATCACCATCACCACCATCCGACCCAACAAGACACACATCACAATCACCACATAATCGTCAGTCCATCACACCATCAACATCACCACTCCTCACCACCATCTGACCCAACAAAGCACGCATTACAATCACCACAACACCAGTCCATCTCATCACTGCAACATCACCACTACCATCACCACCCTCTGACCCCTCAATACACCCCAATCACCGTCACCCGTCTCACCATTATGACTCTGGCACTATAAGAGGTCAGCTGTAAGAGAGGAACACTTTTAGTAACCTGAGGGGACAACTTGGGGGAGGTCAGGTAGGGTCATTGTGTGTGTGTGTGTGTGTGTGTGTGTGTGTGTGTGTGTGTGTGTGTGTGTGTGTGTGTGTGTGTGTGTGTGTGTGTGTGTGTGTGTGTGTGTTTGTGTGTGTGTGTGTGTGTGTGTGTGTGTGTGTGAGAGAGAGAAAGAGAGAGAAAGTGTGTGTAAAAGAGAGAGAACATGAGTTTGTGTGTTTGTGAATTAATATACGTAAGTGTGTTTGAGTGTGGGTTTCTCAGTGAATGTGTGTGTGTGTGTGTGTGTGTGTTTGGGTAAGTGGGTGTGTGCATTTTTGAGCATGTGTCTACTGTATATTATGTGTGTGTGAATGAGTGAGTGCGTTTGCATGTACAAAGGAGTACAAAGGAGTACAAAGGAAATCAAGCAACAACAGATCTAGTGACCCTTCTAGGTTGCTTGTCCTCCAAAACACTGAGGATCAAGGGTCCAAACAGTGGTTTAGAGTGGGTAAGGGAACATTGGAAAGGGAACTACTGCCCTGCCACTAACGTGGCAGGACTAGGAAGTTAGTAGGGGACATGTTAGTAACTGAGGGGAGGATAAAGTATTCATTTACAAACGCAGTCAGTCGTTTGATGCGAGATATTTGTCTAGGGGAATTTAAATGAATCAAGGCTGCAGTCTATAACGTCTCGGAAGCCATTCCAAGTTCACAACTCGATTGAAGAAGAAATTCTTAGATGTGCGAGTTAAAAGATTTACCAATAATTTTGCAACCGTTTCCCGCGTGTAATTAGATTGGTCGATAGTGAAGTACTACTACAGTTCATATTGTCGATGCCTTTGATGATTTTGAACACTTGAATTAAGTCGCCTCTTAACCCTTATTTAGCGGGCAACATAAGTCGAAAATAAAGCTGGACTATATGGCGGCGCTCGACATTCGAGTGGCATTTCAGCACGTAATGTGGCTGAGAGAGAGAGACAAGTGGTGGCAGGAGACTAGCGAGCGTATGACTGCTCCAGACCACCGCGGCGAACCTACTGACACAAATCTCAGCTCCCTCCTCCCTCTCACTCGCACATACTCATTTACTGAAAGTACCGAATTACCTGCTTTTTGCACTCGCGTTGGTTATTGCAAGAAAACTATCCATCATACAAGGATCGTTATGTGTCATTCGAAAGCTCTGTTATGCCCTTTCAGGGATAGTACTGTTTTACGTTCGGGTCTTATTTAGGCATGAAATGATCACGTAAACAGCCCTATTTTGGCTAAAAACAACCGCATAGGCCGCTCGTAAGGTGTTAATCTTTGGTAACTCTACGTTGAACTCGTTCTAGCTTGTTTATATCTTTTTGGTAATAAGGGCACCAGGATTGAACGCAGTATTCCAGAGAGGGCGGACTAAGGAATTCTAAAGGGTTAGGATAACTTCTTTGGATTTATGCTCAAATGACCTGCCTATAAAGCCAATTATTTTGTTTGCCTTCTTAACAACTTCTGAACATTGTTGACTCGGTTTTAGGTTACTCGATATTGTTACTCCCAGATCAGTTTCTCTGTTTACATTCTTAAGCTGAGTGCCATTCATCGAATAGTTTGCTTTCCTCATTTAGGTATCCGATATGTATACATTTATCCGAAACTCATTTGCCAAATTTGGGCCCAACATGACAATTTATCTAGATTGTGTTGCATATCGTCAACTTGTTCTTTTGAGAGTACGCTATTTGCAATTTTTGTATCGTCAGCAAATTTTGAGATTGTGCAGGTGAGACCCTCATCTATGTCGTTGATGTAAATTAGAAAGAGAATTGGTCCTAGTACCGATCCCTGGGGTACCCCGCTACTTACATTGGTCCATTTAGATGCCTTACCGTTTATGACTACCCTTTGCTTTCTGTTGCTGAGCCAATTTTCTATCCATTTCAACACACCGTCTTGTATTCCATGCGCTTTTAGTTTTAGCAGTAAACGTTTGTGGGGAACTTTGTCAAAGGCCTTTTGAAAATCAAGGTATATAATATCTACAGCTTTACTCTCATCGTAGAGGTTGAGGATATCGTGGAAGAAGTCTAAGAGGTTTGTTAAACAGGAACGTTTTTTACGAAAGCCGTGTTGAGTATCTTTAAGTATGTTATTTTCCTCCAAGTGATTTACGAGTCTGTCTCGTATTACCGTTTCTAGCATTTTACATACAACTGAGGTTAAGCTAATTGGACGATAGTTACTGGGTAGGGATTTGCTGCCTTTTTTGAATATTGGTGTTACGTTGGCTAGCTTCCACTGGTCAGGCATAGTTCCAGACTGCAAGGATTTATTGAATAGTAATGTCAGTGGTTTGGAGAGCTCATTCTTAGCTTCCTTTAGAACTCTAGGCGAGATTGTATCAGGTCCTGGCGTTTTATTTACCTTGAGTTTATCTAAACAATTCAATACTTCTCTCTCTGTAACGGTGATATTGCTTAGAACATCTGAATTATCAATCTGAATCGGCGATGGTGTAGGGATATCACTGAGGTCTTCTGTTGTAAAAACTGATGCAAAGAAGGTATTGAGGGCATTACTCATTTGTACTTCGTCTTTGGTGTATTCTCCTTTTTCATCGACTAACGTCCAACAGTTGAAGTAACTACTTTTTTCTTTCTGATATAACTATAGAATTCTTTCGGGTTTGTTTTACTTTGATTCGCAATATGTAACTCTAAGGTCTTTTTACTTTGCTTAATTAACTTTTTTGGCTTTGCGTCGTAGCTCTACAAATTTCACCCGTTCTTTGTCATTTTGTGAGGATTTTAATCTATCATTAGCACATTTTTTAGCAAGCAGGCAGTTTGAAATATCTTTATTCCACCATTTGGCCTTATTATTATGGCCTGGACGCCGTATTTTCGATGGTATGCAGTCTTGCACTGCTTTTAGGTAAGTGGTTTCGAATAACTTCCAAGATGTATTTATGTCGTTATTGTTAATTAAAAAGCTCCAGTCAGTTTCTTTAAACATAGCTCTAAGTTTATGGAAGTTTGCTTTCTTGAAATTAGGGACTTTTTCGATGCTACTATTTGGTTCGTTACTAGTAAACTTTAAAGTGAAAGTTATCGTACGATGGTCGCTGTTACTGAATTCATCACCAACATTCAAATTCTCTATCAATTCTTCTTTTGTTGCAAGTACAATGTCAAGAACGTTATTACCACGGGTCGGCATTCGAACAAATTGATAAAGCGAACTCTCTTGCAAGTTCGTATACAAGTCATGTCCGGAGTGTGAAGTAAGAGTATCGCCCCACTTGGTCACAGGTAAATTAAAGTCGCCAAAAATTACGGTATCTTGTGAGTTACTTACATCTGCAATTTGTTCGTAAATTTCTCGGTCAGTTTGCACTGATTGAGCTGGAGGTCTGTATATTAACGCAAGTATTATTTTTGTACCTTTATTATTCTTTATTAGCACAAAAGATGTGTCGACGTTCACAATTTGAGGTTTTGACACGAGGGTCGGGTTAAGACTTTCTTTTGATATAAAATAAAACGCCACCTCCATTTTTATTTATTCGGCTGTTCTCAAACATTACATAACCGGGAAGTGAATACTCTGCTAAAAAGTCTCTATCTTGTGTATTGAGCCAAGATTCTGTTATGCCAATCACATCATAATTTTCTGTAAACACTAGTTCCTCTAAATCTGAAAATTTATTGCGTATGCTACGAGCGTTTGCATAGAAAACCTTTAAAGTTGCGGTTTTAGAACTCGCAGATCGTTCTTTCATCGAATTTTTGGTTCTGGTCGGATCTACATTTACATTCATGGCTGTCCTCGGTCCTCGGTCGTTATCCCTGACGGTTTTGAATTTGGGTCGTGTTGGTGGAGCTTTATCCAAATTCGCGGTTCTTGACGGATTAGTATTTAATTCCTTTGTAGATTGCCGTCCTCGCTGTCTTCGGTCCTCCTTCCTGGTTGTCCTGTGCTGAGTCGATTTCTTCTCCGAAAATCCTTCACCGCATCGTTGAGAAGACGCCCAAAACGCGCTGCTCCCACCTGGTTCAGATGAACTCCATCATCCGAAAACAAATAGTCATCGTAGTAGAAATTGTCCCAGGTGTCGACGAATCCCACGTTCTCCTTCCTGCAGAGGTTTGCTAGACAACGATTTGTGCTGGTGGCTATGTTGTAAAATCGGCTCTCTACATGTGTGTGAGAGTGTGTGCGTGAGCGTATGTATGTTCAGTTATCCAACCCCCCCCCCCCCCTCACGACAATGCATCTCTACTACAGCGAACAATAGGTGAAGAGAGCACAAGAGGTGGTGGTGGTGGATGCAGTACCTTTAGGGAGGATGGCTGGTATTTATGGCACCCCTTCTCCCTCATATTTATCCACATTAGTTCTGAGATTTAAAGACGTTTGCTTCATCTTTCACCCCCCTTTTTTTTAGCAATATTAAGACCTTTCATGCAATGTAGGTGTCGATTTTCTCCTGGCGAGCTATATCGAGCCTGCAATTTTAGAGGAACCAGACATTTTCTGTCGAAAAATGTACAAATTTATCTTGAAGGGGGAACTTCGGGTTTTTTTTTTTTTTATATATAAGCTTGATGGAGGGGTCTTGGGAGTGTTTTTATAAGGTTGATGGAGGTCTAGGGAGGAAACTACAACAAAATAATAAATGGATAAATAAATGCTGAAATCAATCGTGCCATCCCCCCTTGAAGCCAACGATAGCAGAGGTAACCATGGGGCCATCCGAGCTCTTGTCTGATACCCTACTATTACCTTCACTTCTTGGGTTTGTTGATGGAGGTGGTGTTCTGTCTTTCTTTCTCTATCTATCTATCTATCCTATCTTTCTATCTCTAAATGTATCTCTATCTCTTTCTTCTCTCTCTCTCGCTTTCTTCTTTTTTAGGGGAGAGGGGGGGTTAGAGGGTGGAGGGAGGGGTGGAATGGTGTGGAGGGCACCAGTCAGGGCAGGGCAGGTTTGATATATTAGGTATTGATACATTACGCGGGAATAGGTTAGCCCCCTTCAGAGTACAATAAAGCCTCTAACTCTATATTATGGCTAACCTTGGCGATTGTTGTTCAGGTTAAGAAGGATCTGTAGTCAAAGGTTTAATTGAGGGTCTGTACCCCTCTCAATTCGTCGAGGTTAATGTGAAGTTGAATAAAATCGTCTAATGATAACCAGCGTAAATCGTCTAATGATAACCAGGGCAAAAGGGCATCATATTATCTACAAGGGTTCAGTAACGCTACACTGTAAGATATCAAGGGCATAAAAAGGGTATATCAGATCATTGAGTATATTGATAGTTATATACCTTTCTCCCGTCATGTTAGATGGGATAATTAGTACCAATATACCTTTATTAAGGTTTAATATCATGGACACTTCTATTACCTCTCTCGTACCTTCATTAAACCCACAATTTTAACAGTGAATGTTGAATCAAATATCTGCCAATTCGTACGCCATCGTCTAATTAGTACGTGAAATAAAGCAAATATATGCCACAGAAAATAGTAGTTACATTTATCAATATATTGTCGAAATGTACAATGGCTAAGGTACATTTTATCACTAAACTTATCTATTTAACTATACTTAAATTGGTATGGGTTATTTTTTCTTTCTTTTAAATCCCATACTACGGTGTAACTGGAACACCCCGTACAAATACACTATAGTCGGTTCGTTTACACCTGGCGGTAAATTCAATCCCTTACCAGTAGATTTCTCGATACTAAGAACAAAAAATAGACTGTCTCTGCGTCATATGAATGTTAAGTTCTTATAATTAACAACATATTTCGCTGCACAATATTCGTAGTATCAGAATAATCGAGATGGGAGCATGGCCGTTTACCGTCAGTTGGGGAAAAACAAACGAGTATATGATTCGTCACACCTCGGTTATACTCTATATACAGTATATATATCTCGCTGCCAGACTACCCCCAAGATATGCTAGAGGAAGCTGTGGCAGTTGTGGGAATTCTAAGAAGTGCATGACTAAGATGGGGAATATAAAGTTTGTTAGTATGTGTGTGCGTGCGTGTGTGTGTGTGTTGGACGAAATGTGTGTGTGTTGGACGAAATGTGTGTGTGTTGGACGAAATGTGTGTGTGTGTGTGTGTGTGTGTGTGTGTGTGTGTGTGTGTGTATGTATGTATGTATGTATGTGTGTGTGTGTGTGTGTTGGACGAAATGTGTGTGTGTGTGTATGTATGTATATATGTGTGTGTGTGTGTGTGTGTGTTGGACGAAATGTGTGTGTGTGTGTATGTATGTATGTATGTATGTATGTATGTATGTGTGTGTGGTGGAAGATATGATATATGTGTGTGTGTTGGAAGATATGATATATGTGTGTGTAAACGTGTGTGTGTTGGCAGGCATATTTGTTTGTGTTTTTGCAGCTGTACGTGTTTGAGTGATTACCCTTGAGTCTTTGTGTACGTATGAGTGCATGTGTTTGTATGTATGCACGTGTGATTATAGGTGTGTACGGTGGCGCTAAAAAATCATGTCTCAGCTACCATTACGTTTGGCTTGCTCTGTGGTCTATTAATGTCTGTCAGATGTTGAATAGGGTGGGGTATGTGTAGGAACATGGTTGTATATCTCACTCAAAAAGATTATTGATCCAAACATAATTGGTGCCGAGACATCACTTATTAGGCCGACTGTACTTGTGTGTATACCCCATCTAACACTCCTAACTGGCTCACTAAACCGATCCCCCATGGCTACAGTGTGAATTATGAACCTTTTCTGGGGAGCACTAATTTCTCAGAAGACTATGAGAGAGAGAGAGAGAGAGAGAGAGAGAGAGAGAGAGAGAGAGAGAGAGAGAGCGAGAGAGAGAGAGTAAGAGAGAAGAGAGAGAGAGAGAGAGAGAGAGAGAGAGAGAGAGGAAGAGAGAGAGAGAGAGAGAGGACGAGAGAGAGAGAGAGAGAGAGAGAGAGAGAGAGAGAGAGAGAGAGAGAGAGAGAGAGAGAGAGAGAGAGAGAGAGAGAGAGAGAGAGAGAGAGAGAGAGAGGAGAAAGAAGAGAGAGAGAGAGAGAGAGAGAGAGAGAGAGAGAGAGAGAGAGAGAGAGAGAGAGAGAGAGAGAGAGAGAGAAGGGGTGTTTGGAGAGAGTTTGGGCATATGTAAATTTTGAAAATCTCCGTAACGTATTTAACAATCGTGCTCCGTTGACTGTGTATCTCTTGTCATTCGTGCAAACTTGAACAAGTGTCATCTATATTAGCGTAATTGTCATATTGAGCCAAATGGTTATTGGTCCGAGTATCCACATACGGTCAGTTTGTTATACTGGGATGAGTAGTTGATCTGAACTTGGTGAGCAGTTGGGTTGGGTGGTCGTTTTGGAGCATTTCGAATTGTTTTGCCCAGAGGTTGAAATGGACTTACCAGTTGAATTGACTGAGAGGTAATCGACGAAGAAGTCGAATTAGATCGAGAAGTCGAATTAAGCCGAAAAGTTTATTTAGTTCGAAAAGTCAAATTAAACTGAGCGGTTAGATTGGGCCGAACTGTCCAGTCAAATTTGTCCGAGCATTGAAGTAGGTCAAATGGTCAAATTGTTGTTAGGTCGAATTGATCTAAGGCGGCCTAGTTGGGTGAAGGTCGGATTGGGCTTAACGGTCGAATTAGGCTGAGCAGACAAATCGGGCTGGGTGGTCGAATTGAGATGAGAGGACAAATTAGGCCGAGAGGTTAAATTGACCTATAATGTGTTGGCATCTATTGAATGCAGTCACCGAAGTCCATTGGATTTCTTTCAGGCAATTTAAAGATAATAGAATGTCCCTAAACCCCAAATAATGTCACCTAATCATCACCAATTAGTTTTGTGTGAAGGCCTTTAGTAATCAATAGGTCAGGTCAGGTCAGGGGTATTGTAGAGAAAGGAAGTTGTTGGAGTGGCTTTGTTATGCGTGTTTAGTCTGTATACGTCGTCGAGGTGTCCCTCGACTGGGTGCGAGCATGTGAAACATGCTAGAACGTACAACCACACCCACTAAATGTCCACCATGGCTGGGATCGAACCCAGGTCAAGCAGATTCACACGTGAGCGTGGTCACCACTCAACCGCCGTCTTCAGTTAGAGATCCTGTACTAAGAGAGATTGGCCACCTTTTTCTTTGGACAATTATCAAACAACGAGGTTATATATTATTTGTAATCGTGTGGAATGTACATTCCAAAGGCCAAACTACATATCCTGTACCGGTAGTCCTGAATGCTTAATATGGGTGTGGAAATATTGGAGTGTAAATACAGAGAAGACAATATCACCTGCGGCCCCCAAATGTCGGAGGTTGGTCGATCTCTGTTTCTATAGGGTCTCTTGCCCCAATAAGTATCGTAAAGATCGACCAAAATCTTCTCATGGGGTACATTCGGGGTTATATTGAGGGGGGGGGGGGGGTTTCGGGACGGTCATCAAGCAGTATAATAGCCACTGTAACGTAACTTGTTTGAGCAACTGTACAAATATATTCAAGGTAATACGACCATAAATTACTGTGTATGTGTGTGAGCGTGTGTGTGCGTAATTAGCGATGGTGTGATGTTTGTGTATGTGGGTGTGTGTGTGTGTGTGTGTGTGTGTGTGTGTGTGTGTGTGTGTGTGTGACTGTGTGTACTTAAGGGGGGTAACTTGCATTTTTTATCTTTCTCTCCTTTTCTCTTTCTCTGACTTGTATCTTTTTTTTTTCTATGTGAATGAGGGAGACAAAAGGCATACCTGCCTGCAGCGAGTGCCTCCCCAGATTTCAAAGAGTGACAGGGCCGAAATCAAGGGACGTTCGAGCTAAAATGCCCCATTCAGCCAACTGTTTTAAGACGTTTATCCCCATCCAGGTGTCGATTTTTTCCTGGCGAGCGATAGCGAGCCCGCATTGTATGAAGAATTCCGGCTTCGCCTACAAATTTAGCTTGCTTAAAAACAAAAATACATATATGCTGGCTCGCTACCGCTCGCCAGGAAAATATTGATACCTGGATGGGGGTAAACGGCTTAAATCAGTAGGTTGAATGGGACCGAATGGATACAAGCCAAAGGGAGAGGGAGAGAAAGAGAAAAGAAGCGAGGTGGGCTCCCTTAATTATCGATGTCGTGATGGATGGTGGTGTAGTCGCCGTGTCCGTACACTCATTAATTGTGTTGACTTTACACTTCCTGTGGATCTCTCTCTCGCTCTCGCTCTCGCTCTCGCTCTCGCTCTCGCTCTCGCTCTCTCTCTCTCTCTCTCTCTCTCTCTCTCTCTCTCTCTCTCTCTCATAAGTCCTGTTCCTCTCCGTCAACTTATACATGGAAATATAATACGCATGATTGAATTACGAGTGTAGTTCCTTATGCAGTGGTTAACTCATCTTATGAGTCAACTGATAATATAAACAAAAACAAGCTCGCAATCCATTCATATGCATTTTACTTTGATACATAGGATCACGACGAGGAACAGAACTTATGTGAGCAGCTGTACATACATAACATACATAATTATCAATTGAGTAATTATATGATTTTGGAGACTTCAAATTACCACTACGAGGGATCGTATGTGCGTACGAGATATTTACCCCTTTAGCACCTTGAAGCCCTAATACCTTTGATTCTGGCAATAATTATTCGATTATGTGCAGTTTAAGACGGACCTATGTTATTAAGACTGTTTATTTATATCTTATAGTGTGTGTTACTCAGTTACTTGTTCGTCAAGGGGAATCCACGCAATGCGAGCTAAGCTCATTATTATCGCGCCTCCTTAACTGGGAATGTATTGCGTGAAATGCATGTTAAGTGTTTTATGTACTGTTGGAATGGCTGTGGATGTGTGTGTAGTCTGTATTTTGCCAATTGGCGACATCGGAAACGAAGGCTTAGGGTGGATCTGTATGGTACCATTCGCACTATAGACGGTACCGTCTCGCCCGAAGGCTTAGGTAGCCATCAGCTTAGGTGAACCATATGATACCCATCTCGCCTTGTACCATTTTTGCCAACCCCAGATGGGACGTCACAACGTCGTCCACTTATTCCAGGTACCTATTTACAGCTAGGTGAACTGAGGCTAACACATGAAAGGAGACAAGCCCAATTTGTCTCCGCCCGGCCGGGGATTGAACCCCCGACCCCTCGTGTGTGAGACGAGAGCTCTACCTACTAGGCTACGAGCTGTGTGTGTGTGTGTGTGTGTGTGTGTGTGTGTGTGTGTGTGTGTGTGAGAGTGAGAGAGAGAGAGAGAGAGAATAGGAGTGTCTATGTAAGTGGGTGAGTGAGTAAATGTGGGTGGAATTGCGTGTGTGTGTGTGTGTTTAAATACGTGTGAGTGTTTATGTACGTCTGTGTGTGTACGTGGAGGTGTGTGTGTGTGTGTGTGTGTGTGTGTGTGTGTGTGTGTGTGTGTGTCTGACCTTTGGAGCAGTGCCATATCCTTATTATTATTGGCACCGGGCGCTCAGACATACACACTCACCTCTGTGGTTTCCCTCTCCCTTACTTCCTTCCTTCCTTTCTTTCTTTTTCCCTCTCCCTTACTTCCTTCCTTTCTGTCTTTCTTTTTCCTTCCTTCCTTTCTTTCTCATTTCCTATTTATTTGCTTTCTTATTTTCTTCCCTCCTTATTTCCTCTTTTCTTTCTTTCTTTTTCTTTTTTTCATGTCCTTTCTGTCTTTCTTTCCCATTTCTTTCCTTCCTTCCTTCCTTCCTTCCTTATCCCATCTCTTCCTTCCTCTTCTTTGCCCCTTCCTGCCTCCTCTTCTTCCATTATTCCATCCTTCTCTTCTACTCCAGTTCTACCCTTTAACTCCTTCAGTACCGGTGACGTCTTTTTGTTTTATTTCAGCTGCATTTAGACGATTTTATGAAGCTTAGGAAGGATATATAGAAGATAAAAGGATTAATTACAAATTACTATCTCAATGTACCATCAGAATCCCACAGGTATTTTTTAACCCATTGGCTGCGGGAGACATTCTGGAACGCCATGGCCATTTATAGCAATTTACAGGCTTTTAAAGCCTGTGGAGACAAATCCGAGTGAGTGGGAGCGCGTCAGGTCCCCGTTCGCTCTCCAGCCAAGCGGCCGCGGCAATGAAGGATATGAGCCATAAACCCGCTGAGCATAGCAGCGCTGCCAAAGGCATGGCGCCCATGAATTTACACTTTCTCCTCCACAATGCAGAACTTCTGCTTATCAGAATTCATTTATCCCCAGAGCTACTACTCTGGAATTCACTTCCCTCTAATTGCTTTCCACAAACTTACAATCTACAAATGTTTAAATCCAGTTGTTACAAACATTTTATGAATGGAGGATGCCTTTAGGCACATGGACCTTTTTGTTTTATCTGTGTTTTTCCTTCCTCCGTTCATTGTCTCTTTAAAAAAAAAAAAAAAAAAAAATGTAGCGCAACATTAGCGATATTCGCTCAGTATTAGCGAATGTCTATGGTAGCGCTGCGGATGAATCCCACGTGCTACGAAGCTCGTTCTGGTGTCATTTTGAAGCTATTCTCTTTTAGTTTTTGGCTGAATAAATTTAATTTCGTTCAGACACTTGCTTAATCATTCAGGAGTGAATGAATGAGCACTATTATAGTGGAAATATGGCCGCAGCGCATGTTAATAGCTATACAATCGTCTAAGGATTAGCAGAACCAATAAATAAAAGGTGCCACAGTATATGAAAGGGTTAAACAAAATGTTTCTTCTATTATCTTACACAACAAATTATCGATAAAAAAAAAAAAAAAAATATATTAACCCTTTCAGCACAACAGTATGTTTACATTTTATTCTGATTATCAGTACACGATTTTATTCGGATAAGTACCTGTTGTGTCGAATTTGTCTTTACCTCTGTTAGGGGGAAATGGGCGTATTTATGCGTTTTTTTATTTATCATTTTAATATTAAATTATTTCCCTCCCTAGACCTCCATCTTGCTTAAAAAAACGCCCCAAGACCCCCCTTCAAGATGAATTTGTACATTTTTCGATAGAAAAATGTCCTGGACGGAGGCCGGTTACTACTATATATATTACAGGGTCGCTATTGCTCGCCAGGAAAAAAATCAACACATAAATTGCACAGAAGGTCTTAATATTGACAGAGAAGTAAGGTGAAAGGTCTTAATATCGCAAAACTAATGGGGCAAACGTCTTAAAATCTCACAACTAATGGGGCTAAACATGAGGGAGAAAGGGAACCAGAAAAAACAACCACCTCCCCTTAAATCATACAGGTCCCTCTTAACCCCTTCAGGAGACGGTGACGCGTTTTTTCATAATATTCTGGCTGTTATTAGACGATTTTATGCAGCTTAGGAAGGATTTCTAGGAGTCAAAGGTGTATGAGCTATCCTAAGTAACCCTCTGAGTTTCAAAATGCCTTCCTAAACTGAAGGAAATCGTCTAATGATACCGTAGTCAAAATATAAGGAAGGAACGCACTTTTGAACTCTCTCTCTCTCCCTCTCTCTCACCAAAACGCCTGACACTGAGATTTCACGTACAATTTGAGTGAGTGAGTGAGCGGGCGTTTGGACTGGGCGCCTATTCGTGGGTGTGGGCCGGGGGGGGCACACTAAAATCTTGGAGTAAGTGTGATCAGCCAACTTTATTTTGGTGCTGTTATTAACAAACAGTGGAGTGAGTTTATTTGTATTTTGTATTTGTATTAATTTACTCTTACATTAACCTCTGTAACTCACGAACGACTAGAGTAACCGAGTTAATATATCTACCATTTGGGAAGGCTTATAGTAGGGTCATTTGCTTGGAATCTGTGACCATTTTGTTCCTACCTTTTTCTCTCGATGGATTTGACAACCTGAACCATTTTAAAGGAAAATTAGCTCCTATGCCCCTCTGAAAAATGACGGCTAACTCTGCTAGAGCCCAATCTTCAAAATGGCTGCCAACGCCATCTTGAAAAACATGAAATGTAATATCTCTGGCATCAGATGAGCTACAAGGACGAATGAGGTGTCCTTTTTCACTAATTCTGGCATTACAAATCCGCTGGAATGGTTATTGTATTCTATTGTATTGTATATTGTATTGTTATTGTATTGTATTATACTAATTGTACATGCTAATCTGCCACTTCACTGTCACTACATGATTCACTGTATGAGCCACTATCAGAATCACTGTCTTCACTTTCGCTGCTATCATCACTGTTGTTCTCTGCCTGCGGATTTGTAGGTAGTGGTATGGATGGGGGATGTGGGGGCTGGCTTGAACGGATAGGCAGACATAGGCCATTTACAAGATGCCATCCATGGCCGATCGGTGATGAGTGACTTTGGAGCTGGTAATGCTTTTGCAAATATGCAAGATAGTTTGCACGCTCCAAGTGTGGACGGAGACTGTCCAAGTCAGGCACAAGTCGGATAGTGGTTTTTTTCTTCTGAGCTCTCCACTTCGCTGCCTTCTCCCAGGGTCTTGCTTTTGGTAACACCATAGACATATCGAATGACAAACCTCTCCAAATCACTGATGACCTGTTCTGTGACTAGGAGCTGTGTACCACATGCTGCTAGCAGGTCGTGTGCCTCTTTAGACTTCTCCAGACGATCTGCGATGAGCTTCTTGCTTGCTCCATGGAAGCCAGAGTTGTGGTCACACCCAGTGAGGACATGAAGTGGTATGATGGATGCAGCCATTGCCTCACTGCAAAAACATCGGGCATCGATAAGCTGACGTTTGCGTTTCACACACAGGATTCCTGTTGTCTTCTGAGCAACATATGCCGCTTGCACGTAGTTGTCTGTGTTCTCTGTGTCAAGAACGACAGCTGCTGTGTAGCTGTCTGACCGGAGCACACTATATATGGTGAGCATTGCCGTATCTGCCTCTGCATGGGAGTATGTGAGCTCTGGCACAAGCTTGCCTGTGGTGAGATTCTTTGCAGTGCTGCCAACTACACAGTAGATGATCTCGATGCTAGTTGTTGCTGCTGTTCTCTGGAATTCCGTTTGAAGAAATGCCTGAAGGCGGATTTTGTTCTCAGGTTTACCCAGGAGAGCATGGAAAATTTTACTAGAAGGAAATTTATCTTCTGTCTTCATGAAGACATTGCTGATTGGCAGGTTTTTTGGCGCAGTATTCTCTCACTGTCCTTGATCGTGTAATTCTGATCATATGAATCATTGACGCAAATGATGCGCTCAGCATGCTTGTGTCTCGTTAGAACAAAGTGCACCAACTTCTCTGCATAATCTCCCCAGGTATACTTGGTACCGTCTCCCTTCTCTCTGTCTTCAATGGTAGGAGTTGTTAGGCGCCAGATGAGGCCCATATCAATAATAGACGTGTATACATCAGGCTCTGGAATGACAGTCATAGTTAGTTTTTGTTGAAGCTTGCTTTTCTGTGCCTTACGGAAGGTTCCATTGACGTTGAAGATGGAAAGGCACTCGGCTGTAACACGATGCTGCAGGACTTCTTGAAGTTTGAGGGCACCACTCATTTCAACCAGTCCGAGAACAGAGGCCAAGGCATTACGCTCCATTTCCTCAGTCTTTCCCTTCAGGTTCTCACCATCTGCTTTCTTCAATTCCTGAGTTGAAAAGTTCAAACACTTGCTACGGGGAACTCTGTCGTTGAGAGACTTGGTCTTGGAATACACTCTCTCATTCAAGAACTGCTTCAGTGTGCTTGTGCCATCCTCCTTTGCCGATTTCAAGTCGGCAGCGAGAGCGTCTGAGGCTAGGATTCCTGACTGTAGGGATCGAAGTGTCTTGTTTGTATGGTCAAATGGATCACACTTGAATTCAGTGAGACATGCGCTTATATCCTGTACAGCTTGTTCATCCTTCTTCATTTTACTCGACGAGCAATCAGCATGCTTCCCTTTTCCTTGTTTCTTGCGATTAGCATGGCGATGGACCTTTGTTCTCACCCGATTGATGTTATTCACATTCCGAGTGTTTGAAAGGAGCTGCTTTTCATTGTTCAGAATGGCCAACCAACCAGACTTCAGCTTAGAGCCCTTATTCATTGTTGACTCTATCCATATGTCGAGGGCGACACACGAATATGGTTTTCCTGTCATTGACTGTGCAAACATACCACTCTCCATGAATGCAGCCTGATCGACAGGAAGGGTATCAAGCACTGCGGTGAAATCGGGGAGATGCCGACCATACTTGTCATTATTATAGATTTGCATCAAAGTCTATGACATGGTGGACCAGAGTCTCGTAGAATAGTCGCAAGCAGCGAACCCCACGCTTAACATGTTTTCTACGAAGGGCCTGATCAACAGACCCGTCTGCTATAACACCAGCTGCCACCAACACATCTGAGATGCCAGATCCCTTAAACCTCTTGTATATAGTGTAGATGAACGACATTGGATGTGGAAGGGTGCCATGAATGGTAAGATTTTGCTGAACAGCTCAGCATTCTCACTTTTCAACTCTAGCATGAGCACGTAGACAGGATGATCACCAACAATTATTGCAAAAGGCATCTTTTTTTCTTCGATTGATTTTGCAAGCTTACACATCACATTATTGAGAATTGTCTTACTGGGTGGGTTGGGATAGGTCATGTGGTATATTGCTCGACTCTTCTCATCTGCATTTGACATGCTGGCGTGAAACCCTGAAAACCCAGGCACAGTCTGTTCTTCTGGCTTAGGTCTCGTTCGGTCATCTTGCGCCCTGGCCAATGCATGGATCACACCACAAATTCTTTGCACCGATGTGTCAGGAGGAGGAGTTCTTTGATCAGCTGGTGGCTTCCTGAGAGGTGGTTCCCCACGCTTCGCTGTCTTGTATGGGTTGACTTTTTGCATTTCACTTCCGAGCTCTTTGAGAGTTGTCGAGAGGTTTGATGCAAAGTTGGCACCGGGAACTGGTCTATCCTCGTGATTCTCGGAAGGAAGTTCTGTATCAAATGATTCTGGCTGCACAAACATGACATTAGTGCGGTGTGACTGGCCAGCACCGGTCAGTGTGTCGCTCTTGAAGTCATCGTTGTCGACTATAGCGATAGCAGGCTTACCCTCAGCTAGTTCGAAGGGGCAATCAGATGAGCACTTGAGGTCATTCACCACCCAAAAATCTCGCAGCATAAGTACGTCATTGTAACTGATGCCCAGTCCATCTTTGTGCATTATGTCGACTATCTCCCTACTCTTGGTCAGTCCATGCAGCAAGACAGAGAGATTTATCTCAAATGCAGTGCGTTTTCCAGTGATGTAGCTTGTGAGGATAGATGCAATCGATCGGACGGATGGACTGTCATCAATTGCAGACTTATATGGGTGTTTCAGCCATGTGAGCAGCTTCAGCAGGAGCTCACTGAGGTCTTCTTCTCTCTCCAACTCGTGTATATATGGGAGCCAGGGAATAGTATTTGTCCTGATGACTTGCTCTTTGAGTCGTGCCGCAACATTCATCACCAACTGATCATTGCTGATACCCAATGAAGATATTGCCGCCTCGATGTATGTACCTGCTGCTGTTGTATCATATACCAGTTCACTCACATTCTTTTGAATGCGTTCATGAAATCCGGTCTTCCCCAAATTCATTGACGAGAATTTCCTTTAAGTAGCCGGATTTTACTACTGAGTTATGTCCGTGATTTGAGATAATGCGCTTATAGTCCTGCAGCAGGCCTTGCAGTGTGCGAATTTCATGGTCTTTGAAGATGACTTGACGAATATGATGAAAGAAGAGAGCTTGGGCCTCTCGGAGGTTTACACGCTGCAGATGTTGAGTGCTTTCATCTGAAAGGGGCTTGTGGTCGCTTACATATTTGCGCCAGCACACACGATGGTAGCGGATTTCCAACCCAAATGCTGTTTGACTATCTGGGATGGATGCAATCAGAGTGTCAAGTCTCAATCTCATGACCTCATCTTCCAGACGGACAGTATGTAACTTGAATTTAGTCCAGGCATCTACTGTTGATTGAGTAAAATCTGCTTGTCACAATCACTACTCTTGTATGCCCCTTTCATGCACCACACACATAGAGTTTATCATGAAGGACACCCATACTGGAGCGGAGCCTTTTAGGTGCACTGGCCTCTGGGGAAGGGTCTTGTTGATCTGATGCTTCATCTCTTTCAAGACGTTCCTTGGATTTGTGTTTGCGTTTTTCGGCTTGAGAGAGCTTGCGCTTGCTGGATAATGATGCGTAACAAGTGCTTGCTGGATAATGATGCGTAACAAGTGCTATGCATGTGGTGACCCTTTGGTCCCTTCTCCCAATCCACATTTTCATGTATATGTTGAAACTTATCAAGTTCTTTCCATTGTAAAGACTTTTCCCGGATGGATTCCCACTTCTCAGGTGTAATGTTTTCCAAACGATCATCTGCGGTACATCGCTTACCACAGAGTAAAATGCACTCGTATTCATTTAATGTCTTGTCTGGTAACTCTTCACTCTCTCTTCTATTATCCATTATTTCGGTCACTTCACAAGTCGGCGATTTTTATCAGATGGGCATGCGATCCATCTGAAACAGTAACAAAAGTAATATTAGATATACACCGCAGGCAGAGAACAACAGTGATGATAGCAGCGAAAGTGAGGACAGTGATTCTGATAGTGGCTCATACAGTGAATCATGTAGTGACAGTGAAGTGGCAGATTAGTATGTACAATTAGTATAATACAATACAATAACAATAACAATACAATATACAATACAATACAATACAATACAATACAATAACCATTCCAGTGGATTTGTAATGCCAGAATTAGTGAAAAAGGACACCTCATTCGTCCTTGTAGCTCATCTGATATTCTGATGCCAGAGATATTACATTTCATGTTTTCAAGATGGCGTTGGCGGCCATTTTGAATATTGGGCTCTAGCAGAGTTAGCCGTCATTTTTCAGAGGGGCATAGGAGCTAATTTTCCTTTAAAATGGTTCAGGTTGTCAAATCCATCGAGAGAAAAAGGTAGGAACAAAATGGTCACGGATTCCAAGCAAATGACCCTACTATTAGTAAGGGAATAGGTATGTCAATTTGCAGCCCATTCGCTCCAGCCCTTTTGGAGTTACAGAGGTTAGGATTCACGACGTCTGGCCTATCTATTTGGAACAGTTTTATTTTATTTTGTTATATTTTTATAATGATCAATAATGCATAAACTATATACCCTGTACCAATATTGCCTATACTCTGTTTCATTTCAACTGGTGGTAAATTGAATCCCTTAGCAGCTAATTTATCGATACTTAGCATAATGGAAAAATATAAAACTACTATGTCTCTCCATCATATTAAGACCAAGTATTAATAATTAGCACCATATTTCATTCCAAAGTCTTCAAAATAAGTGAGAAATCTTGATGGGAACTTAGCAATTTACCGTCAGTTGAAAAGAAACGGAGTATAATGTTCGTTACGGGTACGGGTATGGGCATCATTTGAGTTTAATGGGAGATGGGTCGGTTTTCTGGTTCCCCTTCTTCCCCATGTTTAGCCCCATTAGTTTCAGATTTTAAGACGTTTGCCCATTAGTTTGGCGATTTTTTTTTTTTTTTTGTATATTCCAACTACACCCTCTCGGGCATAGGCTGAGAGCCTGACTTTTCTCCCCATTTCTTTGTCAACATTAATACCTTTCGTGTCATTTAGGTGTCAAGTTTGTTTGTCATTTAGGAAGAAAAAAAATCTGCCGAAAAATTGATAAATTTATCTAAAACCCGGATCTTGGAGATTTTTTGTTTTGTTTTTGTTAAGCTTGATGGAGGTCTAGGGAGGAAACTCAAAATAATATTTAATACATAATTAAATCGACCAATTAGTAAACCCTTCCCCCTTAAACGACTTTCACCCTCTCAAGCATAGGATTCCAATGTTATAGTCTGTTCATTCTAGGTTGGGCAGAAATCGTAACCCCTAACCTCTCATAACTCAAAAAGGACTAGAGTGATCGAGCTAATATTTCTAACAAATAAGAAGACTTGGCTAGGGAATATGAGTTTAAATTGACAGCTCATTTGCTCTAATCCTTTTTGAGTTACAGAGGTTAAAGGTTACGATTTCTGCCCAACCTAGAATGAACGGACTATAGTAGTTTTAACCCCAGCAGTACGAGTGACGTCTTTTTTAATTCATATCTAGCTATATTCAGACCATTGTATGCAGCTTGCGAAGGACCTGTGGTGATTAAAAAGGTTATATTGAGCATAAAACTCGTCTCATGCTAGCTAAAAACAAAACAAAAAGGACGACTGAAAGGATTTTTTATATTTATTTTTTATTTTTTTAAAGATAGTTTTTACTCCTTTGATTCTTAATCTTTCCTATACTTTTGGCCCCTTTGATTCTAGAGATTCTTCTAAAGTTAAATTGTAACCGCCAAATGATAACCAGAATAAAATACTGAAATGTGTGATACATATCCAAAGTGGTTAAATGCGTAAATGTCGTAAATGTCGATTGGTATTATATGTTTTCACCACCCAAACTTCACTTCTAAAGTCAATTAATGAAATCAACAAATACATGTGGCACTCCAAGGACTCGAACCTAGAACACTCACACCGAAATTCCGCGCACTTATGCATTACGCTATCAAAAACTAATAAATATAGATGGATGAATAGTGGAAGACAAGGATTCATATAGACAAATACATTGAAACGCAAACAGCTATTGACAAAAATATTAAATGTAGATACACAAATAGACAGATTGAGAGAAAGATAAACAGATATTCCCGCGTACATGCAGCCCGGCTAGCTCAGTCGGTAGAGCACGAGACTCTTAATCTCCGGGTCGTGGGTTCGAGCCCCACGTTGGGCGAATGTTTTTGCGAAAGAGCCGTTCATCTGAATGTATAGAAAAGGTGAAATATAACATGAGTGACATAGATTGACATGTTTAGAGAGATAAAATAATAAATATATACCCTAGTCTTAGTTTAAGAGGGAAGGGTTTATTTAGTGGTCGATTGTTTACACTTACAGTACCGGTATACCTGTATATGTTTTACACTTACAGTACCGGCATACCTGTATATGTTTTACACTTACAGTATACCTGTATATGTTTTACACTTACAGTATACCTGTATATGTTTTACACTTACAGTATACCTGTATATGTTTTACACTTACAGTATACCTGTATATGTGTTTAGTTTCCTCCCTAAACTTAAAGAAACATCCCCCTTCTAGATTTATTTGTACATTTTTCTAGATATATTTGTAGATTTCCCGGCCGAAGGCCGGTCCCTCATTACAGGCTCGCTATCGCTCGCCAGGAAAAAATCGACACCTAAATGACACGAAAAGTCTTCATATTGACAAAGAAAAGGGGCGAAGGTCTTAAAATCGCCAAAGTAATGGGCCGAAGGTCTTGAAATTTGAAAACTAATGGGGCTAAGCTTGAGGGAGAAGGGGGTCCAGAAAAATAAACTATCTCCCCTTAACAAATATACTATAGAATTACAGATCTATAATAGTAGACATTCCACAAGTGACATAGATTAATCGCTTCTTTACCATCGACGTCTATTTAATTATAGTCTAGCTATATTTAGATGATGTTTTGCAGTTTAAAAAGGATCTGTGGTAGTAAAAAGGGTTAAGTGAGACAATTTTAAGCCTGTTGACCTCTGGAGGCCCTTTTCAAACTGACTAAAATCGTCGCCGGTATAGAAGGGGTTAATATGTGTATTGAGATAAATAGAAGCTGTAGTCTTAGTCTGACACATATAGAATGACAGATATAACTAGAATGATAGACATACCTAATAACTAAAGATAGAGAGATAATGTTTGTGTCCCACAGGAAACACATAGATTCATAGATGACATAATAAATTCCACAAACATTACAAGTTAATCACAACACTTCTAAACACTATACATACGGAAACACGAAAAATAACTTACATTATGAAGATGTTAAAAACACAAGAGGTCGGTTGATTTTTCATTGCTACCTAATGAAGGTTTTAGTTTCACTGATGTTAGGGACTCCATTATCGTGATATACCGGTATATATATATATATATATATATATATATATATATATATATATATATATATATATATATATATATATATATATATATATATATATATATATATATATATATATATATATACACACACACTGTAAGGTAGTCATGGAAAGGTATATGCAATGTATTTATCTTTAGTTGATACTATTTATTATTTTATTATTATTGCCGGTATTAGTTTATTTATTTATTAATTTATTTTCCTTTATTATTGCCTCGATTGTATTACAGTATGCAAATAAATGTTTGTTATAGGACGGCGAGAGCGGAATTACTCATAACTGTTGTCCATACTGTATATTGCACATAAATTCATAATGCGAATATCCCCTTGCAAATATATATCGGTACAGATTTTGTTTGTAATGCTGTCAAACCCCTTTAATTTCTTGTATAACTGTGTATGCAAATATAAAGGTGGCGCCACACGAACAAGTTTACCGGCTACTTGTATCAGGGTGTGGAATCCGGTACAAGCTATTATAGTATGTTGATGGAATTATATATACCGGTATTATATATATATATATATACCGGTATATATATATATTTTTTTTTTTATTAACCAGGACTGCAAGATTAGGAGCTCTACACTTAGTACACTGTAACAATAATATGCATCTTTACTTTTGTTTTCTCTGTATTTATCAACGTCCAATTAATTCACAGTACACGTAAATTACAAATAATCTCTATTTTAAATGGGAGGCCTTGACTGTAAAACCAGTATATTGAATAACTATAGAAATACTGACTATATGCCACATTTATTGTATATAAACTGTAGCAGCTTATACCATGTAAAAAATGAGTCTTATAATCTGAAAACTAATGTGGCTAAACATGAGGGCAGGATATCAAACGAAAGCAGAGTCCATTATGTTTAGTCTTTATTATTGTATTTGTAAAGATAATATTAGAGTTTATAGTTCAAATTGGGTAAAGTACTGGTATTATTAACCCCTTGTGGATTGCGACGCGTTCTAACTTTTTGTTATGGCTATGGTTAGACGATTGTTTTCACTTTAAGAAGGAATTGTGGGAGTCAGGGATGATTGAGATAGTTTTTACCCTATTGAGTCAGGGATGATTGAGATAGTTTTTACCCTATTGAGTCAGGGATGATTGAGATAGTTTTTACCCTATTGAATCAGGGATGATTGAGATAGTTTTTACCCTATTGAGTCAGGGATGATTGAGATAGTTTTTACCCTATTGAGTCAGGGATGATTGAGATAGTTTTTACCCTATTGAGTCAGGGATGATTGAGATAGTTTTTACCCTATTGAGTCAGGGATGATTGAGATAGTTTTTACCCTATTGAGTCAGGGATGATTGAGATAGTTTTTACCCTATTGAGTCAGGGATGATTGAGATAGTGTTTACCCTATTGACTGCTAGAGGTCCTTCCAAAAGTGAGCCAAATTAAACGGGTCATAATCCTCAAGGGGTTAAGGCGGTTACATGCAGGTACTTGACTGGAGAAGGAGAACGAGAGAAATTTAGACGAAATATGGTTTGATTTATACAGACAAGAACACATTTGGATATAGTTGTGTGTGTGTGTATGTATGTATATATATATATATATATATATATATATATATATATATATATATATATATATATATATATATATTATATATATATATATATATATATATATATATATATGTGTGTGTGTGTGTGTGTGTGTGTGTGTGTGTGTAATGTCCATCACTATAAAATTACTCCAACTGATAATATATGTATAACAAAGTTGAATATCATGTGTACGATTATACCTTTTTAAAGAGGTATAACTCATGGAATTACTAACAACTGGTATCTGCGTATAACTAAATATTGTTTACAAACTATGTATTTCAATATACTGTATAGCCTAGTGTATTTGATGTCCAGCCCCGTAGAATTACTCGGTGTATTCCATGCATAACACATATATTAAGGGGAGATATTTATTTATAATATATACATTACATTTATTGATTTATTCATTTATTTATTATGTTCAGTTTCCTCCCTAGACGTCCATCAAGCTTAACAAAAATGCCCCCAAGATCCTCCTTCGAGATGAATGTGTCCTTTTTTCGGTCGAAAAATGCTCCTCCTAAATTGCAGGCTCGATATCGCTCGACAGGAAAAAATCAACACCTAAATAACACGAAAGGTCCGAAAATTGCCAAATAATGATGCCAATGTCTTACAATCTCAAAACTAATGGGGCTAAACGTGAGGGAGAAGGGGGTCCAGAACATCCTCCCTTGAATGGGTAACCTGTGAATTTGATATTTGTTTCCTAGGATGGCCAGGCCACAGCTCAAAGTGCTATCCATGTATAACAAATAATATGTATATCCCGTTGTATACGAATACACTTTTTTATACCATCATGTCCAACCCGCACTCTATAAATGTTTCAAATAGTATTTCAAAATGCATTTTTGGCCGTACATTCCAAATGGAAGTTTTTGTGGTGTTTTTTTGTGCCGGGTTGGGAGCAGATTACAGCGGATAATGATCATATATATTTCGTTGCATGGATGTAATGTGATATTTCACTTTACCATTTTGTCGGCGTAAATTCCATTTCTGTCAGAGAACCGGCCAGCTGGAAATTTATATTCAGTCTTTTAAACTGGGGCGACAAGCGTTCACCCGACCGTTTTGTGACCGTTATGACTGTTATGAGACTGTTTGTGGCCATTTGTGACCGTTAGGACCGTAAGAAAGACTATTGCATGATACCGCTGTTTAAGAAAAGATGGAATTTAATATTGTTTTTTAAACTGGGGCGACTAGCGTTCACCCGACCGTTTTGTGACCGTTATGGCTGTTTTGTGAGACTGTTAAGACCGTAAGAGTGACTGTTTGTGACTGTTATGTGAGACAGTTTGTGACCGTTAGGACTGTTTTGTGAGACCGTTCTTGACCGCTAGCACCGTAGGAGAGACCATTGTGTGATACCGTTGTTTAAGAAAAGATGGAAATATATATTCAGTCTCTTAAACGGGTCGACGAGCGCACACCGGACCGTTTTGTGACAGTTATGTGAGACTGCTTGTGACCATAATGACCGATGAGGGAGACCATTGTGAGAGACCGTTTTGTGACCATCATGTGGCCGTTAGGATCGTTGAGACCGCTTTGAGACCATTATGACATATGATGACAACCATTTCGTAACTGTTAATTAAGAACAAATGGAAATATGCATTCAATCTTTTAAACTAAGGTGACGAGCGCTCACCAGACCGTAATGGTCTTTGTAGACCGCTGTAGACTTTTTTGTGACCGTTAGGACTGTTGAGATCGTTGTGGGAGACTGTTATAACCGTTGAGACCGTTTACAGACTATTGAAACTGCTATGACTGTTTTGGGAGACCACGCAGACCAATATGATAGTTGAGACCGTTGTAACAGTACAGACCGTTGGGGGGGGGGGGGGACTGGTATCGAGAACGTTGAGAGAGACCATTGAGACCATCATTGCCTTTGTGATAGACCATTGCGAGAGACCTTAACCCTATCAGTACCGGTGCCGTCCTTTTAACTTTCTTCTGGCTACTATTACACGATTTTATTCAGTTTACAAAGGGCCTCCAGTAATTAACAGGCTTCCAACTATCTCGCTTAACCCTTTTTACTACCACATATTGGGTTAAACTGCACACAATCGTCTAAATATAGCTAGAATTAAAAAAAGAAAGGGTGTTAAAGGGACTCCTGTGAAAGACCGTTGGGAGAAACCTTGATGCTAGAGGACCGTTTTGGGGAGACTGGTCAACTCAACCAGTAGATCTCAACCCGTGCTAACTCGACCAGAGCCGCATTTTCGGTGGACATTTTAGCCGACGAGGTTAAGTTTGGGTCCGACCATGACCCGACTTTGTATTGACAACAGAATAAAATGTTGATCTTACTATATTTTCAGCCACAAACGTGACTTTAACCCACCCTAGTAGACAATGTTGGCTTTACCAATTGGAAAACGGAATATTAATACGGATACAAACGAATCATGGTGATGTCTAATGTTTAGTATTTTATTATCCAATTGAATTTATACAAAATCCCTTGAAAACCAAAAATGCGTTAATGTGATAAACTATTTTCTATCCACACCAATGTTTACATAAAGTCAACATTGACGTCATACGAAAGTCAACACCGTTTCTGACCACGGCTGGATTGGGTCAACATTGTGTTTACTTAATTTAAACCGAAAACAGGTATTGTCTTCCGAAAGTCAACACGTTGTTAGACTTGGGTTCAACATTGGGGATTTTCATTTCCACCGAAAACGTATTGTTAGGTTAGATTAGGTCTCATAAGTTAGCATTGGTTTAGTAGTGCCTGGTTAAATTGTAACAGGATGAGATTTACTTGTTGAAATGGTTAACCCTTCCTGTATTTGAGGACGCCTTTCTTCAGCATATTAGTGTTATCATTAAACATATACAGTATATTCAGTTGGGAAGGATAGTGTGGGAGTCGGAGGTTTAATTGAGATAGATTTAACTCCTTTAATACCAAGAGATCCTTCCTGAACTGCATACAACTGTATAATGATAACCGAAATAAAGTGTTACCCCCTTTAACTCCTTTAATACCAAGAGATCATTCCTAAACTTCACAAAACCGTATAATGATAATCAAACGAGATCCACAAGTATGGGGTGAATCGTCTAGGAAACCTTTTGTATGCATACCTTAGTCAAGACCAACATTTGGCTGTTAACCCCTTCTGTACCGGTGCCATCCTTTTCCTTACGTTCTGGCAACTATTAGATGATTTAATTCAGCTTAGGAAGGACCTTAGCAATTAACAGGCATCGAACTATCTCACTTAACCCTTTTTCTCCCACAGATCCTTCTTATACTGCACAATATCGTCTAAATTTAGCTAAAATACAGTAAGATTAAAAGGACGTCGCCGGTACTGAAGGGGTTTAAAATGGACCTGGAATACTGTAGTTATGATGTATTGTATGTATTGTATTGTACCATGTTAGTATCACCAACTTGTTGAACATACCACACACACCACACACATACGCACATCACACACATACGCACACACACACATACACACATACACACACACACATACATACATACACATACTGCAAAGTTAGAAGCCATCAGTAAAATTCCCCCCCCCCCCCACCAACGTAAAAGGCGTACGTGCTTTCCTCGGCCTGGCCTCTTACTATAGAAGATTCGTTAAGAACTTTGCCACCATTGCTAAACCTCTGCACGACCTCACCAAGAAAGAAGAACCTTTTCGATGGAAAGAAGCTAGACTGCAAGCTTTTCAGACTCTCAAAACCAAATTAGTTGCCTCCCCCATTGTATCCTTCCCTGACTATACCCAGCCTTTCCGACTCTATACTGACGTATCCCAATTCGGAATAGGCGCAATTTTAGGCCAAACCCGTGATGGAAAAGAGCACATAATTGCTTGTGCAAGCCGTGCCCTAAACCCTGCAAAAGTCAATTACCCAGCCACCAAGAGAGAATGTTTAGACATAATTTGGGCCTTACAACACTTTAAAGCATACCTAGCAGGAGTAAAAGTAACAGTCATAACAGATCATCATGCATTGCAATGGCTAAGAAAATCAGACACCAAGAACGCCTTAACTGTTCGTTGGAGGGAATCCCTGGAAGAGTTTGACATAGATATAGTCTATCGACCAGGGAAATTGCATACAAATGTGGATGCTCTCTCTCGCCTCCCCCTGCAACATCAACATGCCACAGAAGAAGAAGACTACACTAGCCACGCCATTCACCATCTAGGACAAGTAGAAGAAAGCCAACAAGAATTATTAAACAACTATCAACGACAACAAAAGCCCGACTGGATCCCGAGAAAACTGTTTAACCAACTATCCAGGTGTGGGGATAACTTCTTCACCCTAGAAGGAAAAATTGTGATCACCCCCCAAAATGCATTTCCAACTATGCAATCAATACACATGGATAATGGCATCCATTTAGCTCAAAAACGTCTCATCGCCACCTTCCAACAAGTGTACTGGACACCATCTCCTTACCTAACCGCCAAAAAGATAACAGAAGCCTGTAGAGCATGTGCCCTAGGAAAAGACAGAACCAGGACACCTGGCCCCACAGGAAAACTAGTTGCATCCAAACCATGGCAACTCTTTGCAGTCGACGTTATGGGACCCCTCGAAAACAGCCATGGACACAAATATATCATCACCTTCGTTGACACCTACTCCAAGTATGTAATAGCATGCCCAGCCAAAAAATGCTCTGCTTTAGCAGTGGCAGAAGCACTAATCCAACATGTGTTCCCCTACTTCGGATTGCCTAAAGCCATTCACTCCGACAATGCCCCAGAATTTACCAGTCATGTGTGGTCACAACTATCACTGATGTGTGGCTTCAAAATCAGTCACTCTTCTCCCTACTGGCCCCAGGGGAACTCCATCTGTGAAAGGAGCCATAGAACCATTGCCAATCAGATCAGAACCCGCCTGCAACAAATGGACTCCAGACTGGTCCAGCCAAGTAAGGATTGTGCAATGGGGCATTAACACCTGCCCAAGAGAAGATGGAATTAGCCCCCACGAACGAGTGATGGGAGTAACCCCCCTCCTCCTCCCATTATGTCATCTGGCTGCACCGTATGAACCATCCTCTAATGTCGACCAAAATCTACTACACCTCAAGAACAGACTTTGCCAAATAAAATATGTGCAAGATCTTCAACCTGATGAGACCCCTAGAGCCATCCCGCATCACATTGGCGACCTCGTCATGATTGCACACCTGCCAGTCCCCTCCAAAATGAAACCTAGATTCAAGGGCCCATTTGAAATCTTATCTGTGCCCAACTGCTATCAAATTACCATTAATTATTTTGGGGAACCACGCAAGTTTCGTAACAGGCATGTACGTAGATTTCAACCAATCAATGATGTAATGCTCGCTAATCCAGATCAGCATGACAGGTTACCAAATGACAATAATCCCAACTTAGAATCCACAGAGTCCTCCCTTCCTGAGCTGCTTCCTACTTCTTCTCCCTCTCGTCAACTCATACATCCTTCTGACATAAACAAGTTACATAAGCCTAATCCACCTACCACTAGCCCCTTACAACATACACCAGTTCCTACACCTGCTCCCCCTATTCCTACCCGCACTGTGTCTGCCTCTCCAATACTCTCTACTAAGACCACTATCCCTACTCCCACTGCACCTTCCCACACCACAACTGCCCAGCCTTCATCTTCTATAACCCTACCTTCATTCTCTCAATCATCAGGTACTCAACCAACCACTCCTATCACCATCAATCTGCCTTCAACTTCTCGACCCCAAGTTAGTCCTTCCCCCCTAACAAAACACCTAACCCCCCACCCCTCAACTCCAAGCTACTCCTTCCCCCCCTCCTGTAGTATCTTCTCAGATTACTTTACCTACCCCTCTTATAACTAAACTAACTAACTTATGCCTCCAAACTAAAAACTACTTCATCCCTCATCAACACTAGCCCTCAATCCTCTTCTTTGATCAGACCGACCCCACACAAACTAAATCGGCCCCCTCTCTCTCACAGCTCAGCTTCTTCCCCCTCCCCTCAACTAGTGTACCTCAGCCTACCCTAACATCCTCTAAATCCTCAGTTTGTACGAGATATGGCCGACGTGTGACACCACCTCAATGATGGGCCCCCACCTTCAAGCCCACATACAAGAAAGCCACCCGACCAGCCCAGCCCCCCAAAGTTAGTGCAACTAGGTCCAGCCACCAACACACAAACGACAAGGCCGTCACTACAACTTCAACCTCCACCAGGACCAGACCATCTACCAGTCCTCCTGCAGCCACAGCACCACAACCCTCAACCCCTTCTCCACAAATCCAAGAGGCCACCATGAAAGTGATAAATGTGGTTTCACTACAAGGCTATACACCAGCCCCCATCACCACTACAAATAGCCTGCTACAGCTAGCCAATGTTACGACCGGCACAACGAAATAAACAAGGGCACTTAATATTGGACTACAAGATAGGCTAGATCTGCAACAACGGTACGCTAATTCCAAACCCTCGAACTATTAAGCCGGTGAACAGAACACTTAAACCCTCCAGAGTTAATCTACTGGATAACGGGGTATCAATTAACTGGGTTAAGTGTACTTCTACAAAGGCTTTCCGGTGACGGCAAAGCCTACTCACAACAAGAGTAATTACGTTAATAAAAAGCTCTCAAGTAATAACAATGCTTAAATAAACTATGACAAGATTTAATAAAAGTTTATATACTTACGTTAACTTTAGTGTGAGTCTGGACTCAACACTAAACTCTTCAATGCTCTATGAAAACACTTGAAGTCTAGTCCTACAGCAAGCAGATATGGAATCTTCTGAAAATGTCTGATGCTCTAAGATGCTCGTCGAATATAGAACAGAAATAATGCAGGGGCAGGACACCAAAGCGTGTATCTCAAATACACCAAACAGTAGGATACATATATATGGAAACAAGAGAGTGCAACAACTCTGTGACAGCACTAACAACAGCAACTCAAAAACAGTACTTCCTTAGCCAAAGTAACAGCCTTACTGGGTTGTGCACTATGCATCAACCTAGGCTAAAACAATACGTGAATAATTGCTAAAGCATACGCAGTTAAAGTTAATAAACAATATGCTGTCTTCCTTAAAGCCGGTATCACACGAGCACTTTTTCATTCAACATTTATCCTTAACACTGGTCTGGCAGCTTATGAGTTACACATTTAATATTTTGCTGTTACCTAAATTCATCTATCATCAGTCTACTTTCCGATACCAGTACAAAATATTCCAGAAATGTTGCCAGAAAAATGTTGATCATTGAATGTTGACTATAAAATCTCTCATGTGATACCAGCTTTTACTAATAAAGTCTAGCAGCGGTATAAAGGTACAGGGAGCCTAGGCAGAGCTCAAGCATGTTCGCAGCCTACTGTCTCCCCTGAACAGATTTCCCTTATCTTACGTTAAGTGACTAGGAGGCTCTCTTAGTAAGTCCAGATCTCAAGTATCTGGTCTTACCCTGGCGCTCCTCAAAGGTCAACAAAATGAGTTAGCAAGCATACAAGCAAGAGTAGGCAAAAGCCCTTCGCTTGTATACTGCTAGCATCGCAAAGGAAAATATGCACAAGGGTGTACTACAGGCTACCTAGCTCCGTCGAAGTCGTACAGGCTCTGACTTGCCATATACATAATTCAGACAACGACCAAAGATACCCTCCACTGTCTAGCATTAAATAGTAATAAAGAACAACCAAATAATTAGAAGCACCCAATAATATGAATCCAGGTGACTATGATTCTAATAACCTCTAAAGCTAGTGCAAAACATATATGTGAGAACAGGCGCTGGTAATACGACTGGCCGACTATGGAATTCGTATGCGAGAACCAGAAGGGATGGGTAATTGAATAAAGATAAGAAGTATGGAAAAGAAGAAGTTCAGAGAGAGAAACAGTAGTAAAGGTGGTTAGATGGCAGACAGAAAGCGAGGGACATCTAGGACCAAGCGCGCGATACCATGCTCTGAGGAGAGAAGAGGGTAGGAGCCCCACCACTGGGCAAAGGAGGGCGGCGACCAACCACAGGCCACTACGTCACAGGAACAAGCTGACGTCATACATCACGCCAGGCCCGCCGTCCAATAGCGAGCGAGCGGGCCCACCGAGCGAGGAATGCACACGTACATACGCACACACACTACCGCCTCGCTCTCCCCTCTCTCTCTCACGCGCTGCATATTATAATCACTACTATGGATATAAAATACTTCTAAGTGTCACAGACAAGAATAAAGGCAAACACTGATCTGTCTGTGACAACATGAATACTAAGAAAGAAAGAACATCGTTCTACGATTATTATAGCCCATTTCACTGCCGTGGCGAGTGCTAGCGAATCACGAGTACATTCTGGCAAGCTGGCCAGCGTAACACCCCGCCCAAGATGTGGGACGTTTTAACCTCAGGTAAACGCCACATTTGACCAGACAGAATGCCCACAAACCCCGCATCACCCAGCTACTCCCCAAGTTGTGAAAAACAAGGCACAATCACAAACGTAAAAACACTTCATTATATACAAAAAATCTACACAACACTTCCCCAAAATAATAGTATCACTTAACAATATTACGCTCAACGAGCAAGCTTCACCAAGCCTAGCCTACTAAGAACAAAAACTCAGAATGTCTTAGATTCTTGCTGTAACATACTGCACTTATATACTATCAAAAGAAAGAGTTTTTATGTGAGGTTTTTGTATTGTTTTAATAGTGTTTTGGGCGGCTTTGCACTACAGGGGCAAGCCTAATTTTTCTCCACTCAACCCAACACACCTGTGGTGATCTACCCTGGGTCCTCCACCCTAGACAAACAGTCCGCTATCATGTTGTCACACCCGGCAATATGGCGAATGTCTAGGTTGTACTCCTGCAACATTAAGGACCATCTGGTTAGCCTCATATTCCGGTTGTGGAACTGATTCAAAAACTTCAAAGGGTGGTGGTCAGTGTAGATCACCACGACTGGGCCAAAAGCGGGAACATACACCTCAAAGTGCCTGAGCGCCAGCACAATGGCCAGAAGCTCCTTCTCTACCACTGAATAGTTCTTTTGTGCTGAGTTGAACTTCTTAGAGAAGAAACTTATTGGGTGTTCCACACCTTCTGTGTCTGTTTGCAACAAGACGGCACCAGCCCCTACACCGCTAGCATCTGTCGCTAGCTGAAAAGGTCTCGAGAAGTCTGGGGCCCTGAGTATGGGGTGAGTGCACAAAAGATGCTTCGCCAGGGAGAATGCTTTCTCACACTCAGGTGCCCACACAAACTTTTTTGTCTTTGCAAGTAGGTCAGTCAGAGGAGCCAGCACCGAGGAGTATCCGCGGATAAATCTCCGATAATACCCTATCATGCCCAAGAACCTCATGATTTTTCGCTTGGTGGTCGGCCTGGGGAACTGGTTAATAGCCTGTATCTTAGTTTGGGGGGGGGGGGACACCCGGCCTAACCCTACCACAAACCCTAAGTACTGCACAGTTGCCCGAACAAAATCGCATTTGCCCAGATTGACCACCAAATGAGCCTCACTCAGCTTCCTGAACAATGCCCCGATGTGCTCGCAATGGCTTTCAAAGTCATCGTCGTAGATTATTACATCATCTAGATAAACGGTGCAGTTAGGGATCTCCGCCACTAACTCATTCATCAGGCATTGGAAGGTTGCAGGTGCATTCTTCAACCCATACGGCTTAATGTTGCAACGGTAAGTGTTCCCATCCACCACAAACCCGCACACCTGCTTCGCCCGCTCCGACAACGGCACCTGCCAGTAGCCTTTGACAAGATCCACCTTGGTCAGGTAACGTACACACCCGATCTTGTCAACACTGTCATCTACGCGGGGAAGAGGGTAGGCATTGGTGGGGGTTAAGCCGTTCAACCGCCTGAAGTCAATGCAAAACCTGACCTTGCCGTCTGGTTTCGGCTGCAGAGTGACGGGAGATGTCCACCTAACCGCCCCTTTCTCTATCAGCCCCATCTCCAACATGTAGCCTAATTCCGCTCGGAGAGCCGGAAGTTTAATGGGAGGTACACGATAGGGCACTGATTTAAAGGGGGGGTGGTCTCCAACGTCTACATCGTGCACCGCATGAGTTGTGAGGCCTGGGTGCTCGGCAAAAACAGTGGGGTATAAACCGAACAGGTGCTGGATCGCTGCACGCTGTTGTTCAGGCAGGTGCTCAAGCGCTTCCACAGCCACCTGACTCGTGTTCCCCGCCCACTGATCCGCCGAGACATGACAATCCCAACTTTCCTCCACCTGTGCCTCACTGCCCCCCTCTCCTTCTCCACCTTGGCCGCTGCAGACCAGCACGGGGACAGTAGGTTGCTCAGGTGGGCGCCTCACGAACTCTTTTAACAGGTTCACTTGACAGAGCTGATTTTTCTTCCGCCTATCCGGAGTAGCCACAAAGTAATCTAGGTCGGATAACTTCTTCACGACCTTGTAAGGACCGACATACTTGGCAGACAGGGGATGGCCTACTAAGGGCAATAAGACCAAAACCTCCTGTCCTACCACAAACTCCCGGAGCTTTGCTTTTATGTCATATCGATCCTTCATCAAGGCCTGAGTACCCACCAAATTTCTCCCTGCCAACTCCAGGCTTTTCAGCATCCTGTCTCTGCTCTCGAGGACATACTTGAGTAGAGAACATGGCAGCACAGTCCCTTCCCAGATCTCTCTCACCATGCTTAGAGGACCTCTAACCTGATGCCCGAAAACCAACTCGTTGGGGCTGAACCCAAGGCTCTCACCAGGTACCTCTCGTGCCGCAAACAAAACGTACGGTAGCCCCAGGTCCCAATCCTTGCCATTCTCTAAACAGTAGCACTGCAACATGCTTTTCAAGGTGGAATGCCATCTTTCCAACACCCCTTGACTCTCTGGGTGATAAGCTGAAGAGACAACCGTATTGATCCCATGTTGCTACATGGTCTGTTTAAAGAGAGTGGACGTGAAATTTGACCCTTGGTCCGACTGAATTTCCTGCGGGTACCCGTATCTCGAGCAATACAACAGCAGGTTTCGCACAACAGTTTTAGACTTGCCATTTCTCATAGGGTATGCATCATGGTAGCGAGTGGAGACGTCCATGATGGTTAGCAAAAATCTGTTACCTGCACTAGTGGGAGGCAGAGGGCCTAGCATGTCGATAACAACCTTGCTGAAGGGAGGACCGATAGCAGGCACTGGGTGCAACGGGGCCTTGGGTATGAGCTGGTTCGGCTTACCCACCGTATGGCAAGTGCTACACATCGCCACCCAGGCTGAGACTTGCGACTTAATGCCCGGCCACCAGGACAACCTTGCCAACGAGGCCAACGTTTTTGTCACCCCCAAGTGCCCTGCTAACGGAACATCGTGTGCCAACCCCAACAGGCTATCACGGCACTTTTCAGGTACTACCAACTGGTCAACCACTCCGACCCCACCATCCCAATTGCGTTTGGTATCAACAAAACGCCGATACAGAATGCCATCAACACGAAAGAAGTCTCCCGGCTTTGCATCCCTGTCCTCATCTAGTTCAATAGCCCCGTTCCCACAACTCTCAAGACTAGGATCTTCTAGTTGCATCCGTCGTATATCAGAGGGTGCCAACCTGTCCAAGTGCTCCTGGAGCAACTTGTGGCCACCCCCGATACTGGGTTGCTCAAGCCTAGTCTGTTTCACCTGGGAACGTTTCTGTCGCGGAGTGCTATCACGCCCTACCATGTCACTAGGGGGGACAGGTTCTGGGGCCACTCCGGACCTCAAAAGTGGTGCAAGTACCGAGTCACCAAGGAGTGTCGCTGGGTCCAAACTCTTAACCCGACCACCAGCCTTGACTTTCTCCTTCCGACCCTTCCTCCGCTGGTCTGAAACCTGGGTACTAGGCTGTGACACCTGAGCGGACTGAGATCTGGTGACAGCACACGCCATTTGCTGCATCTGGCACCTCTCGAGCCACTCTTGCCCCTCCCTACTCGTGTCGGCCGCCCTCTCGGCAACGACTAAGGGTGGAACCTCGGAAGTAGGCACCGCAAAGTCGTTACCGAGAAGGAGGTCGACCCCCTCAACTGGCAATTTCTCTACAATCCCCACATCCAACTCCCGTGTCACACCATCCACCACAAGCTCCACTCTCACCAGCAGGTAAGACCGCACAGCATTGATGCCTTGAACCACTACAACCCGAGCTGCGTTAATAGGCTCACCAGTGAAGTTCTTAAGTAACGTCTGGGAGGCACCCGTATCACGCAACAACTCAAGCCTATGTTCCACACCAGCCCACCTCACAGTGCCATGTCCCCTATGACCACAAAAAGCATCTCGGACGGGTAGCGAGCCCTCCTTATGCTTCTTCACCGACTGTGACTCCGCAACCGACGATTTACCCCGGGCAAACGCGGAAGACCTCAAAGACACCCCGATGTTGCTCACTAGAGACACCACCGCTGTAGACTGTGTGCTCGGACAAGAGCGCGCAATATGCCCCTTCTTATGGCACTTAAAACACTCCACCTCACTCCTTGACTTCCCCTGGGGTGGGGAAGGGCCCTGGCCTTTCTTTAACGAGAAGGATTTCGACTTGGGTTCAAAATTGGCAACAGTGCTCTTAGTAGGATAATTTGTTGTATCATTAGTTCGGGGGGGTAGGGTGGTACGCCCCTTGTTACCTGCCTCAGCTCTCTGGGCAGACCCACACCCACGAATTAACGACAACCTGAGGTCAGCCAACTCAGCCGCCTCCTGCAGAGTTTTAGGTTGCTTTTCTTTCAGGTTAAGAGTCAAGTCCCCACCAGTGCATTTAAAAAATTGTTCTAACAACACTAATTGCTTTACCGCCTCAAAAGTAGTTGCTTTCTCCGACCTCAACCAATTCTCAAATGCATCTGACAGTTCTCTAGCGTGTTCCTGGAAAGTACTCTCCTTTCTCTTAGGAACAGCCCTAAACTTCAGCCTATAGGTCTCTGGCTGCAACTCATACGCCCTCAGGACAGCCTCTTTCAACGCTTCATAATTCACACAGGAATCTAGGGGCAAAGCATCGTATGCCTTGAGTGCTTTCCCCGTCAATCGTGAAGAAACAAGGGCTGCCCACTTCTCCTCGGGCCATTGGTGCTCCCGGCACTTTTTCTCAAAACGGAGAAAGACTTCTGTAACTCCTGACTCATCAAACACTGGAACCAACTTTAGTAGATGCGACAGGGACTGGTCATGGGGTCGACCCCCCTGGACGAAACGGTTCCCCGTCACCTCTACACGAGTTTTCTCTAGGTCAACATCGGCACAATACCTTGCAGACTTATACTTGAGCTCAGCCTCTCGCTGCCTGAGCTCAGCCTCATGCTTTCGCTGCTCGAGCTCAACCTCAAGCCTTCGCTGCTCGAGCTCAGCATCATACTTCTGCTGCTGCTGCCTGAGCTCAGCCTGTCACTCCTGCTGCTTAAGTTTGGCGAGCTCGAGCTGAAACAACATCTCGGAAGACAAACCCTGAGGAGGGGGTGCTACTACCGGGGACCCACCCAGTGAGTCACCTAGAGGCTTACCCAACCGCCAGCGGACATCGGCCTGCGGGAACGTACTCGGCTCCGGAACCCGAGGGGGCGCCATGATAGGAGTTGAGTGGAATGGGGGCTGGGACGAAGGTGCACCAGCTCCCGCTCCACCCGAAGCCTCATGCACCCCACCCAGCACACAGGTAACCAGCTGACTTCTTGACCAACCGCTAGTGCAAGGAAACCCTAAGACCGTGGCTATACACTGCAGTCCGTACCGGTCCAGCCCCGACACCCGGTCCGCCGACACAGGCTCCTCCAAAAACCTCCGAGCATCCTCCTCACCGTTCACCACCCGAACGCCGTCAGACAACTCCACCTTCTCGCCTGTTTCTCGCACTGTGCCCTCACTATCCTCAAACCCGTCCAGTGACGACATGATGGAGTAAAAAAAAAAAAATCCCAAGTCAAGACAAAAGTAGCCAAACTCTCGCGTAGCTTTATTCACAAAAAATATTCGAAGATGTTTTTAAGTGCAATACTAGGTCACCAATAAACTCCAACAAGTTCCATATATCCTCAAAAACAATGTCCACTGCCAACACTGCGAGAAATAAAATCGAACCCAAAAATGGCGAATAAGATTTCTCCCCCCAAAACATCTTGCAAAACTCAGTTCACTATATACTGGACTAAGGTCGCCATTTGTTACGACCGGCACAACGAAATAAACAAGGGCACTTAATATTGGACTACAAGATAGGCTAGATCTGCAACAACGGTACGCTAATTCCAAACCCTCGAACTATTAAGCCGGTGAACAGAACACTTAAACCCTCCAGAGTTAATCTACTGGATAACGGGGTAACGGGGACTCAAGTAATAACAATGCTTAAATAAACTATGACAAGATTTAATAAAAGGTTATATGCTTATGTTAACTTTAGTGTGAGTCTGGACTCAACACTAAACTCTTCAATGCTCTATGAAAATACTTGAAGTCTAGTCCTACAGCAAACAGATATGGAATCTTCTGAAAACGTCTGATGCTCTAAGATGCTCGTCGAATATAGAACAGAAATAATGCAGGGGCAGGACACCAAAGCGTGTATCTCAAATACACCAAACAGTAGGATACACATATATGGAAACAAGAGAGTGCAACAACTCTGTGACAGCACTAACAACAGCAACTCAAAAACAGTACTTCCTTAGCCAAAGTAACAGCCTTACTGGGTTGTGCACTATGCATCAACCTAGGCTAAAACAATACGTGAATAATTGCTAAAGCATACGCAGTTAAAGTTAATAAACAATATGCTGTCTTCCTTACTAATAAAGTCTAGCAGCGGTATAAAGGTACAGGGAGCCTAGGCAGAGCTCAAGCATGCTCGCAGCCTACTGTCTCCTCTGAACAGATTTCCCTTATCTTACGTTAAGTGACTAGGAGGCTCTCTTAGTAAGTCCAGATCTCAAGTATCTGGTCTTACCCTGGCGCTCCTCATAGGTCAACAAAATTAGTTAGCAAGCATACAAGCAAGAGTAGGCAATAGCCCTTCGCTTGTATACTGCTAGCCTCGCAAAGGAAAATATGCACAAGGGTGTACTACAGGCTACCTAGCTCCGTCGAAGTCGTACAGGCTCTGACTTGCCATATACATAATTCAGACAACGACCAAAGATACCCTCCACTGTCTAGCATTAAATAGTAATAAAGAACAACCAAATAATTAGAAGCACCCAATAATATGAATCCAGGTGACTATGATTCTAATAACCTCTAAAGCTAGTGCAAAACATATATGTGAGAACAGGCGCTGGTAATACGACTGGCCGACTATGGAAGTCGTATGCGAGAACCAGAAGGGATGGGTAGGCTAATTGAATAAAGATAAGAAGTATGGAAAAGAAGAAGTTCAGAGAGAGAAACAGTAGTAAAGGGGGTTAGATGGCAGACAGAAAGCGAGGGACATCTAGGACCAAGCGCGCGATACCATGCTCTGAGGAGAGAAGAGGGTAGGAGCCCCACCACTGGGCAAAGGAGGGCGACGACCAACCACAGGCCACTACGTCACAGGAACAAGCTGACGTCATACATCACGCCAGGCCCGCCGTCCAATAGCGAGCGAGCGGGCCCACCGAGCGAGGAATGCACATGTACATACGCACACACACTACCGCCTCGCTCTCCCCTCTCTCTCTCATGCGCTGCATAATTATTATAATCACTACTATGGATATAAAATACTTCTAAGTGTCGCAGACAAGAATAAAGGCAAACACTGATCTGTCTGTGACAACACGAATACTAAGAAAGAAAGAACATCGTTCTACAATTATTATAGCCCATTTCACTGCCGTGGCGAGTGCTAGCGAGTCACGAGTACATTCTGGCAAGCTCGCCAGCGTAACACCAAGGACTCCAAGGAAGACTGGCAAGTAGAAGTCACACACGACCCCAACCAACCTACTGATGCCCCCTCCGCGGCATGGTCCCTCATCCTAGGCTATGCCCCAACCCTCACCACATCACCGACATCCAAGACCTACCTAATTAGATCGCGAGGTCGCGATTTTTTTTATAACGAAGGTGGTGAGATGACGGGCCCCCAACCAACGATACACCGAGTGGCCAGCATAACCACTCAGGCAACTTCAAAATCCCAGGACAGATGACGAGGACGTTTACCTGAGTCCCCCCTACGAGTCTGCCGGAATCTACCTGAGTTGACCATGCCCAGCCCCCCATTCCACAGTTCTCTTTCACACCCACAGCCATCTAAGAAAATGGAGGACTCTCTCAGCCAGTCACAAGCTACCATCCTCAGCCAACCACAACCGCCCTGGAACCACCAATTAGAACCCTCCTTTTACGTAGCCTCCACCAGAAGTGACGCTCCCTGTATTGTTCCGCCAGATTTGGAATATGATGAGCACTCCCTTATGCAATCTACTCACCAGCACCCCGGATATTGCAGGAACAAATGGACCTGATGACGCCTGACTACTGCAGGCCCCCGAGGATACAACTACAATTCCCTATGTGTATGTCTGAGTATAATTAGAAGACCTGCAAGACAGCTGCTCCAATTTTAGCTTTAAGTGTTTCCTATTTTTCATAGCAGCCCTGAACTTCCAGCTTCCCCATTAAATATTGTAATATTACCTTGGAACCAGGCCCATATGATAATACCTGAGTTTCAAGGCTAGAATGTATATGTACCTCACAACAACCATTTTTCCTCTATACCCCTTTTCCCTCGAGTTTATTGACACCTGAAGCAAGAAAATATTTGCATAGCACCTCAGAAAAACCTGAGGAAAGTACACACCACCTCACTTACTGGCTAGGCATTACCTCTCTGGGATGGCCTAGTTAAAGTCAGAGTTGCTACGGTGCCCTCACCACCTCACTTACTGACTAGGCATTACCTCTCTGGGACGGCCTAGTTAAGGTCAGTGTTGCTACGGTGCCAACCCCCCCCCCCCCGTGCCCTCGAGAGTGCCCCCTGGACGTTGGCCCCCTTCCGGATGACCAGAAGGGCCACCTGTCTGTTGCCTGGCACCCTGAACCGAGGACCCCTGCTCGAGCTATGGACGTAGGCCTGGACCTAGGACCCCTGCTCGAATTACGTAACCAGGCCTAGATCGAGGACCCCGGCTCGAGGAGGTAACCAGCTGTGCAAGATTGGCTACTACCCTCTACGCCGGCCAGACCAGCACTCTCGCCCCCCTGCCCTCCCAAATACTTAAGTGTTTCTGTGTCTTTCTCTGTTGGTTATTGTTGTGAGGTATTGATTATGTAAATATGTGAACCGTGTCGTGCCCTGATTTACTTGTGATCTGTGCCCAAGATCCCGTACTTGCGTAATAAGTTGCATCCTTCTGAACCTGCGTTATTCAGTGTTAATCTTGCTTTAATTCCTTGACCCTTGTTCAAGACCTTATTTAATTTATAACTTACGCATACGTTACATATCAGTGTCATTAACATATATTCAGGCCCCCCACGCTCGCAGATTTACTGACTACGTGTATGTTGATTTATTACTTGTGAGTTGAAGTCCCAATATATTCCGTGATCAATCCATTTATATAATCACTATTTACCTAGAACCTATGCCCAATTTTCCAACGATTGCTCAGTGTAATTCTTAAAATCTCTTCAGTAATCGCATATGAAACATATCTTATAGACGTGCTTTTATGTTCTTGTAAATCTTGATGTTGTGATATTTCGAATGCCGTGTTTAGGAATTCTTTCCTCCGTGTTTCGTGTCACTTTCATCCACCATACACTAATTGTATCTGTGTATTTTATTCACCTCGCCCTGTTAACCCGTTCAGGCCCGAGGCTGGTACTGCCTGTTTTAAGTATCAATGAGTAGGACTTCGTCGCCTACGCCCATGTACTAATTGTGCCTGTACATTTTATTTCCCTCGCCCTGTTAACTCGTTCAGAAGCGAATCTGATATTGCGTTAAATATCAATGAGCTAAACTTCGTCATTAGCGCCAATCTAATTATTAAGTACGATCTACCGATCGATATCTATTAATCAGTCAGTTCTCACTTTTTGAGATTTAACTTTAGCATTTATTCAAGTCTGAGTCTATTGGAACTCAGTTAGTTATTTTGTTGATCTTCGTGTGTTGTCTTAATCGCGAATATTGAAGGTTACATCTTGACCTAATTAATACCAACCAGTAGACCTATTAAACTACCTTTTCACTCTTGTTAAATTCACGTTATTACTTTGCTTTACCTAAGAAAAATATAGAAACACGAATTCCTAAGTTCGGTTCATTATCGTAGCATATGTTCAAGTAATATATTTCCGTAATAAGATATAACTTCCTTGAGGGCGATTTTGATACTTCTCAATTACTATAAATAATAATCTCAGCCCTTTCCTGTAAAGTAAATTAACATCGCACTGCAGCTAAGTTGATAGTTGCATTAACTAGAAAAGTATTATTTACCATCTCAGTTCACCTGGTGACCTTCCCAGTGACCTGACCAGAGGGCAAGCTCACACGGTCAGTTTTAAAAGGATCAGCTGAGCCCCACGCGTGACTCACCTTGCCTCCTGTGACAGTATCTTTATAACCTCAACTCTTCTCATAGTCACCCAAGGATCATTATCTAGAGCATTGAAGTCTCTTTGAAAGCGGAAGATATTTGACTAATTTATTATTGCATTGAAGGTTAAACTTGATTCTTGTACATTATGCCTCTATGTATGTTTTTCCACATGATCTGCTTTAATACTAGACTCTCACGATTGAGTTTTCTGGTATCAGTAACATTGTTCTGAAATAAGGACAATATATATATTTGCTATTATTGTGGGATTTTCCTTTATGATTATTACTCTCAACCAAATCTCATGCTTATTCAATAAAATATTTATATGTGTTCTTCCTTGTGTTGTTATTTGAGTATTATATTGAACCTTTGAATACCATTTTTACTGCTTATAGAACCCACTCGGGACGTTCCTGTCAAGTATATTAAGTCCCTCAAACCAAAATTGGATTGTTTTACGGACTGTATCAAGGGAACTAAACGATCAGTACCCGGCACAACAGGATTTATGCACACGTTACATCGTATAAAGATAAAGGGTATGAACAGAGTAATTCAAGTGTCCATAATTATATATGGCTTTAATGGTATAATGGTGGTAGTTAACCCATCTAATTATAGGATAGAAAGATAACTCACCATCAATATACCCAATGGTTTTACTGTATATTCTATTTTCATACCCATTTAAGTGGGATGGGCGGTGTTTCTGCCCCCCCCCCCCCCACGCCCCCCTTTCTCCCCATTAGTTTATTTTATGATGTTCGGCCCATTAGTTTAACGATTTAAGACTTTTTGCCCCCCTTTCTTTGTCAATACCAAGACCTTTCGTGCCACTTAGGTGACGATTTTTTCCTGGCGAGCGATAGCAAACCTGTAACTTAAGAGGACCTGTTTCCACCGAAAAATGTACAAATTAATCTAGTAGGGGGATCTTGGGGATGTTTTTTTTTAAAGCTTGATGGAGGTCTAGGGAGGAAACAAAAATATATTAATAATTAAATCGACCATTAAATATACTGTTCCCCCTTTAATACCTTGGATTGTTTACTGTGTATGCAATTTTTATCTAACTACCAACCAACCAACCAATCTATCATCTATCTACTGTATGTATGTATGTATCTCTCTCTCTCTCTCTCTCTCTCTCTCTCTCTATATATATATATATATATATATATATATATATATATATATATATGTATATATACCGGTATATATATATATATATATATATTGTTTATTTATTTATTGTTTTCCTCCCATCCCCCCTTCCTATTTTCCATATCCCTCTTATCTATCAATTTATCTATGTATTTATTGTTCTATCTCTGGCACCCCCCCCCCCCCCCCCTCCTCCCTCTCCCTTTCACCCTCACCCTCCTCCAACTAAATAAAAGAAGCCCCAGCGAATACATTTCCACACACCCTGACGCCAGTCCACGACACACGAAATATTTGCAACTCCCCCCCCCCCCCCTCCTCGCAACTCTCCCTCTCTCTCTCCTCCTCCCCCCCCCCCCCTCCCTCCCCCATTCTCGGAGCTTCACACAAAAAGGCTGGGTTCGAATCTTTGACCATCGAATCGCTAATTAACAGTGATCGGGAAGGCGTTAAGGCGGAAGGGAAAGAGACGGACTGTATTTGGTATTTTCAAAGCGTTTCTTTTTAGTTCCCATCTTTAATTGTGTGTGATCATGAATGTGTGCAAACTGTGTGAAGAGAGAGCGATGAACATACAGTCTGTTTATTATGCATCGTTTCTTCTTAATTTCCCATCTTTAATTGTGTGTGATCATGAATGTGTGCAAACTGTGTGAAGAGAGAGCGATGAACATACAGTCTGTTTATTATGCATCGTTTCTTCTTAATTTCCCATCTTTAATTGTGTGTGATCATGAATGTGTGCAAACTGTGTGAAGAGAGAGCGATGAACATACAGTCTGTTTATTATGCATCGTTTCTTCTTAATTTCCCATCTTTAATTGTGTGTGATCATGAATGTGTGCAAACTGTGTGAAGAGAGAGCGATGAACATACAGTCTGTTTATTATGCATCGTTTCTTCTTAATTTCCCATCTTTAATTGTGTGTGATCATGAATGTGTGCAAACTGTGTGAAGAGAGAGCGATGAACATACAGTCTGTTTATTATGTATCGTTTCTTCTTAATTTCCCATCTTTAATTGTGTGTCTTGCTGATCCTCCCTAACCCTAGTGGGAGTAAGGGCTGGCTACTGACTGACTGAATGTTCAAAATGTGTGAAGGGAGATGTGAACATACAGTCAGGTTATTAGACACCGTTTCTTCTTCAGTTTCCCAACTTTATTAAGTGATCCAGAATAGTTAACCCTTTCAGTACCAGTGCCGTCCTTATTATTTTTTGCTGGCTACAATTAGACACTTTTATTCAATTTAAATAGGGACTCGAGCGATTAACAAACTTCGAACTATCTTAACCCTTTTTGCTACCACATATCCTGTTTAAGCTGCACAAAACCGTCTAAGTATAGTTAGGATAAATTTAAAAAGACGTCGCAGGTACAGAAGGGGTTAAAGGCAGGACAAAATATGTTTATTGTTATCTTCTCTTACTTCTTCAGATATTTCCGATTCTTCTTTAGTTTCCCATCGGGGCGTATTGTAATTTATCTTATTTTTGCTTCCCTTGCCTATCTTTTTGCTTCACTTGCCTATCTTTTTGCTTCCCTTGCCTATCTTTTTGCTTCACTTGCCTATCTTTTTGCTTCACTTGCCTATCTTTTTGCTTCACTTGCCTATCTTTTTGCTTCACTTGCCTATCTTTTTGCTTCACTTGCCTATCTTTTTGCTTCACTTGCCTATCTTTTTGCTTCCCATGCCTATCTTTTTGCTTCCCTTGCCTTTTTGCTTCCTTGCCTATCTTTTGCTTCCCTTGCCTATCTTTTTGCTTCACTTGCCTATCTTTTTGCACTTGCCTATTTTTGCCTATTTTGCTTCCCTTGCCTATCTTTTTGCTTCCCTTGCCTATCTTTTTGCTTCACTTGCCTATCTTTTTGCTTCACTTGCCTATCTTTTTGCTTCACTTGCCTATCTTTTTGCTTCACTTGCCTATCTTTTTGCTTCCCTTGCCTATCTTTTTGCTTCCCTTGCCTATCTTTTTGCTTCCCTTGCCTATCTTTTTGCTTCACTTGCCTATCTTTTTGCTTCACTTGCCTATCTTTTTGCTTCACTTGCCTATCTTTTTGCTTCCCTTGCCTATCTTTTGCTTCCCTTGCCTATCTTTTGCTTCCTTGCCTATCTGCTTCACTTGCCTATCTTTTTGCTTCACTTGCCTATCTTTTTGCTTCACTTGCCTATCTTTTTGCTTCACTTGTCTATCTTGCACTTGCCTATCTTTTTGCTTCCCTGCCTATCTTTTTGCTTCCCTTGCCTATCTTTTTGCTTCCCTTGCCTATCTTTTTGCTTCCCTTGCCTATCTTTTTGCTTCACTTGCCTATCTTTTTGCTTCACTTGCCTATCTGTTTGCTTCACTTGCCTATCTGTTTGCTTCACTTGTCTATCTTTTGGCTTCCCTTGCCTATCTTTTGGCTTCCCTTGCCTATCTTTTTGCTTCCCTTGCCTATCTTTTTGCTTCCCTTGCCTATCTTTTTGCTTCCCTTGCCTATCTTTTTGCTTCACTTGCCTATCTTTTTGCTTCACTTGCCTATCTTTTTGCTTCCCTTGCCTATCTTTTTGCTTCCCTTGCCTATCTTTTTGCTTCACTTGCCTATCTTTTTGCTTCCCTTGCCTATCTTTTTGCTTCACTTGCCTATCTTTTTGCTTCACTTGCCTATCTTTTTGCTTCCCTTGCCTATCTTTTTGCTTCCCTTGCCTATCTTTTTGCTTCCCTTGCCTATCTTTTTGCTTCCCTTGCCTATCTTTTTGCTTCCCTTGCCTATCTTTTTGCTTCACTTGCCTATCTTTTTGCTTCACTTGCCTATCTTTTTGCTTCACTTGCCTATATTTTTGCTTCACTTGCCTATCTTTTTGCTTCACTTGCCTATCTTTTTGCTTCACTTGCCTATCTTTTTGCTTCCCTTGCCTATCTTTTTGCTTCCCTTGCCTATCTTTTTGCTTCCCTTGCCTATCTTTTTGCTTCCCTTGCCTATCTTTTTGCTTCCCTTGCCTATCTTTTTGCTTCACTTGCCTATCTTTTTGCTTCCCTTGCCTATCTTTTTGCTTCACTTGCCTATCTTTTTGCTTCACTTGCCTATCTTTTTGCTTCACTTGCCTATCTTTTTGCTTCACTTGCCTATCTTTTTGTTATGATCATGAATAGGTGAAGCTAGAAGGAAGAACAGTGGGCGTACTATTTTCTCATTACTTCTTCACTTTCCTATCTATATTATGTGATCAGGAATAATAGACACAGCTGGATGGGAGAGAGGTGGACGCATTGTCATTTTCTCTCAATTCTACTGTAAGGGAGGTCACCTGCTTTATTTCTCTCCTTTTCTCTCTTTCTCTGGCTTGTATCCATTCGGCCCCATTCAGCCTACTGGTTTAAGACGTTTATCCCCATACAGGTGTCGATTTCTTCCTGGCGAGCGGTAGCGAGCCAGCATACAGTATATATATTTTTGTTTTACAGCATTTTTCGATAGAAAATGTGTCCGGCGAAGCCGTATTTCTCCATACAATGCTGGCTCGCTATCGCTCGCCAAGAAGTAATCGACACCTGGATGGGGATCTATCTATCTATCTATCTATTGCCTGACGCCGTGATCCCCGAAGGGGTGGCCACGAACGAACCGCCCCCATGCACCTCTGTCCCCAGTCAGTCGACGCCCCTCCCCCCAACCAGCACCGCCTTCGTTCATGTAGTTCCTCACTCCATCCTTCCACCTCATATTCGGTCTACCTCTCCCCCTCTGTCCCTCCACCTCGCTCTCGTACACCCTCTTAGTCATTCTCTCGCTTTCCATACGTTCCATATGGCCGAACCATCTCAAGTTGTTCCTTTTCACACTTTCCAGCACATCTACCTCCACACCACACCTCCTTCTTACTTCCTCATTAGTCTGTCTATCCCTCCATGTAACTCCGCACGCACTCCTTAAGTAATTCATTTCCACTGCTCTCACTCTTGGTCTGAGTCTCTCAACCAACGTCCATGCTTCGCTTCCATAAGTCAGTGTCGGGATTACCACACTGTCATGCAAGGACTTCTTCACTTCCATACTGACCACCCTATTTCTTGTTACTGCTTTTAGCGTTCCTACAACCCTCTTCCCCTGTTGTACCCTCTCCCGCACCTCTTCATCCATAGTCCCATCTTTACTCAACACACTGCCCAGATACTTAAAAGAGTTGACGATCTCCATAGCCTGACCGTTCAGCTTCACCTCACACTCTGTGACTTCACCCCTTTCGAAGACCATAACCTTGCTCTTCCCCGTATTTACCTTCAAATTCCGTTTTTCGCACACTGTTCCAAACTCATTTACCAGACCCTGCAACTCCCATTCATTATCACTCATCAGAACTGTATCATCCGCAAACAGCAGTATAGGTAGCTTCCACTCAATTCCCTCCCTTTTCAGCGATACACCAACATCCACTGCTCTTGATAGTATTTCTTTCATAACTCCATCCATATATACAGTAAACAACCACGGGGACATCACACACCCTGTTTCAAACCAACATTCAGGTCAAAGAACTCGCTCTGCTCACTCTCCACACGTACTGCCGCCTTTGCACCCTCATACATGCTCTTCACTGCTTTCAGCAACTTGACCTCTACTCCGTATATTCTAAGTACTTTCCACAAACCTTCTCTATCCACTCTGTCATAGGCCTTCTCCAAGTCCATAAAGGCAACATACACCTTTTGTTTCTTCTCCAGATACTTCTCCACAACACAATTCAGGGTAAAAATCTGATCTACACATCCTCTTCCCTTCCTAAAACCTCCCTGCTCGTCGCCTATCCATTTCTCCGTTCTCACTCTCACCTCTCAATCACTACCCTACTGTATACCTTCCCTACTACGCTTAGAAGACATATTCCTCGGTGGTTACCACACACTCCTCTTTCCCCTTTGCCCTTATATAGGGGGACTATTATGCCAGTCTTCCAGTCATCGGGTGCACTCCCCTTCTCCCATGCTAGTTTGCACATTTTCCATACCCATTCTATCACTATCTCACCACCATACCTCAACATTTCCCCACACACTCCATCTGTTCCTGGTGCTTTCCCCAACTTCACTCTTTTCATGGCTTCCCACACTTCTGACCTCCTGATCCCCACCTCCTCCTCCACTACTTCTCTTCTTCTCCCTCCCATACCATATCCAGCTATGTTTGCTGGCTCTTCATTCCTGGATGGGGATAAATGTCTTAAAACAGTTGGCTTCATGGGGCCAAATGGATACAAGCCAGAGAGAGAGAGAGGTAAAACAAAGTATGTGACCCCCCTTAAGGCCTGGTCACACGGTCATTTTCAGTTTCCATATCCCAGGGAGATCGGGGAATATTTGCCGGAACATTTTTACTAGGAATCACTGTCGGTGGTTTTCTCGTCATTATATTCTGGCTACTATTAAGCATTTACATTCAGTATAAGAAGGACCTCTAGCAATTAAAAAGCTGTAAACTATCTCAAATAATCCGCTAACTACCACAGAGCATTCCTAAGCTGCACATAATAGTCTAAATGTAGCTAGAATACTATCATAGACGTCGCCGGTACGGATAGGGTTAATTACCAAACGCCTTGATTCCCTTTATCTTGGTAAAACAAAATACAAATAATACAAAATATAATATTATAAGACCCATTGATTCGCCTCATCTTGTTAAAAACAAATTGTTATATATATATAATAGACACAGCACAGGCGCCTGAGTAGATGCTCGTGCGTCTATACAGGTATCTATATGTATATATAATATATATATATAATATATAATATATACATATAGATACCTGTATAGACGCACGAGCATCTACTCAGGCGCCTGTGGACACAGTAAATAAATAGAGGTTGGCCTAGTGACACAGGTTAGGGTATGTGCTGGGGGACCTTGACTCGAACGCTCAGGAAATGCCTCTACTTCCTCTATTCTAGTGAGAGAGAGAGAGAGAGAGAGAGAGAGAGAGAGAGAGAGAGAGAGAGAGAGAGAGAGAGAGAGAGAGAGAGAGAGAGGAGGAGAGATGAGAGAGAGGAGAGGAGAGAGAGAGAGAGAGAGAGGAGAGAGAGAGAGAGAGAGAGAGAGAGAGAGAGAGAGAGAGAGAGAGAGAGAGAGAGAGAGAGAGAGAGAGAGAGAGAGAGAGAGAGAGAGAGAGAGAGAGAGAGAGAGAGAGAGATTGTGTGTGTGAGTGTAAGTGATAAAGAGATAGCACCATATGAAGGCATTATTTATATAACTGTAAGTAACAAATGCAGCATATAATATCAGCACGAGTTGGTTGTTATACTGTTAATTATTATGTTTTTAACACCAACCAACTTCACATCCAAACTCAATTAATGAAATCAACAAATACATGTGGAACTCAGAGGACTCGAACCTAGGATACTCACATCGAAATACAGCGCACTATGCATGATACTGTACAGCCTCTTGTAGAAATGTGTGGACCTCACTTATTTCTAATTAATAATGTATATCTCTGCAACGAATTTACGAATATAGTGTTCTGTACATCGACTACTAAACTATACTATTTATTGAAAAGCAAGTTCCACAAAATAAAAAATAAAACATCAATCCAATAATTATAATTGCACAAAGAAAAACATTAGTGTCCACGAATATTTATAAGTGAATGTACCTGGTCTTAAAAGCGTATCAGTGATGAGTCAGTTATTGTACGGTGGCTTACCTTAGTATAACTTTTTCGATCATCTACTAGTGAATAAAAGTCATATTAAATGTTGGCAGATAAAAGGATAGTGTAAATCTGTCTTTGGTCACCCTGACAGACCCATTCCCCTTGTTTACAACGCGGGTGAAAACAAATACATATGGTCAGTGCTATGTATGTATGTGTATGTATGTATGTATGTATGTATGTATGTATGTATGTATATACTCAGGCACATACCCTATAGCTGGAGGTGGCCGACTCAAGACAGAGACCAAACAGAAACAACATGAACTGTTCAAAATAGGTCGGCCTAAAATCGGGAACCCTAACCCCTATAACTCAAAAAGGGCTAGAGCAAATGGGCTGTCAATCTCCACACCCTATTTCTGCCTTACTTTTCCCAAATGGCAGAAATATTAGCTTGATTACTCTAGTCGATTGTGTGTAATAAAGGTTAATGTTCAGGAGTTTTGGCCTACTTATTTGGAACAGGTTATATATTTTGTATTTCGATGTTTTTCTATAATCGACGGTAGTTTTGCTTACGTTGCTTTAGAGTATCGAGATATGGCACTTTACTTTGATTTTTGTTTTGTCCAATATGCACTACACCCTTGGAAATGTTACCTCTACTCTGCCTTTCTTCCTTATTCCTCCCCTGGCCCTTGCACTCGATTATTATTATTATTATTAGTTTTATTATTATTATTATTATTATTAGTAGTAGTAGTAGTAGTAGTAGTAGTAGTAGTAGTGTTATTCTTGTGCTTCTTTGGGCCTTTTTTCTATATTTGTTTCGGTATGATTCCTCTTCCTCTCTTTCTACTCGTTCCTCTGTTTATTCCATCTTTTTGTTCCCCATCTTTTGTTCATGGATCAATCTCATCCTCTTCCTCCCTGTTCTTTCGCGCTGTCAACTAATATAATGGGGATGAAAAGAGTACTTAACCCATTCAGTACCAGGGACGTCCTTGTTATCATATTCTGGCAACTATTAGACGATTTTGTTCAGCTTGGGAAGGACCTCTAGCAATATAATAAGGCTTCAATATATCTCCACCATCCCTTTTAACTACCACAAATCCTTCCTAAGATACATAATATCGTAAACATATAGCTAGAATATAATATAGCACACGTCGCTGGTACTCAAAGGGTTAATGTGCCCATAATAATCTACCCATTTAAAGGTATGTACTATATCAGTGGTAATAAACCCATCTTTTACCAGGCTAGAAAGATAAATCACCATCACTATACCCTTGCTTGTTTACAGTGTGTACTTCCTCCTCCTACATCCCTTACAATACGTCTTTTTGTTATTATTTCAGCTGCATATAGACGATTTTATGTAGCTTAGGAAGGATATATGGTAGCTAAAAGGATTAATGGAGATTGTCTGTAATCTTTTAACGGGTAGACATCCTTCCTAAGCTGAATAAACCGTCTAATAGTTGCCAGCATATAATGAAATGGACGTCACCGGTACTGAATGGGTTAAACTTTATCTTGTCTTTCCCCTCTTCCTTTCGTGTCCGCATGTTTTGTTGTTGTTTCTTCTATTTCTAACCTCGCCCTCCCTTCCCTTCCCTCCTTCTCCTTTCCTCCCATGCATCCTCTTCTCCTCACCCTGTCATCCCGCCATCTATTACTCCTTCCCACCACCAGGGGTTTCTTTACATTCTGTCACATGTGCACCACCTATATGCTACCTTGATAGAACAGGGTACCGCCAACTTGGACATGAGGGCGCCATGTTGTTTCCTACCCTGTAAATAGTCAGGGTGTATATAAAAAGGTCTCTAGGTTTGAAGGGTAAGCAGGGATTGCCACAGAAGGTGATTTGAGGGACATAAATCTGTGTTAGTGTCTCTGTTGGCGTGTAAGTAACGACCTTGAGCGGCAGTCAGACATAACACCAGCAGACAGACCATAGCAGAAAGAGAGAGAGAGAGAGTTACAAAGAGTTACAAGGAATAGTTAGTATCTCGGAGACCTTGCAGTCCATTCCGAGGAGATACTCGAAGTGGAAGGAGAGAGACTGTTTAGTGCACTACACTCTTTACAGAGTGTGCATAATACTATCTATTCTCTTCTTGAACTGCTCTACTGAAGAATTGTTTACAACTTCGGAGGGAAGTTTGTTCCAGGTAGAACATATCTTATATGTGATTTTTTTCCACAAATACTAGTGCTGAACCTTTTCAATTCTAATTGTCAGTCATGGTTGTGTGTTGTATTCATATTGAGGCTAACATTTTTGCTTGAATCCACATTGTCAAACCCATTAAGTATTTTAAATACTTCAATGAGCTGACCTCGTAGTCTGCGTGTCTCCATCAGAAAGAGATCAAGAGCTCTCAACCTGTCCTCATAGCTCATTCTTCTAAGCGATGGAATAAACTTTGTAGCTCTAGCTTGTACTCTTCCTAGTCACTCTATATCTTTCCTGAGTGCTGGAGATCAGAATTGAACAGCATACTCCAGGAGAGGCCGTATCAGAGCGTTGTAAAGTGTGAGGACTATTTCCTTATTTCTATACTTAAATTGCCTCTTAATATAGCCCAATAATTTCGGAGCTTTCTTCTCTACTTCAATGCACTGCTTGGAAAACTTTAGGTCACTGCTAATCAGAACACCCAAATCCTTTTCCAAGGCAGTCAGTTCCAGAGGCATTCCCAATAGTGAATAGCCTGACTTGGGGTTTGCTTGGCCGATATGCATCACCTTGCACTTTTCCAAGTTTAAAGGCATCTGCCATGTCTCCGACCATTCACCCAGTCTGTTGAGGTCCATCCTGAGCTGTTCAACCCCTTTGGGGTCTTTCACATTCATTCCAAGTTTAATGTCATCTGCAAACTTGGAGATCACACTCAACAGACCCAATATCGATTTCATTGATATATATGATAAACAGAAGTGGGCCAAGGACAGATCCCTGTGGAACTCCAGAAGTGACTGCAGTCCACTCAGAAGACACCATTGATTACCACTCGTTGTTGTCTACCTGTTAGCCAACTTTCTATCCAATTTATGACCTCTGTATTGATACCTAGCGCACTCACTTTTGACATTAGCCTGCAATGAGGCACTTTGTCAAAAGCTTTTTGAAAATCTAAGTAAAGGATGTCTATTGCTCTACTTTCGTCATACTCACTGAGCATTTCATGGACAAATTCCAGCAAATTGGTAAGACATGATCGGTGTCACCTGAATCCATGTTGGGAATGTGTAATTAAATTGTGGATTTCTAGGTAGTCAACTATCTTGTCTGTTAGTATCCTTTCTAAGAGTTTTACTATGATATGTGAGAGAGAGAGAGAGAGAGAGAGAGTTGGCATCTGCTCTTGTTTGGTCTGGTCAATTAGGAGATAACTTTGTCTCCCTCAGTGTTGAGCAACTAGTGATTATAGGAGTTTTAGTAATATTATTATAGGGTGTAGGTCCTGTTTATTGGTGCAAGATTCTAACCTGCATCGAAAGCGAGGTCTATAAATTGTACAGTTTATTGTTTTCATTGTTTGATGTAGTTTTTATGTTTGGTTTTCTATTGTTTGCTTTTGTTGTTGTTATTGTTGTTTACTGGTGTCTTAAGGGGGGAAGAAGGTTTTGATTTGTCAATATTGTTGTTGTTATTAATTTCTTGTTTGTTATGGGGGAAGGTTTTGATTAGTCACCCAATATTGTTAATAAATTGGTTTACTTTGTCCCAGAGGAGTATGGATGTGAAGTGCGGGACATTTCCAAGTCACAGTTTCTTCCTAAATTACAGACTCGCTATCGCTCGTCAGGAAAACAAATCGACACCTAAATGGCATGAAAGGTCTTAATATTGACAAGGACATGGGGCGAAATGTCTTAAAATCGCCAAACTAATGGGTCGAACGTCTTAAAATCTGAACATTAATGGGGCTATGCATGAGGGAGAAGAGGGGCCAGAAAAATCTACCATCTCCCCTGAATTTGATTTATATATGCCTAATTGTGATTTGGCTGGTGTCGTGAACATACTGTAGTGCACTCCTTTTTACGTAAAACACAAATGTAAATATATATATTTATATATACTGTATATAAATAAATAAATAAAAACAAAAGGCGTATGTCCCACCGTAGGAAAAGGCGAAGGACAACCAAAACGTATGTGTATTTGAGTCAAAATACATCGATATTTGCATTTTTTAAAGATTTTAAGACGTAGGAAGAGGGAAAGATGGCTTTGTAATATATTTTATTAGGAAATGTTAGATTATTATTATTAATTACTATTATTATTTATTAGTATTATAATTATTATTATTAGTAGTAGTTGTTGTTGTTGTTGTTGTTGTTGTTGTTGTTGTAAGCTACCGAAGCCTCCCAGTAGGGTACAGATACAACGGAGACAAATTGAATCCACATAAGATACCCGAATGTACTGAAGAGAAGCAATGACAACTAGGAAAACAGGAAACGGGGCTAGTTAGGGAGCCCAGAAGGATAAGGAGGGGATATATGATTAGTTGTAAAATATATAGATTTCATGATGGATCTACAGTAGGTAAGTGAATTTAATAGGAAGGCGAAATGGTAAGTAACAGACAGAATATGACGGGCAGTAAACAGAATTATAGCATTTTTGCTTATCTAAATTATAGTACGAGAGAGAGAGAGAGAGAGAGAGAGAGAGAGGGAGAACGTGTGTGTGAGAGAGAGAGAGAGAGAGAGAGAGAGAGAGAGAGAGAGAGAGAGAGAGAGAGAGAGAGAGAGAGAGAGAGAGAGAGAGAGAGAGAGAGAGAGAGAGAGAGAGATAAAGGGGGGGAGATAGAGACAGAGCTTATGAGAGGGAGGGCACTAAAAGAACAGATTAGGGAGAGGAAGGAGAAAGCACCTTTACACCTACACACACACACACATACACACCGCACTACTTTCAAACACATAGCACACACATACACCGCACTACTTACACACACACATCACACACATACACACACGCAAATAAACACATATGTATACACTTCAACACACGCAAAAGCACGCCCACAAACATGAACACACATACTTACACAATAATATTATAAAGGCAGAGCTAAACATACCCCATAGACCTGATGCTGTATCCAAACACATCCATATCTCTACTCCCCACTATCCCCAAAATTAGCCCCTAGGAGGATTGAACCCAGGCCCATCCCTCCCCGGCTTATAACTGTCTGGGTCCTACCGTGAATTGTGGCCGATATTAGGGGATAAGCCGGGAGAGAGAGAGAGAGAGAGAGAGTAGTGTGTATGAGGAAAACATAGATTGATAGACATAAATAACTAGATAGATAGATAGATATTGAGTGAAGTGAGAATTAGTAGTGTGTTTGACAGGAATAAACTAGATGAATAGGCACAATATTACGAGAGAAAAAAAAATATTATTAATTATTAATTATTAACAATCAGTTGTCTCCCCTTAATCCCTTCTGTACCGGCGACGTCTTTTTTTATTATACTGTATTCTTGCTATATTTAGAAGATTGTGTGAAGTTTAAGAAAGATCTGTGGTACCGGTAGTAAAATGGGTTAAGTGCGATAGTTCGAAGCCTATCAATTGCTGGAGGCCCTTTTGTAACTGAGTTAAATCGTCTAATAGTAGCCAGATCAAAGTTAAAAATACGTTGCCGGTATAGAAGGGGTTTATGGAGGATATCAAGGGGTGTCCAGTTTCTCTCTTATAAAGGGTCTCTGGTTTGGGATGACCTCACCTTCCTCGCCCCAGGCAGACACGTAAGGAGGAGGAGAAGGAGGAGGAGGAGAGGAGGAGGAGGAGGAGGTAGAGGAGAAGGAGGTGGAGGTGGAGGAAGAGAGGAGGAGGAGGTAGAGGAGGAGGAGGAGGAGGAGAAGGAGGAAGAGAAGAAGGAACTAGAGGTGGTGGAGGAGGAAGAGGAGGTGGAGGAAGGAAACGAGGAAGAGCTGAAGGAAGTGGGCAACAACGAAAGGGGGGGGGGAGCAGAGGAGGAGGAAGACAAAAAAGAAGAAGAGGGGGGAAGTAAGAAAGAAGGAAGAGAAGAGGAAGTGGAGGAGGAAGAAAAAGAGATGGAGGATAATGAGAGGGAGGAAGAGGAAGTTCAAGGCAAAGGGGGGAGGAATGTATAATGGCAACGAAAAATAGGAGGACTTAATGAAAAATACGTAGAAAAGATGAGGGAGGAGAAGAAGGAGGGTGTAAGAGAGACGAAGGAAAGATTGGAAGATAAGGTATTGGTCAGAGAGAGCGAGAGAGAGAGAGAGAGCGATGAAGAGGCGTAAATAACACATACAAAGACAAAAAGAGGAGGAGGAAGAGGGGATTTGTAAAAGCGAAGAAGGGCAGATTGGAAGATAAGAAAGAGACAGAGTTACTCGGAGGGGTAGTGCATGATTTTGTGTCGACCCCCAGGCAGACACGACAAAGAAGAAGGTGCAGAAGAAGGTGCAGAAGAAGGAGAACAAGAAGACTAAGAATAATAGTATTACCAATATTCAATACCGATTATATTACAACCTATTTCGCGAATAGATTATCTATTAAAGGAAATTTTGAATTATGCATGCTACATACATATACTATATAATTATACAGTATATATTATAATAAATATATATATATATATACGGTATATATATATATATATATATATATATATATATATATATATATATATATATATATATATATATAAAATATGTTTAATTAACACACAATAATAGGAGCCTGTACCTAAAACCCCATTTGTTTTTTATTCCAGTGATGAACCAATGATCGAGTCCCAAAGTGCCTGATGGATGAATACTTCGTCTTAACTTTTACTGCTGGTTCACCTTGTTGGGGTTATGTTGTTGGTAACCTGAAGTGGACGGAGGGTTCACCAGGGATGGGTTCTTTCCTCGCTACTATGCAAGGTAAGTTATTGTGATTTTAATTGTATATTATATTGTTTATCACTATGATTGCTATTAGTTGTAGCAGTAGTAGTGGTAAAAGTCGGTGATGCTGTGAAACGTGCAAGGATGGGGTATTTCTTCACGTCTACGTCATGTCTGTTATTATGTTCTAAAATGTTATCGGTGGTCCTGTTATTATTGTTAGCGCACCACCCTGGTTAATTTTAGGCTAGATCAGTGTTTGTTGAACTGGATTATATATTGGGTGAGGGTATATTTAACTTGGTTATTGGTTAAGTTAGGGTATGTTACTTTGAAGAGAAAACTCCCCGGTTAGGTTAAGGTAAGTTAAACTTGGTTATGTTATGGTATGTTGAACTAGGCTAGGTTAGGTTAATGCCATTTTAAATAGGTTAGGATAGAGTATGTTAAAAATACTCTAGACTAAGTTATGGTATTTTGAACTAGATTAGGTTAGGGGATAATCTGCTGAACTAGAAAAGGTTAGGTTAGTGTATTTTGAACTAGATTAGGTTATGGTATGTTGAAATGTATTACATTAAGTTAGGGTATTTTGAACTAGATTTGGTTAAGTTAGGGTATTTTTAACTAGATTTGGTTGAGTTAGAGTATTTTGAACTAGATTTGGTTAAGTTAGGGTATTCTGAACTAGATTTGGTTAAGTTAGGGTATTTTGAACTAGATTTGGTTAAGTTAGGGTATTCTGAACTAGATTTGGTTAACGCTGCTCAGGTAATGTTCCAGAAGTGTAACGAAATTAGCAATGTGGCCCCATATGGGGACCGGCACTTTAAACGGCTCTCACCCGAAAACTGATTGATGGATTTTAAATTTCTTGTTACCAATAGAAACTACAATTAATGCTTAATATTATGTTAAGAGCAAATTACACTACTGTAAATATTAAGTCTTATATAAAAAACAAAACAAAAAAAAAGTAGTGAAAAAAAGGGTCAACAAAAGTGAGGCATATCTCATACATTACATAAGCTGGATTAATTTGGTTGCAGGGCTGTGGAGGGTATGGCTGAGGGTCTAGGGTGACAACAAGGCAGAACTCTGGGGCTAAAAAAAAGTTCGATAGGAAGGGGAAATTTGTAGTACACATTTGGTATTATGGACCCCATATGGTGACCCCCAGTTGTAGGACGATGCGGACTGACTGCTCGTCTTCAAAATTTCTTGCCATCGGCCTCCGGCCGTGAAATATTCGTAAAAAAACTGTTTTACGCATATTTTTTGGCCCATATGGGGCCAATATGCCAGTTAGGGTACTTTGAACTAGATTTGGTTAAGTTAGGGTATTTTGAACTAGATTTGGTTAAGTTAGGGTATTTTGAACTAGATTTGGTTAAGTTAGGGTATTTTGAACTAGATTTGGTTAAGTTAGGGTATTCTGAACTAGATTTGGTTAAGTTAGGGTACTTTGAACTAAATTTGGTAAAGTTAGGGTATTTTGAGCTAGATTTGGTAAGGGTTATGGCATGTTGAAAAAGGTTCAGGTCAGGGTCCACTGTTGCTAACATTATTTAGGGGCTTTGTGTCCAGTATTGTGAAAATACTCCTACTTTCGTTCAACTATATTAACTTATTCTATGGCAACTCAACTCATTCCCCGTCAATTCAACCCCCGTCAACTCAACCACTGTCAAATCAACTCCCATCAGTTCAATCCCCGTCAAATCTAGGTTGCATTAGGAAAGGTTGTGGTGGTGATTGGTTGTGATGGTGGTGGTGAAGATGAATGGGGTGTTGGAGGAGGTGTAGGTGATGGTGGTGATGATGATGGTGAAGGTGTAAGCGGTGTTAATGTTGTTAGTGGTGTTATGTAATTGGTGGTGGTGATAATGATGGGGAAGGTTTAATTGGTAGTGGTGATGATGATGGGGACGGTGTAAGTGGTGTTGATGTTGTTGTTAGTGGTGTTGGTGTAATTGGTGGTGGTGATAATGGTGGGGAAGGTTTGAGTGGTGTTGGTGTAATTGGTGGTGTTGATGGTGGTGATAATGATGGGGAAGATGTGAGTGGTGTTGGTGTTGGTGGTGGTGGCGATGAAGGTAGTAGCTAATGGACCAGTGTACGTGGTTTGTGATGATAAGAAATATCATGATATTGGTGATGGTGGAAATGATGGTGGTGGTGATGGTGTGAGAGGTAGTGTAAGTGGTGGTGGTGGTAGAGAAAGAGGTAATAGTGGTGATGAAGTAGTGGACTAAATCGTGGTGGTGGTGATGGGTGTAGTGATGGTGGTGATGGTGGTGGAGAAGGAGGTAATAGTGTTGATGTAGTAATGGTGGTGGATATGGTGGTAATAGTAGTGGTGGTGGTGGGTATAGTGGTGGTGGAGAAGGAGTTAATGGTGTTGGAGAAGGAGGTAATGGTGTTGATGTAGTCGTAGTGGTGGTGGTGATAGTGGTGGAGAAGGATGTAATGGTGGGGATGTAGTAGTAGTAGTGGTGGTGATAGGTGTAGTGGTGGTGGTGAACCCTAGAGTCTCTGCCTGTGGAGGGAAGAGACATTCAAGGTCGCTTTTGTCAGACAGTCTCTCTCTCTCTCTCTCTCTCTCTCTCTCTCTCTCTCTCTCTCTCTCTCTCTCTCTCTCTCTCTCTGAATGAATAACTTTATTTTATCCCCCCCTCAGTTACTAACCCATCTGTCCCCTACTAACTTCCTAATCCTGCCACGGACATTAGTTCCAGGGCAGTAATTCCCTTTCCAATGTTCCCTTACCCACTCTAAACCACTGTTTGGACACTTGATCCTCAGTGTTTTGGAGGACAAGCAACCTAGAAGGGTCACTAGATCTGTTGTTGCTTGATTTCCTTTGTACTTTGTACTCCTTTGTACTCTCTCTCTCTCTCGTGGTTAGTACTGGGAAACCCACTATCCATTTGGTGTTCTTTGTCCTCAATACACACTGTAAACAATATAGGTATACAAAGGGTAATTAGAGTGTCCATAATAACATAACCCTATCAAGGTATATAATATCATCTAATATAAAGAGAGAAAAACAGGTCACCATCAATATACCCAATGGTTTTATACAGTATACCTTGTTTTACCCGTTTTATATCCATGATTTTTGACAGCGTAAGTAATGAAATGCTAGAATTAATTTGTTATTGATGTATATTGATTTTGTAAACGTGTACATGATTATGCCACTAAAACTTTTGAACTTTTGAATTGAGAATAACGTGGAAAAAGACGTCATGATACTGAAAAGGTTAATCAATAATAACTCCTTCACGTTTCGTTCAATATAGGAATGGCAACATGCGTGTAACACGAATACGTCATATAATTGTATTCAGGCTTGCGTTAGACGACTTTTTTCAGTTTAGGAAGGACCTCTATCCATCAAAGGGGTTAAGCTACCCCCATTTAACCCCTCTGACTCTCACAGATCCACAACTGAATATAATCGTCTAACGATAGTCAGAAGAAAATTAAGAAAGGTATAAAGGGGAGGCATGTCGTTTTTCTAGACTCCCTTCTCCCTCGTGTTTAACCCCATTAGTTTTTAGGTTTAAAGACACTCGCCCTATTAGTTTGTCGAGTTTTAGACCTTTCGCCCCATTCCTTTGTCAATATTTACACCTTTCGTGCTATTAGTTGTAGATGTTTATGCTGGCGAGCGACAGGGAGCCTGTAATTTTAGAGGAACCGGCCTTTGGCCGAGACATATTTCTACCGAAAAATGTACATATTAATCTCGGAGGGGGATCTTGAGGATTTTGTTAAAGCTTAATGGAGCCCGAGGGAGGAAACTTAAAATAATAACAAATAGATAATTAAATAAACAAATAAATAACAGCTACCCTCTTAATTATACAGGTAAATATGCCCCTGAATGCCACCCTCAGACCACCACCTCTGTATCTGCCTTCCTGGTAACCCGAGAGTGGCAAGAAGCGACTCTAATTAAACCTAGAAGTGGCAGGAGCGGACAAGGGGGGTGTTGTATACCTCTCGTGGGTGCATATAGGGGGGTCCTGTGAGTGGGGGGGTCTGAGGTTTCATTCATGGCTTCGGATCATGGGGTTTGTTTTGGTTGCTTGGTGGCTCCTATCTGTCATTCTCTCTCTCTCTCTGTCCTATCTCTCTCTCTCTCTGTCCTATCTCTCTCTCTCTGTCCTATCTCTCTCTCTCTCTCTCTCTCTCTCTCTCACTCTCTCACTCTCTCAGAGTCTCTTGAGCCTCTTATATACAGCACATGTAGCAACCAAATGAAGAACCTATAATGGCACATCTGAATAATGCTTACCTGATTTATAAACACAATTATGAATGTAACCAGACGACGATGCTGTTGTTTCAGTGGAATAATGACTCTTTGAGCAGTATGTATCATTTTACCAGCGGTTGGTTGTTCCCTCGCAGGAGGGGGGGGGGGCACACACTCACAATCTTACGCACTCACACACACACGCTCACTCCCTCTCTCTTGCTCTTTCTCTTTCTCTTTCTCTTTCTCTTTCTCTTTCTCAAATAGATGGAGTAGGCCGCCCTGAGCAAAGACTTAACGAGGTGACAGCGCGTAGCCGTAAGTTGGGTGGATTCAATGGGTTGGCGCAAGGAGTGGTATTTTCTGGTCGGCGGGGCACTCAAGTATATCACCAGCCTAACTTCCTATGAATAGACTACTTTGAAACTTAAGAGCAATTATAGACAGTGTTAAGGGAGGCACTTAAAATATATGGAGAAGTTTGATTAACCCATATATAAACTACGGGAGGGTTTTTCTGAGCTGAACTGAATCGTCTAGTGGTAGGGAGAATAAACAGTATTAACCCCTTATGTACCGGCGACGTCTTTTTAATTTTATTCTAGCTATAATTAGACGATTTTGTGGAACTTAAGAAGGATCTGTGGAAGTGGAAAGGGTTAAGTGAGATAGTTCGGAGCCTGTTGATTGATAGAGTAGCCAGAATAGAATTAAAAAGACGTCGCCGGTACAGAAGGGGTTAATAGCAATAACAACAACACTCACCACCACTATATTTTACATTCAACAACCACCAAAACAAACCCACAAATAAATAATTCCACAACCACCACATTGCTTTTATTTTTCTGTACATATAAACACAAATCTCACAGCATCCTCACCCTTAACCCATTTAGCACGATGACGTAAATTTAATCATATTTGTGTTACCATTAGACGATTTTCATTATTTATAATTTACCACTATGACTCAGAGGGGTAAATACGTTCTCAATAAACCCTCTGAATTACGCAGTTCCTTCTTAAGCTGCACAGAATTGTGTAATGTTAGCCAGAATCAAAAGTACTAAGGTGTCATCGTGCTGAAGAGGTTAATATCCATATAGCTTTACCTGTTTACCATCCCTATCACCAAACCCTCTATCATCACTACACCCTGCTCTCCAACTCTATCACCAAACCCTCTATCATCACTACACCCTGCTCTCCAACTCTATCACCAAACCCTCTATCATCACTACACCCTGCTCTCCAACTCTATCACCAAACCCTCTATCATCACTACACCCTGCTCTCCAACTCTATCACCAAACCCTCTATCATCACTACATCCTGCTCTCCAACTCTATCACCAAACCCTCTATCATCACTACACCCTGCTCTCCAACTCTATCACCAAACCCTCTATCATCACTACACCCTGCTCTCCAACTCTATCACCAAACCCTCTATCATCACTACACCCTGCTCTCCAACTCTATCACCAAACCCTCTATCATCACTACACCCTGCTCTCCAACTCTATCACCAAACCCTCTATCATCACTACACCCTGCTCTCCAACTCTATCACCAAACCCTCTATCATCACTACACCCTGCTCTCCAACTCTATCACCAAACCCTCTATCATCACTACACCCTGCTCTCCAACTCTATCACCAAACCCTCTATCATCACTACACCCTGCTCTCCAACTCTATCACCAAACCCTCTATCATCACTACATCCTGCTCTCCAACTCTATCACCAAACCCTCTATCATCACTACACCCTGCTCTCCAACTCTATCACCAAACCCTCTATCATCACTACACCCTGCTCTCCAACTCTATCACCAAACCCTCTATCATCACTACACCCTGCTCTCCAACTCTATCACCAAACCCTCTATCATCACTACATCCTGCTCTCCAACTCTATCACCAACTTGCACCACAATTATTAACACCATTTACCCCAAACTATTGAAAGACCCACATAGTATTAATTCCTCAACTATTAACCCCACCACTATCACTACCATCACTATCACCATCACCACCAATACTATCACCATCACCACAACTACCACCACAGTCATCACCATCACCACTGCCACCATGGCTATCACCATTACTATCACCACAACCACCACCATTGACAACCAACATCCCACCATTACTATCACCATCACCACAACCAACACCATTGACAACAACCACCATCACTATCACCACTACCACCATTAATATCAACATCAACAATACTATCACCATCGTCACAATCACCACCTTTTACAACCACCACCACCACGATCACTACCACTACCACCATTACTATCACCCCCAGTACTATCACCCCCAGTACCACCACTATTACTATCACCATCACTACTACCACCACCAACATCAAACATCACATCTCATAGCATCTATCTCTGCTGTACTGTCTCGGCCAAATAATTTAGGAACCATTATTGAAGGAGTAATGGGCGGCCTCACACGTAACAGGTGTCCTTAATTTTTGTCCGATTCACTTCATTCCCCACATGCGAGTTTCGGCTATAAGGAAGTTTAAACCGTTGACATAATTTTGTTCTAGAAATACAAAACAAATATGTGGATTTGTGATGGTTGAAAATTATTATAAAAACATGCTTGTATATACTGTATGTATGTATGCATATACTTAGGCACACACCCCACTGCTGGGGACGGCCGACTCCAAACAGAGCACAAACAGAAACCTGTAAAGTTTCAATTCTTAGGGTATGGGGCCACTTTCGCGTTCCCTCGCCCCTTTCTCTGTTTCGTTGAGTAGGAGAATTTTACAAGGGGAGGAGGATTCATAGCCTCCTGCCCCCAGAAGGAAAAGTAGGACAGTACAAGAGACAGACAGAAATGGCTAAAATTGGGTAGAGGATGCCAAACCTCACTCCGGATAGGATCAACCCTCACCCTAGTAAAATACAGTATGTACTTTATACCCGTTTATTTTCTTCTGCTAAATATCACTTGCTACGAGTTAACACTATCTGGTTCGACCTTTTGTGGGTTATTATAATATTTTGTTTAATTATTATTGAGGATTTTGCCTATTTTTGCCAATTTCGAGCAATGCATTTTAGTGTGTCCCCTAGGATAACAAAAACGCCTTCCCAGATTGCCTTCAAGCTCAAAAAAATAATAATACTCACCCAGAGCCCCTTCACGCTAGACGTGTACAGTTTACGATAGAAAAAAAGTCCCGGCCGAAGGTCAATTTCTTATACGTTACAGGCTCGCTAATGCTTGCCTAGAAAAAACAAAAAAAACGACACTTGAATGGGGTGAAGCGTCTTATTATCGCCAACTAATGGGGTGAAACGTAAAATCTCCAAATTATTGGAGCGAAACAGGTAAAGTCCAGAAATACCTTTCTCGGACCAAATACGTTTGAACTAATTTACAGCCACATGTGTTCAATTGTCCACTTGCGAGTTACAGGCAATAAGGAAGTTGGAGCCGTAAACATCGATATAGAGCAAATCCAATATTAATTTAGATGTCTGATGGATAGAAAATATAATTTATTTTGGTTTTACGTATATATAAATGTACTACGACCATATTATAGTTGTTAGTTCTGCTAAATATCGATGTCTATACCTCTAACTTCCTTATAACCTGAAACTCGCAAGTGTTCGATTACAAAACAGATGCAGCATTACAAAACAGATGCAGCATTACAAAACAGATGCAGCATTACAAAACAGATGCAGCATTACAAAACATATGCAGCATTACAAAACAGATGCAGCATTACAAAATATTTCTTGGTAATGCATGTCTAATTACCGGGCTTCTGTTAAAATTAATATGGGTGTGGAAGGGGTCATTAATTTATCCTTAATAGTTTTCCCTTTAACACTATCTGGTTTGATGTCTTGTGGGTTTTTATGATATTTGGTTTGGTTGATTATTGGGGATTTTGCTTGCTTTTGCCACTTTCGATTCATGTATTTTAGTTTATCCTTCTAGGCTAACAAATTGGCTGCCTTCAAACTAAAAAATGCCCACCCAGACCCAGGACGAAGGACGATTTCTTCTAAATTACAGACTCGCTAAGGCTCGTCCAGAAAAACTCAATACCTGACTGAGGTGAAGCGATTTATTATTGCCAAACTAATGGGGAGAAGTGTCTTATTATCTCCAACCTAATGGAACGAAACAGAGGAGGTTCTAAGTTCCCTCTCTGGATAAAATAGTTAGAGGAATATTGGTAGTAATAAGTTGTAAATTTAATGTAAAATGTAATGTATAAATATAAAGGTATATCAAGTAATTAAGGTAAATCATTTTTAACATCGTTCTTAACACCAATAATACCCCAAATGAAATTAATGAAAGTATGAGACTCTCTCAGGATTCGAACCCAGAACATCACATACAGAACCTACACGCTCCAACCATTACACCATCAAGACAGCCATAAGTACAGCACATGACCCGAATACTGGATATTAATCTAATTATGTACTGTACCCAACCGCACCATGAATAGCCCAATGTCTAAAGGCCCTGTCACACTATGCCAATTTAAGTGCCGATGCTAGGCGACTTAACTCTCAACCAACGGTGCCTGTCATATGACGGGCGAGAGATAAATGGACTATCTTCCGGTACCCGTCATATGACGGGCGGCATTTTGGGCACATTATCGGCTCTGAGAGAGAGTCCACGCGTTGGGAGGACGATAGGCGGGCTCTGACCGTTCGGCACGACCACAGTGCCGCGCGACTGAGACCGCCGCTGCAACATTTCACACACTCGGCCTCACGAGACAAGGAAAAAACTGGGAAAATTACCTTATTTAGGGATATTTCACCTCCGGTTGTGCGATCGCTACAGGATAACCCGTGATCGTACAAGGATGATTCAGGTGTCATTGGAAAGCTCTATTATCGCCCTTTCACGGATACATAATTGTATTACGCTCTGGATCTTCTTTATGCATGATAAAGAGCATGGAATGAAACTTTCAGGGTAAATATGCCGGCCTGGCAGGTACGGTAGTTGATGTTACAAACGGCCCCGTCCTTTGGGTGTTAAGGAGTGGCGATAGAAGGGGGCGACCACTGCCGAGTAACGTGGGTGATCGAGGGACACACAGCGGGTACTATGGACGGGCATGCACCCTGACGACAACTGGTCGGGGTCGAGCGGCGACCATGCAAGACCTAAGGAAAAATAACGGTCGCCATAGGATGGCGTCATGCGCCGTAGCGCGCAAACTGGTCGGTGACAATGGTCCCGACGAGCGGTGCCTATAGGAGGGAGGGCGGTGCCTTAAGGTACTACGTCGGCGATGGACAGCCACCCTGTCACACTGGACCCCTACTATGTCACATATGACCCCGACCGAGGCAAACTGGTCTGGCGGAGGCATATAGAAAGGTACATCAAGGACGCCCCCCACCGCACTTTACTTCCTTACACCATCACGGCACCTTGCTTGTATACTCGATACAATAATTATTGTCAGTGCATTTATGGCCAACAATTAAGCCTGAGAGTAGGCCCTATTCAAATAAACACAAATACATAAATGTACCACACATACCTGTTCCTAAACATTCCCAAACACATATACACACACACACATATGTTTTCGAAGCGTGGAGTCACGGTACGCCCTCCCCCTATGACGCCGCCTGGGCGCTGCCTTAAGACACTTTCCACATATGTGTTTGCTCATTGTCGCCGTAAGGCAGCGACCATGGACGCCGCCGACACCCTAAGCCACGCCGTTTGACGGCGTCCCACTCTAGTTGGGTTGCCTTCCCAAATATTGGCGAGCCTTGGGACGGTGTATGGTGGCCGCAGGTCACCGCAGGTCATTACAGGGTCGCCGTCTGACGGCGACCTACCTTATAGCGGCGTCTGACGCAGACAGGTCGGCGCCCTTGTACCATCTGATGCCTACTGGACGCCGCCCAATGCCAACCGCCTACCGTCACCGTCCCGTCCAATTTTGTGACCTCACTTGCCGCCGACTCAGCTTATGAGAGTTGTGCATGTCGAACTTTTCCTGAAATCTGTGACGACCTCTCCCGCCCTCTCCCTTGGGTTGGCGCCCACTCACGCAGCGCGGCGAATTAGGTAAAGACCTCGCTACAACCTTTAAGTCGGCTAGCGTTGGGACTTAAATCGGCATAGTGTGACGGGCCCTTAAGCAAGAGGAAATGTTTTATGGGGCACAGATCACATAGGACCGACCTCACTACGAAACATTCTTGAACCTATTGACATTTTTAACATTGTTCTTAACACCCATAACACCCAAAATGAAATTAATGAAAGCATGAGATTCTCTCAGGATTCGAACCCAGGACATCACATACAGAATCCACATGCTCCAACCATTACACCATCAAGACAGCCTTTACTATATTTATATTTATAATAGCTTTATTGTTCACAATACAGCCAATGCTGTCTGTCTCATGTCTATCTTAACCCTATTTGGTCCGAGGTGGTATACTTAGGTTTATGTCCACGGCTGTATCGGTTTCTCTTTCACAACCCCCCCCCTCCCCCTCCCCCCTTCTCTCTCTCTCCTGTGAAATCCATTTGTTCCACTTACCTTTACTTGTGGTTTTGCTATCTACTATTAATAACCCCTCCACTTCACCTTTAATCCAAATTATCGTCTCCACACACACATACACAGCCACACACAGCCACACACAGACAGCCACAGCCACCCACACACACCTATAGCCACATATACACATAGCCAGCCACCCACACACACACATAGCCAGCCACCCACTCACACACACACACAACCACAGACACACACCCCTGGCCCTTCAGAGTTCAACAGGCCGTGGTGATGTTGATGATGATGATTCCCGGAGCCCAATGACCGAAGATGTATCAAGGGAAAAGCGATTGAGAAGAGGAGGTGGGGGTGGGAGGGGAGTGAGTTTGGGTTTGAGGGTGGGGTGGGGTGGGGGGGGTCGGGGGGGAGTAACTCAGGTGTGCGAGGGGGAGAGGGGTTTAGTACAGGTGTAAGAGGGGGGAGGAAGGGGGGTCGTAGTTCAGGTGTGAGAGGGGGGGGGGGGGGGGGGGAGTTTCTTACGGTGGCGGCGACAGTGGGTCTTCATGTGTGTGAGGGAGGAGGGGTTCTTTGGAGTGGGGGTGAGTGGGAGGGGTTCTGACTAGTGGGTGGGGTGGGGAGACATTATTCATGGGGTATATGTAATTGAGGGAGCGGGAGGAGAGGGGATATGAAGGAGGAGGTTCTGACGGGTGTAGTGAGGGGGGAGACCTTATTGATGGGGTTTGCGTAGGTGGGAGGGAGGGGTGGGGGGCGTTTCTTTTGAGTTGGGGTCAGGGGGGATATGGGTCAGGGGGTCGGACGAGTGTGGGGTGAGGAGGGGGGGGGGGGGGTTCGTCCTTTTGAGTGGAGGTAAAACTAAAGGGGCGACAATATGCATGGGGTTACCGTATGTAAGTGTGGGAGGGGGGGGGAGGAGGAGGAGGGATTTGAGTGGGAGTGAGAGAGGGTGTATTTCGTGAGTGGAGGAAAAGCTGGTGAGAGGGATTGCAATAGTGAGTGGGATTGTCTAGCGAATGGAGGCGTGAGTAGGGATTTAACTCGTTCTGGCTACCACTAGACGATTTTATTCATACCTCTGGGAATCGTTTTGGGTAAAATTGTCTCTTTCCACTCTCTCATTCCCACAGTTCCTATACAAAGTGAAGGAAATCTTGTAATGGTAGCCAAAGTAAAATGAAGGTAAACACGTATTGGCACTCTACGGGCCTTGTCAATCAATATTCTTGATGAATTGCTTATTGAAATTAATGTTGAATGGTGAATGCAGTTAACGCGGTACATGCATGACTGTGTGTGTGTGTGTGTATGTGTGTGCGGAAATATCCCCAAAAGACAAAGCTATGGTGTTTTTACTTGCCAAATAATACGCTATAGTAGAGTCTGTTCGAAATATGAAGACTTTTTAGAGGCTTGTAAGATCCTTATTAGAAAATTGTTGAAACAAGGATATGAAATATACCTCTTATAAAGACATTTTAACAAACTACCAATTATATATTTTAACTACAATAAATTAAAAAAATATTAAACAAGTGACATATTTCAAGAAACACCATCTTAGAACTGCTAGAGATGATATGAGTAAATTTGTGAAGAGTATCTCAGCTAATAATGATGACATCATTGAATTTGCCACACACTGCATCTACTGAATGTGTCGACGTATTATTACCAGAATGTTGATGCCAAGGATATGGGCTGATCCTGTCAGAGTGGGGGTTGAGCGTCCCCTGCCTCCCAGAGCTCAACCTCACTTTATCTCATGCTAAATATGTTTCTATACTTTTTGACGTAGTTAATGGATTTCTTCTTCGATATCCGACAACAAAATGTGACTTCCCCAATTTGAACTAACTGATTTTGTCTACTCTACTTCTGACTACAAAATTGACTTCCCGAATTTGTCAACCCCCTGATTTTGACTATTTCATTAGTACTATATTACTTTTTTCTTTTAGGGCAAATACTCTACACCAGGTAATATAGAGATAGCCGGTTTGCCACAGTTATAACAGAAAACCGATTACGGCGGATGGCTGTGGCCTGATGAAGTCCATCCGCCTCTCTATTTTGCCTTGGGGTGTGTGTTTAACTGTCTCTATATTTTTCATATATCTGTGTTAATATCAACTCTTTTCACATGTGTGTGTGTGTTTGTGTGTGTGTGTGTACTTACACTATTGTATTTACACTAGTTGTATTTGCGGGAGTGAGCATGCTCGTTAATTCCCGCCTCCTAAGATATGTTTGTCATACCGTGCTTTGAAACTATGCACTGATGGTGGTGTGTGTGTGTGTGTGTGTGTGTGGTACTGATATGCCTAGTAACAAAGGAGTCAGTGGTGTGTGTGCGTGTGCTTGAGCGTGACTGCAATCCATGTCTATGCCTGAGAGCGTGCACAAGTACCTCTTAGTGTACAATCAAGGTGTGTGTGTCTCTCTCTTTCCAAACGATGACCCAGGAAACGTGATCCACCAAGCCTCTCCCGGGGATTGAAAGGAAGAGAGTTGATGCAGGTTAATAGGAGGAGGAGTTGCTGAGGTTGCATAGATCAAATAGATACTTTGTCAAATATTTTGGGTTTAAATATGGTATAGGCCTACATACATACAGTTCATACATACATTTACAGACCGAGTGTTCCACATCAATTGCGGTTTGAATATTAAGGCCTCATGCCAGCATTCCAGGCAGCTCTGTTCAGAGCTGCATCACTTGGCAGGTGTTTAGGATTCGAGATCAGAGCATATAGTCTGATCCCACGTCTGTCTAAGTCTACCCCTCCGTGCAGCTCTCTCCACGTTCACAGTATGAAAAGGGTAATGAAAGTGCCATATAATACACCCCTGTACGAGTGTCTCCCCCAAAGCCAAAAGAGTGACAGTGAGCCAAAATCAAGGGACGTTGGGGTCAAAATACCTGGGCATATGAAGTTTAAAGCAGTTTAAGTCATAGGATGAAGGACAGATTGATTGAGGGAGAGAGTTCCAGAGTTCACATGTTGAGTAGAAGAAAGACTGAGAAAATTTGCCAATTCTCGTGTTGGAGAGCTGGACAAAATAGTAGAGTGGGACTGTGTTGAAAGCCAGTTGCCTCGCACTCACCTGAAAGAGCACTGAAGAACATTGATTGTTGCAATAGCTATAGAAGAGTGAAAGAGATGCAACATTGCGGCGTGTAGAAAGAGATTGTAGGGAACTAGTAAGAGGAAGTGAGTTGATGAGGCAAAATGCTTTTGATTCTACGCGTTCGAGAAGTGCGGTATGGGTGGAGCCTTCCCACACATGCGAACAATACTTAATACAGGGGCCCACTGTGACCCAATACAGAGCAAGTAACTGTGCGGGGTGAAGAACCCACAGAGACGGTTGAGCACACCAAACTTTTGGGAAGCTGTTTTAGAAAGAGTGGTAATATGATTTTTCCAAGAAAGATCGGATGAAAAAGATACACCTATAATATTGAGAGATGAAGGGTTGATTTGTGTATTTGTTGAAGAATAATTGATAGTCTTCTGGAAGATTGCGATGGAGGGATAGTGGGAGAAATTGGATCTAGGAGGCGTTGAAAGTAACAAAATGTTCTCTGCCCTATTCAGAAATAATTGATAGACTAGAAGATAGGTATTCTATGGCCCTTTTACGTGAGTTTTGACGTGATTGCGAGGTGGGTTGGTGTGAAAACCTAGTTGAATAGTGTAATAGTCATCAGCATATGAGTGAAACTAGAGGGCGACAATATGAAAGGATTGAAAAGTCACTATCAAACTCAGTATTCACTGTAAAAACATTAATATATATAAAAACAAAAATAGGTAAATATCATCAGGTTGGGTATATTGACAGTGATTTACCTTTGATTATATGATATACCTTTCTATCCTTATATGGGTATATCACCATTAATATACATTACTTTTAAAGAACGGCATAAAATAAATAATACAAACATAAATTAAAACAAAAATAAACAAATTCCATCCTGCCCTTCTCCTTTTCCCTTCTGTACCGTCGACATTCTCTTTATTTTATTCTGGCTACTACTAATAGATTTTATTCAGTTTAGGAAGGATTTCGAGCAATTATAAGGCTTCGAACTATCTCAATTAACCCTTTTAACTGACACAGATCTTTCCTAAGCTGTGTTAAATCGTCTCGATATATACTAGCTAGAATAAAATACAACAGAGGTATAGAAAGGATTATGGGCGTGTGGGCATACGCGAGAGAGTGTTTTATTTTGGCTAACGCTGGACGATATTGTACAGCTTGGGATGAATTGACCACTTCCGAGTTTCATTCTATAAGGAAGTTGGAGCTGCAGACATCGATATTTAGCAGAATTACCAGCCTTAATACGGTTTTAGTACATTTATTAATACATAAAACCCAATTAACCATACTATTTACCCATCAACAACTTACATAATTACTGTATTTGTGTTTGATATCGATGTTTACAGGCTGAACCTCCTTATAGCCTGAAACTCGCAAGTGGTCAATTGTGAAGGGGGTGAGCAGTAAGCCAATGAGTAGTAAGTTCAGTTGTGGTTCGGAAAGTATAATGCCTTACTAACGGCACTTCCCTAAAAGTTTCTTTATTATTTGTTCTTCTGTGACGTGCTCCTTTTTACGTTTCTTATATATTTGACTCCCACAGCTCCGTCCAATACTGCTTAAAGTCGCCTACTGTTAACCAGGAAAGAGAGGAAGTGGTTATATATTCGTATTGTAAGGGTTAAGGACAGACATTATAAACTTAATCCTTTCAGTTCCTCCTTTCCTACCATTCCGTTTTTTCTCCTCTTCTACTTGTTCTCTTCTCTCTCTTCCTCCCTCCTCTTTTGTCTTCTTATCTCTCTCTCCATTCCTCCCTCTAGCTTCTCTCCCTCTCCAATCCTCCCTCTAACTTCTTCTCTCCCCCCTCCTACTTTTCTCCCCTTCTTCTATTCTCCCACCTCCTACTTCTTCTTCTTCCTCCTTTCAACTTTTCTCCCCCTCTCCTCTTCCTTCCTCTTACTATTTCTTCTTGTCTTCGTCCTTCCACAACTAATACCTCCGCCCCAATTTTCTCTCCTCTTCTATATTCCCCTTTGTTACCCTCCTCTCCTCCTCCTACCCTACCCCACCTCTCCTACTTCTCTCACCTCTCCTACCCCTCCTTCCCAACCCCACCTCTCCTCCTCCTCCTACCCAACCCCACCTCTTCTCCTCCTCCTACCCTACCCCACCCCACCTCTACTTTCCTCTCTACTACTCCTCCTCTCACCTCTCCTACCCCTCTTACCCAACCCCACCTCTCCTCCCCTACCCCAACCTCTCCTCCTCCTCCCCCTCCTACCCAACCCCACCTTTCCTCCTCCTGCCCTACCCAAACCTCTCCTCCTTCTGCCCTAACCCAACCTCTCCTCCTCCTCCTCTTACCCAAAACCCACCTCTCCTCCTTCCCTTCCTCCCCCTCCTGCCCTACCCAAACCTCTCTTCCTCCTACCCAATCCCACTTCCTCCTCCTCCCCAACCTCACCTCTCCTCCTCCCCCGACTCTCTTCCCCCTCAAGACAACTTCCGTGTCGTGAGGAACAACGTTTGCCCCAAGACCAGGAAACACATACCGATTACCGAGTGTCAAAACCGTTTCCAGATACTCGCAGACTCAGATGACGAAGAGGAAATAGAAGAAGTCCGGCTCGTGGGAGACTCGATGATACGTGGTCAGCTCACAGAGTTTTGCGCCAGGGCACCTAAGACCAGGAAGCGTTTTTGTATCCCTGGTGGTGGTGTGGATGACGTAGTTGCAGCAGTTGACGAAGTATCAAAGCTGGCCCCTGCTAATACAATGTACGTCATCCACGTTGGATCCAACGATGTACAGCGAACCCGGTCGGAAGATTTGCTTTTAAAGTACCAGCAGCTGATCAAGTCGTTTAAGGAGAAGTCATCAAGGATCATCGTCTCAGGAATCGTCCCCCGGCTCAGTGTAGAGAGCCGATTTTACAACATAGCCACCAGCACAAATCGTTGTCTAGCAAACCTCTGCAGGAAGGAGAACGTGGGATTCGTCGACACCTGGGACAATTTCTACTACGATGACTATTTGTTTTCGGACGATGGAGTTCATCTGAACCAGGTGGGAGCAGCGCGTTTTGGGCGTCTTCTCAACGATGCGGTGAAGGATTTTCGGAGAAGAAATCGACTCAGCACAGGACAACCAGGAAGGAGGACCGAAGACAGCGAGGACGGCAATCTACAAAGGAATTAAATACTAATCCGTCAAGAACCGCGAATTTGGATAAAGCTCCACCAACACGACCCAAATTCAAAACCGTCAGGGATAACGACCGAGGACCGAGGACAGCCATGAATGTAAATGTAGATCCGACCAGAACCAAAAATTCGATGAAAGAACGATCTGCGAGTTCTAAAACCGCAACTTTAAAGGTTTTCTATGCAAACGCTCATAGCATACGCAATAAATTTTCAGATTTAGAGGAACTAGTGTTTACAGAAAATTATGATGTGATTGGCATAACAGAATCTTGGCTCAATACAGAAGATAGAGACTTTTTAGCAGAGTATTCACTTCCCGGTTATGTAATGTTTGAGAACAGCCGAATAAATAAAAATGGAGGTGGGGTTTTATTTTATATCAAAGAAAGTCTTAACCCGACCCTCGTGTCAAAACCTCAAATTGTGAACGTCGACACATCTTTTGTGCTAATAAAGAATAATAAAGGTACAAAAATAATACTTGCGTTAATATACAGACCTCCAGCTCAATCAGTGCAAACTGACCGAGAAATTTACGAACAAATTGCAGATGTAAGTAACTCACAAGATACCGTAATTTTTGGCGACTTTAATTTACCTGTGACCAAGTGGGGCGATACTCTTACTTCACACTCCGGACATGACTTGTATACGAACTTGCAAGAGAGTTCGCTTTATCAATTTGTTCGAATGCCGACCCGTGGTAATAACGTTCTTGACATTGTACTTGCAACAAAAGAAGAATTGATAGAGAATTTGAATGTTGGTGATGAATTCAGTAACAGCGACCATCGTACGATAACTTTCACTTTAAAGTTTACTAGTAACGAACCAAATAGTAGCATCGAAAAAGTCCCTAATTTCAAGAAAGCAAACTTCCATAAACTTAGAGCTATGTTTAAAGAAACTGACTGGAGCTTTTTAATTAACAATAACGACATAAATACATCTTGGAAGTTATTCGAAACCACTTACCTAAAAGCAGTGCAAGACTGCATACCATCGAAAATACGGCGTCCAGGCCATAATAATAAGCCCAAATGGTGGAATAAAGATATTTCAAACTGCCTGCTTGCTAAAAAATTTGCTAATGATAGATTAAAATCCTCACAAAATGACGAAGAACGGGTGAAATTTGTAGAGCTACGACGCAAAGCCAAAAAGTTAATTAAGCAAAGTAAAAAGACCTTAGAGTTACATATTGCGAATCAAAGTAAAACAAACCCGAAAGAATTCTATAGTTATATCAGAAAGAAAAAAGTAGTTACTTCAACTGTTGGACCGTTAGTCGATGAAAAAGGAGAATACACCAAAGACGAAGTACAAATGAGTAATGCCCTCAATACCTTCTTTGCATCAGTTTTTACAACAGAAGACCTCAGTGATATCCCTACACCATCGCCGATTCAGATTGATAATTCAGATGTTCTAAGCAATATCACCGTTACAGAGAGAGAAGTATTGAATTGTTTAGATAAACTCAAGGTAAATAAAACGCCAGGACCTGATACAATCTCGCCTAGAGTTCTAAAGGAAGCTAAGAATGAGCTCTCCAAACCACTGACATTACTATTCAATAAATCCTTGCAGTCTGGAACTATGCCTGATCAGTGGAAGCTAGCCAACGTAACACCGATATTCAAAAAAGGCAGCAAATCCCTACCCAGTAACTATCGTCCAATTAGCTTAACCTCAGTTGTATGTAAAATGCTAGAAACGGTCATACGAGACAGACTCGTAAATCACTTAGAGGAAAATAACATACTTAAAGATACTCAACACGGCTTTCGTAAAAAACGTTCCTGTTTAACAAACCTCTTAGACTTCTTCCACGATATCCTCAACCTCTACGATGAGAGTAAAGCTGTAGATATTATATACCTTGATTTTCAAAAGGCCTTTGACAAAGTTCCCCACAAACGTTTACTGCTAAAACTAAAAGCGCATGGAATACAAGACGGTGTGTTGAAATGGATAGAAAATTGGCTCAGCAACAGAAAGCAAAGGGTAGTCATAAACGGTAAGGCATCTAAATGGACCAATGTAAGTAGCGGGGTACCCCAGGGATCGGTACTAGGACCAATTCTCTTTCTAATTTACATCAACGACATAGATGAGGGTCTCACCTGCACAATCTCAAAATTTGCTGACGATACAAAAATTGCAAATAGCGTACTCTCAAAAGAACAAGTTGACGATATGCAACACAATCTAGATAAATTGTCATGTTGGGCCCAAATTTGGCAAATGAGTTTCAATGCGGATAAATGTAAAGTACTACATGTCGGATACCTAAATGAGAAAGCAAACTATTCGATGAATGGCACTCAGCTTAAGAATGTAAACAGAGAAACTGATCTGGGAGTAACAATATCGAGTAACCTAAAACCGAGTCAACAATGTTCAGAAGTTGTTAAGAAGGCAAACAAAATAATTGGCTTTATAGGCAGGTCATTTGAGCATAAATCCAAAGAAGTTATCCTAACCCTTTACAATTCCTTAGTCCGCCCTCTTCTGGAATACTGCGTTCAATCCTGGTGCCCTTATTACCAAAAAGATATAAACAAGCTAGAACGAGTTCAACGTAGAGTTACCAAAATGATACCTAGCCTAAAGAACAAACCATACGAAGAGCGTCTTAGAGAATTAAATCTATTTCCTTTAACCCAGCGCAGATTAAGAGGCGACTTAATTCAAGTGTTCAAAATCATCAAAGGCATCGACAATATGAACTGTAGTAAGTACTTCACTATCGACCAATCTAATTACACGCGGGGAAACGGTTGCAAAATTATTGGTAAATCTTTTAACTCGCACGAATCTAAGAATTTCTTCTTCAATCGAGTTGTCAACTTGTGGAATGGGCTTCCCCGAGACGTTATAGACTGCAGCACCGTTGATTCATTTAAATTCCGCCTAGACAAATATCTCGCATCAAACCCGCGACTGACTGCGTTTGTAAATGAATAACTTTATCCTCCCCTCAGTTACTAACCCATATGTCCCCTACTAACTTCCTAGTCCTGCCACGTTAGTGGCAGGGCAGTAGTTCCCTTTCCAATGTTCCCTTACCCACTCTAAACCACTGTTTGGACACTTGATCCTCAGTGTTTTGGAGGACAAGCAACCTAGAAGGGTCACTAGACCTGTTGTTGCTTGATTTCCTTTGTACTCCTTTGTACCCAACCCCACCTCTCCTCCTCCTGCCCTACCCCAACCTCTCCTCCTCCTCCTACCCAACCCAACCTCTCCTCTTCCTCCCCCTCCTCTTCCTCCCCCTCCTCTCCTCCTCCTCCTACCCCTCCTCAGTCCTCACCTCTCCTCCTCCTCCTCCTCTCTTCTCCTCTCCTCTCCTCTCCTCTCCTCTTCCTCCTCCTACCCCTCCTCACCTCTCCTCATCCTCCTTCTCCTACCCCTCCTCACCTCCCCTCCCCTCCTCCTCCTCCTGCCCTACCCCAACCTCTCCTTCTCCTCCCCCTTCCCCTCCTCCCCCCCCCCCCCCTCTCCTCCTCCTCCTCATCATCATTGACGGTGGGCGTGTGAGCGGACGTGAGAGAGTGGAAGAGCGATGGGCGGTGGGGCGTGAGGGTCTGAATGGGCGGCTGGGTGGGTGTGAAACCAAATCTGGGGGCCTCGCTCGGTGGGGCACTAACAAGAGGGTTTGGGGGAGGTGAGAGAGAGAGAGAGAAGGGAGAGTGAGATTAACATCGATTTTTTAGAGTGATATATTTACATAGGCCTTTACAGAGAGAGAGAGAGAGAGAGAGAGAGAGAGAGAGAGAGAGAGAGATAATGAATATATGTATGCATTTGTGAGGGTGTGGTGGGAATGGGGAGGAGAAAGGATGTTGGAAGGGGTTTGGTAGGGGCAGGTAGTGTATGTATGGGTTATTAATGTGAAGGGGGGGGGGGGGGGGGGGGGGGGGGTAGATTGTGGGGTGGGGTTAGAAGAGAGGAGGGGGAGGAAGTTGGAGGTGGTTAACAGGAGAGAGGGAGGAGTTATGAAGGAAGGGGTTAGGAAGTAGGTGTGTGTGGGGGGGGGGGGGGGGGGTAAATGAAGAGGTCAAGTAGGAAGGTGGGAGTCAGTTGTAAAGAAGATTATTGAGTTGGAAGTTATTAGTTGGATCTTTAGAGGCGTTACGTTGAAAAAGAGTGTGTATGTGGAGAAAGAGAGAGAGAGAGAGAGAGAGATTGTTAAAGGTGTAAATGAGATGTAAAGGATGGTGGTGTGGGTATTCAGAGGGGTTACATTAACACACACAGATACACACACACACGAACGCACGCACACAGAGAGAGAGAGAGGGGGGGGGGGGGAGAGAGGAGGAGGGAAAGGTGTAAAGCGAAGCAGACGTGAAAGGATGAGGATGTGGCTATTCAGAGGAGTTATATTAATACACACACACACGCACACACGCCTTCTGTTTTGCTATCCTTACCTTCTACTTTGTAGCAAATTTTATGTTACCCATTAAGTCCGGACCGCCTAGTAGCGACCGCAAGGTTTGTGCATCTGTGTATCTATGTAACTATATGGTACTCTCTCTCTCTCTCTTATTGGTAAGGTGTGCATTCACTGATAATGAAGCGATGGGATATGAAGGAAAGATGGATTTGAACGCTTAAAATAGCATGAATATATACAGAGAGAGAGAGAGAGAGAGAGAGTAGCAGTCAACAGATATTCATTAAATTATTGATTTACGATGGTGGAGCCTGTCAAACAAATTAAAATATAATTTATGAAAGGGTTAATTGGAATTATGTACATGATGAATAGGATATATCGAGAAGTGTACTGTATAAGAGTACACTGTAACAAATCAAGGGTATAAAATAAGTATATAAAATATAATGATCGTGATGTACTGTACCTCTATAATTTTATTAGGCGGGTTTAGTTCTACAAATATACCTTTATAAGGGTAACTTTTATGGACACATTAATTACCCTTTTCATACCTTCTTTAAACCCATAATGTACAATTGTGTAGTTTATTGAGCTAAAGACAATTGCTTGGATTTGAAGATGTGTTAAACACACACACACACACACACACACACACACACACCAACTATCCGTTCTAGGAAAGTGGAACAAAATAGGTGATATAGGAGAGAGTGAGAAAAAAGGGTATTGCATGGTGAGTGTATTGAGGATTGATTAGGGACTTATTAATTAGTCATACAAGGGGGGAGTTTTGGGGTAGGCTGAAATGGGAAGGAGTGGTTGAATGAGTATGTGTGAGTTTGTGTGTTGGGGGGGGGGGGGGTAGGTTTATTTGTGGGGAGATGGTTGGGTTTGTGTGTGTGTGTGTGTGTAACAAAATGTGTTGAATGGTGAGTGTATTGAGTATTGATAATGGGAAGATTAGTTAGTTATACAAGGGAGAGGTTTGAGGGTTTTAATAATTCGGGTGGAGTGGTTCAATAAGTAGGTATGTATTTGTGTGTGTTTGTGTGTGTGTGTGGGGGGGGAGAGGTTATGTGTGGAGGTGGGTTCATGTGTGTGGGGTGGGTTTATGTGTACAAAGGAGAGGGTTGGGGGTAAGATTAGTGGTGTTGAATCGTTTGTGTGGGTATGGTTGGGCTAGGTATATTCGTGTGTGTGTGTGTGTGTGTGTGTGTGTGTGTGTGTGTGTGTTTGAAAATGAGAGAGAGATGGAGAGATAAATTAAGCTAGAGAGAGAGAGAGAGAGAGCGAAGAGAGAGAGAGAGAGAGAGAGAGAGAGAGAGAGAGAGAGCGAGAGCAGTAATAAAGAGAGGTCAACAAGGGAGAGAACTGGATTTTTTTTTTTTTTTTTAAAGAGACAATGAACGGAGGAAGGAAAAACACAGATAAAACAAAAAGGTCCATGTGCCTAAAGGCATCCTCCATTCATAAAATGTTTGTAACAACTGGATTTAAACATTTGTAGATTGTAAGTTTGTGGAAAGCAATTCGAGGGAAGTGAATTCCAAAGAGTAGTAGCTCTGGGGATAAATGAATTCTGATAAGCAGAAGTTCTGCATTGTGGAGGAGAAAGTGTAAATTCATGGGCGCTCTCAGCTGCCCTAGTTCTACGGGGAAAGATGTGGAGAGGCGGCACAATTGAAGCAAGTTCCTCAGAACAATTGCTGTGAAAATATCTGTAGAATAATGCAAGGGATGCAACGTTTCTTCGTATGGATAATGTAGGAAGGTCCTGTGTGATTGCAGGGTTATTGATTAATCTAATAGCTTTATTTTGAATTTTGTCCAACTGCCTCAATGCAACCATTCCACTTCCACCCCACAGAGGTGAACAGTAATCCATCTGAGAACGCACATGACTTTTATATATTACGGCCAACTGCTCGTCAGTGAAGAATTCTCGAACTCTGTACAGGAGTCCCAGTTTTTTAGCGGCATTCTTAGCAATGCTTCTAACATAATGTGTCCAGCTCAAGTTAGTAGTTAATGTTACACCGATAATGTCAATACTAGGGGAAGTGGGAATATTTACATAATTAAAAAATATATGGGAGTCAGTGAGATTCTGTCGGTTAGAAAATTGAATGTACTTGGTTTTCTGTGCATTAAAGGAAACTAGATTCTTTTGTCCCCATTCATTAATTCTAGAAAGGTCCTGGTTCAGAGAAATTGCAGTGTTTATTTTTGAATTTATAAGATCGGGTTGGGTGAAAGAATTGGTAAATGTGAAGGAACTGTGGACTGTTGAGTCATCTGCGTAGGAATGTATTGGATTATGAGTGGTAGATATGAGATCATTGATATGAATGAGGAACAGAGTTGGGGCCAAAACTGATCCCTGGAGAACACCAGCATTTATTGAGTGAAATTGAGAATAAAGGCCATCTACCATTACACGTATTTTTCTGTTATGAAGATAAGAAGAAATTAGTGGAACTAATGATGCAAGGCCGTAGTGTGACATCTTCGACAATAAGGATTGATGCCAGACTCTATCAAATGCCTTTGATATATCCAGAGTGCTATTGTATGTGTTTCACCATGTTGGTCTGTAGCTTGGTTGATTTGATGCATAAGAAGGCAAAGAATGTCTGCAGTTGATCGACGTCGTCTAAAACCATATTGCCTATCACTGATTAATTTATTATTCTCAAGATGCTTAATTATGTGATTATTTAATATAATTTCAAAGACTTTACCAAGAGTGGAAGTTATAGCTATTGGTCTGTAGTTTGATGGATCTGAAGAGGCACCTTTTTTAGGAACTGGATGGATGTTTGCTTCTTTCCAGGGTACTGGGAAGCATGAGGTATGAGTACACAGACGGCAAAATTTTGCCAATACAGGAGCGAGCACCAAGGAGCAATTCTTAAGTACTATTGGAGGAATTTCATCTGGACCAGGAGCCTTATCTACTGAGAGATTCTGAACAATAGTTTTGACATGTCTGGTGTGGATCTTAAGTGAGAGAATTTCAGGCGAATTAAAATTAAGTACAGGGACATCTTGATTGATTTCATCTAAGGTTGAGTTGGTGGAGAAAATATCCACAAGAAGGTTAGCTTTACCTCTTGGGTCACTTACAAGATTGCCAGTCGGAGATTTTAATGGTGGAATGGATGAAGCAGTAGTGAAGTTGGATTTGAATGAGTTAAGAGTAGACCAAAATATTTTGTTATCATTTGGATTATTTAGAAGTTTATTTGCCTGCTTGTGGAGAAAGTTTGATTTAGTTAGGTTTAATACAGTTTTGGCATGATTTCTGATGTTTCTAAAGTAATTAAAGGCTTCATGTGTTTTTGATCTTGTGTATGCATTGTAGGCTATTGCTTTTTGTTCAGTTACTCTAGCACAATTATGGTTAAACCATTTAGGTGAATTAGATCTTTTACTGTACTTTTGATGAGGAATAAAATTTTCCATTCCAATTTTTACAAAATCTTGTATGTGGCTCAAGGTGGAGTGTGCATCATTAGAAAAGAAAGAGGTCCAGGGAATATCAATAAAGAAACCTTGAAGACCCTCCCAGTCTGCCCTATCGTAATGCCATTTAGTCACCAAAACAGGTTCAGAGTGGGAAGGTGTGGTAGGTGATAGACAGGTGGCCTGTATCAGACAGTGATCAGAAGATCCAAGCGGGGACCTCACTGTAACATCATAATTTTCTGAATTGGTTGTTAAAAATAAGTCCAGTAGGTGGGAATTATGATTAGGATTATGTGGTACACGGGTGGGTTGGTTGACTAGTTGAGTGAGATTAAAGGAGTCTGCAAATAGCTCACATTCAAGACCAGTATCATCAGTCCTGGCTGAATGAGTGAGCCATTCAACATTATGGACATTAAAATCACCCAACACAGTGATTTCAGAAGAAGCATTTAAGTTGAGGACACTGAGTTGTGAGGACAGAGAATCAAAAAGACTTTGCTCTGGAGGAGTATTTGGGGAACGGTAGATGCAACATATGTATTTAAATTTACCAGCAGAAATTAATTTGTATATAGAATAATCAAAATAGGGACAATTGAAACTAGTAACCTCCTCCAGGGCAATTTCAGATTTTGCGAAGCAACATATACCTCCTTTAGGTCTGAAATTTTGGAGCAGTTGATAACCTGGAAAATTAAATCTAGACGTGTCAGATGTGGATGTTACTTGAGTCTCTGTCAAAAAAAGGAGAGTAGGGGATTCTGCTTGAAGAAATTGGTGTACAGAATTGATGTTAGAGTGAAGTCCCCTTATATTACTAAAGAAAAAGCTGCACCGACGAGCAGCTTCGGGACGTTGCAATGCTCTTGACACAGTCGCATGATGACGACCGGGAGGGCCCTGTGTCAATGACCCAACCCTGCCGGGGGTGGATATCCGAGGGACCACCAGGTTTGCTCTTAACAATTGTACTGCCATATTTATTAGGTAAGTGTATGGTGTTGCATGTATGATATGTAGTGGGAAGAGTAGTGTTTTATGGATAGAGGATAGCGATGTAGGGCAATGTCGGGAAGTTGGATGTGTATGTTATATAAAGAGGGTTTTCCTGATACCCCTGATGTGTGAGGCAGAAAGATATGTATCCAGCTACCAAGGCCTGGGAGAGAAAATGGAATTCAGGCTATTCCCTGAGTCTCCCGAAACCTTGGCGGTAGTACTTCCCTGGGCGGGGCTGCCTACCCCTACTACCTATAAAACCTATCGTGAATATAAAACCCAGAAACCAAGTCACGTTTTTAAAGAGTAACTTAAACAAATACAATGCAATATCTTGGCTATCAATAGACTTAAGTAGTCTTAAAGGGAGGTTTTATTTTGTGTTTATGCATGTTTTCATATATTTATTTATATATTTATTTATTATTTTTAGTTTCCTCTCAAGACCTTCATCAAGCTTTAAAAAATACCCCCAATGTCCCGGCCAAATGCTGGTTCCTCCTAAATTACAGGTTCGCTATCGCACGCCAGGAAGAAAATTACCCCTAAATGGCGCAAAAGGTCTTAGAGTCGCCAATCTAACAATCAAAGGGATAAATATATTCCCTTGCCTCCCACAAATGTATTCATAATTTAGTAAAATCTTCTATTGATATTGTATTCATAATTTAGTAAAATCTTCTATTGATAGCCAAAATATAATAGAAGACTGTCTTATGGTATAATGAAAGGGTTAAGATCATTCTGACTGACACTAAATTATTGTATTCAGATCATAAAAATGAGTTTCCGATAATAAATTAATATAATTAATAAATACATAATACAGTATACCTAAGTGGCCGACACTAAGTAATTGCATTCATATAATAAAAACAAGCCTTCGACAGTAAATAAATATAATAAATGGATGAATAAATACATTAATTGATTAATAAATAAATAATTAAATATATACATAATTAATATAAACCCAAGTGGATAATGATTTACCTTTGTTTCTTATTTATTTTTTTACTTATTGTGTATAAAAGAACTGGAGCTAAATAGATGTTTATACATATTAGTATTTTGTGAAAATAAACAGTAGATTAAGGTTTTCTATCATAATAATGAGAGAGAGAGAAAGAAAGAAATAAAGCAAGCAAGCAAGCAAGCAAGCAAGAAAGAGAGAGAGAGAAAGAGAAAGAGAGAGAGAGAGAGAGAATAAACATATAGAGATACCTGGACAGTCATCAGAGAGACAACCTTTTGGAGAGATAAAAAGGTTGGTAAAACCTCCTAAAAAGGTCGGGTCGTGATAATACTGTAGGTCGATGCACACTGGACAAACATACATACATACATACTTGCATTCCTGCCTGTTCCTTCGTACAGATATACATGCATGAATATATACACATATACGTAATATATGTAGACAAAGGGAGTGATTATATTAGACTCGTATATGAATAGAGGTATCGGTTGCCAAATTAAGCTATAATTAAATACAAAGAATGGAATGGACCACGAACGAGCCGGTTGCAAGACTCACATTGTCGTGATGTCTCACTTGTCATCTGGCATAAAATCTCTTGAATTTACCGTATAGAATGGTTGAATCGACAGGCTGTTAGCCTATAGTATATCTGGAGATATTTTTGAACATATACCGGTGTATATATATATATATATATATATATATATATATATATATATATATATATATATATTAGTATATATACTAGTATATAATTAAGTTATAAACTATCGCACTAATAACTACTACAATTGTATATACATTGCCATTATACATGCATAAAAAGAGAGAGCGAGAGCGAGAGCGAGAGCGAGAGCGAGAGCGAGTGAGAGTGAGTATAAAAATGCATAAACCGTCTTCAAACAGCCATATCGTGAGCCCGGTAAGATTGGGATGGCTTTCTTAAGGATCAGATTCATGAGATGGCAGTGCGATTTTTTTTAGGTGTTCTCTTTTTTAAGCTGTTACGTTCCTTGCTCTTTCCTCCCTTTATCTATTTTCTGTGTCTGTTTTTTCTGTCTATGTTCTTCCTTTCTGTCTTTTCTTTCTGATTTTTTTTTTTTTTTTGTCTTCACTACTTTTGTTTTGGCTTTACTTTTTTGTGTAAGGGGTAAGGTTTTAGTAAACAATAAATTAACCTCTCCCTCTCTTTGGCACGCACACACACACACACACACACACACACACACACACACACACGCACGCACGCACGCACGCACGCACGCACGCACACGCGCACCTTCCTTACTAGTCTCCTTGTATGAGGTTACGTCTTATGGTGGGGTCACACATTCACGTATATTGCTCCCGTCAGCTTTTGTCCGGCGTAATCGCCAATTTATGTAAAGACGCGAGTAGTTCCTGCCGTGAACGCCCGTTCTTACCACGACTATTGCACTTCCCGACAGACGTACCGTAACGGGGCCAGTGTTACGTCAGACGTAGTGGAGTCGTATTGAACTACATACGTGTTTGCGACGTGCGTAAGCATAGCCCCGTTCGACCGCATGGGCTGCCCGATTTGCGGGAACACAGGCCACGCCCCCACAAGACCGGCGTAGCTGAGGCCGCAAGTCTTGGGATTTGTTAGGTCGTACCTGGACCGGTTCCGGCCAATCGTAGGCACACCCCGTCTGACCAAACACAGACAAAGACAGTCTTTGTCAACCACGTCTGTCAGGGTTGCAATCTGGGAAGTACAAAAGAGCAGGACTGGCCACACCTTTCCCATTCCCACTCATTCCTCTGCACTATGCACAACATCACAGAATTCATCCTGGAGGAGTTCAAATTTGTGAACTCCTTAATCAAACCGGAGATTAGGCATAACACGCGGCTCATACAATGCATCCTTGCCTACATAGAAGTCTTAAAACTACTTGCAATAGCAAACGCCATCCATCAAGAGGAACAAGAGAAGTAGAAGGAAAGGACCAAGAGGACCGTGTGGGTGTGGCCATATCTACAACGGAGGCCTGAACATGGCCATTATGAGAACCTCATGCAAGAGTTGGCCAGAGAATGTCCACTACTGTACAAGAACTTCACCCGGGTAGACAAACAACTATTTGATGAGATTGTGGAACGTGTCACCCCCATCATTCAGAGGAAACCTACGTTCTGGCGAAAACCCATTCCTCCTGGTCTGCGGGTGGCCATCACCCTACGTTTCCTCGCTACGGGTGAAACCTACAAGAGCCTGCAATTCTCCTTTCGTGTTGCCCACAACACCATCAGCCAAATTGTTCCAGACACATGCCAGGCCATCATCTCTGTCTACGGAGATCAGGAGCTCAAAACGCCACAATCGCCTGATGAATGGAAGGAGGTTGCCAGCGGCTTTGAGGAACGATGGAACCTGCCGCATTGTGTAGGAGCCATTGATGACAAACACATACGGATCCGCAACCCCTCCTTTGGTGGCACATATTACTTCAACTACAAGAAGTTTTTTCCATTGTCCTGTTGGCAATTGTTGACTCCAACTACAAGTTCATCTACGTCGACGTTGGTGCCATAGGGTCAGAGTCTGATGGTGGTGGCTTTGCACACACCCCTCTGTCTAAGTTGCTTGAAAGACAGACCACCAAACTGGCCCCCCCCCCCCCCCGAAGTCATCTCTACCGATCCCACTGGACCACCCATGGACTACTTCTTAGTAGGGGATGATGCATTCCCTCTGTGCCCCTACATGATGAAGCCCTACCCCCAACGATTCCTCTCGAAACCTGAACGGATCTACAACTACAGACTCAGCAGGGGCCGCCGGGTGGTAGAGAACGCCTTTGGCATTCTTGCCAACCGCTTCCGGGTTTTCCACACTCCAATATCTATGAAACCTGAGCGTGCAGAGATTGTTGTGTTGGCCTCATGCATTCTGCACAACATCCTACGAGGACGAAACCCACCCCGAGCAGAGGTAGATCAAGAGGACCCACACACCCACCAACTCATACCTGGCCCCTGGAGGACTGACCCACCTGTAGGAAGGAACCTACCAACCGTGGCCCGCAACACTGCAACCAGGCTTGCCAAGGAGCAATGGGACTACCTCAAGACCTACTTCTCTTCCCCTCAAGGATCTGTGGGTTAGCAGGATGACCGTATTTAGGTGAGTGAGGTTTTCCCATGTTTAATTTGTATTTTGCTGTATATTTCAGTTTCATTTTAAATTTTTGTTATAGTCTTTGCCATTTTTTTTTTTTTTTTTTGTTTTTTTTAAGAGACAATGAACGGAGGAAGGAAAAATACAGGTAAAACAAAGAGGTCCATGTGCCTAAAGGCATCCTCCATTCATAAAATGTTTGTAACAACTGGATTTAAACATTTGTAGATTGTAAGTTTGTGGAAAGCAATTCGAGGGAAGTGAATTCCAAAGAGTAGTAGCTCTGGGGATAAATGAATTCTGATAAGCAGAAGTTCTGCATTGTGGAGGAGAAAGTGTAAATTCATGGGCGCTCTCAGCTGCCCTAGTTCTACGGGGAAAGATGTGGAGAGGCGGCACAATTGAAGCAAGTTCCTCGGAACAATTGCTGTGAAAATATCTGTAGAATAATGCAAGGGGTGCAACGTTTCTTCGTATGGATAATGTAGGAAGGTCCTGTGTGATTGCAGGGTTATTGATTAATCTAATAGCTTTATTTTGAATTTTGTCCAACTGCCTCAATGCAACCACTCCACTTCCACCCCACAGAGGTGAACAGTAATCCATCTGAGAACGCACATGACTTTTATATATCACGGCCAACTGCTCGCCAGTGAAGAATTCTTGAACTCTGTACAGGAGTCCCAGTTTTTTAGCGGCATTCTTAGCAATGCTTCTAACATAATGTGTCCAGCTCAAGTTAGTAGTTAATGTTACACCAAGAATGTCAATACTAGGGGAAGTGGGAATATTTACATCATTAAAAAATATATGGGAGTCAGTGAGATTCTGTCGGTTAGAAAATTGAATGTATTTGGTTTTCTGTGCATTAAAGGAAACTAGATTCCTTTGTCCCCATCCATTAATTCTAGAAAGGTCCTGGTTCAGAGAAATTGCAGTGTTTATTTTTGAATTTATAAGATCGGGTTGGGTGAAAAAATTGGTAAATGTGAAGGAACTGTGGAGTGTTGAGTCATCTGCGTAGGAATGTATTGGATTATGAGTGGTAGATATGAGATAATTGATATGAATGAGGAACAGAATTGGGGCCAAAACTGATCCCTGGGGAACACCAGCATTTATTGAGTGAAATTGAGAATAAAGGCCATCTACCATTACACATATTTTTTTGTTATGAAGATAAGAAGAAATTAGTGGAACTAATGATGCAAGGCCGTAGTGTGACATCTTCGACAATAAGGATTGATGCCAGACTCTATCAAATGCCTTTGATATATCCAGTGCTATTGTATGTGTTTCACCATGTTGGTCTGTAGCTTGGTTGATTTGATGCGTAAGAAGGCAAAGCATGTCTGCAGTTGATCGACATCGTCTAAAACCATATTGCCGATCACTGATTAATTTATTATTCTCAAGATGCTTAATTATGTGATTATTTAATATAATTTCAAAGACTTTACCAAGAGTGGAAGTTATAGCTATTGGTCTGTAGTTTGATGGATCTGAAGAGGCACCTTTTTTAGGAACTGGATGGATGTTTGCTTCTTTCCAGGGTACTGGGAAGCATGAGGTATGAGTACACAGACAGAAATTTTTTGCCAATACAGGAGCGAGCACCAAGGAGCAATTCTTAAGTACTATTGGAGGAATTTCATCTGGACCAGGAGCCTTATCTACTGAGAGATTCTGTAAAATAGTTTTGACATGTCTGGTGTGGATCTTAAGTGAGGGAATTTCAGGCGAATTAAAATTAAGTACAGGCACATCTTGATTTATTTCATCTAAGGTTGAGTTGGTGGAGAAAATATCCACAAGAAGGTTAGCTTTACCTCGTGGGTCACTTACAAGATTGCCAGTCGGAGATTTTAATGGTGGAATGGATGAAGCAGTAGTGAAGTTGGATTTAAATGATTTAAGAGTAGACCAAAATATTTTGTTATCATTTGGATTATTTAGAAGTTTATTTGCCTGCTTGTGGAGAAAGTTTGATTTAGTTAGGTTTAATACAGTTTTGGCATGATTTCTGATGTTTCTAAAGTAATTAAAGGCTTCATGAGTTTTTGATCTTGTGTATGCATTGTAGGCTATTGCTTTTTGTTCAGTTACTCTAGCACAATTATGGTCAAACCATTTAGGTGAATTAGATCTTTTACTGTACTTTTGATGAGGAATAAAAGTTTCCATTCCAATTTTTACAAAATCTTGTATGTGGCTCAAGGTGGAGTGTGCATCATTAGAAAAGAAAGGGGTCCAGGGAATATCAATAAAGAAAGTTTGCTTTGTATTGTACTTTTATCAGTTACTTTTGATATTCAGTAAGTTTGTAGGTTCTTCCATATTTTTTGTATTGTATATTTTTAAATTTCCTTTAATTACTTTAATTGTTCCCTGCTTACTTTATTTTTCATCTTTTAGTTTTATATTTCAATCAAGTTGTTAATTGTTTCAATGTTTCCTTTGTTTTTTACTGTATGTTTTATTTAATTTTTCATGATTTTCCATATTTATTATTAACCATATTATCAGTATTTCTTTATTATTTACTTTATTTTTCATCTTTTAGTTTTATATTTCAATCACGTTGTTAATTGTTTCAATGTTTCATTTGTTTTGTACTGTATGTTTTATTTAATTTTTCATGATTTTTCATATTTATTATTAACCATATTATCAGTATTTCTTTTCAATTAGTAATTTCTTTTTTATTACTTTCAGTATATATTTCATTTGTCATCTTATTAATAAATACTTTAGCTACAATATTGGAATTAGAAACACACACGTCATTACAAATTTTTTTTTTATTTTTAATACATTTTTAATTTTCTACAAAATATAACATAACATTATTACATTAGGGTTGCTTCTTTGGGGTCTCCAGGCTCTGATTAAGGTTGCTTCTTGGGGGTCTCCAGGGTCTGATCGGGATCAATATTTGGTGCTGGCGTAGCTGGGTTCGAAGGTGCAGGTAAGGATGCCTGCAGATACTGTTCTATGTTGAAGCTTGTGTTCCCAAGCCCAAACTGGGAGCTCAACTGCGAGAGGTCGAAGTGCGTCGGTGTGGAGGCAGTAGGTGGCTGGAATGTGGCAAGGGAGGCAGGGGGTGTTGCCGATTGGGGCGGCCGCATCATCAATGTCTGCAGTGCTGCAACCTGGTGTGCAGGTAGCACGTAGGTAGGAGCAGTCTTTGTGGCGGTTATCACCCTTATCATACAGATAAGGCACATCCTGTTCCAGCCAGTCTCCCAACATACGCTCCTGCGCCTCCGTCAGGATAATGTTGGTGCTCTTCCGGCACCGTTTTATTGGTACTGTTGGCTGTTCCTGTCCCTGTCCCTGTTCAACGTCGTCGGGGTTTTCCTCACTTTCATCCACGTCCAACACCTCTCCATCATCGTCAGGTATATTCATCAACACTTCACCGTCAGAGGGGTTAATCGGCGAGGTTCCAGACGACGAGGGGACAGCCGGTGAGGTTGCAGAGTTCGAGGCGAGAGCCGGTGAGGTTGCAGAGTTCGAGGGGCCAGGCGGTGAGGTTGCAGAGTTCGAGGGGACAGGCGAGGTTGCAGGCATTAAGGGGACAGGCAGTGATGAGGTTGCAGGCGTCAAGGGGACAGGCGGTGAGGTTGCAGACGTCTTCTTCACGCTTCTCTTAGTAGCCTTGGTAGCCATGGTGACAGGGCAGGGCAGGGCAGCGTGCAGAGGGTGGCAGGGTGGCAGGCAGGGTGGCAGAGTAGCAGGGATGGTGGTGGTCGTCGTGGTGTGGTGAGAGGTATGACGGCAGTACCTCCCGTTGTCCCTATATACCCCCCCGTACGACGTTGCCGCGTCTTCCCGGCAACACGCAGTGCGGCGGTGTTGCCAAACGAACGTAAACTTCCACGTTCGACTGGAACTTTCCACGATGGACGGGAGCAGCTCACGTCTGACGGGCGAGCGGCTACGTCTGACGGGCGAGCTGCTACGTCTGACGGGGCTGGTCCCGTCAGACGGCCGTGGTGGCCCGGTCGCTCGTAAGCTTTCCCGTCTTTTGACATACGTGAGGGCGAGCCACGTATTTGATTCCACTCGAATCAACAACCGCGCGGCCTCGGCCGCACCCACAACATTCCCGACCCACGTGGGCTACTCGTTTCTACTCTCGCCATGCGTGAGTACCCCCCCGACTGGCCGCAATTTAATTTACGTTTTGCGTATTATGCCCTTACGTTTTACGTAATCGGTTGCCAACTACCAATATACCTTCGTTTACAAAAGACGGGAGCTGACGGGAGCAATATACGTGAATGTATGACCCCACCATTACCGTATTATGAGAGAGAGAGAGAGAGAGAGAGTGAGTAAATTAAATGGTTAGATAGTTACATACATTAGCAGTTGAAAGCATATATAGATTAATAGGTAGGTCGATAAATACAGATATAAAGTTAAATAAATTACCAGTTGAATAGGTAGACAGATAACTAAATATTGCACATAAACATGGAGCTAATTAGATTAATAATTGATCAGATAGATAGACAAACAGTTTAATAGATACGTACGATAGATAGATAAATAAAGGGAGATAGATAGTGAAGAATTGAGATTGAGAGGCCGGAGCAAACGGGGGTGAAGGGAGAACATTGAAAAAGGGAGAAAAATGGTTATTGTCAAGCTGTGAAGTATAGGGCAGCAGGGGGGAGAGACAAGGAATTAGAAGGGATAGTTAGTATTGCAAAGACTACGTGGTCCATTCCGAGGAGGAGAGCGAGATTGGGCAGGATGCAAAACGCTATCTACTCTCTTCTTGAACTGCTCTACTGAAGAACTATTTACAACCTCTGAGGGAAGTTTGTTGCAGGTAGAACAAATGTTATATGGGGAAAAATAGCGCACCTACTAGTGCTGAACCTTTTCAGAGAGAGAGAGAGAGAGAGAGAGAGAGAGAGAGAGAGAGAGAGAGAGAGAGAGAGAGAGAGAGAGAGAAAAGTTATAGTAAAGATAATAATAAGAGTAGGCATAGTAAAGAAGAGAGACAGTGTAAGAGGGGAGAGAGAGGGGAAGATTTAATTGAGTAAGAGGAAGGGTTAACTGTATGTGGATAGGAGAGAGAGAGAGAGAGCATAATTATGGTGAATAGAGAATACATGGATACAAATGGTTGTTTGTATAAATAGCATCGATCTGTATAGACATATTTACAGTACTGTGGTTTAGAACTAATGTGTAATATAGGCTATGCAAGGAAATAATTTCTTAACAGGTAACAATATCACAACATTAATTGATAAAATTAGTGCTGGTACTGATTAGAATACAGCACAATGTATATGATGTGATTACATATATTGCTATCATTAAATAAATATAGAAATTATGACATCTGCAAATTACGAAATAACCAGGTCATATTAATTTATTGGCTTACTGTTCAAGTTATAGAGGTAATAGTTTATTATCAGTTGTTGGAAAGCTGTACGGTAAGGTGTTGATAGAGAGGATAATACAGGGTACAGAAGGTGCAATAAGAGAAGAACAGTGAGGTTTTAGGAGGGGAAGAGCACGGTATAGTAACATAAGGAGGTAGGCGCATGGCGGTAGTATTGGAACCACGACAGTCACTTGTTTGGGCCTCTGTGACGTCACTCAATGACTCCTGTGTACCGTCTCCCTAGCCTAAATATGGTCTTCTAACAGGATCGGTATATTGCGTTTTCCACCGAAAATGTAAAGTGACATGGATAAACATAGACATATATAGTGTGACAGGACCCTAGTCTATTTGCTAAAGTTGTTATTTATTGCATTTGAAGAATATATATACGGCTATGAGGTAGTATATAGCCGACGTCGCTTCAAATTTTACCGCGGAAATGCGATGATATTTTTGTCCACCTAATTGCCTAATATGTAGAGTAACGTCGATTGATATCGATAATGTTATTGTAGTAGGACCCAATCTACATGTTAGCATTGTTGTTTGATATATGTGTAGTTTATATGAAGAGATATTTCGAAGATGTTGGTGATTTTCGATTCGTCGGTGGTCGGGAGAAAAGGT
>CM064485.1:15515106-15522606 GCA_032716605.1 Paralithodes platypus
ACACAAACACACATACACACACACACACCGATGTTACACCCACGTACACACACACACACACACCTACACGGTATACTGTATATGATTTACACACATATACACACTGATTCACACATACATTGACTCACAGTCACACACACACACAGAGACACACAAACATCATGTGCTCGCTCTCTCTCTCTCGTTGTTTGATGCCTGCCCCAGCCCTCAGATCTCCCCACCGCTACGAAACCTTTTGAAACGCATCCGAATCTTTTGAATGAAGCTCCGAACCAACCAAACGAGACACTTTTGAAACCCACGTCCCACATAGCGCCTCTATTCAAGCATTTCGCTTCCTGACTATTTCGCTACCCAGTTCTAAAAGCTATCTATCTATCTACCTACCCATAAACTTGTATACTTAATATATTTGTTTGTCTGCTTGTGTCCAGCTCCCAAACCCTTGGGACTATGGAGATGAGACTTAGATGGGGTACTCGTGGGTTCAATAGAAACAAAAAATCGCGAAAAATAAAATCATCAAATCCGTGCTGGGGGAGGGGGGGGGGGGGATGTGACCCCCGTAGAGCTTATGACAATAGTGCACGATGATGTAATTTTCAGCACATTCTAGTTACTATTAGACGATATTTTTTAGCTTATGATCTTTCTTTAGGACTCAGAGGGGTAAATACGTTCTCAGTAGACCCTCTGAATAACACCAAGTCCTTCTTAAATTGCATAACATCGTCTAAGTTTAGCCAGAATAAAATTTAAAAAGGCGTCATCGTGCTGAAGGAGTTATCTTCAGTAAATTAATACAGTATATAAAACTAATTTTTGACTTGTTGTTTTAATAGCGAGGTGTTCAGGCAGCGAAATGTCTTGATAGCACCTCCCCACTACCCCGCCATTTATTCAATTATTATTAGACGATTTGATTAAGAAGTGATCTGTTGAAGTCGTGGAATTAATTGGCATTAATGTTATGGTTTGATGTTACTCCTACTTTTTCATGTGCGTATGAAGGAGACAAAAGGCAAAGCTGCCTGTAACAAAATCGTCTAGTGTTTGCAGATTGTTTTCTCATAAAGATGCCATGTTATTTATTTGTGTGTGTGTATATATATATATATATATATATATATATATACATACAGTATACAGGGTGTTTTAAAACAACACTGCCAGAGTATGACGACCACATTGATAAAAATATATAATACACATATTTCTATTCTATTTTTACCAAATATATATTGTAACGGAGATAAATGGTTATTTAGAAATGTAGCAAAACAGGGTTCTGAGCTCAGCACAAAATATATGATACATAATATGAATGATTACCAAGTAAAAAAGGTAAAGAGGAGATATCTAATGACCTAATCACATATGAATAATTACAAAATCAAAGTAACATAAAATTGGTAATGATATTTTGCAATTAGAAGAAAACTGCTAAGTATTATAATCCAAGTAGCGTAAAAAGATATGCACCATTTGTAACGATGACCAAGAGGTAAAATAATGAATCTCAAGTCTGGGTCAGGTATCCGAACACTGCTGTAGGTAATTTAATCGTTCGTTTGTGAAACTGTTTGAATGGGAAAAAAATTTTCCTGCGCAATTTACTGTTTCAATACAAATACCTCATTACGTTACTATTATCACAGACTACTAACGAACTAACCTAGCTGAAACACATCATAAGACCTTACAGACTATTCAAAACAAAGCCCTGAAGATCATTACAGGCTGCACAGCTACTGCACCCACAGATCACCTACATCAAGAAACCAAAATCCTCAAAGTCAAAGACCATCTGGACATGAGAGGCACTCAATTCCTGGCAGCAGCCTCCACGAACCAAGACCACCCACTAAACTACATGGCAACACACCCACAGACACCAAGAAATATCAAAACAACACCCAGCACACGGTATCACACACAATTATTGTCCTCTCTCCCTCCCTGCCCACCCGAACCAACTTCCAGAAGCACATCCATACTCATATCTCTCACCGATCCATCCACTCACTCACAGACAACACGCAGCTGCATGCACGACCTCCCGAAAATCCATCCTTCCGAATCCTCCCCTTCCTCGCGAGGGACAGAGTCCACCTGGCCAGGCTGAGATGCGGACACCATCCAGCTCTCCTGAGCTATCAGAAGAGACTGGATGACTCCGTTGTCGACGCCTGCCCGGGATGTAACACAGCACCCCATACCATTAAACACATCATAGAAGACTGCATTTCACACAACCACTTACGCCAACAACACAATCTACACTCAATGAGAGCTCTGTGGGAAAGCCCGATCGTGGCCATGGCCTTTCTCAGGGACTCGGGGCTGTTCGGCCAGGCAGCTTAGGGAACAACAACAACTAACGAAATATGTCTATCAGTTTTATGGTTGAAGTTTGACGATTTTACGTAGCTGTAGACATACAAGTATACGGTGTTCACTAATGAATATTTAACCCTCCTCTAGCGGGTGCTCTGTGGCCGTTTTGGGCCTTTCCGGGCCGTTCTGACTGCTATATCAACCATCAGTATGAAAGGAACTGTATTGCGCCGAAAACTAGGTGGAAATCGCTACACAATGACGCCACATACAGCTACGTAGCACTCGTGGAGCACTGACAGTGTTACCTCGAAGATGGAAGTTTAGCTGATTTTGCTACCTTGCTCACTTTTAGCGAACTATTGGTTACACTGTCATCCTCACGCGCGGTGGGGGAACTGGAGTTAGTGTGGGCCGGGAGGCCACAGATGTCGGACGTATGGATCATTACTATCCCACCCATTTTCACTCGATTTCAACCCTTTTTTCACCCGTTTTTTGCCAGTTTTTTCAACTCGACTTATGTTGCGAGCCGCTCTTTAACACCTTACGAGCGGCCTATGCGGTTTATTTATATGTACCGCCCAGCGGGGTGTTTTTAGCCAAAATAGGGCTGTTTACGTGATCATTTTCATGCCTAAATAAGACCCAGAACGTAAAACAAGTACCTATCCCTGAAAGGGCATAAACAGAGCTTTCGAATGACACCATAACGATCCTTTTATGATGGCTAGTTTTCTTGCAATAACCGTGCAACGCGAGTGCAAAAAGCATGTAATTCGGTACTTTCCCCATATAATTCAGTATGTAGCGAGTGAGATAGGGAGGAGGGAGCTGAGATTCGTGTCAGTAGGTTCGCCGCGGTGGTCTGGAGCAGTCATACGCTCGCTAGTCTCCTGCCACCACTTGTCTCTCTCTCTCAGCAACATTACGTGCTGAAATTGCCACTCGACCTATGTCGAGCGCCGCCACATAGTCCAGCTTTATTTAACTCGACTTATGTGGTGAGCCGCTAATTAAGGGTTAAGGGTTAAAATCATCTAATGGTACCCAAAACAAACAATTTACGTCACTTGAACTTAACGAGTATAAACTAACAAAGGCAGAGACACACCTAAATAACGACAATCCATATTTATGTGATATTATAAGGTAAATAAAATCACTATGACAGAAGAAGATAGCACCATGGCCGAGCAGATGATTAAACACATGAGAAGATTCGTTATAGACTGCAGCACCGTTGATTCATTTAAATTCCGCCTAGACAAATATCTCGCATCAAACCCGCGACTGACTGCGTTTGTAAATGAATAACTTTATCCTCCCCTCAGTTACTAACCCATATGTCCCCTACTAACTTCCTAGTCCTGCCACGTTACTGGCAGGGCAGTAGTTCCCTTTCCAATGTTCCCTTACCCACTCTAAACCACTGTTTGGACACTTGATCCTCAGTGTTTTGGAGGACAAGCAACCTAGAAGGGTCACTAGACCTGTTGTTGCTTGATTTCCTTTGTACTCCTTTGTTATGACTCCAAAGCTTCGAAGAAAAACTCGAACTGGGATTAGATGGGAGGCAAGAGGTAGGCTATTTGGGGGGGGGAGGGGGGACACTAGCCCGTGTTCGGATTATAGCTCATACCTGGGTGTCACTAATTATTTTACTCTATGCGTTTTTTTTTTTTTTTTTTTAAGAGACAATGAACGGAGGAAGGAAAAACACAGATAAAACCAAAAATAGGCTCCATGTGCTAAAAGGCATCCTCCATGTCATAAACAATGTTTGCTAAACAACTGGATTTAACCCTTTGTAGCTTGTAAGTTTGTGGAAAGCAATTCGAGGGAAGTGAATTCCAAAGAGTAGTTAGCTCTGGGGACTTATATGAATTCTGATACGCAGAAGTTCCTGCATTGTGGAGGAGAAAAGTGTAAATTCATGGGCAGCTCTCAGCTGCCCTAGTTCTACGGGGGAAAAGATGCTGGAGAGAGGCGGCACAATTGAAGCAAGTTCCTCGGAACAATTGCTGTGAATAATATCTGTAGAATAATGCAAGGGATTTTTTTGCAACGTTTCTTCGTATTGGCATAATGTAGGAAGGTCCTGTTTGTGATTGCAGGGTTATTGTTGATTAATCTAATAGCTTTATTTTGAATTTGTCCAACCCTGTCTCAATGCCATAACCACTCCACTTCCACCCCACAGAGGTGACAGTTAATCCATCTGAGAACGCACATGACTTCTCTTATCATCAACGTGCCAACTGCTCGTCAGTGAACGAATTCTCGAACTCTGTACAGGACATTAGACAAGTCCCACGTTTTTTAGAGGCATTCTCTAGCAATGCTCTCTAACAGTAATGTTCGTCCAGGCTCAAGTTAGTAGGTAATGTTACACCGAGAATGTCAATACTAGGGGAAGTGGGAATATTTACACTAATTTAAAAATATATGGGTAGTCAGTGAGATTATGTCGCGTTAGAAAATTGAATGTACTTGGTTTTCTGTGCATTAAAGGAAACTAGATTCCTTGTCCCCATCCATTAATTCTAGAAAGGTCCTGGTTCAGAAATGGCAGTGTTTATTTTGAATTTATAAGATCGGGTTGGGTGAAAGAATTGGTAAATGTGAAGGAACTGTGGAGTGTTGAGTCATCTGCGTAGGAATGTATTGGATTATGAGTGGTAGATATGAGCTCATTGATATGATATGAGGAACAGTTGGGGCCAAAACTGATCCCTGGGGAACACCAGCTTTTATTGAGTGAAATTGAGAATAAAGGCCATCTACCATTACACGTATTTTTCTGTTATGAAGATAAGAAGAAATTAGTGGAACTAATGATGCAAGGCCGTAGTGTGACATCTTCGACAATAAGGATTGATGCCAGACTCTATCAAATGCCTTTGATATATCCAGTGCTATTGTATGTGTTTCACCATGTTGGTCTGTAGCTTGGTTGATTTGATGCGTAAGAAGGCAAAGCATGTCTGCAGTTGATCGACATCGTCTAAAACCATATTGTCTATCACTGATTAATTTATTATTCTCCAGATGCTTAATTATGTGATTATTTAATATAATTTCAAAGACTTTGCCAAGAGTGGAAGTTATAGCTATTGGTCTGTAGTTTGATGGATCTGAAGAGGCACCTTTTTTAGGAACTGGATGGATGTTTGCTTCTTTCCAGGGGATCTAGGGACCAAACTAAAAACCTCCCCTTAATACTTTAATTTCGGAGTTGCATAAATCCAAAGCAAGAAGTAGGGTGTGAGGAGCAATAGAGTGTGGAGGGAGGGAGCTGTAGAGTGTGGAGGGAGGGAGCTATAGAGTGTGGAGGGAGGGAGCTGTAGAGTGTGGAGGGAGGGAGCTATAGAGTGTGGAGGGAGGGAGCTATAGAGTGTGGAGGGAGGGACCAATAGAGTGTGGAGGGAGGTAGCTAGCTGAGCTTCCAAAACTCAATTCCTCCATCTGTCTACTCGTCACCCCCTTCCAGAAAACTATGACCTACTCTTCAACAACATACAAATAAACCCCTCATCTTCACTAAATATTCTCGGTGTCTCTTTTTCTTCAGATCTCTATTGGAAAGGTCATATTACCACTCTTTCTAAAACAGCTTCCCAGAAACTGGGTGCACTCAACCGCCTCCAGGGGTTCTATACCACTGCGCAGCTTCTTTCTCTGTACAGGGGCGCAGTGCGTCCATGTACTGAGTATTGTTGACACGTGTGGGGAGGATCCCCTCAACACAGCACTTCTAGGCAAAGTAGAACAGAAAGCCTTCTGTCTCATTAACTCATGTTCGCTCACCAATTATCTGCAGTCTTTCTCTCTTCGCCGCAATGTTGCATCTCTCTCACTATTCTACCGCTATTGCAATAATCAGTGTTCCTCAGAGCTCTCTCAGTGTATACCATCCCCTCTTCGTAGAGCACGTAGCACAAGTCTTGCAACACAATCCCAATCCTACTTTGTGAAACTCTCCAACCCAAGAGTTAAACATTATTTTCAATCTTTCTTCTATTCAATAGCTGAGCTCTGGAACTCTCTACCATAATCAGTATTTCCCTCTTCCTATTATCTAAATTGCTTCAAACTCCGTGTGTCCAGGTATTTTGGTTCGAACTTTTCTTGATTTTGGCCGTGTCACTCTTTCAGCTATGGGGGAGGCACTCGCTACAGGCAGTTCTACCTTTTGTCTCTCTCTCTCTCAAAAAAAACAAAAACCCTAGTGCACTCACATTTGAAATTAGCCTGCAATGAGGCACTTCGTCAGGCTTTTTGAACATCTAAATAGAGGATGTTTATGGCTCTATTTTTGTCATACTCACTCAGCATTTCGTGGACAAGTTCCAGTATAATTGGTAAGACATGATCGGTGTCGCCTGAATCCATGTTGGGCATCTGTAATTAAACTGAGTATTTCTAGGTAGGCAATATCTTGTCTACTAGTATCCCTTCTAAGTAGATATATATATATATATATATATATATATATATATATATATATATATATATATATAGAGAGAGAGAGAGAGAGGAGAGAGAGCGAGAGAGAGAGAGCGAGAGAGAGAGATCGAGAGAGAGAGAGTCTGCATACTAGCCGGCGATCAGAGATATGTAATGCGCTATGTTGTGCAGCCGTACCCCCCCCACCAGTGTCTGATTTCCAACTTGCCTTTGCTCAACCCTTGGTATACTACTCCCCCCTCCCGGCCAACCCGCTCTCCTCTTATCCTCTATCTCTATATCTCTCTCTTTCTCTCTCTCTGTCTATCTACTCTATTCTTCTCTCCTCCCTCACCTCTCCCATCTCTCTTCCCACCCCCTTCTCTTCCCTCTCTCTCTCTCTCTTTCTCTCTCTCTCTCATATCTCATATATCTATCTATCTATCTCGCTCTATCTCTCTCTATCTCCTATAGATACATATCTATCTATATCTCCGTTCTTCTATATATATATACACATACAGTATATATATCTACACATACTCCACTCTTCTTTCTCTCTCTCTCTTTTTCTCTCTCTATCTATCTATCTATCTACTTACTCTACTCTCTCACTCTTTCTCTCTCTCAACTCTACTCTACGTACTCTACTCTATCATCCTCTACCCCTTCTCTTTCTATCTATCTGTATCTATCTATCTATCTATCTATCTA
>CM064485.1:15527606-15535106 GCA_032716605.1 Paralithodes platypus
AAAAACACCCCTTGACCTCCATCAAGCCTAAAAAAAAACACCCCTTGACCTCCATCAAGCCTAAAAAAAACACCTCTTGACCTCCATCAAGCCTAAAAAAAAACATCCCCTTGACCTCCATCAAGCCTAAACAAAAAACACCCCTTGACCTCCATCAAGCCTAAAAAAAACACCCCCTGACCTCCATCAAGCCTAAACAAAAAACACCCCTTGACCTCCATCAAGCCTAAAAAAAACACCCCCTGACCTCCATCAAGCCTAAAAAAAACACCCCTTGACCTCCATCAAGCCTAAACAAAAAACACCCCTTGACCTCCATCAAGCTTTAACCTAGACCCTCTTTCAAGATAAATTCGTACATTTTTCAGTAGAAAAATGTCTCGGTCAAAGGCCGGTTCCTTCGAAAATAACAGGCTTGCTATCGCTCGCCTGAACAAAATCGACACGTAAATGGCACGAAATGTCTTAATATTGACTAAGCAATGGGGTGAAAGGTCTCAAAATCGCTAAACTAATGGAGCGAACGTCTTAAAATATCAGAATTAATATGCTAAACATGAGGGAGAAGGGGATCGACAACAAGCGACCACTACCCCCTTAACCCCTTCACTACCATAACGTAATTTCCACCATATTATGGACACAGTTTGACTATTTTCTTTAGTTTATAATCAACCTCTACGATTCAAATGCTTAAGTAAGATTACGACATGTTATGTCTAAGGGGAGGTATTTAGTTTGTTCCCTAGACCTCCATCAAGCTTAAAATTACACCCCCTTGAGCCCCTTTCAAGATAAATTTGTACATTTTTCGGTAGAAAAATGTCCCGGCCGAAGGCCGATTCCTCTTAAATTACAGGCTCGCTATCGCTCGCCAGGATAAAATCGACACCTGAATTGCACGAAAGGTCTTAATATGGGGTGAAAGTTCTTAAAATCGCTAAACTAATGGGGCAAACGTTTTATAATATCAAAAGCAATGGGGCTAAACATGAGGGAGAAAGGGGTCAAGAAAAAAATCCCTCAAGTGGAGATCTCCCCTTAAGATGATTGTATTGTATGAACAGCCATTGTTAACTCTGAATCTGACGTTGAATCTAATTAGGATCTCAATATAGCCTCTTAGTAACACAGGTCCTGCTTAAGGGGAGGTTTTTAGTTTGGTCCCTAGATATCCTTCAAGCTTAAGATTACACCCCCTTGAGCCCCTTTCAAGATAAATTTGTACATTTTTCGGTAGAAAAAATGTCCCGGCTGAAAGCCGGTTCCTCTTAAATTACAGGCTCGCTATCGCTCGCCAGGATAAAATCGACACCTAAATGGCATGAAAGGTCTTAAAATTGACAGAAATGGGTTGAAAGTTCTTAAAATCGTCAAAATAATGGGGCAAACGTCTTAAAATTAGAAAAACAATGGGGCTAAACATGAGGGAGAAAGGAGTCCAGAAAAAAAAATCCCTCAAGTAGATATCTCCCCTTAAACTGCATATATTCATCTACTCTTAGCCAGAAACAACGGTAAAAAAAGCGTCATGGTATTGAAGGGGTTAAACAGAATAGCGCTGAGCTGAGCAACGAGAAAGATAGGCGGTCTGTCTGTCTCTGTCTCACTCTCACACACACTCTCTCTCTCTCACTCTCACTCTCATACTCTCACTCACTCTCACTCTCTCTCTCTCTCTCTCACTCTCACTCAATAATATTGTAAGTCTTTAAAAATATAGTAAATCTAAATTTATGAAAGTTAATAACATTATAGGGTATAGTAGTAGTAGTAGTAGTAGTAGTAGTAGTATTGGTAGTAGTAGTAGTAGTAGTAGTAGTAGTATTGGTAGTAGTAGTAGTAAAAAAAAAAAAAAAAAAAAAAAAAAAAAAAAAAAAAGTAGTAGTAGTAGTAGTAGTAGTAGTATTGGTAGTAGTAGTAGTAGTAGTAGTAGTAGTAGTAGTATTGGTAGTAGTAGTAGTAAAAAAAAAAAAAAAAAAAAAAAAAAAAGTAGTAGTAGTAGTAGTAGTAGTAGTATTGGTAGTAGTAGTAGTAGTAGTAGTAGTAGTAGTAGTAGTATTGGTAGTAGTAGTAGTAGTAGTAGTAGTAGTATTGATAGTGCTACAACTACCATTACTATAAATTGATAATGGCAACCAACACCAAGCCATATCTCGTTTATATATCTACTAAACCCCCCCTCCCCCCCTCCCCCCCCCCCCACTTCTCATTAACAACCCACCCCCCCCCCCCGAACCCCCCCCCTCCACTACCCCCTCTCATTAACAACCCCACCCACCGCGCTAAATATAAAGACCAGCTTCCTCCCCCCCTCCACCCCTCCCCCACACCACATATGCATAATAACCGAAATGTACAAGATCTGATAAAGGTAGCATTAATAATAAACGGAGCTGCCATAGACGGCTTGCTGTTGGTGCGGTGTCGATATTTGCGGCGTTTACGAATTGTTGTTAGTGTGTGTACGCCTGTTGGTATACATGGATACACACACACACACAGAGATACACACACACACACACACACACACACACACAGATACACACACGCACGCACTCATACACATACAGATATACACTCACATATACACACGCACAGACTCATATTTACCATACACGCACGCAAATACACACGCACCCGCAAACACACACGTATCGTCCTTTGTTTTACTGTATGTAGGTAGCATCACACATACATTAATTGCGCATATATTCTAATGATGTATGTATTCACTACACGGACACACATATATATATATATATATATATATATATATATATATATATATATAAATATATATATATATATATATACAAACTCATAGATACACGTGAATACGTATAAGTATTTTTGCTCTAGCAGGGAATCGAACCCACAATCTTAGGATTAAGGATTAAGAGCCTGGCATCTTACTAATCTTATAAACCATTTAAGGGGGAAAGGTTGATTTTTGGTCTATTTAATTATATAAATATATATAAATTATATATATATATATATATATATATATATATATATATATATATATATATATATATTATTTATTAATTTCCTCGCTAGACCACCCAAAAAAATAAAATAATAATAAATAGACCCCTCCCCCACCTTCTACATAAATGTGTACATTTTTCGGTAGTTCCTCCTAAAATACAGGCTCGCTATCGCTCGTCAGGAAAAAATCGACACCTAAATGGCACGAATTAAGGGTCCCTAATATTGACAAATACTGTACATGGGTTGAAAGGTTTTAAATTCACCAAACTAATAAAAACCAAGTCATAAAAGATATAGACTAATGGAATTCAACATGAGGGAGAAGGGTATATTGCTACTAAAGTCGGAGTCACACGAGCCCTATTTCCAGCAATTTTTACGGGCAATTATGGTCTGGAAGCTTAAAAAATTACACTTTATCAGAATTCAGCCGCCTAACGTAATCTACCTTCAGTCTAGTTGCCGATACCAGTGCCAAAATGTCCCGAAATACTACGAGACAAAACTTGCTTATGGAAAATTGACGGAAAAAGCGCTCGTGTGACAGCAGCTTAATATACAGTACAGTACCCTTATTAGACAGGGATCCGTCTTGTGTGGGCCGATCGGCTTTTTGCAGACTCCCATGTTCTTATGTTCTTATGTAAGGGTATGTTATTATGAACACTTAAGGGGAGGTTTTTAGTTTGGTCCCTAGATATCCATCAAGCTTAAGATTACACCCCCTTGAGCCCCTTTCAAGATAAATTTGTACATTTTTCGGTAAAAAAAAATCCCGGCTTTCTCTTAAATTACAGGTTCGCTATCGCTCGCCAGGTTAAAATCGACACCTAAATGGCACGAAAGTTCTTAAAATTGACAGAAATGGGTCGAAAGTTCTTAAAATCGTCAAAATAATGGGGCGAACGTCTTAAAATTAGAAAAGCAATGGGGCTAAACATTGAGGGAGAAAGGCGTCAAGAAAAAAAATCCCTCAAGTGGAAATCTCCCCTTAAATTGCCATTTTTGTGACCAGTAAATATATACAATGTTTTTAAAATTTTTGACAGTCAATAATCATTTCACACACACATATTTTTTGTTTCATTAACGATAAAATACGCTGTCAAAATCAATAATCGAATTTATTCATTTAACTCCCAACACCACGCCCCTCCCAATGAAATTTATGAAAGGCATGATTGTGATCTTCCCGGGATTCGAACCGGGGTTACCACATACAGTATCCTAAACACTCACACACCCTACACCATCGAGACAGTTAAAAAGGTTAATAAGGGGAGGTCTCCACTTGAGGGATTTTTTTCCTTGACCCCTTTCTCCCTCATGGTTAGCCCCATTGCTTTTGAGATTCTAAGACGTTAAGAGGAACCGGCCTTTGGCCGGGAAATTTTTCTACCGAAAAATGTAAAAATTTATCTTGAAAGGGACTCTAGGGGGTGTAATTTTAAGCTTGATGGAGGTCTAGGGAACAAACTAAATACCTCCCCTTAAAGATAGTGTGCAAAGGGTATTTAAGGGGAGATGGGTCGTTTTTCTGGACCCCTTCCTCCCTCGTGTTTAGCCCTATTAATTATCACATTTTAAGACGTTTGTCCCCATTAGTTTGTCGATTTTATGACCTTTCGCCCCATTTCTTTGCCAATAATAAGAACTTTCGTGCTATTTAGGTGTCAATTTTTGTCTCTGGCGAACGATAGTGAGCCTGTAATTTTCGGAAGAACCGGCCTTCGGTCACGACATGTGGCTACCGAAAAATGTATACATTTGTCTAGAAGGGGGATATAATGGACGTTTTTCTTAAAGTTTCGATGGAGGTCTAGGGAGGAAACGAAAAACAAACAAAAAATATATATATGCAATAATCGTCCAAAAAATTAACCCTTTCCCACTAAAACGGTCGGGTTTATTGATAGTAATTTACCTTTATAACCATGTATTAAGGGGAGGTTTTTAGTTGGTTCCCTAGACCTCCATCAAGCTTAAAAATACACCCCCCTTGAGCCCCTTTCAAGATAAATTTGTACATTTTTCGGTAGAAAAATGTCCCGGCTGAAAGCCGGTTCCTCTTAAATTACAGGCTCGCTATCGCTCGCCAGGATAAAATCGACACCTGAATTGCACGAAAGGTCTTAATATGGGGTGAAAGTTCTTAAAATCGCTAAACTAATGGGGCAAACGTTTTATAATATCAAAAGCAATGGGGCTAAACATGAGGGAGAAAGGGGTCAAGAAAAAAATCCCTCAAGTGGAAACCTCCCCTTAAGGGGGGGATGCCCCGGTTTTTCTAGACCCCCTTTTATCCTCATGTTTAGCCCCATTGGTTATTATAAGACTGTAAGACGTTCGGCCCATTAGTTTGGCGATTTTAAGACTGTACGCCTCATTTGTTGGTCAAGACCTTTCGTGCCATTTAGGGGTCGATTTTTTTCCATGGAGAGCGATAGCGAGCCTGACATTTTAAAGAGTAACCAGCCTTCGGCCGGGAAATTTTTCTACCGAAAAATGTACAAATTTATCTTGAAGGGGGGTCTAAGGGGGTGTTTTTTTACAGCTTGATGGAGGTCTAGGGAGGAAACTAAACGAATAATAATAAAATAAAACGATAAGCAAATAATACAATAAGTAAATAAAACAATAAGTAAATAAAACAATAAGCAAATAAAACAATAAGCAAATAAAACAATAAGCAAATAAAACAATAAGCAAATAAAACAATAAGCAAATAAAACAATAAGCAAATAAAACAATAAGCAAATAAAACAACAAGCAAATAAAACAATAAGCAAATAAAACAATAAGCAAATAAAACAACAAGCAATAAAACATAAGCAAATATAAACAATAAACAAAGAAAACAACACGATATATAAACAATAAACAAATAAAACAATAAACAAATACAACAATAAACAAATACAACAATAAACAAATACAACAATAAACAAATACAACAATAAACAAATACAACAATAAACAAATAAAACAATAAACAAATAAAACAATAAGCAAATAAATAAAACAATAAAACAATAAACAATAAAACAATAAATAAAACAATAAATAAATAAAACAATAAATAAAACAATAAATAAAACAATAAGCAAATAAAACAATAAACAAATAAAACAATAAACAAATAAAACAATAAGCAAATAAAACAATAAGCAAATAAAACAATAAACAAATAAAACAATAAACAAATAAAACAATAAGCAAATAAAACAATAAGCAAATAAAACAATAAACAAATAAAACAATAAACAAATAAAACAATAAACAAATAAAACAATAAACAAATAAAACAATAAACAAATAAATACGCCCCTCTCCCCTTAAATGGGTAGATTATCATGGACACTTTAATATATTATAATGGACACTTTAACTACCCCTTTCATACCCACTATGTTATACTGTGAAGGCATGACCTCTAGGAATCCAAAGCCATTATGCCTCTGACCCCCACAGATGATCCTTCCTATCTATCTATATATCTATCTAATCTATCTATCTATCTATCTAATCTATCTATCTATTTACTCAAGCCCAATCCCCACTTTTCCTCTTTGTGTTGTTTTCCTTTCTTTTTCCCTCTACTTTCCCTTTTTTTGGGGGGAGGGGGGGCCGACTCAAGACAGAGAAAAGACAAAAACACAACATAAAACAACGAATACATACACAAACAAAACACGAATTCACACACATCTAGGTCACCCAGGAGAAGACCCAGAGACCAGGGTCACCAAGGTCCCTCCATCACTCCCATGGCCCCCGACCACTTGGAGAGGTTCCGATCTCGGCAGGCAGACATGCAGCGGAGCCAAAAGCCACAAGCCCGCCCCTCACACTTCCAGGCGCACCCTTTATATTAATCGTCTCCCCGGGCCAGGCGCCTGATGGACTATTAACTAGTCCAACTTGTGCCCGACCCCTTCCCCCAAATGACCTTCATATCCTTCCTAAGCTGAAAAAATTCGTTTAACCCTCTCACGACCATATGACGCAGTGGTTGCCAGATTAGCTACTAAATAGAGTTCTCTCACTCTTATAATTACCTCTCCAAAATTAGTTTTCTGCCCACAGCTAACTCAAAGACAACTGCAGAGGTTGAAGTAACTAAACTAAAGGTTTCTACATACCCCTGATGGTAACAAAGGCTTTAAAGTATCCCCAACAGGCTCAAAATCGCGTCATATGTCGGAGAGGGTTAATAAGAGCCAGATTAAACTATATGAACACTACCTTGTCAGACGGTTTGTGGGTTAATATGATATTTTGATGGAACTTTTTTTTTCTATGTGGATGAGGGAGAAAAACAAAAAAATGCAAAGCTGCCTGTGACGAGTGCCTTCCCCAGAGTTGAAAGAGCGACAGGGCCAAACTCAAGGAATGTTCGAGCCAAAATGCCTGGACACACGGAGTTTGAAGCAATTTTAGTTATAGGATGAAGGAAAGATGGATTCAGGGAGAGAGCTCCAGAGCTCAGCTGTTGCATAGAAG
>CM064485.1:15540574-15565564 GCA_032716605.1 Paralithodes platypus
CAAAGGAATACAAACAAAGAGTGAGACAGAGAGAGAGAGAGAGAGAGAGAGAGAGGTGATAATATAAAATGTTACACATGTATCATATATATATGAAAACATAATATATACGGTAGGCCTACATCTGTTCTCCACAATCATATAATGCCAAGCACAAATATTCAATCTTTGGTTGTTTGTATTACCGTAAGAATTTACGGAACGCCTGCAAATAATACGCTATAAAATGCAAAGGAAATTTCTTGTAGAGTGCAATTTTGAGGACGTAATGTGCTCTGAGAGAGAGCGGAGCGATGATTAGGAGCATAAATTACCTCAAGACCGCTCGCCACACAGGGAATTCTATAAGGATAATACCGTATTTTAGGGTATTTGCACTCGTGTTTTACGATCGTTGAAAGACAACCAGTGATCGTAAAAGGATGGTTCGAGTGTCATTGGAAAGCTCAATTTACGCACTTTCAGGATACATACTTGTATTACGCTCTGGGTCTTGTTTATGCATGAAAAGAGCACGGAACAACCCCATTTAGGTAAAAAACAACCCCCGCTGGGCGGCACAGTGAAATATACTCCACCAGCCGCTCGTAAGGTGATAAAATGCTTGCAATCACATTTTCAAGCAATTATAAATATAAATTGTACTTACCAACACCCACACCAGTATGTTCTTCGTCAGGAACGTCTCCAATTTGCTCAAGGGTCTGTCCAATATCAACCACAACATCCACCCCACGCAAATTATGCTTGGGTGAAAGCCTATGATCGGGTTTTTTCGTCTTCCGAGTCATCCACACTACCAAAACTCTCACCCAGACCTTCGACGGTTTCATCCAACAGCTTATTAGAAAGTTCTGAAGAGTTCAGCATGATATCTAGTTTCTGGGTGGTGAGCCGGGCGTGGTTAGTAGGGTGGCGCGACGCACTAGGGATTGGCGGCCACCGAATCGAACACGGGCAAATCTTGACCTTCCATTATGGCTGCTTGAGGGTCACTTAGTCACGGTCACGCAGTGGGGATGTGTGGGTGGGCCCTTGTAGTACACCGCCTGACCACCAAGTTTCGCTTTCCACCTAAATTAGGGCGGGAATACGCCCACGGACTTAAGTCCGACCCCGCCATTTAGTCCAATTTTCTCGTATCGGACTTAAGTCCGACCCCGCTAAATAAGGGTTAAGGCCTCAGGTGAGAAAGGAGTAGGTGTGTTCAATGAGCTAATTAACTTCATCATCAGAGAGGAAGTAATCTCTGATGAATGGCACAAAAGTATATTATATACTGTATACGAGCAAAGGGGACTCATTGAATAGGGAAAATTATAGGGGCCTGAAAATAATTGATCAAGTCATGAAGGTCTGTGAGAAAGTCTTTGAAGATATGATATTGACGATATGCAGTTTGGTTTCATGCTAGGACACGGCACAATCCAAGTCATGAAGGTATTTGTGTGATAATGAAGATGTATGAGGACTCACAAACGGCAGTGAGGGTGAAAGATGTACCGGTACTGAGTGATGAGTTTTCAGTTCGCGTCGGAGTCCACCAGGGCTCTGTGTTAATGAAGTCCTTTCCTCTTTTTTTTGTTATGGTTCTGGAGGCACTATCTGGTGATTTCAGAGTTGGGCTCCCCTGGGAACTGCTATAAGGGTCCTGAAAATGCTTGACTAAGTCATGAAGGTCTGTGAGAGAGTCTTAGAAGGTATGATAAGCGAAAGATACTGTATGTACTGTATGTACTTAAAAGATAGGGATCTGATGTTGTGTTTGCAGACCGGGAGAAGGCCTTTGATAAGGTGGCCAGAGAAGTTGTGCAGTAGGCTAGGAGAAAACTTGGCGTTGAGGAGTGGCTGGTGCATGTGATAATGAAGATGTACAAGGACTCACAAACGGTAGTGAGGGTGAAAGGTGTACAGCTGAGTGAGGGACATATACAGTACTTCTTGTTGAGGATATAGGGTAGTGAAGCTGTGAAGCTTATGTCACCCTATCCGGGCGGAAAGGACCCCAGGGTGGAGAGGTTTCACAGGGAGGACGGGGACATCATAGATTTCAGGGGAGGGCACCCATGCCCCGCCAACCTCAGGAACTTCTTCGTTAGCAGGAGGACCTTGGATTGACATATACAGTACGGTACTAGATATTTGGTAAGGGTTAGCTTTATATCCCATGTACTGGTTACTAGGGACATATACTAGGTGTTAGGTGGAGGTTAGTTTTGTATCCAAAGTACTGGGTACTAGGGACATATACCCCGGCAAGCGCGATAGGCCTCACAGAAGGCTTCCTATAGGGAACGCGATGGGCCTCACGGAAGCAAGACCATAAAAAAAACCTTCCAAAAAAAAAAAAGGGCCTATCAAAACAATGGAATTTGTCTCTAGGTGAGATAATTCCCCTCCAGTACTCATCCATGTAAATCTCACCCACCCCCCTCCCCTCCTTCCCCACTTTATTCCCCCCTCCCTCCCCTCCTCAATTATCACCTATTTTTCCTCTTATTATCATCATATTATCATTTATCGGTTATTTCTCTCCCGCGATAATGTAGCACAAGTGGGTTGCAAAAAGATCGTTATGTAACACCCGGCCACACCTCCCCGCTCGTCTCAGTTACCTCACAGACAGCCAGAGGGGATGGTTGCCTGTGGCTCTCTCTCGCCTGAGATTATGACCGGGTGGCCAATATCTTCGTTTTTCACCACCCAAATGCTTTTCCCACTTATTTTAGCACTCTTGAAGGTTCATATATACATCATATATGTAAAATAAAAGCATACCGAAAACAAATAATGCTCTATATTGTAAATATAACGAATTCTGTCAGAATCCAAGGCTAGAAATGCACAAATAACTACCCTAGCCCCTAGGTCTATTTTGCGCTTGTCAGGATACTAGGTGTTACGTGAGGGTACTGAGTGATGAGTTTTCAGTTCGCGTCGGAGTCCAACAGGGAAGTGTGTTAATTAAGCCCTCTCCTCTTTTTTATGGTTCTGGAGGCACTATCTAGTGATTTCAGAGTTAGGCTCCCCTTGCAACTGCTATAAGAGGCCTGAAAATGCTTGGCCAAGTCATGAAGGTCTGTGAGTGTGAGAGAGTCTTTGAAGGTATGATAACTTCATAGTCAGGCAGCTGCAGGAAAGATATCTAAGAGGTGTTTTTCCGGTCCCGTCTCAAGACCACCGTCGCAAGATCTACCCGAAAAACTGTTTTTCTGGTCCCGTCGCAAGCCCACCTTTAGCAAGCGAGACACCAATATTCTCTTGCGACGGCAAGAGAGCTCCGGAGCTGGGTTGACGGCAAGCTGAAACATCTCACTCAACTTACTGTTTCTCCATTCTAATTTATTTCGGTATATTTGTTTATCCAAACATTATGTTATAATTTACTTGCCTATTATTAGGAAGTAGAGTAATAAGAGCCCACAGTAACGTATATCCAATTGTTGATAATAAATTAATGTGGGACAGTACGCTTGGTTAAATTTTGTCCACGAAACAACAACAAACCCCAGCTTTGACTAGGCCTAGGCTATGCTATTTACCGATTGTTTTTTCATATCAGAATTGCATTTATATAATCCTTATGACAATTAATCAAGGGTGGATGGGACTCGTTAGTCTTGGTCGACAACTCATCTAGGGGAGACAACCTTATACAAATCCGGGTGGATGGGACTCGTCAGCCTTGGTTGGCAACCTGTCTAGGGGAGTAAACCTGATACAAATCCGTACTGCTTACCTAAGGGTAAGGCAGGTTAGTGGATGGATTAGCCAAACACCACTGTAGAAAAATAGTGCTAAAAAGATGCACAGAGGGCCTCGGAGTCGGACGGATCCTAAATTGAGTGGTCAATCCTGTAAGTCCTTAACTAAACTGGCTCGGATTGTCCCTCTCACAGTGAATAGGTCCGCTTGGGGGCATTCTGTGTATGGCCACCCTCGTAAGGGGAGTAAGGCGTCCGGCAATAGATAGATAGATGATAATTAAATTGGCGGTGAATGTTATTCCGATGAAATGGAAGTTGTATAGCCTAGCCTATATATTTGTAAGATGTGTGCTGGCTTGGAGCAAGCCTGTGTTGTTTTTCCTGTCCTGTGATGATCTTGCGACGGCTCGGTTGAGACGGTGGTCTTGCGACGGGCCCGGAAAATCACGTCTCTACTGAAAGTAAGAAGTTGTGCAGTAGGCTAGGAGAAAATTTGGCGTAGAGGAGTGGCTGGTGCGTGTGATAATGAAGATGTATGAAGACTCACGAACGGTAGTGAGGGTGAAAGGTGTACTGAGTGAGGGACATATTCTAGGTGAAGGTTAGTTTTGTATCCCACGTACTGGGTACTAGGGACATATACTAGGTGTTATGTAAGGGTTAGTATTGTATCCCAAATACTAGGTACTAGGGACATAAACTAGGTGTTACGTGAGGGTTAGCTTGGTATCCCACATACTGGGTACTAGGGACATATACTAGGTGTTACGTGAGGGTTAGTTTTGTATCCAACGTACTGGGTCTAGGGGGCGGCAGCCTCCACCCATAATACTAGGATAGGTTAGGTAAGGTTGTTAGGTTAGGCTAATGGGGATGGATGTAGTTTCCGAGTGTACGGTCGTCATGTTTACATTTGTCGATCGCCGTTGTTAACCTGCCCTTCCCTACCTATCATGTGTTGATTGGTTGTCCATCTTGATCTAATTCTTCAGGCCAGCCCTATTAGAGTATTTTTGGGGAACTCAGTGGTGTGGTTAAACTATTTTTAATATATATTTGTTTAAATATGTAAGATATGCAATAAATTATGTAAAATATATTGTTTTTACTTTATACCTATACATATAATTGTCATTATTAAGGAAATTCCATTGACTATTTACATCGCTAGGCCTAGCTTCCTTATTTCTATTAATTTCCTCCAGTTCACAATGAAACCTATTGCTAATTTCCTTGTTCTTCAGCAGCCGCGGCGGTGTCGGCGTTGGACGCTTGGGATAATGTTCCTGTCTATTTTGAATGCCATTCGATACAATAATATGTTGAAAGCCCCCCTCACATGTTATCATCATATATATTGCCAGTAGGGGGCAAACAACCAAAAAAATTGCCGCAAAGCCCTTCCCTCAACATATTATTGTATCCAATGGCAGTCAAAATAGACGGGAACATGATCGCAAGCGTCCACCGCCGCCGCCGCCGTCATGTTTACATGGTCGATCGCCGCAGTTTGGTTAGGCCTATTTGCCCCCCTCAACATATTATTGTATCCAACGGCATTCAAAATGGACGGGAACATGATGGCAAGCTTTTGTCGCCGCTCCACCGCCATGTTTACATGTGTCGATCGCCGTGGTTAAGTTCGCGTCTATTTTGACGGCGATTTTTTTAGGTTATTTGCCCCCTGCTGGCAATATATAAGATGATGACAATATGTCATGAGGGGGGGGGGGGCCTCAACAATGACCTCTAACCTCTGTATATCAAATAGGGCTAGAGCAAATTGGCTGCAAATTTCCACATTTAGGCTATTCCTTGACTGACTCTTCCCAAATGGTCGACAACATATTAGCTTGATCACTCTAGGCCTAGTTGTTTTTTAGTTACAGAGGTTATAGCCTAGGTCATGATTTCTTGCCTACTTACAGCGAATAGACTAGGCCTATTGTAGATTGGTAAAATATTTGCTTAATAGGCCTAGGCTATGCAATTGTCTCGATTTGACTAATTTTACCTAATTAGGCCTAAAGCAGCCTCAGTCTATTCCCAAACCCCAAACAGTATCCCATGTTAAGCCCTAGGCCTAATCCCACTCTCAATCAAAATTCGAACTGATAAATTCGTACCTACCGGTAGCGCTGCCTAGGCTAGGCCTATATTTTTCGTGAATAGATATAGAAAATGGTTTAAAGGAAAGAGCATCCTATATTATGTTCAAATAATATGTAATAGCACTGTGTATGGTTGTATTACATTTAAATAGTGATAGATGTGTATATTAATCGGATAAATACTCCGAAGTTCGCATACGTTCAGAAATTTTTGTGCAACACTGTTGCCAGATACTAATCAATCCCATTATCATTATATCATAATGGATTTTTACTCATTTGCATAATTTCAAATACCTAGGACATTAATATAATATTTTCCTATCTTTTTTGTAGTGATATTTGTCTGATTTAGTGGTATATTGGTGTCTGTCTAGGGTTATAATGCATTGTGAAAGTTACCTCTGCATCTCTGACTTGGCTTAAGTATCCCTGCTTTCTTCGAGTACTACACGGCAAGAGAAGCTTTCGGTTCTGTCACAGACTGTCTTTACTGTTCAAGGTAAACAGCAACTGCTACATTCGACATCATGTTCAAATAATATGTAATAGCATTATCTATGGTTGTATTAGACAACAATCGTGATAGGTTTCTATTTTATGTGGATAAATAGTATTAAGCTGAATAAACTAAATACCGAAAGTTCACTAGAGTGGTTGTTGATACATATGAGGGAGGAAGAAGATAGGAAGGAAGGGCTAGGCAGTGTTGCCAGTTGTATCGCTAGATATTACCGCTAGATGTAGAGCTATTTACTTCAATTTAGCAGCCATTTTTTCATATCTAGAGAGATTTACTAGGGATAATTTAAAAATGTCAGACATTCTAGTCATATTACATTGTAAAATTTGCAAAACAAACAAACCAAAACTCTTTAGAAATTGCAGCATTATTCTAACATTGTTTGACTATGTAGCAACATGCTAGCGACTTTTGAGAAAGGATCTAGCGGTATTTTGTGGAGACATACTGGGAGGGTGGGAGGGAGGTGGTGGTTGCAATGGTGCCAGTTGTAAAGCTACATATTACCGCTAAATGTAGAGCTATTTACTTCAATCTAGCAGCCATTTCTTTTATATCTAGAGACATTTACTAGGGATAATTTGAAAATTTCAGACATTCTAGTCATACTACATTGTAAAATTTGCAAAACAAACAAACCAAAACTCTTTAGAAATTGCAGCATTATCCTAACATTGTTTGGCTATGTAGCAACATGCTAGCGACTTTTGAGAAAGGATCTAGCGGTATTTCGTGGTAACACTTTAGGAGGGTTAAAATACGAGTCACACGGGCAATTGCCAAAACTTTAAAGGTCCATATCATTGTTATTAAACTAAGCATTTGGTAAAGGGAGGAATTGTTAAAAACCTTAGCCAATACTCTGTCATGCACCAAAAATAAATTTGAATTTATCATTATTATTTGGTAGGGTAGGTATGTATAGGTAGGTTGGCTAAATAATTGCTGGAATTCGTAGGGACTCGAACGGTTTTGAGAGAGTTAAATAAAAAAACAAAAGATAGGACTGAATAATAAAGAGATTATGTTATTAAGCAAAACTGGGGGATGCGTGGAAGCCTATAGACTGTAGACGGTAAACTTTGTGTGGGTAGCGAATTCGGTTTTAAAGTAATTTAAGAATAGACAGTTTTCAATGCTGCGGCCAAACTATTCCACCCATTTATATTTTGTTGGTATCAAAACGTTCGGAATCGCGAGCCTCACCCAACTACGCAAGCATGGCTCTGATCATCGGCGTAGTTTTCAAGATGTGGAATTTTAAGTGGAATTCGAGGTTTTTTCAAGATTGCCGGAAAAAAACCCACGTGCAAAAGCAAAACCTTCTCTATAAAATTTGCGGAGCATTAGTAGGGGAGTGCGTATGCCAAAGCCCAGTCGTTTCCTGTGAGTGGGAGAGACGGTATTTAAGCGTCAAGTTTTTCGGGAAATCGGCTGCAATGGACCTGTTTGGCCACCATGCCGGATGTTTAGCATATCAAAAGTTGCCCAATACAAAAACGCACCTCTTGTGAAAGTTTGATCCCGATCCAACAAGCGGTTCTGGAGTTATTGCGTCGAAACCGGCGCGTAAGAAGAATTTGGATGAAATTCCAGGTTTAATGATTACAATAGGGGTTCCCGTAGGGGACGAACCCCTAATAATAATAATAATATTTATTCAGTTAGCAATTTACAGAGTTGGTACCACATAGTATGTTACAAATATGACATGTACCAGCTTTGCATAATTCCAACTAAGGATAGCCCAATAAGGCCGTTAGGCGTATTTCCATTGGGGTCCTTGTGGGATTAGGTTAGCTGGGGAATAGGGGAGGATAAAAGAAATAGGTACTTTAGAGAAAGTATTTCTAGGGGGTTATTTTAAAATACCTTACATCCTATAGTAAATATTAGTAGTCCGTAATCAGTAATCATTTCAGTTTGGTTTGCCTATCTCTTATGTCGTATTTAGTAGTAGACATAAGCTTGGTGCTCCCTTCTCGCAGCTGTCCGGTTCAGGTGTTCCTTCAGGCTACGTCTGAAGGAATACAGTGTTCTCTTTTCACGGACTGACTGGGGTAGGTCGTTCCAGTCTTTGATGGCAGTGAAGAAGAATGTTTGCTTACCCTGTCCTTGGATTCTCGGGACCTTAAAATTAAACATCCTGTTTCTTGTATTATGTCCACTCCTCTCATTTGCTTTAACAAAATCACTCTTTAGATATTCTGGAGCTCTGTCATAGAAAATTTTGAAGGCATTAGTGAGCCTGATTTGTTTGGCCCTGTCAGAGACATTGAGCATACCTAGTGACTGAAGTTGTTCCTGGCCAACATGTGATCTGGGTCCTAGGTTCAGCATGAACCTAACCATTTTATTTTGAGTGACCTGAAGTTTGTGCTGTGCTGATTTAGATGATGCAGAGTACCAGGATGACACAGAATAGTCAAAATGACATTGAACAAGTGCTTGGCAAAGGGTCTTTTTGGTCGCCGCTGGCCAGCATCCCACCTGTCTATACAAGTATTTTATACGTGCTCTACACTTACTCAGGATAGATTCCAAAATTGTTTCACCTGACAAACTCGAGTCCAGTTTTAGTCCGAGATATTTAACTTGTGACACTGTTGTTATAGGAATATCATTACAGTTGACCGAGAAGCCCACAATGTCTTTCAGTTTGCGTTTTGTTCCACATAAGATGGCTTCCGTCTTGCCCAGGTGAAGAGATAGTCTATAGCCATTATAGTCCACTAGCCATTCACTACATGATTCTAGTTCTTTGGAAAGTAAAGCGGCAATACTTATTGGGTCTTTTCCTGAAACCAGAAGCATGCTGTCGTCAGCATACAGTAATAATTTACACGAGATGCTAAGTTCCATGTCTTTCACATAACAGAGAAAGAGTAAGGGACCAAGGATGCTTCCCTACGGCACCCCACAGTTAATTGGCATAGGATCAGATATATTATCATCAATTTTGACTCTTTGTGTTCTACCACTAAGATAAGATTTAAACCAGTTTACCGACCCAATGCCCATTGCTTGTAGTTTATTACATAGGATATCATGGTCTACTGTGTCAAACGCTTTTGTAGATCAAGAAGAACCATACCGGTGTAGTTACCTTTAGACATTTCTTTACGAATGTGATCTATTAAGTGGATGAGACAGGAGTCTGTCGAGTACATGCATCTGAAACCTGATTGAAACTTATAGAATAGATAATTTTCTTGGATAGTGTTCAATTTGGGTGTATACCGCTCTTTCAAGGATTTTAGATACAATACATAATATGCTAACTGGTCTGTTGTTGTTGTTGTTGTTGTTCCCCAAGCTGCCTGGCCGAACAGCCCCAAGGCCCCGAGCAAGGCCAAGGACATAACCGAGCACCCCCACAGAACCCTCCCTGCCGACCACAATAAAGCCTGGGTGACCGAAGCCACTCCATGGCGGGGAGCTGAGGAGGGTGCGGAAACGCCCGGGAAATCAAAGCCCCACCCAGGGCCCTGTTCCCCTCAGCAATTATGAAGAGAAAGTTGAGGGGCAAAGGAAAAATGTGACGCTTTGGCTTCCAATCTTGGTAGATTGGGAGGTCAATCCACGTTAGAGATGCCGTCACTTGAGATCTAGAAAATATATAAGTAAAAGGAACAGTCAGAGTAAGCTATGGGTATGGCAGAGATCGCTCAATTCTCACTCTGATAGACCAGCCCATCACCATCACTGGTCTGTAGTTGCCAACTTCTAGTTTATTTCCTTTCTTGAATAGAGGGGTTACAATAGCTTCCTTCAGTTCCTCAGGTACAGTGTTGGTGTTAATTGACAGGTTGATGATGTGTGTTAGGGGACCTGCTATACCAATGGCTCCATCTCGTAGAAATTTGGCAGGAATTTTGTCTGGTCCTGTGCTTTTATGTACATTTAGGTTAGAGAGCTCGTCAAAAGTGTATTTTGGTGTAACATTTTGCAATCCAAATGTGTTCGGGTATATGCCTTTATCTCTGTAGAAATTTCGAAAGGTGGCCATTGTTGTCGTGTATTTATTGAGAGGTTGCGGTAGGTTCTGTGCAAGTGTGTTTGCTATGGAGGTGAAGAAGGTGTTGAAGTAAGTTGAAATTTGTCATTTATCGTGGCAAACCTGATCATTAATGTTGAGAGCAATATTAGTGTTAGACGAATCCCTTGCCTTGTTGCTGTAGCCTGTTGTTTTTAGGTGCCTCCATAGTTTCTTTGGGTTATTCTGATATTCCTCTGCCTTATTGTGGAAATAATTAGTTTTTGCTGATTTGATTTTTCTACTTAGTTTATTCCTGGCCCTGTTGAACTCATGTTTCAGACCTTGATCCGGTCTATGTTTCACTAGCCTTTTTAACAGATTGTCTCTGTGTTCCAGATGGTGTAGTATGTCATTGTTGATCCATGGGTCTGACCTTGCTTTAATTCGTATGTCTTTCAGAGGAGCTATTTCGTCTAGGATGTTTGTGATGATGGTTCTGAAGCCAACCCATGCGTCATTAACGTTTGTACTTCCAAACACTGGAGACCAGTCTGTATTCCATAAAATGTCCAGAAATGTTTCTTTGTTGTAGTTTCTGAGTGACCTTGTTTTGATAACCTTGTGATTCTCTAGGGTAATTTTTGTGGTTTTCCGTGTGCAATATGTGACGAAGTGATCACTTATCCCAGTCTGTATAACCCCTGATTGGGATATTTTGTCCTCTCTGTTACAGTTTATGTGGTCTAATATTGTGGCAGTGTTCTCAGAGATACGTGTGGGGGTTGTGATGAGTTGTTTGTGGTTGTGCATTGTCAGTATGTGCCTATATTCTCGTACAAGCCTATTAGCGTTGTTTGTAACACAGGTTAAAATCCCCTAGTATAATGGATTCATTCCGAGGGTCTAGCGATGACAAAGTTCGTTCAAATTTGGTCAAGAATTGTATGTCGTCTGGTGGCCTATATAGCACACCCCAATTGTGATGGGTCTTGTCCTCGGCAGGTGTAGGTCGATCCACAGAGCTTCGTGATTTTCTACATGGAGGTCGGTCCTAGTTGTGTGTGTGAGGTTGTTTTTTACATACAGACATACTCCTCCCCCTTGCCTATTGCGATCATTCCTAACCATGTTGAAACCTTGAATGTTTATTTCACCATCGTTTATACTTGAATCCAGCCAGGTTTCTGTGATTGCAATTATTGAAGCTTTGGCCTTATTAGCTAACAAGTTTATTTCTGACAATTTATGGTACATTGATCTGGCGCTAATGTGGATAAGATGGAGCCCTTTGTTGGTGAACACTCTTTATTCATCTTTGATTTTGAATGTGTCTTGGCTGGATTCTGAGTTGTTAATACTTGGTTCATTTACATTAATATTCGGTAATGAATGCAAGTGTTACGACCGGGACTCGTATAAAACAAGGGCTCTTAATCATTGGACTAGAAAGGCACACAGCCACAACGGTAACACTAGATCCAACCCTCGAACTTATAATGGCGGCGCACAAAAACACCTATACCCTCCAGAGTTAAATTTGCGATAGCGGGGTATCCTCTAACTCGGTATAAATGCACTACTACTACAGGCTGATGATCTCTGATACAGCCTAATCACAACAACATACAATTACGTTAATAATGTATACAAGGAAAAAGATAGAGAGCTTAATTAAATCACTGGAATGATTTAATGCAAACAAGAAGAAGGTATAATTAAAGTTACTCTAAACAATAATAAACTGTCAATCCTATATTAAAGAAAGTGAATGAAAGTCCTAAAGCATCGAACAGGAATCTTCTGAAGAAAGTCTGATGCTGCTTAAGATGATCGAATTGGATTTTGAACTGTTATATAAAGCATAAACAAGATGTGAAAAGTGTAGGGACATACAGTGTTAACTGGCACGGGAATAACGATAAATGCGCAATAGTATTATCTCCAACAACAAAAGAAGTACTTCCTCAGGCAACGCAAAAGCCTGCTCAGGTTGTGCAACTCAACAACACCCAAGGCTTACAATCAACGTGAATAAAAATGCTGCATACATAACATAAGAGCTTATAATCCTAATTGGGTGTCTGCTAGGCGAATAAAGTCTAGCTGGGATGTCGTAGGCTAGGAAACAATGGCTGAGCAAGCGGCTCGTAGCCTAGCGAGGTCCTTAAGACTGTACGGCCAAATTACGTTAAATGACGGGGTGCTCTCTTGAGAGATCCAGATCGCTAGTATCTGGTTCTCTCCTGGCGACCCTCTTCAAGTCAAAGCAAAGCGAGTTAGCACCGTGTTGGGTGGCAGAGGCAAAAGCCCTCACTCGCAACACAGTGCTAAACTCACAAGGTACACAGTCAGAAAGACAACCTAGGCTTCCCACGTATCCGTTGCGATTGTACAAGTTCAACAAAACCTGGTACACATCGGAAATCACAACATCAATAGCCTCACCCCAGTCCAGCATTAAATAGCCCAGCAGACAACCAAGAAATAGATAGGGAGACACCGCAAATGTGTCGAACCTCTACAGACAAAATGTTAACCCCTTCAAAATGTCTAACTAAGCATGAAATATCTAAGAGCTTCAGCATATAATATGATGGTCGATATATGAAATCGTGCAGAACCAAAGGGGAGTTATGATATTAAATAGATTAGAAGCATAAGAGGTAAGAAGTTGAGAGAGAGAGAAAGTGTTCTATAGGTGGAAGTCGGGGACAGATGGCAAGGGAGGTGTGAAGGTTATGCTGGTCAGGCAAGCTCTGAGCAAGGAAGGCACAAAGGCAGCAGGGAGTGCGGGGGGACTACCTCCTGCCGCGGCAGGAGGGCGGCAAGGCGGCCAGCCACTCAGAGGGCCCGGCCGTGGCATGACGTCACCGAGACAACGCGTAACACTACGCACACAACACTCTGCCTCCTGCACTTACTCACTCACACTCTCTAGCTGTATCATTCAGTCTTATACATTAAACTTATAACTGATGATATAAAATATAATGCATTGTCACAGACGAAAATAAAGACCACTTCTATACTGCCTGTGACATGACGATTCACAAGAAAGAAAGTATAACATTGTAGATAGACTGTAGCCAAATTCATTGCCCTGGCGAGTGTTAGCGAGTGGCCAAGCGAGTGGTTGAGCCCACGTGGCGTTCTGCTAAGCTGCAGGCGTCACACCCCACCCAAGATATTAGACGCTCAACCATGAGCTCCATATCTGACAAGCAGAACCCCGATAAGACTCGCCACCCCTAACCACATTGCGACAAAGAAAGGCAAAACTCAGTTCTCATAAAAAAAAAATTAAAACCCCTCCAAACACAATAGCTTAATTCATACTGCTATGCTCCTAGAGCGAGCTTCTACTAGCCCAGCCTTCTGAGAGAAGTACCGGTTCGACTCAGAACTTCAGCTATAACATACTTTAAAAATTTAACTATTAAAGAAAGAGTTTTTATAGAATTTTCATAGAATTTTAATTTTTAATATGTTTATGGCAGCTGCACTTACAGGGGCAAGCCAATTTTACTCCTCACAAACCCGCACACCTGTGGTAGCCTAACTCGGAACCTCCACCCTCGATAAACAATCAGCAATCACGTTATCACTACCGGCAATATGACGAATGTCTAAATTGTACTCCTGTAACATCAACGACCACCGTGTCAGTCTCATATTCCGATTGTGAAACTGATTGAGAATTTTAAGAGGGTGGTGATCAGTATACACTACCACGACTGGTCCATAGGCCGGAACATGCACCTCAAAGTGGCTGAGCGCCAGCACTATCGCCAGTAATTCTTTCTCCACCACTGAGTAATTCTTCTGGGCTGAATTGAACTTTTTGGAGAAAGAACTTACTGGGTGTTCCAGGCCCTCTTCGTCTGTCTGCATCAAGACGGCACCAGCCCCAACCCCGCTGGCATCAGTTGCCAACTGAAACGGCCTGTCGAAGTCTGGGGCCCTGAGTATTGGATGAGTGCATAAAAGGTGTTTAACAAGGGAAAATGCCTTTTCACACTCCGGCGCCCACAGAAACTTCTTATCCTTCGCTAATAAGTCAGTCAGAGGTGCTAACACAGTTGAATATCCTTGAATGAAGCGGCGATAGTACCCGATCATGCCCAAAAACCTCATAATCTGCCGCTTGGTGGTCGGTCTAGGGAACTGATTGATAGCCTGTATCTTATTCTGAGGAGGGCAAACCTGACCTCTCCCGACCACGAATCCTAGATACTGCACAGTTGCCCTTACAAAGTCACACTTTCGCAGATTCACCACCAAGCCCGCTTCACTAAGCTTGTTAAACAAGGCTTCAATGTGTGCACAGTGACTTTCAAAGTCATCGTCATAAATTATCACGTCGTCTAAATACACAGTACTGTTAGGGATTTCTGCTACTAGGTCATTCATCAGATTCTGGAAAGTCGCTGGTGCATTCTTGAGTCCATAGGGCATGACGTTACAACGGTAGGTGTTACCATCCACCACAAACCTGCAAACCTCCTTCGCTCGCTCCGACAGCGGCACTTGCCTTTCACTAGGTCTACCTTGGTCAAATACTGCCTTTCCGATCTTGTCGACACTGTCATCCATACGAGGAAGGGGGTAAGCATTGGTGGGGGTTAAACCGTTTAAACGCCGGAAATCAACACAAAAACGAACTTTCCCATCAGGCTTGGGCTGCAGAGTGACGGGAGATGTCCACCTAACTGCACCCTTTTCTATCAGGCCCTGATCCAACATATACGCTAACTCGTCCCTGAGTGCTGGGAGTTTGATAGGAGGGACTCGGTATGGCACTGATTTAAAGGGTGGGTGATCTCCTACATCCACATCATGCACCGCATGAGTTGTGAGGCCTGGGTGCTCCGCAAACACAGCAGGGTATGAATCGAACAGGTGCTGCACGGCTACACGCTGTTGCTCAGGCAGGTGCTCTAGAGCCTCGTGAGCCACCTGTCTCGAGTTCCCCGCCCACTGGTCTGCGGAGACATGACAATCCCAGTTATCCTCCACCTGAGCATGACTGTCCCTTCCTCCTTCTCCACCTTGACTGCTGCAAGTCATCACCGGGACAGTGAGAGGCTCAGGGTGGCGCCTCACATACTCCTTCATCAGATTTACGTGGCACAACTGATTTCTCTTCCTCCTGTCTGGAATGGCCACCAGGTAATCAAGATCTGAGATCTTCTCCACCACCCTATAAGGACCAGAGTACTTAGCGGATAAGGGATGACCCACCAAAGGTAGCAAGATCAACACCTCCTGACCCACCTGAAACTCCCGGAGTTTCACCTTCTCATCGTACCTGTCCTTCATCAGGGCCTGGGATCCCACCAGGTTCCGACCAGCCAACTCCAAGCTCTTCAACATCCGTTCTCTGCTCTCGAGGACATATTTCAATAGCGAACACGGCTTACTAGTATAATAGTTCTTAAAGCTAGCGCATGCTAAGCTAGCTAAGGATAGCTCAATAAGGCCGATTAGGCGTATTTCCATTGGGGTCCTGTACTACTACCCCATCCCTTTGCTCATGAGGGATGGTAACGACTCAGTGCTTGTGAAAAATCTTTAATGCGCCGAGCGTGGGCGCGAACTCGGGCCTTCTGGGTGGAAGTCCGAGACGCTAGTCACTACACCAAGCGAGCCGCTTGGTACCCTCCCAGATCTCCTTAACTATGTTGAGAGGGCCTCTGATGCGATGACCAAATACAAGCTCATTTGGACTAAACCAGAGGCTTTCACCAGGTACCTCTCTCGCAGCGAACAATACGTAGGGCAGACCAAGGTCCCAGTCCTTACCATTCTCCAGACAATAACAATGGAGCATACTCTTTAAGGTTGAATGCCACCTCTCTAACACCCCTTGGCTCTCAGGGTGATAAGCCGACGACACTACAGTATTAATCCCGTGTTGCTGCATTGTCTGTGTAAATATGTTCGAGGTAAAGTTAGACCCCTGGTCAGATTGTATTTCCTGCGGATAACCATACTGGGAAAAGTACAAAAGTAAGTTCCTAACCACCGTCTTTGCCATGCCATTCCTCATCGGGTATGCATCAGGATAACGGGTCGCTACATCCATTATCGTCAGGAGAAATTTATTACCGGCACTAGTAGGAGGGAGGGGACCAACCATGTCTATAACTACCTTACTGAAGGGGGGCCCCATGACAGGAATAGGTTGTAACGGAGCCTTTGGGATGCATTGGTTCGGTTTCCCCACTTTCTGGCAGGTACTGCACATTGCCACCCATGACACAACCTGTGCTTTTAAACCTGGCCACCAAAACAACTTAACCAAAGCCGCTACCGTCTTGCGTACTCCCAAGTGTCCTGCCAACGGCACATCGTGGGCCAACCTTAGTAGGCTATCCCTGCACGCCCTCGGCACAACCAGCTGGTCTACCACTCCTGACCCACCCTCCCCACTTCTCTTCGGGTCTTGAAATCGCCGATACAATATTCCCTCAATATAAAAAAAATCTCCTGGCTTTGCATCCCCGTCCTCTTCAAGCTCAACAGCACCATTACCACACTTCTGAACTTCCGGATCCTCCAACTGTAGTTTACTAATATCCGAGGGAGCCAACCTGTCTAAATGCTTCCGAAGCAACCCATGTCCTCCCCCAATATCAAACTGAGCAACCCTTTTTTCTCTCTGTGTGTAACGTTGCTGCCTCGGAGTCTCTTCCTGCCCTACCTCCTCACTAGCTGTGACAGGTCCTGGGGCTTCTCCAGACTCCAACAATGGTGCCAATACTGAGTCACCAAGAAGAGGTGCTGGTACTAAACCCTCCAAACTTTTACCAACATTAGCCGTCTTCTTCCAACCGTTCCTCCGTTGATCAGAAGACTGAGGAATAGGCTGTGACACTTTGGATGCAAAAGATCTTGTAACAACGCACGCCATAGGTTGTACATGACACTTCTCTACCCACTCCTGTTCCTCCCTACTCACGTCGGCCGGCTTCTCGGCAACGACTAAGGGTGAAACCTCAGAAGTAGGCACCGCAAAGTCGTTGCCGAGAAGGAGGTCGACGCCCCCAACAGGCAAGTTCTCCACAATTCCAACATCCAACTCTCGTGTCACACCATCTACCTCCAGTTCCATCCTGACCAACGGATATGACCTGATAGCATTAATACCTTGCACCACAACCACCCGTGCCGCGTTTTTTGGTCTACCAGTAAAGTTCTTCAACAAAGTCTGAGAGGCACCCGTGTCTCGCAACCTCAACTCCATGCTTCTTATCAGCCCACTTCACGCAGCCACGCCCTCGATGGTCACAAAAGACATCGCGGACAGGGTTCGAGCCTTCCGGATTCTTCTCCACTGGCTGTGTCCCAGCCTCTGACGTTATACCCCGGGCAAACTCAGACGACTTCGGGGACACCCCAATGTTGCGAGCCAAAGACACAACTGCATTAGGTAGCTTGCTTGGACAGGCTCTTGCAAAATGCCCCTCCTTATGACAATGGAAGCACTCTAGCTTTCCCTTGGGCTTCCCTTGAGGTGAGGAAGGACCCGGACCCTTTCTAAACGGGACGGTACTAGGTTTATGGTCAGCTTTGGTGTCGTTGCTCTTGTTCTTAGTGTAATTATGTGTATCAGTGTTTCGGGGAGGGGGAGGGTTACGCTCCTTATTGCCTGCATCACTTCTCTGTGCAGAACCGCACCCACGAATCAAAAATAACCGAAGGTCAGCCATCTCAGCTGCATCCTGAAGAGTTTTCGGGTTTTCTTCTTTAAGATTCAACGTCAGATCGCCGCCCGTACACTTGAAAAATTGTTCTAGAAGCATCAGCTGTTTCAACTCCTCAAACGTCGATGCCTTCTCAGAACGCAGCCAGTTTCTAAATGCATCGGACAGATCCCGGTCATGCTCAAGAAAGGTGCACTCACGACCCTTCGTTACACCCCGGAACTTCAATCTGTTCGTCTCTGGTTGTAACTCGTACGCCCGCAGAACAGCTTCCTTCAATACCTCATAATCGACGCAAGACTCCAAGGGCAACGCATCATATGCCTTGAGTCCTTTGCCAACCAACTTAGAGGAAACAAGGGCTGCCCACTTAACCTCGGGCCATTGGTGCTCCCGGCACTTCTTCTCAAAACGCATACAAAATTCAGTGACACCCGACTCGTCAAATACAGGGACTAACTTAAGAAGGTGCGATAAAGAGTGATCAAGACCTCTATTCCCAGAACCGAGGCGCTGCCCTGTCGACTCCACCCTAGACTTCTCAAGATCTATGTCTGCACAGTACATGGTCTTTCTCTCCTCAGCCTGCATCCTAAGCTCAGCCTCCCACTGCTGCTGCTGAATCTTAGCCATCTCTATCTGGAAGAGCATATCTGCAGTTAAACCTTGAGGAGGAGGAGATGCAACAATTGGAGACCCCCCCTGTGATCCACCTGGGGGCAAACCATGCTGCCAGTGGCTATCGGCCTGCGGGAACGTCGGATCCGGTGTTCTAGAGAGCACGATGGGAGTAGAGTGGAGGGGGGGCTTGGCCAAAGGTGCCAAAGCACCCGCTCCACCCTGTGCACCACGCACCCCGCCCAGCACACATGCCACCAGGTCACTTCTCGTCATGCTGCTAGTGCCCACATGCCCCATGACCGTGGCCAAACACTGGAGACCATACCGATCAATCCCCGCCACCCGGCTAACAGTAATAGGCATTTCCAGAAATTTCCTTGCATCCTCCTCACTAGTTATTACTCTCATGTCATCTAACAAACCCAGCCTCTGCACCTCAGAGCCTACTTCCCGTACTGTGTCCTCACTGTACACTGATCCGTCGTCCGACATAGTGTCCACCGAAAATTCTCAACGTTTATATAAAAAAAAGGAGTACCTAAACTCTCATGTAGCACTATTCACTCAAAAATGCTTGAAGACTCTTAACCCGGGAACTGCGGGGAGACTCTTAACCCGTACAGCCCCGGCCGGTTTTATTATTTTTGTGCACCAGAACCCGGGCAATTTTCAATTTTTTTTTTTTTTTATAAATATATCAGAATGTGTTAGAAAATAATGATAGACATGAAGAAATGTGAAAAAAGTACTTACCTAGGCCATTTGGGGGTCCTGGGAGGTAGTGGGGGTCCCCAGCCTCAGAGGAGCCTTAGCGCCATTTCAAATCTCCCGCGCCAGCAGCCAGTTGCCAGCCGCCAGGCAGCATGACTTATTTCGCACCTCTCGGACATAAAGTGCGCTTCAGAGTTCATAGAATGTCTTTGTATATCACATAATGTAAATATAACTGAAGTTGTAGTGTGATAAGTGTCTTCATTCAAGTATTACAAGTGCGCACGAGTGTTAGCGTCCCCGTTGCCATGGTGATGGCGGCCATCTTGGGCGGCCATCTTTGCTCAGGACAATAACAAAACGCACGTACGAACACACGGCCATACAGCGGAGCGAGTGACCCACATTCCACAGCACCCTCCCTCTTTCTTTCTCTGTCTGGCTGTCACTTTCACTCAAGGTCACTCTGTGTCTCCTTTTCATTGAATTATTTGTACTTGTTCATTGTTTTACCTAAGATTATGAGGTGTATATACATTGTTTTACGCACTTATTGTCTCTTATTCTTATAATTATTTGCACACAGTTTTATAAGTTTAGAATTTACTTAGTGTTTTATATTGTTCGGTACTTTGCACTTGTAAATTATATATATACACACTGTTTTATATTCACTTTTTGCGTCTTTTATATACACTGTTAGTATTACATTATAGCGTCTTTTATCGCAGTCTTTGAACACTTTGAACACTTAGAAGTGCTCGAGGGTGTGATACTCCCTGAAGCAGGTGGGAAAACACAGTCCCACATCACATTCTTCACACATCGTCCGGGTGTCTTGCCGTTTTGGTGTGCGTCTGCCTGTGTTGCGACACACATGACACCGTCTGCGTGGGTTGGGTTTTACTTCGTTGGGCGGGACAAAATCGCAAAAGTGGCGTTGTGTCAGTCTGGCGGGGCCTTCTGGTGCTTGAAAACGAGCTGCGGGACGTTGCTGGCGGCGTGGACCCTCCCTGAAGAAGAACAGAAGCTCCCGTGCAAGTTCGATGCAGTACGACTCCATCGTCTCAACTTCACCTGTTATTTCATGATATTGGATGTGGCAGTTGTAGAGGGTGAGGTCGAGTAGGTGGAAAAATAGTTTTTTATACCACCTCATCGTCTTCCTGGCACACTCGACCGACGATATGACAGAGTCTGACTTGTCAACCAGCCGCATGTTGATGTTGTAGTCAATGATTGCAACAGGTTTTTTTGACCGCCTCACCTGTGGCTCTATCACGGCGTTTGGTGTCCTCTAAGCGGGGCAGGTGGATACTGGTGAGGATATTGACGTCACGATTGTCCATCCACGAGAGCATCAAGATATTATTTGCCTGGAGGTGGATGATGGAGCCCTTCTCCCGCCTTTCGGGTAGCTCTGGCATGTATACACGATTCCTCCTGACGGTGCCACAGACGCCAGTGTTTCTGCTATACAGGAATTTGGCAAGGGAAGGGCTGGTGTACCAGATGTCGAGGTACAAGATGTGTCCCCTGTCCAAATATCCCTCCAACATGGTGATGACAACGGCCCCAGATATCCCATATGTCCTCTCCTCCACCAGTTCAGTGACCTTGCCCATGTAAAGGATGATGTCCTGGATGTAACCGGTCTTGCAATCGCACATCACGAAAAGTTTCAGGCCATAACGGTGACGCTTGCTGGGGATGTACTGTCGGATGCTAATATTCCCCCTCCATAGCACCAGACTCTCATCAATGATTAGTTTTTGGTAAGGTTTGAAGGAGGCTGCAAACTTTGTTTTGAGGTATTCAAATATAGGTCTTATCCTCTCCATCGGGTCTTTGGTATTCCTGGGGCGTTCCTGGTTCCTGGTGTGGCTTGCCAGGCTATCAATAAAGTGCAGGTTTCCCATGATTGCCGTGAATCTATTCCTGCTCATGACTTTCCCAAAGAAGGGGGTTGCGATGAGGGGATCATATGACCAGTACTTCCTGAGAGACGTCTTCTTGGTGACCCCCATCAGGATGACCAGTGCCAGGAATGCGTAGAACTCATCGGAAGACAAATCCACCCATGAGAGACGTGCCGAGTTCCTCTTCTGCTCCTTCCCTGCCATAAAATAATAGTTGTACCAGTTCGTCTGGTCAACAATCAAGCCGACAAGGTTGGCAGTGAAGAACTGCAGAAAAACACCCAGTCTTGTGGTGTCAGGTCCACGATTGGGCATGGTAGGGCCGGCCTCAGCTGCCCCCAAAAAGTGGTATTGTCCTGGTAGATAGTTTTCCCCATCCACCCAATCCCACCTATCAGCGCCTTCGTCGTCGCTAGATGGGGCATCGGGCTCATCAGGGTCATCGTCAGGGGCACCGGGGCGGGTTGGGCGGGTGCGGGTGGAGCGTGGGCGGCGTGGGCGAGAGGTGGACCTGGGTCTGGAGCTAGACCTCGAACTTGATCGAGAGCTAGATCTAGAGCTCGATTCGTTGCTGGGGCGTCTTATTTGTTTGACCTTCTGCATTCGGCCGCGGGTGGCACGCCCGCGAGATATGACACGCCCACGTCGTTTGCTTGCAGGGCGTTGGGGCAGATCGGGGCGTTGTGGAGAGGCTGGTGATAATGCAGTGGCGCAGGAGGGGCCTGGTTCAGGTGAGGGAGACATTCGTGGGGGGGTGTACGGGATGGAGCCTGAAGGTGATAGTGGGGGGGAAGAATGGCGAGGCGGAGAGTCTGGTAGTAGTGGTGGTGGTGGTGATGGTGGTGGTGACTCATCCCCCCCTCGTGCTCTGGGTCAGGAGGGAAGAGGGAGCGTTTTGGGTCACGTGACCGCCTTTGTCTCGCACCACGTTGTCCCATTTCTCCATCACCAGGTTGTTGTCACTAGGTTTGTGACGACCATAGAACCTCCCCGGGGTATTTTTCTTGAGTGGGGAGATTATGGGAAGTGGGGGAGAAGGCAGGCGGGGTTGTGGGGGTACCTCCTCTTCACTCCCAGACTCGCCCCTTCTTCTCTTCAATCCCTTTCGTTCTTCCCCAGGTACACGCACGTAATTTTGAGGGTCAGCAGGTTCATCTGCAACAACAACCTCTTCCCCACTTTCTGAGGATTCAGTGGGGTCTTGGGGAAGTGGGCGGCGGGGAGGTGCACTTGCCCCTTGCTGTCTTTGTGACGGCCTACGCCGCCTGACAGGAATCTGAGCAAGCTCTTCCTCTAGCTCTCTTATTTCTGCTTGGGAGGGGGCATACTCGTCTCCAGACTCGTCCAATGCCGAGTCAGTGTCACTATCAGGGCTGTCAGTGTCGTACAGTATATCCATGACCTCCTCTGTACTGCAGGGGCGGGTAAGGCGGGCATTATAACGACGAGACATGGTGTTTCACTCGAGAGGGTGCGCGGTAAACTGACCATGAGGTGTGAGAAGGCGGGTGCCCTCTCCCGTCCCCGCGCGCGCACGCGTTTGGACAAAACGTTTTGGAAGTAGTCCGCCGGATCCCAAAGTAGTTCCCATATAAATCTAGAGCCATTCTGAGACTTACGACTGGAGCTATAAGGGTGACGCGTTAGGCGCGTCTCTGGGGCTGTGCGTTACATACATAGCCGACGCGTCAGACGCGTCGCTGGGGCTCCACGGGTTAAGAGTTCCCCCGACGGACTGCGGGAAGACTCTTAAGAGTAAGGAAAAAAAAAATCCATTTAAAACACCCAATTTGTTTTTTTATTTTTTATTTTTGCCCCTGGGCCATGCCAATTATCACTCCTCCACCTCCCCTCCTTCCCCACTTTCCTCCCCTCCTTCATTTATCACCTATTTTCCCTGTTATTCCCTTATTCTGTGGTCTATTTTCGTGCTAACATTATCGAGTTGGTAGCAGGGCATTGTCATCACTGTTACCAAGCGTGGGAAAGAGCGAGAGAGAGACTATTGCGTAACAGTGTCTCTCCAGACAAGGGGAGGGGAGGAGGGCAGGGAGGTTGCCTCAGCCATACATTATGTAACTCCCGGCCTGTATCGCCGATTTTGACCATCCAAACACTGTTTCCACTTGTTTTATTGTTGTAACAGGTTAATACATTTATAATTAACCTATAATAGGCGCATATGGATAAGTATTAATGCTATTTATGGTAAAATAACGATTTTAGTGATGGGAACAGCTCAAATACGTCAGCACAGGAGTGTGGTGTCTCATACCCCCCATGTGCACTTCTTAGGTTAAGTGTTATACTACTTGCCAAAAAAAAATCTGTGTCCACTATATTCCTTCAAACAAAAACAAATGACCACAACACTCCTGCAATATTTCTCTAAGTTCACAAAATCCTGAGCAAGGTCGCTATTTGTTACGACCGGGTTATCAGTTATCACCTATTTTCCCTGTTATTCCCTTATTCTGTGGTCTATTTTCGTGCTAACATTAGCGAGTTGGTAGCAGGGCGTTGTCATCACTGTTACCAAGCGTGGGAAAGAGCGAGAGAGAGACTATTGCGTAACAGTGTCTCTCCAGACAAGGGGAGGGGGAGGAGGGCAGGGAGGTTGCCTCAGCCATACATTATGTAACTCCCGGCCTGTATCGCCGATTTTGACCATCCAAACACTGTTTCCACTTGTTTTATTGTTGTAACAGGTTAATACCTTTATAATCAACCTATAATAGGCGCATATGGATAAGTATTAATGCTATTTATGGTAAAATAACGATGTTAGTGATGGGAACAGCTCAAATACGTCAGCACAGGAGTGTGGTGTCTCCTATCCCCCATGTGCACTTCTTAGGTTAAGTGTTACTCTACTTGCCAAAACAAAATCCGTGTCCACTATATTCCTTCAAACAAAAACAAATGACCACAACACTCCTGCAATATTTCTCTAAGTTCACAAAATCCTGAGCAAAGTCGCCATTTGTTACGACCGGGACTCGTATAAAACAAGGGCTCTTAATCATTGGACTAGAAAGTCACACAGCCACAACGGTAACACTAGATCCAACCCTCGAACTTATAATGCCGACGCACAAAAACACCTATACCCTCCAGAGTTAAATCTGCGATAGCGGGGTATCCTCTAACTCGGTATAAATGCACTACTACTACAGGCTGATGATCTCTGATACAGCCTGATCACAACAACATACAATTACGTTAATAATGTATACAAGGAAAAAGATAGAGAGCTTAATTAAATCACTGGAATGATTTAATGCAAACAAGAAGAATGTATAATTAAAGTTACTCTAAACAATAATAAACTGTCACTCCTATATTAAAGAAAGTGAATGAAAGTCCTAAAGCATCGAACAGGAATCTTCTGAAGAAAGTCTGATGCTGCTTAAGATGATCGAATCGGATTTTGAACTGTTATATAAAGCAGAAACAAGATGTGACAAGTGTAGGGACATACAGTACAGTGTTAACTGGCACGGGAATAATGATAAATGCGCAATAGTATTATCTCCAACAACAAAAGAAGTACTTCCTCAGGCAACGCAAAAGCCTGCTCGGGTTGTGCAACTCAACAACAACCAAGGCTTACAATCAACGTGAATAAAAATGCTGCATACATAACATAAGAGCTTATAATCCTAATCGGGTGTCTGCTAGGCGAATAAAGTCTAGCTGGGATGTCGTAGGCT